>CM054204.1:33149166-33823333 GCA_028830015.1 Eucalyptus grandis x Eucalyptus urophylla | reverse complement strand
TTTTTTCATTTATTTGGATGACGAAAAACGCCACCTTAGGAAAATAAACCCCGGGCCTATGGATAATCCGACTTCACCGACATGGATCCGGTACGTAGTGAGCCAAAACAACCTACCTGGCACGCGTTGCTTGATCGACCTCCAAGGAGGTCAACTCAAAGGACCCAGAAGCATTGGCTTCATGAGATATGCATTCTTTGAGCTCAGATAAGCCGTGGTTTATGTCAGGCCTGCCCATCGAAGTTAGGCTCTCGCAGGACATTGCTGTGTCCACTGCTTTCCAAACTGATGCAGTGTTGAACTGGCCTTGGAGCCTCTGATCCGCAATGCTGTGTAGAACCCCTTGCTCCATGAGAGGAGTCCCCCATTCGATAATGTTGGTGCTACTCTTCAGGCTCCTTATGATGGCTGGTCTGCCGGTGATGAGCTCGAGCAGTATGATCCCAAAGCTGTACACGTCGCTCTTCTAACTAAGATTGCCAGATGATTGAAATCTGAAAGTCGGAAAGCGAGATTTGTTCAGCAAAACCATGGAGAGCCGGAGGCATAACAGATACTAAAAAATTGTGAGCTAAAGCGTTTCCTTAGTATTTCTAAATTGTTGGAATCAGGCCTAATCCCAATTGCCTAACTTAGACAGGTGCCTAGCAACTGGTTGAGCTGAAGATCGAGCTTTAGCCGATGCCCAAGCCATCTTATTTGTTATATATCACAGAAATTCACCTAACAATCTGAGGGTCCGCTAGAGGGAGAAGAGATTGCTCAAGCCTGCTTCAACTAAATTATCTTATTCTTAGAGTAGTGCCTTGTGGAGCCTAATAGGCAAAAATTTAGCCCCAGCTGTGATAATGATATGGTGTTAAAATCACTATACTTATTATTAGGTCTAGTTTCAAAGTTAATAGAGTCTTGAGATCACTCACTCGGGATCAAGGTAACCTGGCGTGCCAGCTGGGCGAGTTGAAACGTGAGAGTCCTGGATTGGTCGCGAAAGCTTTGGATAGCCCAAAATCTTCTATCTTCGCTTGCGTGTGCTCGTTCAATAAGATATTCGATGTTTTAAGATCCCTATGGATAATAGGCGGTTTGCAACCGTTATGCAGATACTCTAACCCTGCATCAAGTCGGAAAATATCAGATTGCCATGCACTTTCGCATGTTTTGTCTAATGAAAGAAAATCTATCATTATTGCTTCGTCCAATTTATACCTTGAGCGGCATCGATTGCAATGTTCAGTCTTCAGAGGATTACCGTAATTGTAACTCAATCCCTTCCACAAATAATCTTGTCAAGCACATGGATCGCCTTGCCAGCTATCTCATACTATTGCATATTGAAGGCTTTATTTGATTTGGGCTTAAGGCCCTGTCCGCCCAAGTTGGGCCCAGAAAGCCCGGCCCACGGGAATACGGCCAGTGGAAGGGGAAGGTATAAAAGGGAGGAGAGAGAGAGAGATGGCACTGGTTGGACATTACGTACGTACGTTCTCTCAACGCTCTCTCCCTCTCTCCCGTTTTCTCCAAAAGCGAAACAGTGAAGCAATTGAAGGAGTTTGCCTCCTCGGATCGAACAAGGCTTGATTTCTCTTCCTCTGACGGCGTCGGTGTCTAATCTGTGGCAATCAAGGTACGCTCGAATCCGTGGTGTGCTTTACGATCGGTGATACGTGTCGTTTTCTTGGGCTTCGTCTTCCGCATTGATTTAGGGGTTCGATTTAGTGTCGAATCCGGTTTTTCGGGGATCAGTCATTCTCAACATTGGTATCAAAGCCCTAGTTCACGTTTTTCCCGATCAATTTGATGTTTTTTGTTTGAAATTTCGCGAAGAAACTCTCGGCCGTACGGATTGGGACAAAAATCCCGACACCCGAGCGTTCTTCGGCTTTTTTACTGAGTTTTCGTATGTCAAAACTGTTTTCTGATTGCATAGGAAGAAGCACGACATCGAGACGAGTCCGGCGATGTGTCGACCGCCGCCGGGCGCCGCCGCACGCGCCTACACGCGCGGCCGGAAGGCGCTGCGCGTGGGCGCGACGCGCCCGAAGCACTGGCATTGGCCAGCGCATGTGGCGCACGCGCCGGTCGGCGAACCGGCGCGTGCACGCCGCCGGGGGGCGTACTGACACGTGCCGGTCCGCGGACCGACGCGTGCTGACGTCACTTGATGACGTCACCGTGACGTCATCCAACGGTCGGTAACCGTTCGGATGACGTCACCGATGACGTCATCGCTGACGTCGTTTCGCCGAACGGTCACCGGCCGGCGACCCGACCCACCGAAGACCAAGGCACGTGGCAGGCACGTGCGGATCACGTCTGTGTGACGTCATCCCCCGCACGCGCGTGGCACGTGCGTCGGTTCGCGCGAGCCGGGCCCACCGGCCCGATCGACTTGTCCGGTCCGACCGGTCCGACCGTTCCGACCAGTCCGGCCGGTCCGGCCGGTCCGACGATCGACAAGCGTTGACCGGCGATGACCGTTGACCGTTGACCGACCGTTGACCGTTGACTTGACCGTTGACCGTTGACTTTGACCGTTGACCGTTGACTTTGACCGTTGACAAAAAAAAAAAAAAAAAGAGGAAAAGAATGTGTTTCTTTTTCAATTAAGTCTATGTGGATTATATGTAATCCCTTATTTGTTCTGCATTTGTTGCAGGAACAATGCCTCCCCTGAGGTTGCGCACACCTATTCATGTAGTGACCGATGAATAAAAGGAAAGGCTGTCTAATTTGATAGCTGAGCTGACTGATCATCGATGGGAGAGTGGTGACTTAATTGATCACGTCCTTGAAGTCAACGGAAAAATTCAACAGGTCATATGGAATGGTCGTCCTATGTCACAGTCAGAGATGGTGCGATTTTTCATAAGCACTCTTCCACCTGAATGACAAGATGTGTTGAATCACATATGGGATGTCAACGGAGCTGCTTCCTATAAGAAAATTGTGATAGATTTTGTAAATGAATATTACTGTATTGTTACAAGGGAAAAGATCAAGAAATTGAACAAAAGAGGATTTTTCCCAGTTCGTGTACTGACTATGTGTTAGTTGTATTGGCTGATGTATGTTAAGTGTGTTTTTTGTGGACATATGATATATTGTTTACTACCCGATTGTTATTGATGTAACAACTGATATGTTAGTTGTATTGATTGAAAGCATTATTGTTTTATTGGAATTCAATTATCTGTTGCTTTCTGTTATTGCTGGTTGCTGTGGGTAATTAGCTGTGGGTAGTTTTAGAAGTTTTTGTAGCTTCATAGAATTGATTTTGCATAAGATAATTATATTGATGATAGTTTTAAGTTAGGATTTTGGAGGATGATTGGAAACGTAGTGACCTTTTGATTCTGAAGCCTTACTTAAAATTATTTATTAATATGATGGGTCTATGCAAATAGGGATGCATAAATGATAGGCATTAATAATTCGTGCATATGTCTGATGTGTTCAGATCAATGGCTTCAGCCACAAAGAGCATAGTTGCCGAGCTGAACAAAGGTGAAAAGCTCAATGGTGACAACTATGAGATATGGCACATGAAAATCCAATATGTGCTGGAAGAGCAAGAGGCACTTGAAGCTCTTAACCTGACCATGGTTGAACCTGAAGATGGAAATACTGCGCAGCACAAAAGAGATAAAGAAGCTTTTGCTGCTTGGAAACGAAAGAACTCTCTCGCTCGCATCACGTTGCTGAGCAGCATGGAAAATGATGTCATACGAGAGTTTAGGCGTTTCGACAATGCCAAAGAAATGTGGGAGGCATTGGCAGCTAGATTTGGTCATACTTCGGTGACCAGATTGAGACAGCTCACTATTAGGTTTGACTCCTATAAGAAGCCTCATGGTCAGACCATGAAGCAACATCTTAGAAAGATGTCAAACATGATAATTGAGCTGAAAGATGCTGGCCATGTCCTCACAGATGAGCAGCAGGTGCAAGCAGTGATTCGTTCCTTGCCTCAGAGTTGGGAGTATATGAATGTGCACCTGACCCATAATGAGTCTATCAAAACTTTTGAGGATGCTGTGCGCCATCTTGAGCTGGAAGAGGACCGCCTCTTAGCGTCTAAGCCAGATGCTGAACTATATCATGCTAGTTCTAGCTCAAATGGAGCTTCGGGCTCCAAGCGCAAGCGCCCTAGCTGGTTTGATAAAGGGAAAGGCAAGGTAGAAGTAGGTCCTTCAGGGAAGAAACCTAAATTTAACCATCATGGAAGAGGAAAGCGTCCTCGCATGAAAAAGCTGGCAAGGGTGAAATGCTTCAACTGTGACCAGAAGGGTCACTATGCTCGCGACTGTCGTGAGCCAAAGAAGGTAAACACCCCTTGTGTTTTTCAGAACTTTACTTTTGTGTCGAGTTCTGTGTTCTTAACTGAGTCTAATCCTTTGTGGACTGTGGATTCAGGAGCGACGGACCATGTAGCGAAGGATAGAGGATCCTTCGTGGAATTCCGACGAGTACCTACTGGAACTAAGTGGATCTATGTGGAAAACAACTCTAGAGCTGAAGTGAAAGGAATTGGCACATGCCAACTAAATATGCGTGGTGGACACACTCTATTCCTGCATGATGTCTTGTATGCTCCGGAGATTCGTCGGAATTTAGTGTCTGTATTAGTGTTGGTTAAATTAGGTTTCAATTTGAACTTTTTTAGTAGAGGTGTGAATTTGTTTTTAGATACAAATTACTATGGTTGTGGTTATTTCCTGGATGGTTTCATTGTATTGGATGTTGATTATGTTAACACAAATGTTTGTTATTCCCTTATCACGTCTCCTAATACCTATGATAATGATGTGAATGTGTGGCATGCTAGACTTGGCCACATTGGCCAACAGCGTATGAATAGACTAGCCAAAGAGGGCTTGTTGGGCAACATTGAAAAAGTCGATTTGCCCATATGTAAGCATTGCCTAGAAGGGAAAACGACAAGGAAACTATTTGGAAAGGGAAAAAGAGCTGAATTTCCTCTGCATTTAATCCATACTGATGTCTGTGGTCCAATGAATGTGAGAGGAAGGCACGGGGCTGTTTATTTCATCACCTTTATTGATGATTATACTCGATTTGGATATGTCTATTTGATTTCTCATAAATCTGAAGCGATAAGTTGTTTCAAAAGGTTCATGAACTTGGTGGAAAATCAATTAGACAGGAAAATAAAAGCATTGAGATCCGATCGAGGTCGAGAATATTTATCTGATGAGTTCAGAAAATTATGTGATGAAAAAGGAATAGAAAGACAGTTATCTATTCCATACACTCCTCAACAAAATGGTGTTGCAGAGAGAAGAAACAGAACCCTACTGGAAATGGTTAGATCTATGATGGCGCATGCTAACTTACCTATCACTTTTTGGAGTGATGCGTTGTTAACTGCTGCCTATATACTTAACCGAGTGCCTTCCAAATCAGTTACTTCCACTCCATATGAGTTATGGACAGGTAGAAAACCGGACTTAAGTTTTCTTAAGCCATGGGGTTGTGCTGCCTTTACACATGAGTCCTCTCACAAATTTGGGAAATTGGGTCCCAGAGGAAAGAAGAGTATTTACATAAGATACTCAGAACACTCAAAAGGGTATGTGTTCATAGGTGAGCAGGAAAGTGGGAGTAGAACTGAGTTTGAATCACGAGATGTCACATTCTTAGAGAATGAGTTTCCTAAGAAGGGCGAAATAGGGGAAGATTGTTCCCTATTTGAGACTTTAGATCAGGATAATGATGTTAGTGGAGTTCGTCCAAGTGGGAGTAATGTGAGAAGTGATGAATTGAATTGAACTCATTCTCAATTGCAACCATCTGAAGTGACGATATCATCATTACCTAATCCAAGTGGGAATATGATGGGAAATGATGTGCAAAGTGTGCAATCTCCCATACGGCGAACAAGTCGCCAAAGTATCCCCGTCGACGTTTTGACATTGAAGGGGAAACTTTTATGGTTGCTCCACTAGATAAGGATGAGCCAAGAAATATAAATGAGGCTCTGAAATGCCCTAGCAAAGAAAAATGGATTAATGCAATGGAAGAGGAAATGGAGTCAATGAAATCAAACCAAGTCTGGGAACTGGTTGATCTTCCAAAGGGACGCAGAGCTATTGGGAACAAATGGGTTCTCAAAATAAAGCGAAAGGCTGATGGCTCAATAGAAAGGCATAAGGCTCGCCTTGTGGCGAAGGGGTATAATCAACAGGAAGGAATTGATTATCAAGATACGTTTTCTCCTGTAGTCAGATTTACCTCAATTCGCATAATTCTGGCAATAGTGACTAGTCTGGATCTTGAGTTACATCAAATGGATGTAAAGACTGCTTTCCTCAATGGAGAATTAGAGGAAGAAATATATATGGAACAACCTGCTGGTTTTATAGTGAAAGGCCAAGAAGAAAAAGTATGTCGACTTTTGAGATCGATATATGGCCTCAAGCAGTCATCAAGACAATGGTATATACGTTTTCATAATGCCATAATGGCATATGATTTTACAATGATTGATGAGGATCATTGTGTATATATCAAAAGATCCAAGGATCAATTTGTGATCATATCATTATATGTTGATGATATACTAATTGCTGGAAGCAGTATGGAGTTTGTTAAGACTGTCAAGAGTTGGTTGTCTTCCAACTTTGAGATGAAGGATATGGGTGAGGCTGCATACATTCTTGAAGTTAAGATTTCAAGAGATCGTTCGAAGAGATCGTTATCTCTTTCGCAAGAAACTTATATAAACAAAGTTCTTGAATGATTTCGTATGCAAGATTGTAAACCCATAGACACTCCTATTGCAAAAGGTGAAGGGTTGAGCCACAGACTATGTCCAGGGACTCCACAAGAGAAGGAACAAATGAAGCATGTTCCTTATGCAAGTGCTGTTGGGAGCTTGATGTACGCTATGATGTGTACAAGACCCGACATATGTTTTGCAGTTGGAATGGTGAGTAGATACCAATCCAATCTAGGTCCAGCACATTGGAAGGCCGTCAAGAGAATACTGAGGTATCTGAAGGGAACTGCTGATTTCAAGTTGAATTACCAAGGAAAGGATCTGCGACTTGAAGGCTATTCAGATGCTGATTGGGGAGGAGATTTAGATGAAAGAAAATCTACCTCTGGATTTGCTTTCTTACTGAGCAATGGCGCCATATCATGGAGCAGTAAGAAGCAAACATGTATAGCCTTATCCACGATGGAAGCTGAGTTCGTGGCATTATCAGCAGCAGTACAAGAAGGAGTTTGGCTTAAGAGATTCTTGGATCATTTAGGTGTTATTGATAAAGCTGCAAATCAATTGTTGGTTAACTGTGATAGCCAAGCAGCTATAGCATACACCAAAGATCCAAAGTATCATGGCAAGACCAAACATATAGATACCAAGTATAACTTTGTAAAAGATATGGTTGCACGAAAGGATGTGAACTTGCAGTACATATCTACGCATAGAATGGTAGCAGATCCAATGACAAAGCCAATACCTAGAGATGTGTTTTGTGGTCATGTAAAATCTCTAGGATTGCGTAGAGTCTGATGTACTGGATTGTAATTTCCCTGAGTTGTTCACATTTATGAAATTTCGTTTTTTCATTGATTAATGCCTATGAATCTTTGTGTGATCTTTATGCATCCTAATGCTTAGTGCATTATTTTAAGTTGAGGAAGTATGTCGGACAGATAAGAGATTAGCCCACTCACACGGGTAATCGCCTCTATTTACTGTGTGATAAATAGAGATGAGACTGTATTTAAGCTTATTATCTAGGTGATAATCAAGAGCTCGGGCTTAAAATACACATGTCGCCTTAACTAAGTGTTAAGATGAGGACATAATACTTATGATGTCCGAAAGTAAAATACCCCACATATTTTACTTTATCTGTCTAAGATGCCAGATGTGAGTTCTGATGAATTTTGTGAATGAGTAGATACGTGAACTCAAGTTAGACATTAGGTATGTCTGAACTATCATCTGTACGGTATTGAAAAATGTAGACATACGCTCCATGGGAAAGGAGTTAATACCGTAATACGTATTTCATACTATGTATGCATGAGACGACCAATAAGAGTAGCAAAAGTTTGATCTCAACTTTTATGTCGTGTGAGACTCTTGAGGAAGAGAGTTCCTCAATTTCTTAGTCCCCTCAAGACTCTTACTTATTCTCAAGGTTTCTATTTAGTGTTTGCTATCTTAGGATGTTGCCAATGGTCATGAGTTTGATTCGATCTAATGGGACATTTCTAGAAAAGCAAGCTGAATTGAAATTGAGAGTTTGAAGGAAAGAGGAAGATCAATTTTGGAGAATCACATTATAGTTTTGTATTCACTGATCGACCAATTATGACTATCTTTGTGATGATTATAATTGTGAATACAATATATATCATTGTTTAAAAAGAGATCAAAAGAGAGATATAAATGTGATTGATCGATCTAGGGTACTGCATACTAAATCTACTCGGAGTGTGATGCCCATTATGAGCTGCTATATATTCCTAACAGATGTTTAGCAACGAGCTCTCAAAGTATGCTGGTCGCACGGATTATTCACCGGTATGAATGTTGAAGAGAGGTAAAGAGAATTCTGTTCGGCCCACCTTGTGCGAGTGGGAGATGAAGGCTTTATTTGATTTGGGCTTAAGGCCCTGTCCGCCCAAGTTGGGCCCAGAAAGCCCGGCCCACGGGAATACGGCCCGTGGAAGGGGAAGGTATAAAAGGGAGGAGAGAGAGAGAGATGGCACTGGTTGGACATTACGTACGTACGTTCTCTCAACGCTCTCTCCCTCTCTCCCGTTTTCTCCAAAAGCGAAACAGTGAAGCAATTGAAGGAGTTTGCCTCCTCGGATCGAACAAGGCTTGATTTCTCTTCCTCTGACGGCGTCGGTGTCTAATCTGTGGCAATCAAGGTACGCTCGAATCCGTGGTGTGCTTTACGATCGGTGATACGTGTCGTTTTCTTGGGCTTCGTCTTCCGCATTGATTTAGGGGTTCGATTTAGTGTCGAATCCGGTTTTTCGGGGATCAGTCATTCTCAACACATATGTTTTCTTTATGTTGACAGTCGTGTTGACTGTGATTTTTCCATTTGGAACAAAATTATTAACCAATATAGATGAATCATACAGATGGAAAAATGTATGTGTCGCATGAAAACTGGAGCAAGGCATGCATAAAATTACCATTGTTGAGTGCCGTCTGAGAGATCGGTAGATCATTAATGTTGAAAATCTCGAGGGCGTTGATCATTGGCAGGAGGGTGGATTGGGACGTGAAGGCGAGAGTGAAGTTGATCTCGGTTTGACCGGTGATGGGTTGCGAAACAATGGTCACCGGGGTCGAGTACTGTGGCCTGAGCGGGGCGGTCAAGTTCCCTTCCATGGACACAGTGAAATCCCTCACTTGGCCCAGTCGAAGAACTTCGATCTTGGCGAAGTGTAAGATGATGTACCACGTTTCGCCGGGATTGGACGACCAATAAATGTACATGAAAGAACGGACTTTGTTTTATTTTTGTGCGGACATCAGCACTTCGGCTGGAACAACATAAGCATCGTTGCAGCTCGTTAGATCGATGACCGTGGTGGAGGTAATTGATGTGAAAGCATCATGCTCTTGGGCATCCCAAATGCGATCATAGTCATCTTGTGGGTGCCTATTTGAAAGACAAAGTGACCAACTAATTAGTGAGAAGGCGACTCCATGTATAAATTCACTCTCCAAGTTTCCTTTTTGGAAATTCGACATGTGCAATTCAAGTTGATTCGTTATATAATATATATTAAGAGAATGAAGTTTCGGATATTGTTATTGGAATAAGAAAACAAAAGATCATCTATATGTGACAGTGGATCCAATATTCTCTCGCCATTTGGTCGCTAGAGCACCCGAATCAATATGGTAAGTTGTGCTGTCCAAAAGTCGCAACTCTATGGCTGAAATGAAAGATTTTCCTTTACCCTTATTCACTACGCATACTTGTATGTAATCTCTTGGGCAACATATATGATTTTGCTCCACGTGTAGTTCAGTGAGTCCACCGTGGCCCAATAATTTGTGTCCACATGCAAATCGAACACTAGGGTCATTCCTTTACTATTGTAATTCCCATAGAAAAAGGTTTCCCTAATCAAGTATTTTTCGTTCTTGCCTTGCTCTGGTTGAAGAGTATAGCAATTCATAATACCATTAGGAAAGCTTCTCAAGTTCATCAATTGTTTCATGTTGTTGTAGATGAGATTACTGGAGACTTGCATCACCTGTTTGGAGTCTACAAATCCAGTATCTGCCTCATAGAATATGTTGAGAACATTATTGTGGTAATCATTCGTGTGCCACAATCAATGTTTATGAAGCCTGTTGTTAAAAATAACCCCAAAAAAGAAGAAGAAGAAGTAGTTGAGGAGTTTTTCTCGAGAACAATGTTCTTTGAAACTAATTTTATTTAAAGATAAACCTCTCAAGAGATTTTGCAATAAGTGTGAAACTTTATAAAACGGTGAATTACTCTCTTTATACTAAGTGGGGAACTATAAGTTAAATGAGAAGCAAGAAGGCTGCTTTACATGTGACATGTCTGATTTATTTGGTATGAAATAATTAATTGAATTTTTCAAGGTAAAAAACTTATAATATCAGCCTATGTTTAGTTTAATGACCTTATCTTGAATGGTTAATTGACAAATAGAATAAAAACACTAGATAGAAAATATCGATATTATTTAGAATCACGTGTGAAAGGAAAATTGACGCGATATGTTCCGTGCATTTTATATAAAATTGTATTGCTTATTGGAAAAACTGATAATACGAATATACAGTTGCTTCCCATACAAGATTTGGTTGAGGCAAGCCACTCTAGTTTGCATTAATTTCATGAAACCAAATGATATACATGAGAGAGAGAGAGAGCCGGGGTTGTCTTGTCCTTGAACATAAAGTCCGAGAGCTAGACAAAGAAATGACACACATCGAGTCTTCATTGTTCTTTCAAAAGTACGATTTTGCCAGCTTTGTCTTCCTCTGAGTGAGTGAGAGAGAGAGAGAGAGAGAGAGAGAGAGAGATTTCTAAGTACATTGCCACATGAAGCCTAGGTAAAGCATTGATATAGAGAGTTAACAAGGAGACTCGGTTCGCTAACTTGCACATCCATTGACTTATACATACGCTTGACCTTGTAATGATTATGTCACATTACTTAGGTATCCTTGCGGATGCTGAGAGGAGCACGAATGTTTCTAAGCTTATTTTATACAGCACTAAAAGATTACCAATATTCATAAATATCTCAAGAATATAAAGCTACAGGGTTTTTGAGAAAAATTAAAAGAGTGTAAGGATGAAACATGAAAAGGACATTTAAGATTGTGTCAATTTTGTTTGGGTCAATTGATGAAGGAGAGTACACACACACACACATATATATATATATATATATATATATGAAGTTGTTTTTGTTAGAATAGGCCATGCTTGTGCTTAAGGAGTAACATATATCAATAACATAATATTTCATTCAACCAACTTGCGATAGCAGCATGTATGGAGCTTATCCTCTTCTCTTGACCAAAGGGTCTACTATTAAAAAGTTCAAGTTCGGTCGGTACTATTTTTTAATTAATTTGAGTAATTTTCATGTCTTTTTTGGTACACCCAAAAACTAAATATTACTTTAGTATTGCATTAAATGCAAGCTCAAACTTATTGGAGGTGTTAATATTTTATCCATGGTAATTAGGAACAATAAATATTTTTAGTTTCCATCAAAAATAAGAGACAAGATTTTTCCTTAACTACCAGGACCTTTAAAGCTTGAACTGTCAGGGTATTGCCCAAATCCTGACAATTCCAACTGATCAATTTCATTTGTGACTAGGGAGTTGTTGAGGGCCAACCACCCATGCCCAACTCCCATCACCAATAGCTTCCTTAATGGGAATATCCATCATTAAAGATTCATCAAGGTCGTTTGGCGCTACATTTCGCATATCATAGGGGTTATATCTCTTAAGCTTCTTAACAGGGCCAATTTTCGTTGTATGGCGAGAGCTCTTCATCTTTTTGTCCTAATTTATACTGCTTGGTTGAAACTGAACACCCTTCTGCTTTGTTGATGCAGGTACCAAAGCAGTGTGAAAACAACTTCCCTGTTGAGGGGACACACGCACTGAAGGGGCCAGAGGGGTGGATGCAGTAGGAATGTCAGTAACCAAGGGTTGCAGCAGGGGAGACCTCAGAGGTAGGTATTGGCGGCAGTAAAGGAAGGGGTTGAGCAGTTGTAGGGGGAGTTTCGGGTACAATTTCTTCCACTATGTCCTCCATCTCCGTCGATTCATAATAGAGTTTCCAATACGGACTGTGTTCCTTAACTTCAGCGCGCAGCCATTGTCCATACGGCAGCTTGTCATCCCTAGTTAATTGATCAACATCTACAAGACTAGCTGTACACGAGGTAGCATAATGCCCCAACTTCCCACATAAGTAATAGTAATGAGCAAGGCGCTCATACCTAAAATCCAATCAAATAGTTTTGTTATTAATTCTAAGCAAACGATCTGTCTGCAGAGGATGCTGAAAGTCAAGTTCAACTCGCGCATGCCCTGATCACATGGTAAACGTATCTTGACCATCTGCCCTAACTTCCAAAACTTTACCAACTATCATAACTGCTTTTCTAATAAGCTGTTCTGTGCACCATTCCAGGGGAAGGCCAAAAACTTGCACCCAAATGGCGCAAGTGGAGAAATCATAGCAGTGAAGCGGTGTGTTAGGAATGCAAGCCTTAAAGACAACCAGACGACCAGAAAAGACCCAAGGTCCCCCATCCAAAATCCTCTGTTTATCAGTGTGTAATTTGAATTTCGCCGCATAGAGACCATCCTCTCTCTGAGAGATGTCCACCTGTTCTGTTTGCCAGACCCGAAGGCTTGGAAATTTATAGGAGAGTCAACGAAAATCTTACTGATTAGGGTTAATCGGCACTCATCCAATTTCGCAAGTGAAGGCACATCGTTCCAGACCTCCAAATCGTGAGGTGAGCACAATCTTCCCAAGCGCTTACACAGGGCAGCCAGACGGGGGGAATTGGCATCATTTGCATGTGCCATAGCTACTATGGACAGAGTTAGGAGCAAGAAAAGGAAGTCGAAAATAGAATCAGAGACTGGGAAAGCTTGGATAGGCGAGATGGACCAAAGAGAAAAGCTGAGAGAACCAAATGAAGGTCAGATTCGAACATGCAAGCAACCGATATTGAAGGTCCGCAGGATGGGAAAGCAGAGCGAAGCAAGGGCGAAAGGAAGAGAGAAAAAGACGAAGTAAAAAGACAGAACAAGAACTGGAGGCAGAAAAGTTAAACAATACGGAAGGGCACCGAAAATAACTGCTGGGAGAAGAGAGAATCCATCGAGGAAAACCGGATGAAGGAAAGAGGATTAGGGTTTAAGCTGCCATTAAACAGAAGAAAGAAACTCTGCAAAAGCGAGAGAGAAAACTACCCCTTTCGAATACAAGCATTTTCCACAATGAGATTTTGAGTCCTTCCTTTACCTAGCTTTTTTTTTTTTCTAAGAACTAATTGGACAAAAGAGTAATTCAATAGGTTTTTGGTTAACTTGAATCGAAAAGGGGTTAATGTCCTTTAAAAAAAACATGTAGAGCGCTTTGTCCAAATATTTGGTGCAAAATTGAGACCGCCTATAAAATGAATTCCGGGAGGTTTGAAAATGGCTATTATAAAGTTAAGTTATCGTATTTGCAAATTACGTCCAATGAGAATTGTTTGAAATTTACGCTGATAAAAATTATCTCATGTTGATCGATCAAATTCACTAATTATAAATTGAATATTTCATATAAACTCGTGTCAATCAAACATCTAATTAACGTGGTTAGATGTCATCTTCAAAGAAGAAAGTTTCACATCAATTAGATCAAATCATCCATGCTTGAAACGTCCGGTATGTGAGTCTCTCTCTACCCTTTGGTAGCAATGTCTTACCCAAAAACCCTAGACCTTGGCTAAATCTCGCATCTTTCCAGTTTTTTTGTCCCTGTTACAAATCGTTTCACAAAAAAACAAAAACCCTAAAAAAGGTTTCATCCGCTTTGCGTTGGTTGAATGTGGTGGCTTCCTCAGGTAGGAGCACTGGATTACGAGGCTTGAATCAAGGTTGGATTTCTCCTCCTTTTTCTACATGTTGGCGAAGTGCTTGTGGATGAGGTGAAAATGATTTTGGTCTGCACTTCTGGAAGAAAATCACTATAGATGTTCTGTGAAAAGCCTCTGATCAGGGTCTGGACCCAGCTTGGATGAAAAGATCTACTGAAAATAGTGTTGAGTTTTTTATCAGTATGATGCTTGGGAAAATGCCCAAGAGGAATCTCAACAAATATAGTAGTATCGACTGTTCTTTCTAGGTTCTTAAGCTCGCTAATCTAGTCAGACAGCATGGATGGTAAAGAAGAAAATGAGTTACGTGTAGCAGCATTATGCAAACGATTAGGACATCTATGGGCTGAGGAAGATGTGGTTGAAGTAAACCCGGAAATATCTTTACAAAAAAGAGATGAATGCAACAGAACAATCTTGGGTAAACTCTACTCTAAACCCAATGTCAATTTTCCAGCATTCTTCACAACTATGAAGAAAGCATGGAAAACAGAAGCAGTAGAATGTGCTAAAAAAGGAATAGGTCTCTTTACCTTTGTATTTCAATCAGAGGTGGAAAAGGATAAAATTCTGAAATCTGCACCTTGGTCTTACTCCAGCAATTTGCTTGTGCTGAAACAATGCGAGCCTGAAATTACAGAACATTGTATGACTTTTCTAGAGTAGCTTTCGGGGTTAGAATTGGAGGTATTCCCCTCGGTTGGAGGGTGGAAACAACGTACCATGATCTGGGGAGAAAGTTAGGCCAAGTTCAGGAAATACAGCTCGAAACCATGGGAAATCTGCAGCAAAGAGGAGGAAGAGTTAGAGTGGAAGTAGACTTATCTATTCCTCTGAAAGCAGGCACCATTTTGGATATTGACAATAAATGGCTGTGGGTAGAATTTAAATACGAGAGATTACCCCATTATTGCTACTCCTGTGGAAGGATAGGCCACTACGCACAAGATTGTCCAGAAATTCCTTATGTAGAATCACCATGGGCAGTCGACAAAATTGGTTCCTATGGACCATGGCTGAAAGCAGAAGTCAGTGATCATAGCCCTTATTGGGAGGCTTTTTATGGGAACATCGAAGAAGACATTATAGTAGAAGAAACCATACCTGTAGCATCTTCTCCAAGTAGAGAGTAGGCTCTAATCATACGAGAGAAAGGTCCAGAAATGCGTCTTGAAGCCTGCAGCAAAAGAAGAGCTGAAAGTTCCTCGAAGCCGGAGAGAATGGAAGTCCCTGTTACAAATCAGAAGGTAATTAAAGATTATGGAAAACAGATCATCTGCTCAGATATTCCCATACAGAATCCTCTAAAAATAGGAAAAAGTAGCAAGAAGAACATGAAGGTGCAGAAAGCTAAGAAGCAGAAATGCTTACCTGAACCTATACCTCTCCTCATTGATGATTCAGGAATGACAGAGACTCCAGTGAAGTTTCTTAATGATAGAAAAGATTGGGCTTTGGTGGCTAGGCCTAATAAGCCACCAAAGACGACATGAAAATCATTAGCTGGAATTGTCAGGGGTTGGGCAACCCCTTGACAATCCAAGAGCTTAGAGTATTAATTGTTCTTGAAAGGCCCAGTATAGTTTTTCTAATGGAGACTAAAAACAAAGCAACGATGGTGGAAAGTATATGCAGGAAACTTCAATTTCAGCACTTATTTCTAGAAAATCCAACGGGTATAGCAGGGGGATTGGCCCTAATGTGGAATGAGGAAGTAATATTGCAAGTGCAAAGTAGTTCAAAACACTTTATGGATGTCAACTGTACTGATCTTGCCAGGAAATTAGTCATGCAAATTACCTTTATTCATGCGTCTACAAGTTTTGTTGAGAGGATACAATTATGGCAGCAATTGAAGACATTGAAGCCTCACAGTTCCACTCCATGGATATGCATGGGGGATTTTAACGAAATTTTATATGTATGGGAAAAGGTTGGGAAAATGGAAGCAGATAATCAAAGAATAGCAGCTTTTAGAAATATGCTTGATGATCTCTAATGGACATGGATAGCCAAGGCTGTGCATTTACGTGGGCAAACAACAGAGAATGGGAGGATTTTGTTAAAAAAAAAAAAAAGATTAGATAGGGTGTTATGTACCTTGGAATGGCGAGTAATATTCCATGATGTAGAAATTCATGCACTTCCAGCAATTGGCTCGGACCACAGTCCTCTTGTTCTAAGGCTACACCCTGTACAAAGGAAGAGAATAAGAGAATTTAAAATGGAGGCCTTTTGGTTGGAGAATGAAGAATATCATGAAGTTATTCATCACGCATGGACCCACACAGCCTTTACATAGACCACTTTTTTAGCCAAACTTCAAGAGACAGCCAAAAAACTGACACAATGGAGTCAAAAACAGTTTGCACATGCACCCAGCAGGATAAAAGAGTTAACTCAGGCCCTAACAACAATAATCAATCAGCCACAACAGAATTCAAGCAGACAGGAAGTGAACAACATCATTCACTAGATAGATACACTAAGAAAACTGGAGGAACAATATTGGGGACTGAGGTCGCGAATTAAATGGTTACAGTGGGGAGACAAAAATACAAGTTTTTTTCATGCCACAACAGTTCAAAGGAGGTGTAGAAATCATATTACAATGTTGCAAGTGGAAGATAATAGATGGTGTCGGGATCCAGGAGAAATCAGACATCACATCTACGACTATTACAACAATTTATATAAAACTGCAGGGGAACGAAATTATCAGCCAGTCTTAAGCCAATGCTACTCTCTTATTGATGATCATATAAATGCATCCCTGGTGGCAAACCCCACGATAGAGGAAATTAAAATAGTAGTTTTTCAGTTGGGAGCTATGAAAGCACCAGGTCCTGATGGGTTCAATGGCCTGTTCTATCAAAATAGTTAGGAGATTATTCATACTGACCTATTCCAACTGGTGCAGAATTTCTTCAACATAGGAGTTTTGGATCCTCATTTAAATCAAACCTATATTGCCTTGATTCCTAAAGTAAAAAATCCTGAGACAATTTGTCAGTTTAGACCCATCAGTCTTTGCAACTTCAGTTATAAAATTATCTCAAAATTACTTGCAAATAGATTGAAGCAGTGGCTGCCAGAGATAATCAAACCTGAACAGATTGCCTTCGTCTAGGGGCGTCAGATACAGGATAACATCTTGATTGCACAGGAAGTGCTACACCAGCTGCGCATCACCAAAAGACAGAAAAAAACATCAAGCAGTACTCAAACTAGATATGCAAAAAGCATATGACAGAATTGAATGGGATTTTGTTTGGGATTGCATGCTGAAAATGGGTTTTTTTTTTTTTATATAAATGGGTGGCTCTAATAATGCAATGCATCACCACAGTAACTTTCAGTGTTAAGCTCAATGGAGAACCTACCCTGTTTTTCAGTCCATCCAAAGGTCTAAGGCAAGGAGATCCCCTGTCACCTTATTTATTCATCCTAATCACAAATGTACTAACGTGGTTAGTGAAAATAGCAGTGGAGGAAGGCAGCATACAAGGTATACAGCTTAACAGGTCTTGTCCTAAGCTCTCTCACTTTATGTTCACGGATGATTTTATTTTCTTCTTGGATGGCACTTTAAAGAAATGTCAGAATCTGTCATTAACAATTAATCAGTACTGTTATGCAACAGGTCAAGCGGTTAACCTAAATAAGTCAGGAGTTTCTTTTAGTAAGAATTGTCCCTTACCACTTAAAAGAAACATGGCTCACGAGTTGAGAGTGTCTGTGTTTGATAAGACAGGCAAATACTTAGGCATCCCTACAGAATGGGGACAATCTAAGAAAGAATTATTTGCATGGATATTAACCAGAGTAAACTCCAAGTTGGAGGGCTGGAAGGAGAAATTACTCACCAAAGTAGGAAATGAAGTCTTGATTAAGAGTGTGGTGCAGGCTATACCAACCTATGCTATGTCGATCTTTAAGCTGCCAGTCTCCATCTATAGAGCAATTGAAAGGCGAATAGCTTCATTCTGGTGGCAAAAAGGAGATACAAAAAAGGGAGTCCATTGGAAGAATTGGGATGCTATAAAGAAAAGAAAGGATGAAGGAGGGATGGGATTCAAAGACTTAATTACCTTCAACTATGCGATGCTTGGTAAACAAGTCTGGCGGTTGCACATTTCTCAGGATGCACTATGGAGTAAAGTTCTAAAGGGTATATACTTCCCTCATGGAGACATATGGAGTGCACAGAAGGGCCGACGACCATCTCGGGGCTGGCAAAGTCTGTTGTTGGGGCGAGATTCTATTAAACCAAATATCAAATGGTTAGTTGGGGATGGCAAATCCATCAAAATCAGGGAGGATAAATGGTTATCACAGGAGTTAAATGGGCGACCAGTAAATCAAGCAGAACCAACTATGGTGAAAGGATTGATTAATGAAGACTCCTAAACATGGAAGCAAACTCTTATTCATCAGTATTTTGAGGAGAAAATAGCAAGCGAGATTCTAGCTATACCCTTGAGTACAGATCCCAAACCCGCTAGCAGAATATGGACAGGTAACAGTAGAGGGGAATTCACGGTAAAAAGTGGCTATAACAGAACACAGGCATTGACTACCAAACAAGACTCACAGAAAGCCTCTTGTTCTTACCAGCCCCCATGATCTTTATGGACATAGATTTGGAGCCTCTCCGTCCCACCAAACCTCTACAAAAAAAAAAAAAAAAAAGATCAGCCCAGACCCTCTTTGTAAGATGTGTCACACGGAAATTGAAACTACCGAACATCTTTTCCTATTTTGCAGATGGACTAAAGAGATCTGGAGAAATAACAGACTACAGGGAACGAATATGATGAAACAAATCCGAAGAATCAATCAATGGCTTCTGACAGTTTTCGAATCAAGAAGGAAATCACCTGAGCGTGAGTTTATCGCAGGGGTGCTATGGCAAATCTAGAAAGCTCGAAACGCACGAATCTTCAGAGATAAAACTCCAAACCCGGCGGCTGTTCTCGATCTCTCACATACCCAAAATCTAGCCTTCAGTAGAGGAACGAAGACAGACCCAAATCGAACTAAAAAGCAACACTCACCAGAGGAATGGAAACCACCGGGAAATAGTGAGGTGAAATTGAATGTGGATGCATCATGGGCACCAGGAGAATTTCTCTGTTCTGTAGCCGGCATCGCCAGGGATAAAGTGGGGTTTGTCGTTGATGGATTTGCAGCGGAGGCTAGGGTTTCTTCGGCGTTACAAGCAGAGGCAGAAGCTCTTTTACACGGGCTTCGATTTATCTCGAACTGGTGGTCGTCTCACGTGCAAGAGTCACGAAGTCAAGTAGTTCGCTTTATCTGTGAAAGTGACAGTTTAGCGGTGGTGGATTGTGTCATGGGCCGGGCCGAGATAGCATGGAATTTGCACAGCATAATACAAAGATGCCAACAAGAGCTTCGTCTGGGCCACCATGTCTCAGTAACCTATTGTCCCCAGGAGGTAAATCAAGCGGCTGATTGGCTGGTACGCGCACATCGCTTAAAGCAACTTCCTCTAAATTGGGTGCATAGACCCCCTCTATCTCTTTGGAATATTTTAGTTTCCAAATGTAACGCATCGTCGTGTTCCAAGACTACTTAAGCTAATATATCAATATCTCTTTTGACCAAAAAAAAAAAAAAAACGTCCGGAGGGTACAATATAATCCAACACTAAGACGTTGGCTCATCCTTAAGTACCTTCATTTTCCAAAATTATACGTAGCTAATATTTTTCTTCAGAGAAATGTATTGCATGGGTGATAATTGACACTTAAATGTATATAGAGGCATATGATCACATAATTAGTAAGGCAATAGACCATGCCTTAGAATTGATCGATTCAGCCACATCGCCAATGTTTCTAAGCTTCCATTATTTGACCAACGCTGCTGATAATACACTTTCATACGTCAGATTCATTTCGTTTTTAAACACAAAAGTCCATCGCACGTAAGCAAATTTCAGCATAATGAGATATCTCAATTATGTTTACCATCGTTCCTAAGATACGAATTGAGCCCAAATACAGAAAGATGCCCTTGATAGTATATGAGATTGAGCATAAGTCGTGTCGTGTGATTAATCCACACGCCAATATTTAAGAATTAGAATGAATTCTAGCTTTGTGGGTTCGATTTGGGGGTCTTTAATATACGTAGAATAGGGGAAAATTGTCTAGAAAGTTGTAAACTTATTGTATGGCAATTAATTCAATCATAAGCCTTTCAATTATATTAATTTAGTCATAAATCTTTTGATGATTTGCCAATTTAGTCCTAAACTTTATAATTGCAACATTTTAATCCTTAACAATTTTATGATTTGTTGATTTAGTCCTAAATCTTTTAATAATTTGTCAATATAGTCATTCTAGCCAATTATCCAAATAATCAGTTTATGACTAAACTGACAAATTTAAAAAAGATTTAGGACCAAATTGAGACAATGAAAGTTTTAACACTAAATTGGCAAATCGTCGAAATTAGCATAATTGAAAGGGTTAGGATTAAACGGGCCGATAATAATAGGTTTAAGACTTTTTGGACAATTAACCCCATAGAATAGTATGTGTCCCTATAATTTATAGATGTATAATAATAGGTTTAAGACTTTTTAGACAATTAACCCCATAGAATAGTATGTGTCCCTATAATTTATAGATGTATCAGTCCAAAACTTGTGGATTATATAACAAAATTATGTGATATCGTAAACAAAAACCGTTTACTCAATATTTATTATTGGGGTTGACATCATCAATATTCACGTTTATAAATCCTAATGTCTTGGTCAATTTTTTTTCCCTGTTTTTCTTATGGTAATGGCAAACACTTAAATACAAGTGTGATCATTGTTATTATTACTTAGTGCTAATATTGACCAGCAAAATATGGCGCAATTTGCATTAGTCGATATTGATCAATTTGAGTCCTCGTCAAATCGACTACAACTTTTTTGTGAAGATAACGCTTATGGCAAGTAATTGTCATGACCTTGACTCAGACATGTCCCATGAAAGAGAACTGCAAAGTTTCTTCAATTATTTTACAAGTTTAAAGCCTGTGCGCCATAAATGGTAAGTCGCTGCCGATAGATTGATTTCTGACTTAATCAGCTAAAGGAACAGATTGTTGGTTTAAGTCGACACCCGCGTATTTAGTTGCTAGCAACTGATGTCGACAGACATCTTGCTGAAATTTCTTAGCACCGAGAAGTTTTCAAGAATCGATTTAAGACTCTCAAGAAGTCACGATTGATAGAAGATGAAACATGAAGCTTAAAGGATGGAGCTGTTTCTATGGATGTTCGAGCGAAACCCAGGACTTAGGTGGTTGTGGTTCTCAAAGATCGTCAAACGATGACTTCGGTCCGTAATACAAATTGTTTGACAATGAAAGAAATACATAGTTCCTTTCATTCATTGTACAGGGGTTCACATGGATAACTGAGCAAGGCTGCCTTTCAACATCTGAATAACTGCACGGTTTGTAAGCTTATAAAGATAGGCAAAGTGAATTGAACTCGACATTCATTCATTATAATTCTAAGGTAGAAAAGCAACAACCCCAACACACAACAATATGACAATTTAAAGTCACAAGCTCAGACTTTGTACAGAAGTTTTCAATCTATACGACCCAATAATCAACTTACACAAGAACGCTGAACGTGATAACCTTACATACCAAGTGCAGTTAACGAGCATTTGGTGCAATATCAAGCTCAATTGAGGTCATCTGAAAAGACTCACTTCTTCTCTTACTATTTCCCATTCTTTGGCTTCTCCCTGACCCAATCTCTACCGTCAAGCATTCTTTTAGTTCTGACAGAACACGGTTCATGTCCGGCGTTTGAACAGCTGTCGTCGGCACACATGACATGGCTATTTCAACCGCTTTCCATACAGAACCGATGTTGAATTGGCCATTTAACCTCGGGTCGACAATGCTTTGGATGTCCCCTCTTTCTATAAGTGGAGTTACCCAGCGAAGTATGTGCATGCTGCCCTCTGGACTTCTTATAATGGCGGGGTGGCCAGTGATTAACTCGAATAAAACTATGCCAAAACTGTATACATCGCTCTTCTTGCTCAAGTTTCCAGATGTATGAAACCTAAGGATTCAAAAGGAATTGTTTCTTTGATTAGTAAGGCCCCGTTTGTTTGTGTTTCTTTTTTTTTGTTTTTAAACACTTTTTCTGTTTTTTTGTTCTTTTGTTCCCAGGAACAAAAAAGAAACATAAACAAGAAAGACAAATTTTGTGTTTCTTGTTTCTGAAACACTTTTGAGAAACACTTTTTTTTTTCTTTTTTCTCTTATTTTCTTGTTCTTTTTTCTTTTGGCCGGTCGCCGGCCTCGGCCATGGCCGGTGACCGGCCGACGAGGGCCGGCGGCCTCGCCCAGCCACGGCAAGGCTCGCCGTCCCCCGGCGAGGCCGAGGCTCGCCGTAGCTGGGCGAGGCCGACCTCGCGCCGGCCTGGGCGACCTCGATCTCGCCCAAATCCGGCGAGGCCGCGCCTCGCCTGCCGCTGGGCGAGCTCGGCCTCGCCGGATCAAGGCGAGGCCGACCTCACGCCGGCCTGGGCGAGCTTGATTTCGCCCAGATCCGGCGAGGCTGAGCTCGCCCAGCGGCCGGCGAGCCTCGGCCTCGCCGGATCTGGGCGAGTCGGCGTCGCCTGGCGGTGGCCTGGCGAGGCCGCGCCTCGCCCGCCGCTGGGCGAGCTCGGCCTCGCTGGCCGGTTGTCGACCAAGGCCTTGGCCGGCGACCGGCCAAAAGAAGAAAAAAAAATGAAAAAGAAAAAAAGAAAAAAAAGGAAAAATAAGAAAAAAATAGAAAAAATAAAAGAAATAAAAAATATTATCCAAATTTACCAAACATGTTTCTGTTTATTTTTTATTCCCGGAACAAGTTTACCAAACGCGTTGTTTTGTTCAAAAATTGTTCCCCGGAACAGAAACACTTTTTTCTATTTCTGTTCCCTGGAACAATTTTTAAACAGAAACGCAAACAAACGCACCCTAAAATAATAGCCGAAACTGTCTTTTAGAAAGTACCTATATATGTGTATCCAACATAAACATGCACAATTAAAATGTTATTTTGAGTCACTTACTCCGGATCAAGATAACCAGGCGTTCCTGCTGGGCGAGTCGAAATATGAGAATCATGCTCTGTTACAAATGCCTTTGATAATCCAAAATCAGCAATCTTCGCTTGCATGTTTTCGTTTAGTAAAATATTGGGCGTCTTTAAATCTCTATGGACAACGGGAGGTTTACAGCCATTATGCAGGTACTCTAACCCTGCACCACCAACAAAAAAGAAAACTTAATGAATTTTATTGTGTAGCTTAACTTGTGGAAATGTGAACAAAGATTTCATCAATCTACTTTATGTACCTTGAGCTGCATCGATTGCGATTTTTAGTCTCTCGCTCCAACTCAAAACACTAGGGTTGTGTGCTGCTTGAAAGTAGAGAAATAAGGAGTATTCCAATCATGAAATATGTAAAAGCTTGTTCACTGTTGTCCTCATTCGCTGAGAAAGTTAATTTCATCTCCATAATACTATTAATAAATTTGTAACATGACCGATTAATGCAAAAGCCTAAACTATCAAAGAACAGTGTTGAGATCAAATATATTTGGACACACGTCTTTGCTGTCACATTGGGAGAATCCAACAGATGTTTTATCTGTTTAGAATTTGTAAATGGAAATATCAGACAAACCTGACAAATGTTGCCGAACATTTCCACTGGACATGAATTCGTAAATCAGTGCCATGTTTTCAAATTCTTCGCAATATCCGATAAGTGAAACTAGATTTCTGTGGTGAACGACCATCAAGAGTTGTGCCTGCACATCAAGGTATCAGAGCTTGCTATTAGTTGAACATCCAAAAAACCAAAAACATGCAACATCGATTCTAGTTACACTAATGTCTCAAACCTCAGCGTGAAATTCCTTGTAGCCTTGCTTTGATGATCGAGATAACATTTTTACCGCGACTTGAATGCCATCATCAAGTCTGCCAAAGTAGACTTTCCCAAATCTTCCCTCTCCAATTACTGTTCTAAAGTTATCTGTAATTCTTGTAACCTCAGTGGATGTAAAAGGTCGATTTTTTGACGACTTTAATGTCCCAGTATATCCTTCGCTAGAGTTGGTAGTTGTAGTAATAGTAGTAACGTCTGGAGAAATTAAAAGGAAATTATATAATCTCAACAGCAGCGGATCATGATTTTCAGTTTGACATCACATGCCTTCACTACGAAAAGAACCTTTTTGAAAAAGTATGTAATGACTTATTATAAGGAGAGACCGAGTCATGAAAAATGAAATTTGAAAGAGCGAAGCTAGTTACCTCAACGAAAGGAAGTATTTACGCCTTTATCTATCTGAGATGTAGATACGCATTGATGCAATTATGATATTATTAACAGAAAACGTGTGCACAGTTTTTTAACATTGAACAGTGGAGCATAGAGGCATGATTATCATGTTCACTTTTTCTAGGTCCAATTGCTGGCCCAATTGTTGCCATTAGCAATTGGACCGGCTAACCAGTTTGGGGTTCAAAACATGACCCGGACTGACAAAATCCCATGTAAGAACTTTGGATTTTTCTTGCACATGCAATACGCAAGAGTGTTACCTTGGATTTGTCTTCTTTTGATTATCCACAACACTGCAAGAGCTCCCAGTGAAACCAAGACCAGAATGGCTGCAACTGATGCAATGATTGGGGCAACAGAGATGCCCTTTTTCTTTGGCTGCACATTGCTGGTCTGACAATTGTCTGATTGGCAAAGATTTGGATTTCCATCTAAGCTGTCGAAAAACGTCAGCAGCACTTGTCAATGCCGAAAGATTAGCGCATGAATTCATGGATATCCCGCCCTCTATATATGCAATACATGCATAAGTTGATCAAACATAAAATGAAATACCGAGTACCACTTTCATCTTTTGCATTCTTCAAAGTGAGAACAAACGTAGAAAGAAGAAGCAGATCGTATAGATAATAATAAGTGATTAAATGCGGAGTTACGATAGTGTGGCAATGAGCGAACCTTAATAGCAACGATCCATCTGCCTTCTTCTTCAACAGAGTTTGAGGAACAGAGCCATTCATGTTGTTTCCACTTAAATTCCTGCAAGTATTCATGATTAGAAGTTGATGGCCATTTACTCAAGCTAGCTAACCACACATGATAGTTCCATCAAAAGCTCAGTGACTCACAGAACTTTCAAGCTCGGCATTTGAGCTAAAAAGTCTGGCACGGACCCAGTTAATGAATTGTTGGATAAATCCCTGAAATTAAGCCAAAAAACTACTAAGAAACTTCATATGCATATACTTGTTGAAATGCATAAAATGGGATATTGTAGATAATGTACAACATGCTAGTGGCAAAGAAGTCAGTCGCTTTTTTTGGGCTTAGTGTTCTCCATTCTCTCTCTGCAAATTAAGTAAACAATATGCCGGGAATGACTGATCCCCGAAAACCAGGATTCGATACTCAATCGAACCCCTAAATCGATGCGGAAGACGAAGCCCGGGAAAACACGTATCACCGATCGTAAAGCACACCACAGATTTGAGCGTACCTTGTTAGCCACAGATTAAACACTGTCGTCAATGGAGGAAGAGAATCCGGTCGATGAAGCCTTGAAGGGAAGAAATTGGAAGCCGTATGCCTACTGTTCTTCGGGAGAGAAAACGCGCGGGAGAGAAGCGTACGTTGATTGTGCCAAAGGGTGTGTTTCTCTCTCTCTCTCTCTCTCTCTCTCTCTCTCTCTCCTCCCTTTTATACCTTCCCCCATCCACGGGCCCTATTCCCGTGGGCCGGGCTTTTTGGGCCCAACTTGGGCGGACGGGCCAACTCAGGCCCATCTCATAAATCCATCATCTCCCACTCGCACATGGTGGTGCAAAACCAACATGGGCGGACAGGCCCTACTCAGCCCCATCAGAGAAAAATCCATCATAGACTCTCACTTAACATGGTGGGCCGAACATAATTCTCTTTTCCTCTCTTCAACATTCATACCGGTGAATAATCCGTGCGACCAGCATACTTTGAGAGCTCGTTGCCATACATCTGTTAGGAATATATAGCAGCTCATAATGGGCATCACACTCCGAGTAGATTTAGTATGCAGTACCCTAGATCGATCGATCACATTTATATCTCTCTTGATCTCTTTTAAACAATGATATATATATTGTATTCACAATTATGATTATCACAAAGACAGTCATAATTGGTTAACCGGTGAATACAAAACTATAATGTGATTCTCCAAAATCGATCTTCCTTTCCTTCAAACTCTCAATTTCAGTCCAGCTTGCTTTTCTAGAAATGTCCCATTAGATCGAATCACTCATGACCATTGGCAACATCCTAAGATAGCAAACACTAAATAGAAATCTTGAGAATAAGTAAGAGTCATGAGGGGACTAAGAAATTGAGGAACTCTCTTCCTCAAGAGTCTCACACGACATAAAAGTTGAGATCAAACTTTTGCCACTCTTATTGGTCGTCTCATGCATACGTAGTATGAAATACGTATTACGGTATTAACTCCTTTCCCATGGAGCGTATGTCTACACCTTTCAATACCGTACAGATGATAGTTCAGATATACCCAATGTCTAACTTGAATTCACGTATCTACTCATTTACTAAATTCATCAGAACTCACATCTGGCATCATAGACAGATAAAGTAAAATATGTGGGGTATTTTACTCTCGGACATAGTAAGTATTATGTCCTCATCTTAACATCCAGTTAAGGCGACATACGTGTTTTAAGCTTGAGCTCTCAATTATCACCTAGATAATAAGCTTAAAAACAGTCTCATCTCTATTTATCACACAGTAAATAGAGGCGATTACCCGTGTGAGTGGGCTAATCTCATCTGTCCGACATACTTCTTCTAACTTAAAATAATGCACTGAGCATTAAGATGCATAAAGATCAAACGAAGATTCATAGGCATTAATGATGAAAAACATAAATTCATCATATGTGAACACTTAGGGAAAATACAATATTCAGTACATCAGCCTCTACGCAATCCTAGAGATTTCACATGGCCACAAAACACATCTCTAGGTATTGGCTTTGCCATAGGATCTGCTACCATTCTATGCGTAGTATGTACTCTAAGTTCACATCTTTTCGTGCAATCATATCCATGACAAAATTATACTTGGTATCTATATGTTTGGTCTTGCCATAATATTTGGATCTTTAGTGTACACTTTTGCTGCTTGATTATCATAGTTAACTAATAACAAATCTGCAGCACTTCCAATAACACCTAAATGATCCAATAATCTCTTAAGCCAAACATCTTCTTATACTGCTGCTGATAATGCCACGAACTCAATTCCATCGTGGACAAGGCTATATACTTTTGTTTCTTACTGCTCCAACACATGGTGCCATTATTCGGTAAGAGAACAAACCTAGAGGTAGATTTCCTTTCATTTAAATCTCCTCCCTAATCAACATCAGAATAGCCTTAGAGTCGCAGATCCTTTCCATAATAACTCAACATATAATCAGCAGTCCACTTTAGATACCTCATTATTCACTTAACGGCTTTCCAACGTGCTTGACCTGGATTGGATTAGTATCTACTCACCATTCCAACTGCAAAACATATGTCAGGTCTTGTACACATCATAACGTACAACAAGCTTCTAACAGCACTAGCATAAGGAACATGTTTCATTTGTTCCTTCTCTTGTGAAGTCTTTGGACACAGTCTATGGCTCAATCCTTCACCTTTTGCAATAGGAGCGTCAATGGGTTTACAATCCCATATCATTCAATTCAAAATTTGGAAGACAACCAACTTTTGACAGTATTGACTAGCTCCATATTGCTTCCGGCAATTAGTATATCATCAACATATAATGATATGATCACAAATTGATCCTTGGATCTTTTGATATATACGCAATGATCCTCATCTATCATTGTAAAGTCATATGCTATTATGGCATTATGAAAACGTATATATCATTGTCTTGACGACTGTTTAAGGCCATATGTCGACCCCTAAAGTCGACATACCTTTTCTTCTTGGCCTTTCACTATGAAACCAACAAGTTGTTCCATATATATTTCATCCTCTAATTTTCCATTGAGGAAAGCAGTCTTTACATCCATTTGATGTAACTCAAGATCCATACTAAACACTATTGCCAGAACTATGCGAATCAAGGCAAATCTTACTATAGGAGAAAAAATATCTTCATAATCAATTCCTTCCTATTGATTATACCCCTTCGCCATAAGGCGAGCCTTATGCCTTTCAATCGAGCCATCAGCCTTTTGCTTTATTTTGAGAACCCACTTGTTCCCAATGGCTTTGCGTCCTTTTGGAAGATCAACTAGTTCCCAGACTTGGTTTGATTTCATTGACTCCATCTCCTCTTTCATTGCATAAATCCATTTTTCCTTACTAGGGCAATTCAGAGCCTCATTAATATTTCTTGGCTCATACTCATCTTGTGGAGCAACCATAAAAATTTCCCTTTCAATGTCAAAACATTGACGGGGAATATTTTGGCGACTTGTTCACCGTATGGGAGATTGTACACTTAGCACATCATTCCCCATCATGCTCCCACTTGGATTAGGTAATTATGATGTCGTCACATCAGGTGGTTGCAATTGAGAATGAGTTGAATTCAATTCATTACATCTCATATTACTCCCACTTGGATGAACTCCCTTAATATCATTATCCTGATCCAAGGTCTCAAATAGGGAACAATCTTTCCCTATTTCGCCCTTCTTAGGAAAATTCATCCACTAAGAATGTGACATCCCGTGATTCAAAATTTAGTTATTCTCCCACTTTCCTGCTCACCTATGAACACATACCCTTTCGAGTGTTCGGAGTATCTCATTAAAATACTCTACTTTTATCTAGGACTCAATTTCCCAAATTTGTGAGAGGACATATGAGTATAGGTAGCATAACCCCATGGCTTAAGTAAACTTAAGTCCGGTTTCTACCTATCCATAACTCGTATTGAATGGAACTAACTGATTTGGAAGGCACCCGGTTAAGTATTTAGGCAGCAGTTAACAACGCATCACTCTAAGAAGTGATATGTAAGTTAGCATACACCATCATGGACCTAACCATTTCCAGTAGGATTCTGTTTCTTCTCTCTGCAACATCATTTTGTTGAGGAGTATATGGAATAGACAACTATATTTCTATTCCTTTTCACCACATAATTTTCTGAACTTATCAGATAAATATTATCGACCTCGATCGGATCTAAATGCTTTTATTTTCTTGTCTAATTGATTTTCTATTAGGTTCATAAACCTTCTGAAACAACTTATGCTTCAGATTTATGAGAAATCAAATAGACACATCCGAATCGAGTATAATCATCTATTAAAAGTGATGAAGTAAACAGTCCCATGCCTTCCTCTCACATTCATTGAACCACAGACGTCCAAATGGATTAAATGCCAAGGAAATTCAGCTCTTTTACCTTTTCCAAATGGTCTCCTTGTCATTTTCCCTACTAGGCAATGCTCACATATGGACAAATTAACTTTTTCAATATTGCCCAACAAGCCCTTTTTGACTTGTCTTTTCATATGTTGTTGGCCCATATGACCAAGTCTAGCATGCCATCATATTCACATCATTATCATATAAGATAGAAGACGTGAAACAAGGGGATAACATATTGACATCATCACAGTCAACATTTAGTACAATAAAACCATCTAGAAAGTGACCACAACTATAGTAGTTTGTATCTAAACATAAATCTACACATTTATTATGGAAGTTCATACCAAAACCAAAGCCTAACCAACAGCAAAACAGACACTTAAATTTCGACGAATCTCCAGAGCATTTAGAACATCATGTAGGAACAAGTTGCGTCCACCACACATGTTCAGTTGGCAGGTGCCAATCCCTTTTAACTTCAGCTCTGGAGTTGTTTTCCACATAGATCCACTCAGTTCCAGTTGGTATTCGTCGGAATTCCACGTAGGATCCTTTATCCTTCGCTAGATCGTCTGTTGCTCCTGAATCTACAGTCCACAAAGGATTGGATTCAGCCAATAATTCAGAACTTGACACATAATCAAAGTTCTCAAATGTACAAAAGGTGTTTACCTTCTTTGGCTTACGACAGTCGCGAGCATAGTGACCTTTCTTGTCACTATTGTAACACCTCACCCTTGACATTTTCTTAACTTGAGGACGTTTTCCTCTCTTGTGTTGGTTAACTCTTGATCTCTTGCAATAAAGACTTGATCATTTGCAATCCCACATATTGAACGAATCAATACGCTTGCGCTTAGAGCTCAAAACCCTTTATGAGCTAGAACCAGCATTGCAAATATCTATTCTCAGCTCACATGCCATTAAGCGGTCCTCTACCAGCTCAAGGTGGCGCACAGCATTCTCAAGATCTTCCATAACATGGTCAAGAGCTTCTAGTGCTTTTTGCTTTTCCAGCACATATTTAATCTTCATATTCAATATTTCACAATTGTAGCCGTTCATATCAGCAATTACATTCTTAGTTGCTGAACTATTGTTCTGAACACATTAGACATACATGCACGAATAATTAATGCCTATCATTTATGCATCCCTATTTACATAGACCCATCATATTAATGAATAATTTCAAGTAAGGCTTCAGAATCAAAAGGTTACTACGTTTCCAATCATCCTCCAAAAATCCTAACTTAAAACTATCATTAATATGATTGTCATATGCAAAATCAATTATATGAAGTTACAAAAACTTCTATAACTACCCACACCTAACTACCCACAGCAATCAGCAGTAACAGAAAGCAAATATTATCTAACATTCAATATAATAACAGTGCTTTCACATAATACAACTATACATTACACTGAGCAATATATACAAAGAAAAAATATCAACTTGGAAAGAGATATTTACATCCATAAAACATCTCATAATTAATCTAAGAAATAATTAGGGAATGTCCCTTCTAATCTATCAGTCAAAACATCTGAGAAATTTGAAGGTACATTTACCAATCATGGGAAAACTTTTGGAGAGCTCTCATGTCGCCACCAAGGCGCATTTACTCTGCGCCACGTAGCGCACAATCTAAGGGTTGAAGTTTTGGCCAACTCAATCCTATAGTACTCTCTTACAAAAGCTTCCACCAGACTCCTATAATCCGGGACCACGTTGACCTCCCATAGCCGATCTAACAGTGCTTGCCATTCAGGTGGAAGAGTGTTCATCAAAGTCGGCACCTTCTCAAAATCCGGCATAAGATAACCATTATTGATGATTTCCTGTATCATCTGATTGACCTTGACCATATGTGATACTAAATCACCATCAAGCCACCGAAAATCAGCTAACTCTTTCATCAGCCTTTTCAGTCTAGCTCTTCCTTCGTCCGTTCTCGGGATTGCAGGTATCCGTGCATTACGCATCATAGTTTCTGCAACAAATGCAGAACTAAAATGGATCACTTATAATCCACAATAAATAAAATGGAAAATACATAAATTTCCATAATTCATGCAACAAATGCAGAATTAAAAAATGGATTACTTATAATCCACATATAGGCATGACTGAAAAAGAAAACAAATTCCTTTTTTTTTTTTTCGGGTCAACGGTCAAAGTCAACGGCCGGTCAACGGTCAACGGTCAAGTCAACGGTCAACAGTCGGTCAACAGTCAACGGGTCGGGTCAACGGGCGCGCGGGTCGGACCGGTCGCGACGGTCGAACCGGTCGGACCGGACGGGCCGGTCGGACCGACCGCACGTGCCTCGCGCGTGCAGGGGATGACGTCACGCAGACGTCATACGGCACGTGCCGGGCGCGTGCCTCGTCCGTGAGTCGGGTCGGGTCGCCGGTCGGGTCGGGTCTCCGGCCGGTGACCGTCCGGCGAAACGTCGTCGGCGATGACGTCATCGGTGACGTCATCCGAACGGTTACCGACCGTTGGATGACGTCACGATGACGTCATCTCGTGACGTCAGCACGCGTCGGTCCGTGGACCGGCGCGTGGCGGTTCGCCGGCCGCCGGCGCGCACGTGCCGGTTCGCCACCGGCGCGTGTGGCGCACGCGCTGGCGAAACTAGCGCTTCCAGGCACGTTGCGCCCACGCGCAGCGCCTTCCGGCCGCGCGTGTGGGCGCGTGCGGCGGCTTCCGGCGGCGATCGACACATCGCCGAACTCGTCTCGACGTTGCGCTTCTCCCAGTACCTTCAGAATTTGATTTCGACTTACGAAAACTCAGAAAAAAGGCCGAAAAGCGCTCGGGTGTCGGGATTTTCGCCCGGTTCCGTACGGCCGAAGGGATTTCGCGAAAAATCAATCAAAAACATCAGAATTGATCGGGAAAGACGTGAAACAGGGCTCTGATACCAATGTTGGGAATGACTGATCCCCGAAAACCAGGATTCGATACTCAATCGAACCCCTAAATCGATGCGGAAGACGAAGCCCGGGAAAACACGTATCACCGATCGTAAAGCACACCACGGATTTGAGCGTACCTTGTTAGCCACAGATTAAACACCGTCGTCAATGGAGGAAGAGAATCCGGTCGATGAAGCCTTGAAGGGAAGAAATTGGAAGCCGTATGCCTACTGTTCTTCGGGAGAGAAAACGCGCGGGAGAGAAGCGTACGTTGATTGTGCCAAAGGGTGTGTTTCTCTCTCTCTCTCTTCTCCCTTTTATACCTTCCCCCATCCACGGGCCCTATTCCCGTGGGCCGGGCTTTTTGGGCCCAACTTGGGCGGACGGGTCAACTCAGGCCCATCTCATAAATCCATCACAATATGAAGAAAAACTGCTAATGCATACAGGGATACAACTGCTGTCAAATTGGAGATTGATGTAGCTATCGGTCCTTTCAGTCCACTGGAGCTCAGGTTCCTGCACATTCTCAGCTTACTGTATAAGAATAAAATCCCACCGGTTTACATTTTCTATAACGAAGGCGTTCATATGGTGACTTGATATTGAAATCATTTCCTCAGTCGCATGACATATTACTAACCTGTACTATAGTTGTTGTTGAGAAAACTTTTCCTTTGTGACTTTGTGGTTCGTATGCAGCATGTTTTCAGAGAAAATATGTAGTCGTAGACTTACAATGAGATGATTCTTGGAGAACTATCATAGCTACAATTTAGTCCGCTCCATGTGTACTGTGTAGGAATGCATGGATCACCCTGCTAGCTAGCTCTAATCACCCCATATGTTTTCTTGACGTCATACATGGCATTAACTAAACCACCACATAAATAGCTACAATCATAAGGAAATCAAAGATTATCAAAACAAAAAAATTAAGAGCATAGATATGAATATACAGTCATCAAGAAAAGTCGGTGAATTTGGGAGCTGTGCCACAGTGAAAAACTCGACGGCATTGAGGAGCGGTGGCAGACTAGAGCGGGCCGTCGCACTAATAGTCAAGTTCAAATTATGTTCACTTATGGGCAATGAGGCTACCGTCACTGGCTTTAGGTTCTCGAGCATGACAGTTTCCACGAATTCGTCTTGTACATATACGGCGAGTTCTCTGAATTGACCCTTTTGCAATTGCAATTCCACAAAGTGGAAGTATATATACCAGACAGTGGTGGAATTCTCTGAGGTCCAAAACAGACTAAGAGGATCAGTGACATTTTGTACTTGTGTGGCGGTCATCAAAACTTCGGGCGGAACTTTTTAGGCATCGTTGCTTGTACTTGTCACGATGGCCGTCGTGTTGCTAACTGACGACCAACCTCCACTATAAGCCTTATTGTTCCAGATGCGATCATATACATCTTGCGGATGCCTATTAATGCCGAAGCCAGTCAAATAATCATAGCAGTAAGTGCAAGATGATGAACAAGCCGACACAAATCAGTTTGTCATTGACAGCATGTTTTCTATTGTCCATGCAGTTGCACAATGTAAAAATGCATGATTCGTAAGATGTAAATACGTTAACTTGTCATTTACTGACCAATGAATGTGGTCAATGTCCAAAATTGAAGGGCAATAACAAAGAAAATCACCTGTATGTGCTTAGGCTCCCCAAATTATATTTCCAGTTGGTTACAAGTGCACCGGAATTGATCTGGTAAGTCGAGTTATCCAGCAACCGCAACTCCAGAGCTGATATAAATGGAACTCCCGAGCCGATATTCACCAAGCAAAGTTGTATGTAATCTCTCGGAGGAGTGTAAATAATCTCTTCGTATATCCAAGACGAAGAGTTCACCGTGATCCAATAGTTAACATCAACATGGAGATCAAATGCTGGGGTTTGATTCTTGCCATCATAATTACCATACCAAAATGAAGCCCTGACCAAATATGTGTTGTCCTTTCCTTCATCTGGCATTAATGTATAACAATTCCTTTTTCCACTAGGGAAGATCCGGAGATTCTTTGATTGTTGTTGGTTGTTTTGGTAGATGACCTGGGTAGACACCTGCACATTTGTTCCGGAATCTACATATCCCGTATCGGCCTTGTAGTATATGTTGAGCTGGTCATCATGGTAATCATTAGGTGCTCCGCAATCGATGCTTATGAAACCTAAATCAAGGGGAAACGAGAGATTGTCACTTGCTTTTCACCACACATCACGAATTCGAAATTTAAACAGTATTATAAATTTCTTGATGCTTTGCGATGTCCCTTAAACTTTTTTTATTTGACTTCTTTAGAACAGTATCAACTAGATACAAATTTCAGCAATGTAAATTACATGTGCAAGATTTGGCTTGATAATTGTTACTTAAGAAGAAGTTTTGATACTTATTCCGATGATAAAGGCGTCCATGAAAAGCTTGAAAACAGAGACGTCATCTGCAAATATAACGTAAGCTAGAGATGATGCATTGCTAACTCTCCAATAATGAGGAGAATCTGGAAATGTTTACTGGAGACTCTTGAACAGGCTTAACTTTGCTAAATTCCTAAGTTGGAGTACAAGATACTACCTAATTACCCAGTGCTCGATTTTTATATCAAATTTTACTATCGCTGTTTTTTCGACTTCGCTTGAAAGGTTGATCACTAACGAGAAGAAAGATAGCTATTAAATCATCACTGTGCCTATTTCTAGAATCCCATTTTCTGATGCCTCGACTCTTCACGATTCAATCATCACTATGCGTGCGAGCGTGAGAGGGAGAGAGAGAGAGAGAGGGAGGGAACCTCGATTTTGTTGCCCGCGAGCAATGACTGCTAGAGCTAGACAACCAATCTAGACATGCAGCATCTTCAAGATCTTCATGGTATATCAAACCTCTCTTCACATCGGTTTCTCCACTCTAGTGAGGAAAGGAGGGCTCTACCATCTCAAGGCGAAGAAGAAGAAAATCAACGTCTTCAAGATTCATAAGTATATGTTAGTACTTCAATGAGGGCGCGTTCATGGACCAGACGTGCACTTGTAAATTAGTAGTGGGGGAGTGATTTCTCCACCAATGGTCAACTCAGTTATAGGGAATAGAAGTTAGGAACTAACAAATAAAGAATCAAGAATTGATTATCACCTTTTGGACAGGCAAGAAGCTCGCAGCTGGACCTGATGCCTACCAACTAATTGAGCGATTTCAGTACAAAGTCAACGCCGATAATGCATATTAAACGACGGCAACTGCATAATTCTGAAGAATCCCTCAGTCTACTAAGAATGTCCCAGCTGTGTCATGACAAGGACATGCCTTATGTCCCTAACAAGCTCTAGAAGGCGCCGAATTCAGACAAATCAGAATAAGGAAATTCGCAGACAAGATTATAATAATTGAGATGTCCTTAACCTAACATGTGTAGATCAATTAGAAGAGATATTACTTCTATTGCCTTTTCGAGTGTCTCAAGTACTCCTTAGGATTTAGCGGAGGGCTAACATTCATCTTGGCTTAGTTTGACTTGATCCATTCCATCAAAGATTGTGAAAAGATTTGAGGCCTCCATGGAGGGGTCAAAAAAGTTGATGTAATTCCCATTATTACCATGGACAAAAGCCACAAAAAATCCCAAATTATGCCCATTGTGACATATTTACCTTAATAAACTTATACCTGTATGACACATTTACCCTTCGTTAAGGTTCTGTCAATTAACATAGTTAAAACTTCGTCTACGTAGATGCTGGAAAGCATGTCGCTCACATGACTTAAGTGAAATAAATACAACATTATTTTAGCTAAAAAATCACGTTATAGACTCTTAATAAATGGTAAATGTGTTACATAAGTATAAGTTTGAGGTTTTTTATGTCACGCTAAAAATTTTAGGATAAATGTGTCACAGTAAATATGCCACAAAAAAAAGGATAAATGTGTCACAATGGGCGTAATTTGAAGTTTGTTGTGGCTTTTTCTCTATTAACATCTACTTATCTATGTTAACACCTAAATTTTGGTTAAATATTTATGATTTAACTTCATAAAAATTAGGAATTAGTTTGACCCTAACCAAAAAGGATCTTCACATCACATGGGCATTAATATTATTTTCATCAATTAAGTTTAATTTTATTTTAATTTCCCTTATTTTTACTGCACTTTGGATAAATAAAAAAGGGAAAATTTCAAATAAGGACCCAAAGTACCATCCTTTTCTTAAAAGAGGACCTTAAGTGAAGTTTGTCTCAAATAAGGACCCAAAGTGCCTTCATTTTCTCAAAAGAGGATCTGGAGTGGAGTCTGTCTCAAATAAAGACTAAAAGTGATCATTTAGTCTCAAAGAATGACCTCATTTGCCGGCCGGTGAATAGATGCATCTTCAATGCATATTCCGATAGCCTAATTAGGGGATTTTTGTCCAATTTTTTTTTTTTAATTTTCGATTGTCTTGTTCTTTATTATTATTATTATTATTATTATTATTATTATTATTATTATTATTATTATGGGTCAATGGTGGCACTGTTCATCATCTTCTTCGTCCCATGTTCGTCTGCTTCTCAAGAACATTAGACTTGGGAAGGGTTGGCGAGCGTTGGCCGTTGTTGAAGGCCAGCGAGGGTTGGATGCCCATCACCAACAGTAGGTGAGGGCCACTAAGCCCTCGCCGGCCGTGGGAGAGGGCTTATAGGCCGACCCTCACCAGATTTGGCAAGGGTGGCCTTGACTGCGACCGGCGAGGGCTGTCGAGCCCTCGCTAGCTGCGGGCGAGGGCTTGTAGGTCCTCACCGGCCCTTATCAGTGGCCAGTGAGGTGGGCGAGCCCTCGCCCAAGGCTAGCGAGGGGCAACCTCCCCCACCTCGGGCCACTGCTCCACCTACAACCTCGTCTTTTGCTAGGACTACGACTGAGATACTCACGTCGCTTTCTTCATTCCTTCCTCCCACCACTGCTCCCAGATCGACGACTTCTTCAGCTACCCCTTTTGCCCTCGAGGACCTTCTTGTAGGGCTCCCTCATGGCCAGCGAGGGCTCAATGGCCCTTGCTCGCTATCAGTGATGGGCATCGAGCCCTTGCCGGCCCTTACCAACGACCGGTGCTCACTGGCCTTTCCCCAAGTCTACTATTCTTGATCTGGGCAAGAAGAAGTGAACAAGGAACGAAGAAGACGATGAACAGGGCAACCAAAAATGAAAAAAAAAAAAAAAAACAAATTAGTCGAAAATACCCTAATCAGGGCACCGGAATATACATTGGAGATGCATCGATTCACTGGCCGACGAGTGAGGTCCTTCTTTGAGACTAAATGACTAATTTGAGTTCTTCTTTGAGACGAATTTCATTTCAAGCCCTATTTTAAGAAAATGATGGCACTTTGGTTCTTATTTGAAATAAACTTCACTTCAGGTCCTATTTTGAGAAAAGGATGGCACTTTGGGTCCTTATTTGAAATTTTCCCAATAAAAAATAATTTTTAAAAACATTATTTTAATTATTTTTAAAAAGAGAGAGCCCGCGAGGGCTCAAGGGCTGGGCCTTCGCCCCAGTCCCCTTTTCCCCTCCTTTCGCCATTCGGGCCCAGGCCCAACCTCGCCTAACTTCCCCGGCCCGGCCTGGCCTTCTCTCCCCTCTCTTCTCCTCTCTTTCGCGCCACCGAGTACGCTGCTGCAGCACAGCAGAGACGGCAGCAGCAGAGCAGGAGCAGAGGAGATCGAAGGTTCGGCCAAGGGGGCCGGTCGGCGTGCCAAGGACCTGCGGCCGAAGCGCCTCCCCTGATCTGCCTTCTCGGCCTATAAATAGGAGTCTTCGGTGAGAGAGAATGGGTGGGGGGGGGGGGGGGGGGGGAGATAGAGGAGATCGAAGAGGTGAGCGGTCAGAGAAAGCCGAGTGAGAAATTGAGAGTGAGCGAGCGTCCTCCGGCGACGAGTTGCGGCCAGGGGCTGACCGGCGTTCGCCCTCCCCCCTTTCCGAACCAACCTACGGTGGGCGGTGCTTCGTCTCCCATCGTTCTTTGATTGCCCCGACTCGGGTTCGGTTTCCCGAGGATCTCGGCTCGGAGGCGTGCGAGGCGGACGCACGTAGGCCGGTCTTCGAGCTCGGCCGCCGTCGGACTCCACGAGCCGGGTAGGGACTCTGGGCCGACCGCCCCTGTTTTTGTGCCCATGCCCTGTTTCGGGCTCGCCGGACCAGGTTGCCGTAGCTTGGTCCCTGCGGGTTTCTAGTTTTATTTGCGTGCGTACTACGGGCTCGCTGGACCGTTTTGATCGCTGCGGATGTCGACTTGGAAGGGTCTCTCTTTTGATCCTTGGTCCATACAGTACAAAAGGTCGAGTCTATTCTCTCCTAATCTGACAACGGGCAGAGAGGGAGGAGAGAGAGAGAGAGAGAGAGAGAGAGAGTCGCTTTCGAGTTGTTTGACCTCTCTTCTCGATAAATGATCCATGATAATATATCCGCTATAAAGTCTAGTCTAGAGTAACCAAAACTAAATTCAAATCCAACATAGAGGAGTCCCCTCAAGCTCATAGTTTCTCCCATGAATGACACGAGCTGCGAATACTCATGTTTCGATTAAGAAATGACCTATTTATAGCCATAATAGAATCACTGGAGACGAGAATAGCTTGTGGATATCCTAATTGACACACAAATATAAGTTCGAAATATGAACCACACTTGAGTTCAAGTGTTCAATTTTCATGGTTGCAGAAATTTGACAATAGAAATTCACATGCACTAAATACCAAACACCCTTCCAAGGAAGTACTGCCTGAATGAAGTCTCGAGGAGGTCCTTTCGAAAGAGCTACTAGATTTTCTCATTTTCCTTCCCATCTTCTAGACTCTTTTCAGGTTCCAGTGCCATCTTCAAACAATCCTTCAATTCTGCCAATACATGATCTATGTCAGGCCTTTGATCTCCAGTTGGTTTTGTACAAGACTGTGCAACCCGTATCGCTTTCCAAGCCGATTCGTTGTCGAATTCTCCTTTTAAATTTGGATCCATGATCTTCTGCACATTTTTACTTTCAATAAGGGAATTCGCCCAATTAAGTATGTGCACGTTTCCTTCTGGCTTCGTCATCATTGCCGGATGTCCTGTGATTAGCTCAAGGAGTATGATTCCGAGACTGAAAACATCACTTTTCTTGTTTAAGCTTCCAGTCAAATGGTACCTGCAAGACATATGAGAACACGGCTGAGGATAAATCTTCCACATCCTAATATATTGCTCTTTGAACTCTAGAGTCATTTATCAGTGCCGAACTTTTCTTCAATAAAGTTGTATACGTTGTGTACAAGTACACAAGTATATAATGCAATCTTTGGGAATGCCAGGTTTTCTATCCATACAAAGACTATATAGCATATTAATGAGATTAAGTTTAAGTCATTACTCAGGCTCGAGGTAGCCAGGAGTGCCAACAGCACGAGTTGATGAATGAGCATTGGTCTCAGATGTGAATGTTCTTGAGAGACCAAAGTCAGATATTTTGGCTCGCATATCTTCATTAAGCAAGATGTTCGTCGCTTTTAAGTCTCTATGGATAATGGGCTCGACGCATTCATTATGGAGATAAGCCAAACCTGCAATTTTGCAAAAGATCCATTTAATCATGCAAAAGAGGAGGGGCACAAACTACAATGGAGGATATCCTTTAAGTACCTTTTGCTACATCTACAATGATGTGGAGTCTCTGTTTCCAAGTTAAGGTATTTGGCTTCTCCCCTGTCAAATTAGCGTATGTTATTATTTATGAGAAAGAAACATACATTTACAGGTGTATTCTAGTGGAAAAGAATTATACAAGAGACATGATAAAGTACCATGTAAGTGTTGTTGCAAGTTTCCATTAGCCATGTATTCATAAACTAATGCCTTGTTTTCAGAGTGATCACAATATCCATGTAGAGAAACTAGGTTTCCATGATGAACGATCATTAAGTGTTTCGCCTGCAATGTTGTGAGTGTCCTTTACCACAATTTTTATCGACAATCATTTGGAACCAAGTCTATAAATAAACATCTTATTGCATTGTACCTCAGCTTGAAATTCCCTATCCCCTTGCCATGATTTTTTCGAGAGCATCTTCACCGCAACTTTGGTTCCATTCTCTAGAGTGCCAAGATATACCTTCCCATATCCTCCTTCACCAATCTCTGTTCCAAAGTTTCCAGTGATCCTTGTGATCTCGCCATAATTGAAAGATCTTAATTTCACCATTCCTTCAATAAATAACCAATATATTAGCAATGAGTAATAGACTCAACCTTTCAAAGATTTCCAAGTAGACTTCAAAGGAAAATCTCCCTAAAATAACTCCACTTGGGTCCTAAAAAAGTCAACCTATGGGAAGTGAAAATCCAGGCGAGGTTTGAAGTTTTGGCACCTAGCTCTCCAAATGCTAAGATACAATCACTTTGGTGGTCATCAATCCTTGGGGAGCATTAGACTAGTAAGAGACAATTGTATTATCATGTAACTATGCTGTGGATGAGAAGTTGAAGAATAAGTTACCTCTTATCTGTTTCCTTCTAATCAACCAAATAGTGACCAAACAGATAATTACGACTACGCCTGAAACTGATGCAACAACTGGGACCAAGATGGAGTTTTTAGTTTTAGCCTCCTTCTTTGGGCAAGGACTTGCCCAGCAAAGATCGGGATTATTGTCAAACCTGTGACAAAAGGTAAGTAGGTAAAGTTACGTTTAGAGAGAGAGAGAGAGAGAGAGAGAGACCTCAGGTCCAGTCTGTTGTCCTTAACCATTCTTTTAAAAGCCTCAGGAATTGAACCATTTAGCTTGTTTCCACTTAGATTTCTGCAAAGCATAACCATGAATAAAGACTCGTGCTTTGTCAATTCTTTGGGGCGCCACTAAAGCACATTTACTTACAGAATTCTCAACTTCGGCAAATTTGCCAAAGTTTCCGGTATGGCTCCTGTAAGTTCATTGTTGGATAGATCTCTGATACAAAGCGAGTCTGGGTAGTTAACAATTCAATAGATCTCATCCGAAATTTTGAGAATATGAATAAGAAAAACAACAAACATTTTGTGCCAAAGAGGCCAAAAATATTGTCGCACTGTTTTAAAATTGATGCTCCACATAAACTTCCTCCAGTAAAGCCTCACTCTTGAACCTTCCGAAGCAACTTTGTCTTCAGAATAAGTAAAAACAAGTTCTAAAGCAAGAACTAGCATGTCCCAACACCTTCAAACAGAAATTATAAAATCTGCGCCCTTCATGCATCCAAACAAAAGTTGACCCCCATGGAAATGTAAAGTTGAGAACACTATATAAATCACCACGGTGATACTTCTTTTCAATTTTTTCATGGGCAAACATTTAAAGGCAAGATTGATACAATGAAGATTTAAAGTGCACTCAATCCTAATACACCATCACCTCTATAAGGGCCTCATTGGGCTAATACTTACAAGAACTCCAATTCAGATAGATTTGATAGTGAAGAATGGATGTTGCCCCTCAAATTGCTGGAGCTCAGGTTCCTGCCCATAATCAATTAGATGAGAGGAAGTTGTGTCATTGTCGTGTTCACAAAGGCGGTAATGTTGGTTCGATACACAAAAGTTTATGCACTCAACTGTAGAGAACTCAATGTAACCTAAGATTAAAATGGAGAAGCTCACGACCGATGAAGGAGTTTTTATAGATTAGTGAAGTCATATAGAGGAACGAACTTCCAATTTCTCAAGAAGAATGAGAAAAAGCTTTCAATTCTTCAGGAAGAAAAGAGAATTCTTTTAAAGTTTCACAGGCTAAACCGGCATCATCCAACAAGAAATAGAGCAAGAAGACTCACAGCGAAATAACCCTCGGAGGATCTCCATCGCTACAATTCAGATCCTTCCACGCAAATTTGCTTGGTACACATGGATCACCTTGCCAGCTATCTTTTTTCACGTCATACTCTGCCTTGGTGTCGGTGAGAGCTTTGACTGTAGTTTAGAATGTAACAAGATCAGTTTGCTTCAAGAGAAGGATGATAGATGGGGGTTTCGAGCAAACAGAAATCATGCATTGAATTTCATCTTTCACTCTCTAAAGAGTGGCCAGCTGTCACGTCCCGATCCTCAGGCACGTGCACATCCTTTTATATTGGTCGATTTTATAATGCGATATCCCAGGACTAGTATCGCCGACCCTTTCATTTATTAAGCACATGCGGAAGCAATTAAAATCCCCAGACAATAAAACGATGGGATAGAAAAGCAGGGCCATATTTTTCATATTGAAATTTATAACCAAACTTTTATACAAACCATAAACCACTTCGAAACTAATCACATCAAAATGGATTCTCAAAAGAAGACAGGAACTTAGACAAACTAGGCCGTACTCAAGGCCCCTCTCAGGATTGCCTTCTTCCTCCAAAAATCTTTTTCCTTAAGATTCGCCTCCGAGTCTTCCTTCTCGAATTCCTCCTTCTCAGCTCTTCAGCGGGGTCCTGAAATGGTTTTCCCCAAACTGGGATGAGACTACGTCTCAGCGAGTTCTACCCCACTAAGCCCGATTAGATAAACTATTATACTACAGGCTGCCTAAACACGCACAGGGCAGAGGACTTACCTTGGCCTCTGATCCCACCTGCAAGTCAGTACAATTCATAATAGGCACCCAAGCAATCATATCTCCGATCGAAGCATCGATCAAATCGACCTAGTCGATTATATTCCAACAAGACCACTCACGGTCATTTCCATTCAGGCAATCAATTCACAACATCAAATCAAAGCATCGACCTAGTCGATTACATGCCAAACAAATCAATCCCCACTATGGGATATTTAAAAGCTAGGCCACGTGCATTCTCCAGGATGACCTTCCAAGTCTCCGAGTCCACGTGCCTCAAACCTCGGACCCACGTGCATTCTCTAAGGCGACCTCTTCGCCAAGGTGGTACATCAAGCCACCGAGCCACGTGTCCTTTTTACGATGCCCGGGCCCACGTGCATTCTCTAAGGTGCTATCTCACCAAGGTGATGCATCAATTCACCGAGCCACGTGCCCTTTTAGATACCATTCCGGAATGTTGGACCCACGTGCATTCTCTAAGGTACTCGCTTACCAAAGTGACGCATCAGATCACCGAGCCACGTGTCCTTTTAGATGCCAAATCCTGTCACCGAGCCACGTGCATTCTCCAGGACGACATACCGAGTCTCCGAGCCACGTGCATTCTCTCAGGCGACCTTTTCGCCAAGGTGACATATTCAACCACTGAACTCACGTGCATTTTCCAGGTGACATTCCAATTCACCGAGCCACGTGTCCTCTTTGCAGTGGTTACCAGTTCACTTTCAATATCGACAACCAATGCCCAACGATTTCTCAATCAAATAAATAAATCAACTCAACAAAACATTATAAATGCTGAATAAACATACTTGGCCATTCACCAATCAATACTCAATCAAATAATTAAATTAACTCAACAAAGCATTATAAATGCTGAATAAACATACTTGGCCATTCACCAATCGATAATTCAATCTCAATCGATTCCAATCAATTTAGGGTAAATCCCTAAAATATCACAATTTACTCAATTCCATACAACGTGGAGCTCAAATAAATAAACGGACTGCACCACGACGATCAGCACGAGATTTCGGTCGTCGGCCATCAAAATCTTAATTTCCGAAAAATAATTAATTTATTTATTAATTTCGAAAATTAAATAATTATTATTAAAAATTCAATTTAGCTCAAAATAAAGCCCGATTACATAAACGGACTTCACCATGGTCATCAGCATAATTTTCCGGTTCTAGACCATCTCAGTTGAATTTTCGAAAAATAAATAATTATTTAATTTAATTTCGAAAATTAATATTTAAATACTAAAAATATCCACTTAGGCCCGAAAAGCCTAATTGGAGCCCACTAAGGGTCGGGAAAAATCCCGAGGCACTTACAATAATTAGTAGACCACGTCTACTTGCTAATTGCGCAATTAAATTATCTAAATCGCATCACAATTGACTAATAATTGCTAATTTATTCTAATCTAACAACCTAAACATAATTAATTAAATCTAAACCAACCTTAAGCATAATTAGCCAACTAATCCAAGATTAGTGAGATTACTCACCAAATCGCGCGCAAATCGGATCAATCCGACGGCGGCGACGCGAGGAACGATTCTTCCCAAAGCACCGCTCGGGTTCGGGGCCGGGAAACGGCCCAAAACGGGCCCGAACCAGCTGGAAACCCATTTCGTGGGTTTCTGCCCTTGGCTGGTCGGAGCAGATCCGGCGGCCAAAACGGCGAGGGAAGGCCGGCGGAGGACGAGGGGAACGCCGGGGAGGCTACACGGTGGCCGGACAGAGGTAGGCGGTGGCCGGAGGCGACTGGTCGGGGCAAAATCGAACTGAACAGAGGCTGGTTCGCTCGGGGAGGGACGCCTGGCACGAGGGAACGGAGCTGGCGGTGTACGGCGGCGAGCGGCGGGCGGTTCGGCTCCGGTGCGGCGGCGACGGGCGGCGACGACGAGCTGCGCTGCTTCTGCTCCGGGCTTCTGGTTCGCACGCGAAGAAAAGAAGAAGATAGGAGCTGGTTCTGTCGTGTGCGGGAAGGAAGAAGAGAGAGGAGAGAGAAGAAGAAAGGAAAGAGATAAGAAGAAGGGAGGAGATAGGATTTTGACCAGTCAAAAGTGAAAAAGAGAGAGGGAGAAGCCAATTTAAAATTGGCAAGGGGTGTTCGGTAAGTGGGGAGGCTACGCACGAAGGAGAGAGGGGAGAGGAGAGAGAAGAGAGAGAAAAAGAGAAATGAAAAAGGGAAAGGAAATAATACTTAAATAAGAAAACCCAATTTTCTTATTTCTATTATTTTCCTTTTCTCATTCCCTTTTTATTTTCTTCCGGTCTTCGATTTTTCCTCCGATAATTTCTTTCTTGAAATTTCGGACTCGGCAATAAATTGATAGACGATGAGACGGTCCTAAAAATGAATTGTGACACGTCCGAATATTCGATTCCCAAAATCGAATTAAATTTCATGATTAAAATCGACCGGACGCGATTTTAGTCCAATCCAACCAATTAGGTAGCGTTTAGGGATTTTACCGCGGATATATCCCTTAACGGCTTCACCCAATAGGTTAGCTAACTCGTGAGTGATCAGCTCAGAGAAAAAGGACCATAGGCACGTCGACGATATGCACATTTCATTTTATCGAAATAGGGTCGAATTTCAGGATGTCACACCAGCCATGGGCGAGCCTCGCCGCCCAGCGTGAGGCCGCCCTCGCAACCACTGGCGAGGTGGCTGGCAACGTCGAGGTTGACCTTGCCAGCTGTCACCTCTGGCCGGTTGCCAAGGTTCAGCGACCGGCTGGAGGGAGAAGAGGAGAAGAAAAAAAATAAAGAGAAAAAATAAAAAATAAAAAATTCAAAAAATTCAAAAAATTCAAAAAATTCAAAAATATTAAAATATTAAAATATTATTAAAAGTTGTTCACGTCAGCGCCGATTAGGCCACGTCAGCCGGCCTGTGTCTAGTAAGCAAAATTCGGCCAAAATTGGCTGGAAATGACTTAATTAGCTCAATGTAAAAATGTTTAAGACTTAATTGGCACCAAAAAATGTTTAGGATTAAATTGGCACAAATGCAAAAGGTTTAGGACTTTTTTTGGCACTTCTCTCATTCTTTTGCTATCTCCAGGTTGTTTTAGTCCACAACCATCTATAAACTAAATTTTCACCGTAGATGTCTATCGTGGACTCTGAATGACCACAAAACACTTGGCTTATCCTTACCACGAAACTGCAATTTTATAACATCATGTCTAACAATCCTCATGCATCTCCTGTAAATTCGCAAGCCCCTTTCATTGGAGCAACCAAGGCAAGTGAGTATAAAAATTAGCTTCCTAGAGTTTGCATGTAAAGAGTCCTGGGAGATCTGAACTTCAAAGAGTGTCCTAGAGAAGTGTGTGTACTCTTCCAGTCTCTATAGTGTTGAATGGGATATATACCTATTAAACAAATGATTACTTCCAAAACGGGGTTTCTCTTCCTTTCAATTTAGCAACCTAATACGAAAGCCAAGTAAGTCAAAACTGTCTATATGTTGTTCATGCCAAGGCTGTACTTCACAATATCTATGGTAGCACTAGCACAAGCAAAAGTAGAAGCGGGAAAGATTACCATCATCTTGGGCTGTTGGTACATTCAGAAGTTCTTGAATTTGAAAGATCTCCATAGCATTGATGATCGGCGGCGGATATCCAGACTGCCCCGTTGTTGCGTCGAATGAGAAGATGATCTTGGACCCGGAGAGTGGAGGGGAAACTACGCTCACTGACTTCAAGTACTCGAGACTCACCGTCTGCATGAATTGCCCATCTCCTGTGGAAACCGTGAAACTCCTCAGCGGGCCACTCGACAAGATTTGGGTTTCGGCGAAATGGAAGTACCCAATCCATTTAGCCGTCTCGTTGTCTGGAACTAGATAATAGGCTATAGGAGTTTGAGCGGTCTGGAGGACGTCCCCTGGAACCTTATAGGAGTTGTTGTTGGATAAATCTGAGGCGGACGCCCCCTGGTCGAGCTTACCCCATTCAGGAAAGGTCCGATTTACCCAGATGCGATCATAAACATCGTCCGGGTACCTGGGTGGGACATTTTCACAAAATTCCTGTGATGCCAATGTAATGTCCGCAGAGTATGTTCCATATGCCAATTATCAAATGAAATTTTCAAATGCACTTGCCGCCAATCCGATTTCGAGGCCATTGTCCCTAAATTAAACTCCGATTGGGTGATTATTCGTTCAATTATTACTCCCCGTAACTTTTAGTAACAAAAAATGAAGTCTCTAGTATTCAATCATTCACACCCGAAAAGCTGACACAAAGGGCCTCTTACGGTCCCTGTGCACCAATCCACGGGTTGTAACTTGTTGTAATCCTTACCTATTTTTCATAAATCGTAATGCACAAAAACATACGGCTAGGCTATACGACAGGCGAGACTTACTCTTTTCTCCATCCAATGGTCATTAAGGGGTTGAGATCATTCCATAGGATCCTTAGAAACACCTATTAGTTTGACTCATCGGCCACCCTCTAAAGAGAAAGTCTTTTAATTTTAAGTAAATATTTTAAATTAGAGCACCCCCAATATAAGAGCCGAACCGAAAACAGTTAGACTCGGCTCATCCTTATTCTCTCTCTCTCTCTCTCTCTCTCTCTCTCTCTCTCCTGATCGTAACCCCGACTCTCTCTAACCATCCCCGTTTCTCTCTCTCTCTTTCTTCCTTTACCCACTCTTTGCAACCATCCTCTTTTCTCTCTGCTTTACAGGACATTGGAGACTTCTGAGGACTGGATGAAGATTAATGGATTTTGATTGCAAGAATATCAATTCAGCCACCCGCAGTATTCATCAAGCTTGATTATCAGCACTTGGAGATTCAATCCATTCATTCTCTATATTTTGTCTTCCTCGATTAGAAGCTACAGGATTATAGCATATCTTCACCTATCCAAACATTTTTGTTAAATCCCTTGAATTCTCCGAGATGCATGCCTCAAAGCTTTCACCACATATAAAAGAAACCAGGCTATTTCCTCTCTTGGTCATCTTTGACTTTGCCTCCATTTTAGCACTCACCTCACCCGATCAACGCAGAACCAAACCCAAATCAAAGGAAATCTGAGGAATCATCCCAAAGACCGAAGAAACCTTCCACTTGGGAGGAGGAAGTCTCAAGCAAGACGAGCACAAGGTCGAGCACAGGAAGGCCTCACCAACAAAATCAAGGACCAGCTTCACAGCGACGATGTAGTGCGTGGGCTGGAGGAGCGGCGGCAAGACAGAGGGAGACCAAGATTTTGATCGAGGTGCACATGAAGAGGATGGAGTCGAGAGCCTGCTCTTGGCGGTCCAGGTGCAGACCACAAGGGGAAGAAGACTGTGCTAGAGGGCTTTGCTTTTTCTGGGAGCAAGAGAGCATTTGGTTTAATGTTTTTCAGTTCGGTTTGGGTCCGAACTGAAGATGTTACCCTAAAGGTTTTTTTTTTTTTTTTAACCTATTACCCGAATCGGAAGATGAGGTTCGGTCCGATTCGGATAAGTTTGATAATAATACAGCACTCTTGAGAGTTTGACAAACGAAGAAGGCTTTTCAATGCATCTAAAGTACATAGATACGAAAATATTTTCGATCTCTAGCTTTTGCTAGTCTGGGTACAAAATAATTATTCAGAACTAATATACATAACCACAATACTTAAAAAAAAAAAAAAAATCTCTTAACACTTTTTAAAGTTAAATTCAAATCTTTCTCGACATATTTAGATTGTGCAAGAAAGATAACATATGCTTACATTTGTTCATTTTTTTTAACAAAAAAAAAAAAGAGATAAAAAGAGAACTCACCTGATGTTCCCGCTTAAGCCTCCGATGTCATATCTTTGGTAAAGCCTCAAAAATCCTGATTCATTCCAATAGAGAGAATTGATTAAAGGTCTAAGTTCCAATGCTGAAATGAAGGGCACTCCTTTACCAATATTTACGAGGCACACTTGTATATAATCCCTTTGAGGCACATAGACAACTTCTGTGAACACATAATTGGAAGTATTGATCGTATCCCAATAATTAACATCGATGTATAGGTCGAATGTAGGAGTCTTGTTCTTCTTATCATAGTTCCCATACAAAAATGTTGCCCTAATCAAGTATGTGTTGCTCTTGCCATTGTCTGGTCTTAGGGTGTAGCAGTTTCTTGTTCCATTAGGAAAGCTCCTCAAAGTCTTGGTTATAGCATCGTATTGCTTGTAGATGAGGTCTGCGCATATCATGTTCTCTCCAGAATCTACATAATCTTTGTCCACCACAAAATTTATCCCGTACTTCTTGTCGGGGTATGGTTTTTGTTCTCCACAATCGATACTTATGAAACCTTGAAACTCAAAAAATGAAATAGAATAATTAGTCGTTAGAATTATGACTCCTCCAAATAATAGTTCAAATGTTTTCATTTTGAATTGAGAGCACGTCCAACGAGATCCATTCATATTTTAATTATATATCTTTTAAAATAGATAAGACCGTGTTTTTAACTAGTCAAAGTTGAGGACTCTCTTCGTTCTGTAATATAGGAGCAATGAAGCATTTCTTTCAAATGAAAGTTCACATCACAAGTAATCACAAGTAATGGATCGTGTTGTGATTGATATGATACATAGAAGAATGAAGTTTCGGAAATATAGATAGAATGGATTGGAAGTAGGACTTTGATCTCATTATTTGCTTCTAATAAAAGAAATGTGGATAGTAAATCATAGAGTAATAACTTACTTGTTGGGTTATGAGAATAATATTGTGATAATAAAATGGAGCGAGAATTACAATGGATTTAATCTAGAATCTATAATACATGCTTGTATATATTTAAAAATAATATTCCAAAATACCAGAACACGATTATGGTTTAACAATTATAAAGGACATTATTCTAAAATTAGAATTAATGAATTTAAATCAAACTAACTAGAAATAACCTCAATTATTTTGTTAATATCTATTTTATTGTATATCAAAGTATACTGTCATATTGGGGGAAATGTCTCTGTTTTTCTCTTGATTTGTGAGCTTGAAATGGAATAAATGAACATTCCCTCGCTTGGCACATGGGATGACAGTTCCAGCTGAACTGAGGCAATTATGCTTTCTTCCTTTATAAACTTATCGCGATTCAAATATCCTAACTTGAAAACACATCTCTCTCTATCTCTCTTCATCTATGGAGTAAGATGTGGCCCCGCCTTGACCCGTCTCTAAGCATACGCGCAGAGAGAGAGAGAGAGAGAGAGGTGATAAGGTTGAGGATGTGCTAAGGCTCACTGGCCGCAACCAGGCTCCAGCTTCAACGAAGAAAGAGAAGGGAGAGAGGAAAAGGGAGATGAAAGAAAGGAATTGATGTAAGTTCTTATGTTGATTTGTAGGTGCAGTGCCTCCCGTCGTTATTCCTTTTAAATTGATTCTTCTGTACCAAATGTAACAAATTACCGCTTTCGAGCTCGTATGAAAGATTCAAAAGACACTATCCCGATATGATTGGGACTAGATCGATGGTGATGGCTAATCCGATAGACAAAATCAATCATGTCATAAAAACTTGTATTATTTATTTTTACTTGCGATCTACGTGAAATTTATTATTTCTTGATTTTTCCTACATGCAAACCTATTATTTCTTGAATGTTGAGTCGTGTCTTTCGTTTGTTGTAGTTGAATGGCAGATGATATATTCTAGATCTCTCAACGGCTCTACCATAGGAAGGTCATGAAACCTATTACAGGGGTTCATAAATTTGGTATATGTTTACTTAAATCAATGCGAACAAAGTCATAATTAAGCTCCGTTCGTTTTACAAAAAATATAGTGTTTTGGAAAATTTTTTTCCAATAAACCAGTTTTAGAAAAATTATCATATTTTCTGATATTCGGCTAAAATTTGAAAAAGAACTAGAAATTATTTTCCACCGTTCAATAAGAAAAATCTTTTTCTTCATGCACTTATTTTCAATAAATTTTATTATCGATTTTTTAATCTTCTTTCTATATTTCTTCTTATTCCTTGGCCTTGATCGGTCGTCGGCTACGACGAAGATTGACGAGACTGGAGCTCTCTAGATTCCAACGAGGTTGGAGCCTTGCCGGCCTATGCCTCGTTGGATCAGGCGAGGCTTGAACTCACCCAAGGTTGACGAGCTCGGGCCTAGCTAAATCTAGTGAGCTTGGCGGGGCTCGAGCCTCATTAGAGGTCGGCGAGGCTTTGGCGACCTTGGGCAAGGCCTGCACCTAGCCTAGCTTGTCGGATCTGCCTCACCAGCTTGAGGTAAGACTGAAGCTCACTGATGGCCGATCACCAACCGCCTCTATGGCCAGTAATCGAAAAAGAAAAGGAAAGAAAAAAAATTGAAAATTCCATTTAAAAAAATATAAGAAATAAAAGGAAAATGTGTTCGTAGAAAATAAGGTGGGAGAAGTTATGGAAAATATTTTCAACTTTCTGAAAAGTGAAAAACATTTTTCCCACTTTTGAAAGTGTTTTTTTTAATAGCGGAAATGAACGCCGAAAATCCAAAAACACTTTTTGGAAAAAAAATTTCTATGAATTAAACAAAGTCTTCATATCATAGTTATTTTCCCAGTAGGTAAGACGGGAGATGGTTTACTGATTGGTGTCTCAGTTAGCTTATAAGGTTTAGAGAGAGAGAGAGAGAGAGAGAGAGAGACCTGGCTGGGCTTGATCCTGCAGCATTACTTCCGGAACCAGAGAAGCAATCCACGCACACAAAATCAGTAGCACAGCTGACCTCTCCATTTGAGAGAGAGAGAGAGAGAGAGAGAGAGCTATAATGGCGTCGCAATGTGGAAGATGATGCATGCGGCAACATTTATACGAGGTTCACTGGTGCTAGGAACTCAGGTGTGCGCAGAAAAAGAGAACAGTCCCTCAGGGATAATTAAATATAAGTGAAACCCTCATTTATCATAACTCATTTTCGTTAAAAAAAATTGTCTTTTGATATTTATCTTTTACAACTAATCATACAGAAAGACAATGCTGTATTTGTGCTTAATTTTTTCATGCTCCATTTAATTATGTTTTGCACGATAATCCGCACAATACGCGAGTTAATATCTAGTTATGAGATATTAGAATTCCATTTTGATCTCCAACAAATTGAATCAAAGCTGATAATTTTGATATTTCGAATTCTCATGTACATCAATATTATGATCTCTTAATCTGGGAAGAATCATCAGCGCATTGAGATAAAAGGTGAAGTTAGTTTGTGATTATGTGGTGTCGTAAATCCACATCTATAGGTTGGAATTTCTGATTGAGATTATTGGTGCAGTATAAGACTTGGAATTTGGGTTGATGGATAGTCTCAAAAAAGTAATCAGTAAACTTTGAAATCTGGCCATCCTTTTGATAGTACCCTTTCCTTGACCTGAGTTACTTGCCCATCTCTCTCGGTAAGTCTCTTTAACGCATAATAGGTGGAACAATACTGATAAATTCCGTTGGATGAGTTTACATTAACCTAAGTTCCATACAATTTTCTACGGGCATTTCTCCTTCGGCTCAATTAACTTTAAACTAATTTTTTTGACAAAAAATCCTTCCTTTCTAGAGCTATGAGAAGCATTTCTTTCAGTTCAACGTCCCTTGATTTAGCTTTCACGTTTTTTCTCTAGCAAGAAAACTCCTTTCTTATGATTTTTCCTTGTGGATTGGATATCTTGGATTGAAAACTCTTGAGTTTGAGCATTCAAGCGACTGTAATATTTTTTTTTCCTAATTATTGTGGAACAATCTCAATCCAATGTGGTTAGGTTTTATTTCTACAATTTATTTCTTGTTTGAATCATTTGTTTGTTCACACTTTTCACATTAGTCGAAAGGATTTATTATTGATCAATTATTCTAGATATTTTGTCAATATGTAATTATCGTTATGGATTTTATTAAATTTGAGTTGGAGAAATTTGCTGTCAGGAATGATTTTAATCCTTAGTGCATAAAAATATGTGTGATATTAAAGCCGTAGTGTTTGGATTTAGCATTGGGGAAGATGATACATTTCCTCAAACCATGAAAGCAAAAGAAAGAGTTGATATTTTGAAAAAAGGCTAGGTGTATAACCTATAAAGCACGGAGACGCGTTCCGAGCTTCTATATCGTGTCTGACACGCTCGGACACGTTGGGACATGTTGATGGACTTTTGCAAACGTTGCGTGCTTGACAAGCAACATGGATTACAGCTGAGCATAGTTGTTCCCGGGACTAAGGTACAATAAATTACATTTATTCAAACTTGTAGGGCCCTTCAATTAAAAGGAGGTACCATGACTATGTACTAACCTTCATTTATGAGGTCGACTAAACTTGTAGGGCCCTTTTTTTTTTGTTAACTTGAAGAAATATGAATCTATGGACTTTCTTTTCAAATTAACAAAATCTCATATTCATCAATTAATAGGAATGAACAAGAATGTTATCCTAGATATGAAAAATCTTTGCAATGGAGGTGGAATCTACATTTACTGACAAAGTGTACGATCCCATGTGAACAAAGCAATCCATTTGTCAAGATTTTTTTAAGTTTAAAAAATGGAGGAGACTTGACTTACATGTGAATCACATCGTAGACCCCATGGTGAATCACCTTGTTGATGAGAACAGGAACTTTGTTGGCCCATCACATTAATGTTTTCCAACCAAAAAATTATTTCAATGGGGCCCTTGAGAGCAAGGTAAAATCAGACTCAAGTTAATGTTTTACTATTTGTTTTGAATAATCTTTGAACTAAGTCCAACATGACGTGAATTCATAATAATAGATTTCCTTTCTTATGCTAAAAAGTAAGTTCGAAATTCTCCATTTTCCTAACGCTTAAAAAGTTCTAAACTGTTGGGAATGACTGACCCCGAAAACCGGATTCGACACTGAATCGAACCCCTAAATCAATGCGGAAGACGAAGCCCGGGAAAACACGTATCACCGATCGTAAAGCACACCACGGAGTCGAGCGTACCTTGTTAGCCACAGATTAGACACCAACGCTGAAGAAGAGGACGAGAAACTGGTCCTGTTCGATCCAATTTGATCCGACGATGCCTTGAAGGGATGAAAACAGTAGCCTTTGTGCTTACTGTTTCTTTTTGGAGTTTTGAGAGAGAGATAGAGCGTGGGAAAAGGGACGTACGTACGTCTGTTTTCCAACCAGTGCCATCTCTCTCTCTCTCCTCACTTTTATACCTTCCCCTTCCACGGGCCGTATTCCCGTGGGCCGGGCTTTCTGGGCCCAACTTGGGCGGACGGGCCTTAGGCCCATCTCATAAATCCATCATCTCCCACTCGCACATGGTGGGCCGAATAGAATTCTCTTTACCTCTCTTCAACATTCATACCGGTGAATAATCCGTGCGACCAGCATACTTTGAGAGCTCGTTGCCATACATCTGTTAGGAATACATAGTAGCTCATAATGGGCATCACACTCCGAGTAGATTTAGTATGTAGTACCCTAGATCGATCGATCACATTTATATCTGTCTTGATCTCTTTTAAACAATGATATATATATATATATATATATATATATATATATATATATATTGTATTCACAATTATAATTATCACAAAGACAGTCATAATTGGTTAACCGATGAATACAAAACTACAGTGTGATTCTCCAAAATCGATCTTCCTCTTTCCTTCAAACTCTCAATTTCAGTCCAGCTTGCTTTTCTAGAAATGCCCCATTAGATCGAATCACTCATGACCATTGGCAACATCCTAAGATAGCAAACACTAAATAGAAATCTTGAGAATAAGTAAGAGTCATGAGGGGACTAAGAAATTTGAGGAACTCTCTTCCTCAAGAGTCTCACACGACATAAAAGTTGAGATCAAACTTTTGCCACTCTTATTGGTCATCTCATGCATACGTAGTATGAAATACGTATTACGGTATTAACTCCTTTCCCATGGAGCGTATGTCTACACCTTTCAATACCGTACAGATGATAGTTCAGACATACCCAATGTCTAACTTGAGTTCACGTATCTACTCATTCACTAAATTCATCAGAACTCACATCTGGCATTATAGACAGATAAAGTAAAATATGTGGGGTATTTTACTCTCGGACATAGTAAGTATTATGTCCTCATCTTCACATCCAGTTAAGGCGACATACGTGTTTTAAGCTTGAGCTCTCAATTATCACCTAGATAATAAGCTTAAAAACAGTCTCATCTCTATTTATCACAAAGTAAATAGAGACAATTGCCCGTGTGAGTGGGCTAATCTCATCTGTCCGACATACTTCTTCTAACTTAAAATAATGCACTGAGCATTAAGATGCATAAAGATCAGACGAAGATTCATAGGCATTAATGATGAAAAACATAAATTCATCATATGTGAACACTTAGGGAAAATACAATATTCAGTACATCAGCCTCTACGCAATCCTAAAGATTTCACATGGCCACAAAACACATCTCTAGGTATTGGTTTTGTCATAGGATCTGCTACCATTCTATGCGTAGTATGTACTCTAAGTTCACATCTTTTCATGCAATCATATCCATGACAAAATTATACTTGGTATATATATGTTTGGTCTTGCCATAATATTTGGATCTTTAGTGTACACTTTTGCTGCTTGATTATCATAGTTAACTAATAACAAATCTGTAGCACTTCCAATAACACCTAAATGATCCAATAATCTCTTAAGCCAAACATCTTCTTATACTGCTGCTGATAATGCCACGAACTCAATTCCATCGTGGACAAGGCTATATACTTTTGTTTCTTACTGCTCCAACACATGGTGCCATTATTCGGTAAGAGAACAAACCTAGAGGTAGATTTCCTTTCATTTAAATCTCCTCCCCAATCAACATCAGAATAGCCTTAGAGTCGCAGATCCTTTCCATAATAACTCAACATATAATCAGCAGTCCACTTTAGATACCTCAGTATTCACTTAACGGCTTTCCAACGTGCTTGACCTGGATTGGATTAGTACCTACTCACCATTCCAACTACAAAACATATGTCAGGTCTTGTACACATCATAGCATACATAAAGCTTCCAACAGCACTAGCATAAGGAACATGTTTCATTTGTTCCTTCTCTTGTGGAGTCCTTGGACACAGTTTATGGCTCAATCCTTCACCTTTTGCAATAAGAGCGTCAATGGGTTTACAATCCCATATCATTCAATTCAAAATTTGGAAGATTGACTAGCTCATTCTCAACAAGCACAACATCACCTACCTGCCACAAAACTTTGGGCGATATTAACCATCAAAAAAACTACTCAAGCGAGAACTTGAGGGCCATAATATATCGAACGCTCAGACTCACTGACCAATATATCAAGTATGTTCATAGTCAAATTTACTCCAAATAACTACCAAGCAACGACTCTGGATAACTGCTAAGCAAAGTGGTGGAACCTTAAATTTGTGAATGATATACATCACAACAAACAACAACGAACATCTCACTATTTCACAGAGTAAATGCATCCACCATAATGATTTGCAAACAAAAGGGAAATGCAAGGTTACTCAGTAAAGAAAAAGTGAAAAACAAAAAAGCACCTGGCAGACATCTTCAAGAAGAAATCTCTCTGAATCACCAGAAAGCAAATTCGGCCTCACTTCCACAATCACAACATTCCACTAGTCCAAAGAAAAATCTCATATTAAAGATGACAATCTCCAATTCCCATAAGCAATGCAATGTGTCCTTATAGCATATGAGAATAATCAAGACTGCAAATGGACCTGATTCTTCCCTTAATCATTGGTTTTCCAATGGATACTGCATTATTAAGTGATTCACAAGGCAAACTTGACTTGAAGGCTGATTAAGTAGTACAATCAAGTGCGAAAGCAAATGCGTTCACTTATGTACATCTCTATCTTCCTCCAACTATCGAATAAATTTAGATAACTATAAATAAGATACCAAATGCAAAAAAAAAAAAAAATGCACAGACCAACATGACATTTACTATCTTTACCAAAAAAAACATGACATTTACTATTATCTGTCTTGTTAGCTTTTTGTTGAAGTGGTTCGCTCTGATTGACTCAAATTGAATACCAGTAAACTCCAGTAGTTGGTTTATAAAGACCACACTTTTAAGCCTCCTTACAATTCACAGTCACATGCTAAAGCACAAACCACCTAGATTTTCCAATGGATAATCTTCTGCAGGCACGAGAGATTTTGCTTCCCACAACAGATAACAGAAAAACTACAAGAACCAAGATGAATACTAGTAAACTCCAGGAGTTGGTATATAAAGACAACACTTTTAAGCCTTCATTAACATTCATAGTCACCGACTGTAGCACAACCCGTCTAGATTTTTCATTGGATAATCTTCTGCAGGCACAGAGATTTTGCTTCCCACAACAGACAACAGAAAACTACAAGAACCAAGACGAATACTAGTAAACTCCAGGAGTTGTTATAAGGACAACACTTTTAAGCCTTCGTTACCGTTCAAAGTAACCTGCTACAGCACAACCCACCTAAATTTTTCAATGGACAATATTCTGCAGGCACTCGGGGTTTTGCTACACGAACCAATATGAAGAATTCCGTCACTTACCGAGAGGGTATCCACCCAGAGCTGAGAGACGAACCCCAAGCCAAGAGCAGATTCGATGCTGATCACTTGCTTCGCCACCATGCTCGATCGCCTCATCACCTGTCGCCCACCCCTCGCCCTCAATTTACTCTCCGATTCCTCTTCGCTCCTCAACGCAACGCCGGCATCGCCGCCGTCGCCGCTTAGGAGCACCTCCTCCTCTTCCACACTGGACCGCCGCATCACTGGAGCTGCTACTCGAGCGAAGGGGGAGCTCGAGCTCGCTCTCGAGCGAGCGTTGCTCCCCCTTCGGCGCGGCAGATCTGGGCGAGCAACGCTCGCTCGAGGCTCGAGCGAGCCGTCCCAGATCTGTCGCACCGAAGTGAGAGCAACGCTGACCGGAGAAGGAGCGCCGAAGGGGGAGCAACGCTGACCGGAGGAGGAGCGCCGAAGGGGGAGCAACACTTACCGGAGAAGGAGGAGCACCGGAAACGTACCTGGAGTCGCCGGAGAGTGAGCAGAGTGGGAGCCGCCGGAGAGATGGGAGAGACGCCGGAAAAGGGAGAACGAAGCTTTAGCCGACGAGAGCCACGAGCACGCACGAAGGAGAAGAGCTTCAGCCGGTGTTCTTCCTTTGTTCCGATTTTGTTTTTTTGTTCTTTTCGTTATTGTTCTTTTGTGCCTTCCAAGAAGTGTTTCTTTTCAAAAGGAACAACTTTTTTATGTTTCTTTTTTCTGTTCTTATTTCGTTCCAGAAACAAAAAAATAAAAAAGGAACAGAAATGCTACCAAACGCGTTTCTGTTCCTTTTTTGTTCCCGGGAACACTTTCCGTACAGAAGTGTTCCAGAAACGTTTCTTAGAAACGTTTCCATGCACACCCTAAGCTGTCAGTGACTCCGCTTTTTAAAAAAAATTGAAAATTCCATTTTAAAAACAAAATATAAGAAATAAAAGGAAAATGTGTTCGTAGAAAATAAAGTGGGAGAAATTATGGAAAATATTTTCTACTTTTTGAAAAGTGAAAAACATTTTCCCACTTTTGAAAGTGTTTTGTTTAATAGCGGAAATGAACGCCGAAAATCCAAAAACATTTTTTGGGAAATTTTTTTCTATGAAGTAAACAAAGTCTTCATATCATAGTTATTTTCCCAGTAGGTAAGACGGGAGATGGTTTACTGATTGGTGTCTCAGTTAGCTTATAAGGTTTAGAGAGAGAGAGAGAGAGAGAGAGAGACCTGGGTGGGCTTGATCCTGCAGCATTACTCCCGGAACCAGAGAAGCAATCCACGCACACAAAATCAGTAGCACAGCTGACCTCTCCATTTGAGAGAGAGAGAGAGAGAGAGCTATAATGGCGTCGCAATGTGGAAGATGATGCATGCGGCAACATTTATACGAGGTTCACTGGTGCTAGGAACTCAGGTGTGCGCAGAAAAAGAGAACAGTCCCTCAGGGATAATTAAATATAAGTGAAACCCTCATTTATCATAACTCATTTTCGTTAAAAAAAATTGTCTTTTGATATTTATCTTTTACAACTAATCATACAGAAAGACAATGCTGTATTTGTGCTTAATTTTTTCATGCTCCATTTAATTATGTTTTGCACGATAATCCGCACAATACGCGAGTTAATATCTAGTTATGAGATATTAGAATTCCATTTTGATCTCCAACAAATTGAATCAAAGCTGATAATTTTGATATTTCGAATTCTCATGTACATCAATATTATGATCTCTTAATCTGGGAAGAATCATCAGCGCATTGAGATAAAAGGTGAAGTTAGTTTGTGATTATGTGGTGTCGTAAATCCACATCTATAGGTTGGAATTTCTGATTGAGATTATTGGTGCAGTATAAGACTTGGAATTTGGGTTGATGGATAGTCTCAAAAAAGTAATCAGTAAACTTTGAAATCTGGCCATCCTTTTGATAGTACCCTTTCCTTGACCTGAGTTACTTGCCCATCTCTCTCGGTAAGTCTCTTTAACGCATAATAGGTGGAACAATACTGATAAATTCCGTTGGATGAGTTTACATTAACCTAAGTTTCATACAATTTTCCACGGGCATTTCTCCTTCGGCTCAATTAACTTTAAACTAATTTTTTTGACAAAAACTCCTTCCGTTCTAGAGCTATGAGAAGCATTTCTTTTAGTTCAACGTCCCCTGATTTAGCTTTCACGTTTTTGCTCTAGCAAGAAAACTCCTTTCTTATGATTTTTCCTTGTGGATTGGATATCTTGGATTGAAAACTCTTGAGAGTTTGAGCATTCAAGCGACTGTAATATTTTTTTTCCTAATTATTGTGGAACAATCTCAATCCAATGTGGTTAGGTTTTATTTCTACAATTTATTTCTTGTTTGAATCATTTGTTTGTTCACACTTTTCACAGTAGTCGTAAGGATTTATTATTGATCAATTATTCTAGATATTTTGTCAATATGTAATTATCATTATGGATTTTATTAAATTTGAGTTGGAGAAATTTACTGTCAGGAATGATTTTAATCCTTAGTGCATAAAAATGTGCGTAATATCAAAGCCGTAGTGTTTGGATTTAGCATTGGGGGAGATGATGAGGGGCAGGGGGGGAGAGAGAAATGATGACTTGGGAGGGAGGAACGAGGGAAAAAAATCTGAGGAGTGGCGTGGGATGGGAGAGAAAATCTAGGGAAATGATAGCATGGCAACCTGAAAAGCTCAATACACTGCAAAAGCGGGGCGTATTCCCAACGCACCCTCAATCCCAATGCATTGCAAGAGACGAGAGTGAAAACCTCTTCGTCTTCTTTTTATCGAGAACAGGCGTGGAGGCTAGGATCGGGAAGTTTCTAATGCGCTTTGAGAGAGAATCTCTCCTTCCTCTCGCTAAAGTGAGTCCATCTACCTCCATATATTCTATCTTGAATTCAAGAAACAACATTGAAGCCTCTCTCTCGTCGTCACTCTCTCGCCATTCATCACAAAACAAGGAAGTTGCACATGAAAGGAAAGAGGGCTGGCTGCCGTTCCGATGTGCTCCTTCGGGGTAGAGAGAAATGAGGGAGGGAAATAAATTTTGGGGAATAAGAGTTTGGGAAAAAAAAAAGGGAGGAAAATAATTTTTGGACGGCAATGTTATATTTGTTAAAAAAATAAATAAATTAGCTAAAAATAATTTTCAACAGTGAAAATACTAAAATTTAAATAATGATAAATTTTAATTATTATAGAAGATCGTAATTTTTTTCAAATAAGTTAATTATAATTTTTTGTTAGTCATTGGTTTCATCTATAATTTTTTGCTAAAGTTAGAAATATATTCTCAAATATGGATATGCATTAACTATTAATATGTCTTTCAAATTTCCTATGAATACATTTATTAATATTATTAGTACAAATTCATTGTAAGCTCTTTTTTATTATTTATTTATTTTGTAAATTTGAATCAAATTAATTAAAAATAAAAATATTTATTTAATATATAACGTGTCGGAATTATCTACTTTTAAGAAATGACGTGTCGGCATGTCGTGTCATGTCATGTCGCATGTCCGTGTTACTTAGTATATAACAGTGCTAAATCTAGGGGATGATGTTTTGGTTGAAGAGATAAAATTGACAAGTGTAAATGCAATTCGGGCAAAACTTGAAGTGTTGTACATATTAAAATCTCTCTTGAAGAAACTTTTCTTGATTCAACGGTTATTCACTCCAAGATGATACAGGAATGTCAATCTAGGATCACCTAAATGAGTTAAATTAAGTCATCAATATTCTGAGCAATGTGAATGAGAAGATATCTAACTAATGGCAAACTATGATATTGCTTTATTCTTTATCCAATTCTTATGAGTAATTTTGTGGTTATCTAATGAAAGGAAGTAAATTTTGCACTATTTTCCAAAAGAATGATAGAAGAAATTGTAGGGCAACGAACGTAGAAGTGGCACTGATGGCTTGCGGGTCAAAGGCAAAAACTTAAAAAGATGGGTTCTTATAAAAAAACGCTAGTCTAGATTGAAGTTTAAAGCAATGAAAAAGTTGTTAAGATGTTACAACTATTAGAAAGAGGGGCACATTGCATGTGGATTGTCCATAGCTAAAGAAAGTAGAGAGATTGGAGAGCGACACGAATGTTGCCTGGGCCAAAGGGGAGGAGTTGTACGTTTTGAGTGGGACTATCAGTTCGACCGGAGAGAAGTGGATTATGAATTCTAAATTCACATATCACAGGACATCACATAAGGATTGACTTTCAGAATATTAATCTATTGGGGATGTCAATTTATTTCAAACTCTCAGAGCGTGCATGGCAACCATTCTGGAACAGAAATAGATTTTTCTATTTCTATTTCTAGAAGAATTTCTAAGCAAAAATAACCGTTTGATAACGACACAAAATTTCTACTCTAAAAATAGAAATCCGTTTGATAACGAAACAAAATTTCTTCCTTTCGGATGGCGGCGAATCGCGGTGACGGACGGTGGCGACGGCGGCTGGCAATCGGCGGCAGCCGGCGGCCGGCGACTAGTGGCTGGCGGTGGCAACTAGCGGCCAGTGACCGATGACAGGCGGCGGGGGCCGACAACTGATGAACAGTGGTTGGCGGCAACGGATGAAGGACTGATTGACGAACTATGAGAAAAAGTTTTATTTCTCATTTCTATTATAGAAATAGAGAAGTAGAAAATTTTTATTTATGATTTCTATTCCAAACCTATTTTTGGAATATAAATCTATTTCAGAAATAGAAAAACGGAATAAAGATTTATATTTCAAAAACAGATCTAGAATAGAAAAATTATTTCTGAAATAGAAATTCTGATTTGTCGTGCATCTCCTCAAACTTTGAAGGTTTTCATAGGTGTGTTGATGGTCATGTAGGGGAAGCAGGAAAGCAGTCTCTACTACTTTTAAGGACTGACAATTATAGGCTCAGCTCCTACAGTTTCATCCACATGTTTGAGAGAGGTACGAACATTTTGAGCGAGCAGAGTCTTCGGCATGGGCATGAAATTTGGAAGATGGACTCTTACAAATTTTGTGCGTTTGACAAGTAGCACGGATTACAGCTCAGCACAGTAGTTCACAGGACAAAGGTACAATAAATTACATTTATTCAAAGTTGTGGAGCCCCTCAGTTAAAAGAAGGTACCCTGAGTATGAGCTAACCTTCATTCATGAGGTCTACTGAACTTGTCAATTACTGATGATATTAATAAAAAATGTTGCCAATTTTTTTTTTTTTGGTTAACTTTAAGAAATATGAATCTATGGACTTTGTTTTCAAATTAACAAAATCTGATATTCCACAATTAAGAGGAATAGACGAGAATGTTATCTAGATATGAAAAATCTTTGCAATGGAGATAAAATCTATATTTACTGACAGAATGTATGATCCCACGTGAAGAAAGCAATCCATTTGTCCAGACTTTTTAAGCTTTAATAATGGAGAAGACTTGACTTACACTTGAATCGATGGAAGAACACGGAATGCAAACCCCACGTGAATCACCTTTGTTGATGAGGACAGAATTTGTGTTGTCCCATCACATTATTAAAGTCGTTTGGACGTGTTTTCCAAGTAAAAAGATCATTTCGGCGGGGCACTCAAGACAGACTTAAGTTAATGTTTCACTGTTTGTTCTGTATAATCTTCGCACCAAGTCCAATATGATGTGAATTCATAAGAATAGATTTCATTTTCTACGCTAAAAAATATGTTCGAAATTCTCCATTTTTCTACTTTATTTGGAATAATAAAGAAAGTGCTGCTCTTAGCTTGGTGGTGCTTATGACTTCCGACTTTTTAAAGTGAAAGATTCTCAAGAACAGAAACCCTGGGTCATCATCCTCGTAGCTAAAGTTCTTTGGATAGTGAAAAGACGAAAGTAGAAATATAATATGAGGGTGGTCAAGTCATCAACAACTTATCCATTTGTGATAATGATTTATTTTCAAATTGTTGGTGTTTCATGCCAACCTCAAATGATGAATTTACGCATGACTATGGGGTACGTACTGATCTTGAGATGACTTGAGAAGGGATTGACTTCTACTACCATGCTGCAAATCAAGTGTACATAATTTCTCATGCCTTCTATTAAGAAAAAAGTCACAAAAAACTCTTAAATTAAGTTTATTATGACACATTTACCTTAAATTTCGTTTTTGATATAAAAAATCTCAAACTATACCTACTGTAACTATCACGACTTACCCCTCGATAGGGAGGAAGATAGATTTAGAGATATTGCTTAACCCTAATTTTAAACACATGCACTCCCAAGCCTATACCCTGTGTGAGGATATTCGATTTTGATTCGATTAATCCCATGCTGATTTTCACATAAGGAGTCATCACTAACATATTAGGATTGACTATAAATCAAGTGAGACATGTGATTGTATCTCACTTCCTACAAAATTAAAGAATTTAGGGTCGGAGACTTAGTTATACCAATTGATCAACCAGTGCAATTTCGGTACTTAATCTTGTTCATTTCTCAGACAGTCTGGATTGATTTTAAGCCTATCCAATAACATGTAAAGCAATAATGCGGATGCACAATCAATAAAATAATAATCAATAATCAAGGAAGCATTAAACAAGAGAAAACAAGAATCTAACACAACGAAATAAGGAACATGCCATTCCTAATTAGGCTAAAGGACAACCTTAATCAACATACTAAAAATGTGGAATCAAGAGCATTGGTCTCAAAAAGGAATATTAAAACCTTATTGTAATGCCTTAAGAATTTGAACAATTTTAAGCACAATTTTTTATAGGATTTTTGTCCATTTTAAGAGAAAACTAATCAAAAGCTAATTTTTAAGCTTTTTCATGAATTTTCGAAAAAATAAAAAATTTCGGAATTTTGCTGATTTTTTAATATACTTTTTTAAATAAATATTTTTATTATTTTTAATTGATAATCCGAAAATAGGACCGGGTCAGAACGTGGGCTATACGAGAACATGCTTTAAATGGGCTTACTACTTACGCCTATTTTAATTGAAACTTCAAAAGCCCACTCTCCCTAAAGCAACACAAAACCCATTTACTCAAGCCCTTTTTCCTTTCACGACTATTTCAGCCCAAAATTCATTAAGCCTAAATGAGCCTAAAGTCCACTATGCCTAGCTAAGCCCACAACACTCACTCCTCTTGACCACCCCTTCTCTGTTCTATTTCAACATAACGTAAGAAGAGTGGCCACACCCAAGTATGACTGAACGCCAAGCTTCGCAGTGAATAAATTAATATGCGCCCATCACCGGACTTCAATCACCAGACCGATTTACCATCAATTTTCACTTCTAGCACCAGATGATTAACACCCATACACCCATAGCAAGTCAGCCACTAACGTCCATGGTCCTAGTCGGCCTCCACCTCGACTCACCATCGAAAAAGCAAATCTACTTCGTCGCTCTGGCCAGCCATTACATTAGACGGAAAAGACACAATACGCACAAAGAAACAGCACATCAAGCAACGGATCAAAGAAAACTACAAATCCGCGTCTAAGGACCAATGAACACCCAGAAACAACCCAAAATCAGAGGAGTTCTAAGCGGTATCCAGTTCGAGCATTTCATCGAACAGGTGAGGTACATTGGCTAAAAGGAGGGAAAAAAAAAAAAAACGAATGTACTAAACCCAAACTCGCGCCGAGATTCATGCCATCAACAAGCAATGACCCAAAAAAAGGAAAAAAAACACATCACACATACGGATGGGGCCGGAACTCTCGCGAACCGGACAAAGGCCACCCCGGTCCGGCGAGCCCGAAACAGGGCAAGACGAGGCGTAAGAAGTTAAAACAGGAGCGTGCGGTAGTACTCCCTACCCGGCTCGGTGGCGGCGGGCGGTGGGCGAGCTCGGTAGTCGCGCTACGTCGGTTCGCCTCGCGCGTCTCCGAGGCGGGATCCTCGGGAAATCGACCCGACCCGAGGAAAATCAAGGAAAGAACGAGAACCCGGATCTACCGTGGGCTCGACGCGGGAAGCGGGGCAACGTCGGTGGGATGTCGGCCGGGGTTCAAGCGTATCCGTCGCCGGAGGAACCCTCTCGCTCCCAGCCCCGCTCACTGCTCTCTCTCGCTCTCCTGGATCTCTCTCTCCGAACCCCCTCGTCCGAATCTCCTCCATTGCTCGCTCTCCTCTCTCCCTTTTAAGTTACTCAGCGCGCATGGCCTCCCGCGACGCCACCTGTTGCTGCCGGTCTGCCCCCGACCACCAACTCCGGTGCGACGCTCGCGCCTGTCTCCTCTGCCTCTGTCCTTGGGTCCTCTCTCTCCTTTTTTGCAGAACGCGGGAGAGCGTGGGGGAGAGGAGGAAGGAGAGGCCGGCTTGGGCTGAAAATAAAGAACAAAAATGGGTTGGGCCAGGCCCAGGCGGGTGAGAAGGCAGGCCCGGTCTCGCTTTTCCCCCCACTCTATAAAAGTTATTATTATATAATATTTTTAACTATTATTTTTTTATATATTTTTTCTTAAAATTTTAATCCTAGTAATGAAAATGCTTCTAATGTTTATATGATTTAATGAGAATTTTTTCTATGGTTCAAAAACTAATCCCTAATTTTTTATGCAATCAATAAATGATTGAACATGTTCCTAAAATTTAGGTGTCAACAATGACACATTTACCTAAAAATTTTATTGCGATATATATATAAAATCTCAAACTTGTATCTATATAATACATTTACCCTCAATCAAGATTTCCTTAGATAATTTTTCTATCAAAATAAGTCATCAATTTAGAAAATTTTTAATGTGTCACATAAATGCAACTTTTAGATTTTTAGTGTCATACAAAAATATAGGCCATTTATTAGGGTTTTTGATGGCTTTCGCCCTTCTTTTTATGTTAAAATATTTTTCCAATATTGTTTTTGTGACAATAAATTTCAACAGGTATTGGTGAGTGTCGAAAAATGTTGCTTAAAAAATTATTGGTTTTTTTTTTTCTAGGTAACTTGTTGGTAATTTACCAATACTTTGATGAAATAATGATTATTTATATAATATTTAAATTACAAATTTCAATACTAACCTACCAACTTTTTATCTACATAACTCATGAACATTTCAAGTTTATTAACTTTTATGCAAAATCATCAACCTAAATTACCAACTAATTTTGGGTTATCAACTTTCATTTGAGTTATTGTCCAACGTTAGTAGTTTCCGTTTAAATTTACCAACTTTTTTTTTTTTTTATTGATTATCAGCTTTTATATGCCTTGGTTAGAGGCCCTACATTTACTAACTCTATAACCAACTTAATTACCGCGACTGACTAAATTTTGTTCCATTAAATTACAACTTAATATTGGGTTTTCAAAATGAGTTACCATAAATTAGTTGGAAAATTTAAGTGATCAATAATAAAGATAAATAAAAGTTAGTAAATGATATAAGGATTTTTTTTTGTTAAAGAAAAAAACTTGTAATTTAAGAAATGACAAGATTACATTGGTAACTAACTTACAAAAAGGAAAGTTGGTAATCACTTTAATTGAGATCGGTAATATCTTTAAAAAGTTGATATATCTAAAAAGTTGGTAAGTAAGACAAAAGAAAGTGAGAACCCTATAAACAAGTTGGTAAATAAATAAAAACTAAGTGTTGGTAAAGCAACTCAAATGAGAGTTGGTAACAAAAATTAATTGATAACTTAGAAAAAAGTTGTATTGGGTTGTGATTCATACTTCTCGTCAACATGAGGGCATGGGGTCCCGCTCCACGGTGAGTGGGCTGGGGTCAATGTTTAATGAATGCTTTTCTTCGTATAGTTCAGTTTATTTGTTCCATTGGAAAGGAGGAAGTTTATTGTGCTTGTTGCAAGCATAAAATGCTTTGTTTTTCCTTTTATTCATCTAGGTATTAAAGCTGTTCATTGTTCTAATAACAGTAAAAACTCAGGTTGCTTGTTATAATTACAGTCAATGAGAAAATGCTTACAGTGATTATGAAGTCACACGTCAACTTCTACCTATCTATTCACATTATCGAGTGCACTTGGTTGATTTCATGATTTAACTTCATGGCCTAAGCTAGTATAGACGATATTCCCATATCACATAAAATTTCTCATTCCACGATTGCCTTTCTTGGGGACATGTCTAAAATTCTGTATTAGAAAATAATTTTTTTTTAATTTTTCGTTTGTGATAAACAAGTAGCCTTGGTCGCAAAATTCTGAATCACCATTGTAAATTCATGTAATTGGTAACCTACTGATCAAGTTACTAACTATAATTTAGAAACGACGTGAACAATTTACAATCATCAATGAAGTTGATGAAATCAAAAGATAATGTTCACTCAACACTTGTAATAACATGGTCGAGAATAGTCTTCAGGCATTCATACTTATATAGAGACACAAATTCAAAATATATGAAGACTTGATTTTAGTACTGGGAGTTGCCAAAATTTCACAACCAAAGTCGACGAATACTAATGGATCGAATGAACTGCCCTTACTAGGGGTGCACTATCTTATTCAACTTCCAAGGAGGTCGCTCCTATATGCTCCCCTTGATTTCCCTCCGCATTCTTGTGCTTGGATGCCAATTCACTCGCCCTCTTCAATTCTATCAAAACACGATTTATGTCCCACCTTGCACCCGGTTCGGTTTGTATACAAGACTCTGCAACCTTTGCTACTATCTCAGCTGAGTTGATGTCAAAATTTTGTCCCACCTTTGGATCAATTAGTCCGCGTATATATTCTTTTGGGAACTTTGGAATTGCCCAGTCACGTATGGGCACGCTTTTTCCATCTTCACTTGTATTGATTGCTGGATGTCCTGAAATTAGCTCAAGGAGCACGATCCCGAAACTGTAGACATCACTTTTATTGGTTAAGTCATAAGTGGATGGTCCATACCTGCAAAACATATAATAAGAACATGGACTACCGGATTTTCTATTCATTTAGAGATGGAGAACCATCTCAACAAGATCAAGTCTAAGCCGTTACTCAGGGGGGTAGTAGGCAGGAGTGCCCCAAGGATTGCTGGACTTGTAAGAACCATTTGGAGTTGCCAAAGCTCTCGACAGACCAAAGTCGGATATTTTGGCTTGCATGTTTTCATTCAACAAGATATTTGTAGTCTTGATGTCTCTGTGGATGATGGACGGGTTGCAATCGTTATGGAGATAATTTAAACCTGCAATTTTTGCGAAATTTGCTTAAACCATACCAATGCGAAGTGGGGCCAAAATTCACAATTATGCACATCTCATTTATGTACCTTGTGCCACGTCTACAGCAATTCGTAGTCTCCTATCCCAAGTCAAGACATCTGGCTTGGCCCCTGTTACCCCGACATCCTCCCCTAATGTTTGAGAAAGAAACGGATGTTTGTGGGATTCATTCTAGAGAATATAGAAACATACAAAACAAAATGAAGTACCTGATAAGTGTTGTTTTAAATTTCCGTTAGCCATGAATTCATATATTAACGCCTTATTTTTAGAGTCATCACAGTATCCTTTAAGGGAAACCAAGTTTCCATGGTGGACCTTTGTTAAGAGCTGTGCCTGCAATATCATGAATGTGATTTTCATATTGACATTCTCGAAGCACGAGATCGAACCGTCAAATAAGCATCTGATGAAATCTTTCTCGCTAACCTCAGCTAGAAATGGCTTGTCTGGCTGCCCTGAGGATTCAGCCTCGGATGATTTAGAGAGCACCTTCACAGCAACTTCTGTGCCTTCTAATTCACCATGATATACTATTCCAGATGCTCCTTCACCAATAGGTGTATCAAAATTGTTGGTTATCCTCGAAATATCGCCGTGCTTGAAGGATATTGATCTTCTTATTTTGGATTCTGCATACAATCTCACAATGAGTAATCTATGATGACTTTTAAAGATTGCCAAGTAGACTTTCAAGGTAAATCATCCTAGGATAATTCCAATTGTGTGATCAAAGGGGAGAAAATAAAGTGACTGATAGGGGTAGGACGAAAAGTGAAAGATCCAGGCAACGGTTGCAGTTCAGAATGCAGATATGTCCGGGATTGCACAATCAAATTCTTTCCCAAGGGACCTTTACGCTAAACAGAGGAAAATGAACTCTCCAGTTGACACAGTTTTAACACTTGCTTGTTGTCTAGTTGAGTTTGTTAGGACATCAGTTTCATATGCTTTAGGCCAATGACTCAATTGGAAGAACATGCTAACGTTGTCTGTTCTTGATTCTTATTTTCTTCATTCATGACTTGCTCTTAGACACTTAATATGGGAAACTTGTGAAGCAAACCATCCCGAAATTATGAAGTTCAGAAAAGCCATAGTGGTGACTTAATTTGGAAGGATTCATAATAAAATGTTCCTTTTTACCGGAATTTGCTAGCATGACAAGAGAGATTCAAAACGACCAAAGGGGGTCAGTTCAGCAGAATGTGTTGGAGTCACTTCTGATTATATAAGAAATATAATCCATCAGAAGAGACAACAAATATAACTTGACAACGTTGGTAGGTTTATTGTCATCTCCTACTGATAAATAAGAGTGAAAATTATGAAATTTCTCTGATCCATTTGTAGCTATAATACAAACAAAATACTTTCAAGACAAGGAAGATTTCCTTAAACCCGTTTGGGATGTGGATGAGATTGTAAAACAGCACTCTTATGGGGTCAATACACAGAGCAAGTTGCCGAGTTATATCTCTCTAAACTGAATTATCCTATAAATGTTGTCAATTGTTGGGTAAATAGTGTGGACTGAAGTGGACCAAATAAAAGTTACCTGCGGTCTGTTTCCTTTTGGTCAACCAAATATTTGCCGAAGCACATAAGAGAACTACAAAAAAGACTGAAACTGATGCAGCAACCGGGACAACAATGGATTTTTTATTCTTCTCCTTTGGGCAAGAACTTCCCAGGCAAAGATCTGGGTTCCCGTCCAAGCTGCAACAGAAAGCAAGCAGCTAGACTAAATGTCCACTAAAAACTTTTGCGCAGCCAACAAGTTGACCGTAAGGGCTTTATATTTAACTTGAATCACAATAAAACATGTCATTAGTCTTTCTACTCTAAATAAAGCTATTAGCTAGAAAGAGGAAGAACAAGCCTCAAATTAAATGTCTTGTCTGCTGCAACCCTCTTCTGAAGATCCTCAGGAACTGCACCAGTAAGGTTGTTTCCACTAAGATTTCTGCAAAATTCATGAGTTAAGACTTCTGCACTTTTAACTATTTTAGATGCCAGTAAGACACATTAACTTACAGAATTCTCAACTTTGGTAGATTTGCCAAAGTCTCTGGTATTCGTCCTGTAAGTTGATTGTTGGACAAATCTCTAAAATAAAGCAATTGTAGATAGTTAGCACTTCATGGATCTCACACAAAATTTAGAGAATGATAACTAGATGCCTGATATTTTATTTGATGATCTAGATGTCGAATGAATTATTTGGGTGTGTTAATCAAGAGATTAATGTAAAGTAGAAACCGCTACTAATTCAACATGGCTATGTTTTGCTCTCATCAAGGACAATATACATACACAAGATTAATCCAAGAAGATGAAGAACATCGGATATAGATTGCACTCAAACCAAATCCGCAGTCACTACCAAAAGAGCCTCACTGTAGCGATACTTACAAGACCTCCAACGCTTCCAAATTTGATAGCGAGGGAGCTATCGTGCCTGTTAAATTGCTCGAGCTCAGTTTCCTGGCCATTAATAAATCAAAACAGAGGAAGCTGTCATTGCCGCGCTCGCAACCAATTATACAGAATGCATTAGTCGTAGAATTAGGAAAATATGGCAAGTGATGGAAAAAGATATGAACGTTAAATAAGGGAAGAGACTTCCAAAGTTTGGAGAAGAATGAGAATAAGCCTTCAATTTTTCAAGAAGGAAAGTGATTTTTTTTCTTATAAAGTTTCACCTACAGTGCGGTTGTTGCACAATAAGAACAGTAAAGGGAACTTACAGTGAAACAATCCTCGGAGCATTAGTATAACTACAATTTAGACCGTCCCATGCAAATTCTCTGGGGATGCATGGATCACCTTGCCAGCTCTTTCTATTCACACGAAGAGTGGCCTTGGCGTCATTCATCGCTTTGACTGGAGTTTCATATCACAACATGATTAATTTTTTTTCTCAAGAATCATAACATTGTAGAAGAAGTGAAATAATTATACTAGTTTGCCTCCACAAAATAAATTGCGAATAATGGAAAAAATTATCAATGAAGGACTTCAACCTTATTCAAAAAGAAATCCTTGATCATTCATAATGTTTTCCGTGAAATCGAAGTCAACCAATCATGTGCCACAAACGTTTACGTGGAATTAGCTGTTGTTCATGCCTTCCTCACATAACTTATGGTAGAAGAATGAAAGGATTACCATCATCTTGGGTTGTCGATACATTTGGACTGTCGGCGACAATGTAAATCTCGAAGGCATTGAGGGTCGCCGCAACATTATATTGACTCCCCGTCGGCTTGATTAAGAAGTCGACACCAGACCCGGAAACCGGATCGGAAACCACAGTCTGTGGCATCGAGTATTGAAGACTGATCTTACGCGTGAACTGATCACTGTTCGTGGAAATTGTCAACTCCCGTTGTTGGCCGCTCGGCAGTCCCTCGAAATCTGCGAAGTGGAAGTAAACAATCCATTTGTATAAAATATCTGACGAAGTCAACTGTATTGCCAAGGAAGAACTTTCCACAGCGGTGCTGAGCACTTCCACCGGAACCTTATACTCATCGTTGTTTTCGGACAAAGTCTTGGCATACGTGGTCGACAGCGGACGCATATTAGGGTAGATTATAGCATCCCAGATGCGATCATAGACATCCGCTGGGTACCTGCGCAAGGCATTTTCAGATACAGTTCATATGCTAAGTTATGGAGATAATCGATGAAGAGATATTTCACAAACAGTTCATACGCCAGTGCACACGCACGGCACATTCGTCGAGAGTAGTCCTAGTGTTTAGAATGGCAGCGGCAGCCGTGACGGTGGTGGTGGCGAGCCGCTGGACACGTCCGGCTTCCTCAACTTGGTGGTGCATTGAAGCGAAGGCGGAGGGAGACGTTGGCGGTAATTTGGCAATAGTCGTAATGAGCAGGTAAATATAAGTACATATATCTATCTATAAAATTCAAAAGGAATCATTAGTCGAAACTTAAAGTGGTACGACTTTTTTTTCCCAAATTAGATCTACCCTATACTCTTTGCCTAATTTTAGATTTTCACCGGCACATAATTCACGAAAATTGCCTAGATATGGTTATGCGCCTTTACCTTTGTCTCCTGGAAATACCAAACAACTATTAACATTTTACGCAATCTATTATAACTTTAAGAAGCTGCACAAATTGAACAAATAAGGGTACGTTTTTCTTGAATAAATTTTTTAACGAAAGAAAATATATATTTCGTGAAGATCATTTCCAAGAAAAATGGCTGGTTTTGAGTTGTTTAGTGGTGTATTTGGAAATGAGACAGAAAGAACTTTTCGATGTTCAGATTTTACCTTAAAAAATTATTCTCTCCGTTATAATTATATTAAATGCAAAGATGATATTGAAATTTTTGTCTAAGATGTTAGTCATATATGGAGCATAAATTTTATGTTTCTTATTATAAAAAATAAAATCAACCTAAAAGATGATGTCATAAAAAAATGCAAATAATTAACTAACTAAGAGAGTACACAGATTGAAGTCATATGAGTCCGCCCAAAAAAAAAAGAAAACAAAAACAAAGAAGTCTTATGTGAACGTGCGTGTGGAAAAGGACCTTGGAAAAATTATCTCTTCTTTTTAGGATGGAGAAAAAAAGTCACATTTAAGTATAATTATTTTTCCTGATCGTAAAGTCTTTTAGGTTGATTATTTAATTTGAGCGGACCAACAGCATGAAAATTTTAAAAATTATTCCATAAAAATTATTTTCATAAGATAAACACGCCCTAAGTTTTAAAACGTAAGCTACAAAAGTCAAACAAAAGAAATCCATTTAATTTATTTAGGAGTAAATTGAAAAATCCACAAAGCCATCGACTCCGATGCCGAATTGAAGCGAAAGAGAACCAAAAGAACAATATCACCACCCTTCAAATCAACTCACCTGATGCTATAACCTGAACTTCCCAAGTTTTTCCTCCAACTGAGCATTTGGAATCCCGAACCGATCTGATAGATCGTATCGTTGAGAGCCCTAAGCTCCAATGCCGACATGAAGGGCACTCCTTGGCCAATATTCACGACGCAAACCTGTACAACATCTCTTTGGGCCACATACACTATTTCTCTCTTCTCGTAACCGTAAGAGTTCATGGTGGACCATCTATTAACGTCGATGTATAAGTCGAACGTCGGAATTTGGTTCTTCCCATCATAGTTTCCATAATAGAATGATGCCCTGATCAAGTAGGGCTTGTTCTCGCCTTGTTCCGGCTTCAACGAGTAACAGTTCCTAATCCCATCGGGGAAGCTCCTCAGGGTCTCCAAAAATCGTGGCCCAGCAGCTAGGGATACATTCATGCTCCTCCCTGACTCCGTGACTTCTTGGTCCGTCTTGTAGTATATTTTGGTCGTGTCGTCGGTGTATGGATCACTCGCCCCGCAATCGATGCTTATGAAACCTTCTAATAATTCAGAGGGGAATGAATGAAAAACAATGAGCAGCAATCGTCAATAGAGTCCTGATTTTTTACTTTTCTCATTTTTTTTTCCTGAGCCTCTTGTTACTTAAACACAGATACAAAAATGAAAAATATCATGAGTGCTCTTATCAGCAGCCAAACAGAAGTCCCATTTAATGCATGCAACTTCCCGGAGAGACGGGGGCAGAGAGAGAGAGAGAGAGAACCTGGATTTTTCTGGGCTTGAACCAGCAACATGATTGCCGGAGCTAAAGAAGCAATCGACGCACACAAGAATAGCGCAATTGATATTTCCATTCTCGTTGGAGAGAGGGAGAGAGAGATCCTCCAATAATGGCAATATATAGAGTGGAAGCTACTGCAAGCAGCCACATACAATATAAGCCATGCTATTGCCCGTCACTGAGGTTTTAAGAAGAAAAGAGGGCTCCTTTTTTTTATTTAAACTATTCAGTCAAATTTTGCCTGGTTTAGTACAAAAGATGGATTTAGACTTTGCACTATCTCTGGGGCTGCAGTGGCTTCATATATATTGAGTTTTTTGTTCGTCAGTAAGATAGTTATGCCACGAACCTTTTAATTGATTAGTAAAACCCGCAACTAAGAGGTTTGCTAGTGCTTGATCAGAAATATCTTGTTGTGTTTTATAGCCATTAACTAACATAATCATGTGATTTAATATGTTAATAACATTTTTTTTGGCAACACTGTCTATGTTCCATTTGTCAGTTAAAAATCCACTTAAAGCTTGACATATGTCTAGAATTAAAGAGAAAAGTAAGGTGGAATCCAAAGCAATTGGCGTGGAATTCAAAGAAATTATGTCCTTAGGGTGCACAGTTGATCTAAATTGGGGGGGGGGGGGGGGGGGGGGGGGGTGGGGTCGCAGCTTGCCCATAGATTTGGCGATGGCGGCTCAAGTGGTTGACCATGGACAGAACATGCGTCGTCCCGATCCACGTTTGGCCAAAAAAGAGGAGTCATTTTGGCCCTTCTCTTAATAGATTTAACTTGGTTTTATATGGATGTGGATTGCTTCTTTTCAATGGAGGACGGGAAAACGAGGAAAGGAGAACAGTAAGCAGGGATAGAAATTCTAAGATTTTATGAAAAATCTCAAATAAAAAACCCCAAATGGGTAAACTTTTGATAAATTTATTCTCCATTAATTTGGATTAATATCACAAAAAATCATAAAACTAAAAACATTAGGTAAAACTGCAAATTGTTCTAACTGTCAACTGTCATGTGTTATCCGACTTAGCAATTTAATGGTAAAATTTAATAGAAACTAAGGAAGAATAGTGTACCGGTTTAAGATTATTAGTTTTCAATAAATCTATTTGTGTACCTATTTGGAGTTTTTTGTGGTATTATTCCTAATTCTAAAAGTATTACTGCACCATTCTCTTGTCCTAAGGCCATATTTGTAAATATTTTTTTAGGTTGTTGTTTGTATGATAGAATAAAGCGGGACGGACAATATGCCATGGAAGAAACCAAATTTTCTGATATGAAACATCAGAGCAAGGATCATCAAGAATCTGTTCATTTTGTGAATGTGAACATGATCATATTTCTCCAAGTCCAGCACAATTGAGGTCCCAAGACAATCATTACGGATCAATCAATCCTAAATTTTAAGTCCCTTTTGATGTATTCTTCAAGGAAATAATCGTATAACAAACAGTATGTTTTGAACAGTAGAGGCCATCTTGAATAATTTTTTTTCTCCTTTTCAAACCTCACAGATGTGTCTGACCAAAAAAAAAAAAACCTCACAGATATGCTTTTGTTTAATTGGCCTATTCATGAGTTGGATATTTATTTGAAATTATTCTCTGTTTCAACCAACTTTTACAATAAAATAAGATAATTTACTTTAACCTCTCATATTTCCCTCTTTTACTCTAAATGCTCTCTAATTGACCTTAAAAAATTTAGTTCATCTCTCAACTACATATTTCTTTTCATGTAGGTATATGTTAATCATGATTAACATAACAAATAACAAAGTTTGAAAGACACAAATCTACCTCTCTCTCTCTCTCTCTCTCTCTCTCTCTCTCTCTCTCTCTCTCTCTCTCTCTCTCTGTGTGGCGTCCAAGAACCTTTAAAAGGTAGATGGTTTAAGTCATATTTTTGTGTTGGAACCTAAAAGTGCAATGCGTATGATTCTAAAATTAGATCGTTATACTAGAGAATAAGCAGTGCAAAGGAAAAACAAGGGTTCGCATTGTGTTTGTTTAATTTTCTTGATTTCGTTTTTTACCTAGTGGAAATTATGTATTTTCTTTAATTTTCTTGATTTCATTTTTTACCTAGTGGAAATTATGTATTCTCGTAGGACAGTGAGATTAAATAAAATAAGTTATATGGCATCATTATGAAATGGAAGAAGTAACAATAAATGATGGAAGGACGTGATTGAATAAAATAAAATAAGTTATAAGGCTTGCTTGCACATAAAAAAGTTAGAGGAAGTTATTGAAAATGGTTCTCCATCGACACATTCAATCACAAAGACAAGAAAAACTTATCGTAATGCAAATCTAAATCCAGGCATAAATTCAAAAAATAAGTTGGCTTGAGTTCAGTACTAGCTGCTGAGGAATTCTGCAACAAAAGTGAAAAGTCTACTGGTGGGCCAAACTACCTTGCCAGAGGATGCAGTTGCTTTTGAACGACTCACATGATCGGGTACTTTTGGTGACAATCCTCTAGGCTTTTTGCAGATGCCAATATAATTGCCAGTGATTCCTTCAATACTGTCGATACATGATTTATGTCGGGCCTTTGAACGCCAGTTGGTAGTGTACAAGACTTGGCAATCTCTACCGCTTTCCAATCCGAGTTAGTGTTGAATTTCCCTCCCAGCTGTGTATCCAAGATCCTCTGTATATCTTGACTCTCAATGATAGGGATCACCCACTGAAGTATGTTCACGCTTCCTTCCTGCTTTATCATCGTTGCCGGATGGCCTGTAGTTCGCTTAAAGAGGACGGTTTCAAAACAACAAATATCACTCTTCTTGCTCAACCCAACTGATTGATTCCTGCAATAGAAACATCAGAACGTGGAAGAGAAGACAATTTCCAGGTCATTGATAAGGAATCTCCTCAAGTTCTTGAGCCCTTTATCAATGTTATAATTAACCTATATTCTGTCAAGTCCTTAGAGAAGCATAAACCATTCTAAACCTGCAATTCTTGCAAAATCTTCTTTAATAATGCCAATCCGAAGGAGCAAAAGTGGTAATAATGATATGTCATTTATCTGCATTGTGCTACGTTATAGCAATTTGCAGTCTCTTACTCCACGTCAACACATTTGGCATGGCCCTGATATAGATCAGCATATCTTCACATCATACATGAGAAAGAAACAGATATTTGAGAAATTATTTTAGAAGAAATTGAAACATACAAAAATACGATGAAGTACCTGATAAGTGTTGTCGTAGGTTTCCGTTAGACATAAGTTCATATATTAACGGCATCCTTTTGGTGTCATCATAATACCCAATTAGAGAAACCAAGTTTCCATGGTAAGCAATTGTTAACAGTTGTGCCTGAAATATCATGGATGTGGCTTTACTAGGCGTAAGGGCAAATTCCAAGATAAGCAAATGGTTGCAGCATTATATCTCACCCCTACTTGAAAATGCTTGCACCCTTGCCACAATGATTCAAAAAGTACCTTCACAACAAGTAGTATAGAAGAGAAAATTGTCCAAAAAGTTCTAAACCTATTGAATTATTGTCATTTTAATTCAAAACCTTTCAACTTTGTCAATTAAGTCATAAACATTTTTACTTATTGCCGATTCAGTTCTAAACTTTTTCGCTTTTTGCTAATTTAATTTGAAATCTTTTCACTTCTTGCTAATTGAGTCAATCCGGCCAACTTTGACTAAAATTGCTAACATGGACGGCCAACGCTATTGTGGCACTTTTTTTAATAATATTTTAATGATATTTTAATTTTTTTATAATTTTTTTACTTTTTTTTTTGGGTTTTTGGACCTAGGGCTAACGAGGGTTGCCGAACCTATATCCAAAACACCCAAAAAAAGTAAAAAATAAAAAAAGAAAATTCAAAATATTATTAAAAAAGTGTCATGTTAGCGCCGACTGTTTATGTTAGTAATTTCCGGCCAAAATTGACTAGATTGACTTAATTGACAAAAAATGAAAAATTTTATGACTGAATTGGCAAAATTGAAAAGTTTATGATTGAATTGACAAAAGTACAATAAGTTTAAGATTTTTTGGACAATTTTCACTAGTGTAGTTCGTAGTTCATCATGACAATTCACATGACCAAGGTATAGTGGGCTACATTCATTCAGATTTGCGTGGGCCTTTTTAGGTTTAGTTGAAAGGAGATGCTAGGTATATACTAATCTTCATTGACGAGATCAACTGAACTTTCCACTTATTGATGATGGTAAAAAAGTTGATCATTTTTTGTGTCAACACAAATAACTATTAATTTCTCAACTTTGTTTTCAAATTAACAAAATCTAACATCTTACAATTAATAGGAATTGATGAGAATGTTATCTTAGATATAAAAAGATCTCCCAATGGAGACGGAATCTACATTTACCCACAAAACGTACAATCCCACACAAAGAGAGCAGTCTATTTGCTAAGATATTTTTTAGCTTAAATAATGGAGGAGACTTGACTTGCGCTTGAATCAATGGAAGAACACAATGTAGACCCCATGATCAATAATACTTATTATTCACCTTTTTGATGAGATGAGAAGAGAATCTTGTGTTGTCCCATCACATTATTAAAGTTGTTTGGGATATATTTTCCAAGCAAAAGATGATTTTCTGTGGAACACGTGTTTTGACTAATCTTCGCACTGAGTCCAGCATAATGTGAATTCACAAGAATTAATTTACTTTCCTGAGCTAAAAAGTAAGTGAGAAATTCTTCATTTCTCTCTCTCTTACTTGGAATAATCAAAGAAGTTTCGTCTATTGCTCTTAGCTTGGTGCTTATCCCTTTTGACTTTCTAAAGTGAAAGTTGCCCAAGAACAGAAACCGAGGTCGTCGTCCTCGTATCTAATATAAAGTTACTTGGATGGTAAGTATAAAGTAAGAATGCAACGAGGGTTTAAAGTCATCGGCGACTTGTCCATTTGTGATTATGATTTCCATGTCAATTGTTCACGTTTCACACCAATCCTGCACCGTGGAATTTATGTACAGGAATGGAATATGGATTGATCATGAGGTGACATCTAATTATATGCCGCTAATCAAGTGTCCATATGTTCTCATGCTTCCTTTTACACTAAGAGAGTTTTCCAATATTATTTTTTTCATGTCCGCGAAATAAGGATTTTTTTTCCATTACAATGAATTTCAATAAGTATTGGCAAGTATCAAAAAAATGTCACTTAAAAAAATGATCGGCAACTATTTTTTTCTAAATAACTTGTTGGTAATTTACCATCACTTTGATGAAATAATTTGTTAATTCAATTCAAAATCTTTCAACTTTGTCAATTGAGACATAAACATTTTTACTTATTGCCAATTCCATCCTAAACTTTTTCACTTTTTACTAATTCAGTTCTAAATCTTTTCACTTCTTGCTAATTGAGTCAATCCAGCCAATTTTGGCTAAAATTGCTGACATGAACGGCCGACGCTATTGTGCCACTTTATTAGTAATATTTTGATAATATTGTGAATTTTTTTATGACTTTTTTACCTTTTTTTTTTTTTGGACCTAGGGCCGACGAGGGTTGCCGACCGTAGAGCCAACCCCCCCCCCCCAAAAGTAAAAAAAGAAAATTCAAAAATTATTTAAAAAGTGCCATGTCAGCGCCAACTGTTTATGTTAGTAATTTCCAGCCAAAATTGGTTAGATTGATTCAATTAACAAAAAGTGAAAATGTTTAGGATTGAATTGGCAAAAGTACAATAAGTTTAAGATTTTTTGGACAATTTTCCCTAGTGTAGTTCGTAGTTCATCATGATAGTTCACATTTACAAGGTACAGTGGGCTACATTCATTCAGATTTGCGTGCGCCTTCTTAGGTTTAGTTGAAAGGAGGTGCTACGTATATACTAATCTTCATTGACGAGATCAACTGAACTTGCCACTTATTGATGATGATAAAAAAGTTGATCATTTTTTTGTGTCAACACAAATAACTATTAATTTCTCAACTTTGTTTTCAAATTAACAAAATCTAACATCTTACAATTAATAGGAATTGATGAGAATGTTATCTTAGATATAAAAAGATCTCCCAATGGAGATGGAATCTACATTTACCCACAAAACGTACAATCCCACACAAAGAGAGCAATCTATTTGCTTAGATATTTTTTAGCTTAAATAATGGAGGAGACTTGACTTGCGCTTGAATCAATGGAAGAACACAATGTAGACCCCATGATCAATAATACATATTATTCACTTTTTTGATGAGATGAGAAGAGAATCTTGTATTGTCCCATCACACTATTAAAGTTGTTTGGGATATATTTTCCAACCAAAAGATGATTTTGTTTGGAACACGTGTTTTGACTAATCTTCGCATTGAGTCCAGCATAATGTGAATTCACAAGAATTAATTTACTTTCCTGAGCTAAAAAGTAAGTGAGAAATTCTTCATTTCTCTCTCTCTTACTTGGAATAATCAAAGAAGTTTCGTTTGTTGCTCTTAGCTTGGTGCTTATCCCTTTCGACTTTCTAAAGTGAAAGTTGCCCAAGAACAGCAACCGAGGTCGTCGTCCTCGTATCTAATATAAAGTTACTCAGATGGTAAGTATAAAGTAAGAATGTAACATGAAGGTTTAAAGTCATCGGCGACTTGTCCATTTGTGATTATGATTTCCATGTCAATTGTTCACGTTTCACACCAATCCTGCACCGTGGAATTTACGTACAGGAATGGAATATGGATTGATCATGAGGTGACATCTAATTATATGCCACTAATCAAGTGTCCATATGTTCTCATGCTTCCTTTTACACTAAGAGAGTTTTCCAATATTATTTTTTTCATGTCCGCGAAATAAGGATTTTTTTTCCATTACAATGAATTTCAATAAGTATTGGCAAGTATCAAAAAAATGTCACTTAAAAAAATGATCGGCAACTATTTTTTTCTAAATAACTTGTTGGTAATTTACCATCACTTTGATGAAATAATTTGTTAATTCAATTCAAAATCTTTAAACTTTGTCAATTGAGACATAAACATTTTTACTTATTGCTAATTCCATCCTAAACTTTTTCACTTTTTACTAATTCAGTTCTAAATCTTTTCACTTCTTGCTAATTGAGTCAATCCAGCCAATTTTGGCTAAAATTGCTTACATGAACGGCCGATGCTATTGTGCCACTTTATTAGTAATATTTTGATAATATTGTGAATTTTTTTTATGATTTTTTTACCTTTTTTTTTTTGGTTTTTGGACCTAGGGCCGACGAGGGTTGCCGACCGTAGAGCCAAACCCCCCCTCCCCCCCCCCCCCCCCCCCCCAAGTAAAAAAAGAAAATTCAAAAATTATTTAAAAAGTGCCATGTCAGCGCCAACTGTTTATGTCAGTAATTTCCAGCCAAAATTGGTTAAATTGATTCAATTAACAAAAAGTGAAAATGTTTAGGATTGAATTGGCAAAATTGAAAAATTTATGATTGAATTGGCAAAAGTACAATAAGTTTAAGATTTTTTGGACAATTTTCACTAGTTTAGTTCGTAGTTCATCATGACAGTTCACATGACCAAGGTACAGCGGGCTACATTCATTCAGATTTGCGTGGGCCTTCTTAGGTTTAGTTGAAAGGAGGTGCTACGTATATACTAATCTTCTTTGACGAGATCAACTGAACTTGCCACTTATTGATGATGATAAAAAAGTTGATCATTTTTTTGTGTCAACACAAATAACTATTAATTTCTCAACTTTGTTTTCAAATTAACAAAATCTAACATCTTACAATTAATAGGAATTGATGAGAATGTTATCTTAGATATAAAAAGATCTCCCAATGGAGACGGAATCTACATTTACCCACAAAACGTACAATCCTACACAAAGAGAGCAATCTATTTGCTAAGATATTTTTTAGCTTAAATAATGGAGGAGACTTGACTTGCGCTTGAATCAATGGAAGAACACAATGTAGATCCCATGATCAATAATACTTATTATTCACCTTTTTGATGAGATGAGAAGAGAATCTTGTATTGTCCCATCACATTATTAAAGTTGTTTGGGATATATTTTCCAAGCAAAAGATGATTTTCTGTGGAACACGTGTTTTGACTAATCTTCGCATTGAGTCCAGCATAATGTGAATTCACAAGAATTAATTTACTTTCATGAGCTAAAAAGTAAGTGAGAAATTCTTCATTTCTCTCTCTTACTTGGAATAATCAAAGAAGTTTCGTCTGTTGCTCTTAGCTTGGTGCTTATCCCTTTCGACTTTCTAAAGTGAAAGTTGCCCAAGAACAGAAACCGAGGTCGTCGTCCTCATATCTAATATAAAGTTACTCGGGTGGTAAGTATAAAGTAAGAATGTAACATAAGGGTTTAAAGTCATCGGCGACTTGTCCATTTGCAATTATGATTTCCATGTCAATTGTTCACGTTTCACACCAATCCTGCGCCGTGGAATTTACGTACAGGAATGGAATATGGATTGATCATGAGGTGACATCTACTTATATGCCGCTAATCAAGTGTCCATAAGTTCTCATGCTTTCTTTTACACTAAGAGAGTTTTCCAATATTATTTTTTTCATGTCCACGAAATAAGGATTTTTTTTCCATGACAATGAATATCAATAAGTATTGGCAAGTATCAAAAAAATGTTACTTAAAAAAATGATCAGCAACTTTTTTTTCTAAATAACTTGTTGGTAATTTACTATCACTTTGATGAAATAATTTGTTAATTCAATTCAAAATCTTTAAACTTTGTCAATTGAGACATAAACATTTTTACTTTTTGCCAATTCAATCCTAAACTTTTTCACTTTTTGCCAATTCAGTTCTAAATCTTTTCAGTTTTTGCTAATTGAGTCAATCCAGCCAATTTTGGCTAAAATTGTTGACATGAACGGCCGACGCTATTGTGGCACGTTTTTTAGTAATATTTTGAATTTTACGCCAAGATATTTTGTTTGAATAGACGAATGAAGAAATTTTTAATCACTTTTTCTATATTATGTTTCTTTAAACTTCACTCTTTAGATGTATTCTAGTCTTATCAAATTGATGGATTATCATGGATACAACTCCTAATCGTGTGTGGGGCCACAGCGAGGACGCTATGCTAAAATTGGTGGATTATCATGGATACAACTCCCAATCGTGTGTGGGGCCACAGCGAGGACGTTGTGCTACTAAGGGGTGGAGAGTGTGACGGTCCAAGTGGCGGTGCGTGAGGAGGAGGGATGGAGCTGCTTCCGCGCCTCGGTCCCCGTACGTGCGTAGGGAAGCAGTCCCTCTCTTGTCTTACATCGCCTAAGGAGGGTGTTCTGGGCTGCCTTATAAGATAATGGGCCCTCTAACTATACGTACACGTATTTTTGGAATAATATGGACTGCCATGAGAAGAACGAAACCATGAGAACTTAGGGCGTGTTTGGTAATATTTCTGTTTAAAAATTGTTCCAGGAAACAGAAATAGAAAAAAGTGTTTCTGTTCCGGGGAATAATTTCTAAACAAAAAAACGCGTTTGGTAAACTTGTTCCAGGAATAAAAAATGAACAAAAATACGTTTGGTAAATTTGTATAATTTTTTTTATTTCTTTTAATTTTTTAATATTTTTATTTTATTTTTTCTATTTTCTTTCTTATTTTACTTATTTATTTATTTATTTTTCCTTTTTTTTCTTTTTTCTTTTTCCTTTTCTCTTTTTTCTTCTTTTCGCTGGTCGCTCTTCTTCCCCGGCGTCTCCTCGCACGACCGTGCCAGCGCGTCTGCGTCGGCAGCCGAGTCAACAGTGACCCAGAGCCACACCGTCGTCTCCCTCCACCGCATCGGCAACCGCGCTCGATGCCTCCTCGCTGCCACCGTACCGGTCGTTCCTCGGAGCAGCCACTGCACCCCCTGCACGCCGCGATGCTGGATCCACGCCCGACGACATTGCCGACCTCTGCGTCCCCAGATTCGTCGCTTACCGCTCCGTGTTCTCCCCTCGCGACACCAGACCTGCACCCGAAGCCTCCGCCGACGACCCAGCAACGCCGGAGCCCCAGAGACCTCCCCTCCGCCTCACGCCCGATCGACACATTTGTAGGTCTCGAGCCTCCGTTCGCCACCATCGCACCAGATCTCACTGCGCCGTGACCCACGACTTCGAAATCCGCTCGATCGTCGACCCCGTGCCGGCCCACGACTCGACCGCCCGTCCTCGCCACTCCCCTCGACCTCTAGGCGGGCTCGGCCTCGTCGGATCTAGGCGAGATCAAGCTCACCCAGCCCAATGCAAGGTCGGCCTCGCCAAGGGCCGGCGACGCTCAGCCTCGCCGGGGGCCGGCGACGCTCCGGCGAGGTCGCCGGCCCTTGACAGCGTCGCTGACCCTCGACGGCCGGTCACCAGCCATGGCCGAGGCTGGCGACTGGCCAAAGAAAAAAAAAAGAAGAAAAGAAGAAGAAAAAAGATTTTAAAAAAAAATGAAAAGTGTTTCTGAATTTTGTTCCAAAAACAAGAAACAACTTTTTTTTGTTTCTTGTTTCTGTTCCAGATGTGTTTCTGGAAACAAAAAAATAATTTTGGTACAAAAATGCAAACAAACGAGTTTCTGTTCCTTTTTTGTTTCTAGGAACAAAAAAAACAAAAAACGTGTTTAGAAACAGAAAAAAAGAACAAAAACAAACGCAGCCTTGGGGTGCGTTTGGTAACGTTTCTGTTTAAAAATTGTTCCAGGAAACAGAAATAGAAAAAAGTGTTTCTGCTCCGTGGAACAATTTTTGAAAAAAAAAAATGCGTTTGGTAAACTTGTTCCGGGAATAAAAAATAAACAGAAACACGTTTGGTAAATTTGTATAATTTTTTTATTTCTTTTTATTTTTTAATATTTTTATTTTATTTTTTCTATTTTCTTTCTTTTTTTTTCTTTTTTCTTCTTTTGGCCTGTCGCCAGCCTTGACCATGGTCGGCGACCGGCTGACGAGGGCTGGCGGCCTCGCCTTGGCTAGGCGAGCTCGAGCTCGCCCAGCCCAGCGCGAGGTCGGCCTTGCCGAGCCACCGCCAGGTCAGCCTTGCCGAGCCACCGCCAGGTCAGCGTGCTCGGCCTCGCCGAATCTGGGCGAGCTCGAGCTCGCCCAGCCAAGGCGAGGCCGACCCTTGCCCAGCTACGGTGAGGCTTGGCCTCGCTGGGGGCCGGCGTGCCTCGCCGTGGCTGGGCGAGGCCTTCAGTTCTCGTCGGCCGGTTGCCAGCCATGGCTGAGGCCGGCAACCGGCAAAAGAAAAAAGAAAGAAAAAAGAAGAAGAAAATAAAAAAGTGTTTCTCAATTTTGTTTTAGAAATAAGAAACAACTTTTTTTTGTTTCTTGTTTCTGTTCCAAATGTGTTTCTGGGAACAAAAAAATAATTTTGGAATACAAACGCACCCAAATGCGTTTTTGTTCCTTTTTTGTTCCCAGGAACAAAAAAACAAAAAATTTTGTTCTTGGGAACAGAAACAACTTGCAACCAAACGCAACCTTAATATCCAAAGCGAATAATATATGTACAGTGGAGACTTAGGGTATCACATTTTCTATATTATGTATCTTTAAACTTCACATTTTAAATGTATTCTAGTCTACACAAATTGGTGGATTATCACGAATACAAGTCGCAAGTGTAATTTTTTCTTGTGGTTTTTTCTTCTTTTTTTGGTTGTAATTTGCTTCACTCTCATATTAACTGATGGACTACTAAATCTTTAAACTTAGCTTAGGCTCTCCCAAGTCTATACCAACTCGCGACTTAGGTTCAAATATTTAACATGCAAATGATTATTATCTAGTAGTCACCACTAATCAGTTTACGGTAAGTCGATTAGAAACCTAAGTAAAATAATGAGAAAGAGTACAGGAACTTGATTACACTACACTTCTTTAATGCCCTTTCGATATAATTTCTTTTTATTTAAAAAAAATGTTTTTGTAAGCAGTTTAGATTTATTTTAACCTAAATTATTATCATGCAAATATGGTAACCACACGAATACTCATCCACTATTAAACATTCAAATAAAAATAAATAAATTGCATCACACAGAGCAAGCAATTTTTTTTTTTTTGAGTTTTCTTGAAATTAGAATTTTTTATAAAACATGCATTTTAACTAAATGACCTAATTTTACTAATAAACAAATTCTAATTAAAAGATACTATTATGCAAACTAGTTAACATGCACATAGTATTTTTATATTTTTTTATTGAAATTCATAATTAATAAAAACCCTAATTAAACTATCTAAAATGAATAATTTTCTAATTTATTTTAGGGATTAATTTGACTTAAATCCTATCCTATCTTAAAAAACTATTTTTTTTTAGAAAAATAAGATTATCATGATGTAAGATCATTATTTAAAAGTTTGTCTATGTAAAAAATCAATCCTAATCTATTACAAAAATTAACCAAAAGTGCAATCCTTAAAAAATGTAATCCTAAAAGTGCAATCTTAATTTACTCTACATGTCTAATTTACCAAACCTACATACTCTATGCAAGATTTTGATTTTTTTTTTATTCTTATACTTTTTTAGTATTTTTCAAGACAGGCAATTATAAGGTAAATAATAAATCTAAACTAATCAAGATATTCATCAAATAAATGATTAAAATAACCAAAAAAATAATCCGTAGTCTCACGAATTAAATTAACGATTACTATAACCTTAAACATCACGACAAAAGCTCAAAATAATTAAAAATCCGATCCGATATCTTATGGATTAAATTAATAATTATAATGATTTAATAATTAAAATACTATCAAAATGCCCCCCAAAATTAATATAATTAAAAAAACAATTCGACGTCTTACGAAATTAAATAATTACAATAATTTTGGGCAATACCCTGACAGATAATGACCGCAATAAAATGAAAATCAACTCTCAACATTCCAATTAGTACAATAATAGCAAAACTTAAAAAATATATAAATAAAATAACATAAAATAAATGAAATATAAAAATAAAAAGAAAAGCAAGCAACCTAAGGAAAAGGGGGGCAACAGGTTGGTCGGCGCCGGGCGGACGGTGGCCGGCGTCGGAGCTCCGGCGAGGGGACCGGCGGAGGTATGGCGTCCGGTGTGGGCTGCTGCGCGGCGGAGCGGATCGGTCAGGCGCGGGAATGACGCGGGCACAGCGACGGCGTCGGGTTGCAGCAGTGACAGCGGCGCGGCGTCGGACGGAGGCTCCGCAGGGGCATCGGGTAGGAAGGGCAGTAGTCCGGCTTGGGCGAGGGCGCGGCAGAGACCGGTGGAGGGCGATCTGCAGAGGTGGGTCGCGTACGGATCGGGACCTGCTGTCTTCGGGGGCCGCGGCGTCGAGCACGGCGAGAACAGGGAGATCGGCGAGCGGAGCTGGACGCGAGCGCTGCAGGCGTTCGGGCTCGCGGGTTGCTGGCTTCGGGCGCTGGGTCGCGCTGTTGGGCGGAAGTGGTCGCAGGTGGGGCGTCGGATGATGGGCTCAGGGTGGTAAGCGGCGCTTGGCGTCGAACGGAGCAGCAGCGACGCCGGGAGGGAAACAGCAACGGCGGCGTCGGGTTCTGATGGTGTTGCAGGGAGGCGAGGGCGCGGTGGACGGGCGCAGGTGATGCTCGGGCAGAGGCGTGGAGTAGTGGCGCGGCGTCCAGAAGTGGGCGGTTGCGACTTCGAGCGTCGGGTTGCTGCGGCGCCTGCCCGAGGGAAGCAGAGGCGGCAGTCCTGCAGAGCGGTGAAGGCGTCGGCGCTCGGAGGTCGGCTGAGCGCAGGCGGAGCCGGGCAGAGAGAGGCGGAAATGCGGGCGCTGCAGTTGGTTCGTGGCTGGGGGCGGAAACGGTGGCCAGCGGCGACGCGGGCGCGGGCGCAGGCGCGGTGGTCGGCGCGGAGGAGACGGGTAGCAGCTGACACCGGTGAGGGACTTCACGAAGAAGATGAACAGTTCCTCTTACCTCACGTCACTTCCCACGTGTCCGCTTGCTGACTTTTCTTTTTTCTTTTCTTTGTACTTCAGTCAGAGAAGAAAAGGAGCTGCCCACCCTTTAACGAAGGAAAATGTTCCTTTTTTCTTTCCCCTCTTTTCTCTCACAAATTTTTGCGCTCGATTTTTTTTTGAATTCCCCTCCCCTTGGTCACGAAAATTATGACTCTTTTTATAGTGATTTCCAAATAGCCATTTTTTATAGCAACTTTCGAATTTCCATTTTTGTATTAAATCAAGACTGCAAATCGAAACATGAGTTCGCAATCAGCTCGATTTTAGTCCGATTTTTTCCATTTTGTAAAATTTTTTGCCATTTATTCACCTGATTTTTATATTGCTTATATATTTATCAAAATCTGAATATTCATCAGAATTTCAAACTTTCATGCATAATCAATCAAATCGATTTTTCCCATTTTTTCCTTCTTTTTATTTTTATTTTATTTGTTCTGATGCGATTTTTATTTTATTTCCTTAGGGTTGTCAAAATTTAGGTATTAACACCTAACCCGGAATTCCTATTTTTTCAAGAGTAAGGTGGGTAATAAATGTGGAACATGAGCCATTCCAATTAACGTTTAGCGAAAACAGAAGAGTGATTTTGGCCATTTTCTAAAGAGATTTAACTCTCTCTGTCTCTCCCTCTTTTTCCTTTGGATGCAAAAAGCTTCTTTCCAATAGAAAACAATAAGTAGGTGAAAAAAATTCAGAAGGTGTCACCACATATTTTTTTATGTTACACTATTGTTGTACTTCATAACACAACATATTTATGATGCTATATATCAATTTTACAACATGTTATGATATATTTGTTTTTACTTATGACAACTAGTTGTCTTATCATGTGGCATAACAAATGCATGATTGAAGTTTTTGTGGGCTTATACCATTTATTTTGTGGGCTCATACCATCAATTAGCCTAACCCAAGCAATTCACATGTTTTATAAAATTGTTTTATCATAGAATAATAAAATATTTTAAGACATTTTTTTAATCTTGTTTAGTTACTTGCAAAGTTATTTTCTGCATACATATATATTAGATTCAATATAATAATAAATGAAAATTTAGGGGCCAAACAAATTACAATTCTCATTAGTAAATGGCTCTCATGTAAATAAGTCAGTGGTAATATGGTACGGCACAGCAAGAGTATTATAGAAGTTGTTGTGCGCTTGTATATATTTTTTATTAGCTTTTTTTAACCAACTATTTATTAGCCTTCATGGCCACGCATTTCACATGCTTGATATAAATACTTTATCGAAGACATTCATTATTTTTCTAAAAGTTATTTTATCTCGCTTAGCACTATTAGTGTTTTTTTTTTTTTCTGTGTATACATATATATTAGATCCGCAAAGGAGTTGAAGAAACAAAATTTGCACAACTATCACGACTCAGTTCCATGGCTTAAGCTAGTATAGACGATATCCCCATATTACACAGAATTTCTCATTCCACAGTCACCCTTGTTAGGGGCATTTCTAGAACCGGTCTTGGAAAATGGACTTATATTTCGCTCATGGTAAAAATGTAATATTGGCCGTAAGATTATGAATCATGGTTGTAAATTCGTATAACTGGTAACTAGCTGATCAAGTTACTAGCTGTAATTTAGGAATAACATGAACGATTTATGACTATCAATAAAGTTGACGAAATTGAAAGATAGTGCTCGCACGACACTTACAATCAAACAGACAGGAATAGCCTTTGGGCATTCCAAACTTATATATAGACACAAATTCGAAATATTGGAAGACTTGATTTTAGTGCTGGGAGTTGCCAAAGTTTGACAACCGACATTGATGCGTACTAATGAGTAAAATGCACTACCCTGCCGCGGGTGCACCATCTGATTCAACTTCCAAGGAGGTCGCTGCTATATTCTCCTACGTCCGTGTACTACTGGGCTTGGATGCCAGTTCAATCGGCCCCTTCAATTCTGTCGAAGCATGATGTTCGGCCTTGCGCCTGGTTCTTTTTGTGCACAAGACTCCGTAGCCTTTGCTGCTATTTCAAATGAGTCGATATCGAATTTTTCTTCCACCTTTGGATCGACAAGTCCGCGTATATATCCACTTTTGAACTTCGAAATTGCCCATTCACGTATGGGCACGCTATTTCCATCTCCACTTTTATTGATTGCTGGATGTCCTAAAATTAGCTCAAGGAACATGATCCCGAAATTGTCGACATCACTTTTATTGTTGAATTCATAACCTTACCTGCTCAACATACAATAAGAACACGGACTGTCGGATTTTCCATGCATACAGAGATTGAGAACCATTGCAACAATATCGAGTTTAAGCCGTTACAGGGGAGGGGGCGGAGCCAGGAGTGCCCAAAGGAGTGGTTGACTTGTAAGTGCCATTTTAAGCTGCCAAAGCTCTTGAAAGACGGAAGTCGGATAGTTTGGCTTGCATGTTTTCATTCAACAAGATATTTGAAGCCTTGATGTCTCTATTAGGGGTAAGCATAGTCTGAGTGGGCGGTTCCCATCTTGGAACCGAGAATCGACCACTAAGAACCGGTTCCGAAAAATTGAAACTGAGACCTATCTGGTGGCTTCATGGATCCACCTAAGAATCAACCGCTATTCTGCTAAGAATCAACTGCTATTTTGCTCCGGTTCTTGGGTGGGTCCATGGAACCAGTCTCCAATATCTACAAAATTGCATTCATTGACAAATATGATGATGAACTTATTTTCTATTTAGAGCACCAAAGCTTGTTCAGTCTTGTATTTCGGTAGAATTGCGTGCCATTGATTTTGATTAAGGATTGAAAACTATAGGGTGAAGCGAATAAACAATACTTGTTAGCTAAAAACTTAATTTCTTCTAAGGTCACAATGTAACCCTCTTATGGTTTCCCGCACTAGAAAAATGTTGAGAATTAAACTCTTAAAACATTAATCGCTTGGTCCATCTTTTTTCAACATCAACCTAATTTAATCATGAAAATGGCTAATGGGAGATCTAATTATACTTTTAAAACGAGCCAATGGCTCTTAATTTGATATCATGATGACAAAGCGACAAAATATTTATGGACATCTCCAACTGATTTTTTCCTTCCTCTACATTTGTTTTTTTTTTTTTAATTATTGAGAAAGCGAGCAAATGGATTATTAGAATTAAAAAAAAAAAAGTAGGGAAGTTAATCCTATTACACACCTAGGGACAAAATTAGTCAATCATATCCAATAACTACACACACACACACACACACACACACACACACACACACACACACACACACACACATATTTGGTCAACAAACTACAAAATAATTAAATAATTGAGATTGAATTACTTATATATATATACCGATCTGGTTCGGGTGGGTGGGCAGACAGTTCCACGCTAGAATTGGGAACCGAACCGACCCCCATGGGAACTGCCAGTTCCTGTTTGATTCCTAGTGGTCCGGGCGATTCCCAATTTTTTTGCACACCCCTAGCCTCTACGGATGATGGGCAAGACACAACCGTTATGGAGATAATCCAAAATTGCAATTCTTTCAAAATTTACCGTAAAAATGGCAAATGCTCGGTGGGGGGAAAATTCACAATTATGCACATCTCATTTATATACATTGTGCTACGTCTATAGCAAATCGTAGTCTCCCATCCCAAGTCAAGACATTTGGCTTGGCCCTTGTTAAACCTAACATCCTCGCATTGCATTTAAAAAAAGAAAAAAAAAAAAGGAATGTTTTGTAGGATTATTATGGAGAAAACAAAAACATAAAAGAATATGATAAAGTATCTTATAAGTGTTGTTGTAGATTTCCGTTAGCCATGAATTCATACACTAATGCCTCATTTTTGGAGCCATCACAATATCCAATTAGGAAAACCAAGTTTCCATGGTAGATAATCATTAAGAGTTGTACCTGTGATATCATGAATGTGCATTTCATATTGACATTGCTATAGCATGGGATTGAGCTGTCAAAGAAGCATATGATCGAATCATCCTATCTAATCTTAGCTCGAAATTGCTTGCTCTCTTGTCATGATAATTCAGATAGCGTATTCACAATATATTGTTGATGCTTAAATTTTGACGGACCCATTTAATCATTTAGTAATTGTATAGAAAATTATGGATTAATTTTTAATTCCTACAAAAAAAATGGTTTTCACTAAATTGCATAGCATATAAACATTAGAAGCCTTAGCATTAATAGTAATATAATTTATAGAAATATCAAACAAATTTAATTAAAAAACATAGTGGCTAGGGCTGGGCCTGGCCGGCCCCTTCTTCCTTTTTCCCTTCCTTTTTCTCTTTTCTCCACCTGAGCCGGCCCACCCCCCTTTTGTTTCCTGGCCCGGCCCCCATCTCCCTTTCTTTCCCCGTTGCTCTTGACGCCCCTGCAGAGAACAGAGAACAGAGGAGGACGACGAGGACCAAGGACAGAGACAGGGAAGACAGGGCGAGCGTCGCACCGGAGTTGGTGGTCGGGAGCAGACCGGCAGCAACAGCTAGCGTAGCAGGAAGCCATGCACGCTGGCTAGAGAACTTAGAAGGGAGAGAAGGAAAGCAAGACGTGGGCGGGGGGGATCGGAGAGAGAGTTCCGAAAGAGAGTGCCGCGAGTAACAGAGTTCGAGCGAGAGCAGCCGAGAGAGCGAGAGGGCCGAAATTTAGCCCCCGCTGAGCGTCGTCCAGCCGTCCTCGACGCAAACCGGCGTCCCCAGCCGGCGCCACCAACGTTGATGAGTTGAGTTTTGGTTTCAATTCGCCAAGCCAGGTCGGCGCCGCGATTGAGTGCTCGTTCCTTTTTCTCTTTCTTTTTTTTTTTTTCGCTGCGTTCCGCTTGATTTTAAAGAGCTAAGCAAGCTCGATTTCCTTAGGCCTCACCCCTGTCGGACCCGAATGAGTCGATTTTTCTTAAGTTTGAACGTTGCTCGCTGATTTCTCGAGTTTGGGTGTGCATTCGAGCTCCAAAGAAGTCTATGTTGGCTCTCCAACTCGCTGCCCACTACGTGTTCGAAGAAATGCCCGAACAAAGTCCGTCCAGTTTAATCTCAGATTCTGACCTGTTTAAGGGGGGCATTCGAATTTGTTCTGTGCAGTGCACGATTGTTCTTGATTATTGAGTACATTCTCGGTCAAAAATTTCCTTCCCATCGAGTCCGAATCTCTTAAAACTTTGGTTGCCTTTGCTTGGTGCTTTGATATTGTCCTCGTGAATATTCTTGGGGTTGTTATCGTAACGTTTGGAGGCGTTGGTCTGTGCGTACTTAGCTATTAAATCACACTATATATGCAATATCGTGATGATAAAGTAATCTGTATCATACTGCCCGTAGGAGACATATTTTAATTTTGCAGATCCACTTAGTGTATCGTACCAAAACAAAAGTGGGAAAAGTACCAAAAAAATCATAAACCTATTGCATTTGTAGCAATTCAGTCCTAAACTTTTCAATTGGATCAATTCAGTCATAAACCTTTTACTATTGATACTAATTCAGTCCATCCGGCCGATGCTGACGTGGACGTCGGCCGGTGGCCAGATGCTGACGTGGTATTTTTTTTATGATTTTTAATTATTTTTTCGATTTTTTTAAATATTTTTTTCTTTTTTCTTTTTTTTTTGGCCTTCTTCCTAGCGTGGCCGGCCAGCCTCACTGGAGGCTCGCCGGCCACTGGGCGAGGGCCGTGAAGCCCTCGCCTGCTGCCGCTGAGGGTCGCGGCCCTCGCCCGACCTCTCCCAAGGCCGCCGGCAAGGCGGCTTCGCCCGGATCTAGGTGAGGCCAGCCTCGGCCGCGGCCCTGGGCGAGGGTCGCAATACTCGCTCGGCCTCGCCCAGGGTCGCGGGTGAGGCGACTTAGCCCAAATCTGGGCGAGGCTAGCCTCGCCCGCGGCCCTGGGCAAGGCCGAGCGAGGGCCGTGACCCTTGCCGGCGGCTGGCGAGGGCCGCTCATCCTCGCCCAAGGCTGCGATCGAGGCTGGCCTCGCCCAGATCCGGGCGAAGCCGCCTCGCCGGCAGCCCTGGGAGAGGCCGGGTGAGGGCCCCGACTGTCACGCCCCGATCCTCGGGCACGCACACATCCTTCTACCTTGGTCGATTTTAATATGCGATATTCCAGGACTAGTATCGCCGACCCTTTCATTTATTAAGCACATGCGGAAGCAGTTAAAATCCCCAGACAATAAAACGATGGGATAGAAAAGCAGGGCCATATTTTTCATATTGAAATTTATAACCAACTTTTATACAAACCATAAACCAGTTCGAAACTATTCACATCAAAATGGATTCTCAAAAGAAGATAGACTCTCAGCCCATCCAGGCCATACTCAAGGCCCCTCTCGGTATTATCTTCTTCTTCCAAAATCCTTCTACTCAGGTTTCACCTCCGAGTTCTCCTTCTCGGATTCCTCCTCATCAGCTCCTCATCAGGGTCCTGAAATGGTTTTCCCCAAACTGGGATGAGACTACGTCTCAGCGAGTTCTACCCCACTAAGCCCGATTAGATAAACTATTATACTACAGGCTGCCTAAACACGCACAGGGCAGAGGACTTACCTTGGCCTCTGATCCCACCTGCAAGTCAGTACAATTCATAATAGGCACCCAAGCAATCATAACACCGATCGAAGCATCGATCAAATCGACCTAGTCGATTATATTCCAACAAGACCACTCACGGTCATTTCCATTCAGTCAATCAATTCACAACATCAAATCAAAGCATCGACCTAGTCGATTACATGCCAAACAAATCAATCCCTACCGTGGGATATTTAAAAGCTAGGCCACGTGTATTCTCCAGGACGACATACCGAGTCTCCGAGCCACGTGCATTCTCTCAGGCGACCTTTTCGCCAAGGTGACATATTCAACCACTGAACTCACGTGCATTTCCCCAGGTGACACTCCAATTCACCGGGCCACGTGTCCTCTTTGCAGTGGTTACCAATTCACTTTCAATATCGACAACCAATGCCCAACGATTTCTCAATCAAATAAATAAATCAACTCAACAAAACATTATAAATGCTGAATAAACATGCTTGGCCATTCACCAATCAATACTCAATCAAATAATTAAATTAACTCAACAAAGCATTATAAATGCTGAATAAACATACTTGGCCATTCATCAATCGATAATTCAATCTCAATCGGTTCCAATCAATTTAGGGTAAATCCCTAAAATATCACAATTTACTCAATTCCGTACAACGTGGAGCTCAAATAAATACACGGACTGCGCCACGACGATCAGCACGAGATTTCGGTCGTCGGCCATCAAAATCTTAATTTCCGAAAAAAAATAATTTATTTATTAATTTCGAAAATTAAATAATTATTATTAAAAATTCAATTTAGCTCAAAATAAAGCCCGATTACATAAACGGACTTCACCACGGTCATCAGCATAATTTTCCGGTTCCAGACCATCTCAGTTGAATTTTCAGAAAATAAATAATTATTTAATTAATTTCAAATATTAAATAATTAACATTAAAAATCCCATTTAACTCAAATTAAAGCCCGATTAGATAAACGGACTTCACCACAGTCATCAGCACAATTTTCCGGTTCCAAACCATCTCCCTTGAATTTTCGGAAAATAAATAATTATTTAATTTAATTCCGAAAATTAATATTTAAATACTAAAAAAAATCCACTTAGGCCCGAAAAGCCTAATTGGAGCCCACTAAGGGTCGGGAAAATTCCCGAAGCACTTCCAATAATTAGTAGACCACGTCTACTTGCTAATTACACAATCAATTTATCTAAAACACATCACAATTGACTAATAATTGCTAATTAATTCTAATCTAACAACCTAAACATAATTAATTAAATCTAAACCAACCTTAAGCATAATTAGCCAACTAATCCAAGATCAGTGAGATTACTCACCAAATCGCGCGCAAATCGGATCAATCCGACGGCGGCGACGCGAGGAACGATTCTTCCCAAAGCGACTCGCGGATCCGGGGCCGGGAAATGGCCCAAAACGGGCCCGAACCAGCTGGAAACCCATTTCGTGGGTCTGCTGGAATGGCTGGAAAAACACACAAACAGCAACCTACAACCACGGCAAGGGCGGCAAGGCGCGGGGGAAGGCCGGTGGAGGTCCGGCGGCTTCAAACGGCGGCCGGAGGTGGCCGGACGGGGTGGAACGAAGGCTGAGCAGAGGCCAAACGGCCTGAACGGCGCACGGCGGAGACGACGAGGTGCGAAGGGGCGGCGACGGACGCGGGGGCGTGCGCGGCGTGCACGGGCGGCGGTGCGGTGGCAAGCTGCGACGGTGCGGTGAGCTGCTGTCCATCCTCCGTTTCTGGGTTCCACGAAGAAGAGAGAAGAAAGAAGGGGAAGAAGAGAGAGTGCGAGAGAGAGAGAGAGATGAGAGAAGAGAGAGAGGTTTTGACCGGTCAAAAGAAAAAGAATAAAATAAAAGAAAGCAAAGTGGAAGACAGCAAGGGGCGGTCGGCTGGGGAGGGTTTTCGCACGAGGGGAAGGGGAGGAGAGAGAAGAGAGAGAAAAGAAAGAGAGAAAAGGGGGAGAGAGAAAAAGAAAAGAAAAGAATACAACTATTCTCATTTTTCTTTTCTCTTTCTATTTCTTTTGGTCTTCAAATCTTCCTCCGATAATTTCTTTCTTGAAATTTCGGACTCGGCAATAAATTGAGAGACGATGAGACAGTCCTAAAAATGAATTGTGACACGTCCGAATATTCGATTCCCAAAACCGAATTAAATTTCATGATTAAAATCGACCGAACGCGATTATAGTCCAATCCAACCAATTAGGTAGCTTTTAGGGATTTTACCGCGGTTATATCCCTTAACGGCTTCACCCAATAGGTTAGTTAACTCGTGAGTGATCAGCTCAGAGAAAAAGGACCATAGGCACGTCGACGAAATGCACATTTCATTTTATCGAAATAGGGTCGAATTTCAGGATGTCACACCGACCCTCACCAGCGGCAGGCGAGCCTCACCGGAGGCTCGCCAGCCACGCTAGGAAGAAGGCCCAAAAAAAAAAGGAAAAAGAAAAGAAAAAAGAAAAAATTATTAAAATTTTCGAAAAAATAATTAAAAATTCATAAAAATTCCATGTCAGCATTCAGCCGACGTCCACGTCATCATCGGCCGGTCAAAATTAGCCGGATGGACAGAATTGGTACAAATAGTAAAAGGTTTAGGACTGAATTGGTGCAATTGAAAAGTTTAGAACTGAATTGGTACTAATGTAATAGGTTTATGACTTTTTTAGCACTTTTCCCAAACAAAAGTAGTATGTCTCATACGGAAACCTCATATTTAGGCTAGATTAGTAGGACAAACCATTATAAAGGAAGAGAAACCTCGCTTTTGAGAGAGAGAGAGAGAGAGAGAGAGAGAGAGAGATTTGCCAGGGAAGAATGGAGGGAGACCTTTTATCCTAGTGTCCACCTTCGAAATTCCGAGCTAGTCTGATCTGCCAGATTAAGATTTATCTAACACCAAAAACCGTTGAAGGGACAAGTTGGCCTCTTGGGCTGGTATGGGAAGCATTGATTTGATGAATGTTCAAGTGAAGCAGTTATTTTCGGCTTTCTCTTCATCTATCGATTTGCTTGGATTCCTACACATTACTGCTGGAGATTTGTGATCCGAGTCATCAGAGAGTTCTGCAAGTGTCCAAGTGAGTGACACGAGTCGTTTGAGTGAGACATTCGTAAGTGCTGTCTTCATTTGCGGTCGAATGCATTGTTTCTCTACGCAAACTGGTATGTTCAAGTTCATGAAATAATGTTTTTCTTACTGCGCCCACCAATCTCTACACTCAAGATGGGATATCACATCTTTCTCATCCCGACATTTGATATCAAAACCATGTCACCGTACCCAGCAAGTGGTACAGAGCCACGCTTCCCTATTCTACACTATCGAGTCGTGAAGTTCTAATATTGTGCCTTTTCTGACTAAATTGCATGCAAGCCACATCTATATCTCCATGTGCAGTTTGAAAAACGAAAATATAGATACCATATAACTAAAGTACTTTTTGTTCCCGACATCTATGGGATTGGAATAAAAGGCTATAGGAAGAGAATTATTTTTCCTTTGTGTAAATATGGAATGGTAGAAATAGAGTTGATGAAAGAGAAAAGAAGGGAAAAGAAAAACGTACTTTTATTAAGGCAAAAGGACACTAGAAGTGCCAAAAATTGTGTGCGGCGCTAATTTTAATATAAAAAATTTCCTCTAGATCTGTTAAGTACCAAATCGGAGAAAAAATAATTATTGAGTGCCAATTGGCCAAAAATAATAGGTGGCTTTTATAATTAGAAATTTTATATAACTTGACATATTATTTAAAAAATCTAATGCACATGGCATTTCCATGTGATGTATTTGGCACTAGAAGTGATTACTTTTTAATAATGACTGGCACTAAAGTGATCACTTTAAACAAAATTTGATTGTTAAATGATTACTATTTACAATTTTAGATAGCATCATTTATGGTTTATATGCTGATTAGGCATGTCGGTGAGTCACATAGGGCTAAAAAATTAAAAAAAATATAGTCATTCGGATTTCCGGCGACTCAAATTGATGTTAACACTTAAGTGGTCCTTTTTTTTTTTTAAATAGCACCTATGTGATAAAAAAAAAATTGGCATTAAAATGAGCATGGTATAAAACTTGTGGCGCTTCTAGTGTCCTTCTCCTCTTTTATTGATATGGCTCTTCATACATCTTTTGCATTTAACACCTGATTGTAGTTAAAGCCACTTAATTTTTCATGTGACCGCAACCCTACAGAAAGAAACAATTTAGGGGCGACAAAACTAGTGTTAGGTTCGAATAGATAAAACTTATTTTGCACTTTGATTAACTCTAAAGTTAGAAGCCGAGATAATTATCTATGGGATGCAGAGGATGCAAAAGTACGCAAGCTCATAGGAATTACTCAGATGAAAGAATTTAGTATTCTTTACAGTCACAGATCCAGAGAAAGCACTTTTGGAGCATATTACAACAGGACACCCTCACTACACTTCCACAACAGTACCATCCAAATACAAATTAATAACAAGAAGCGGGTCATCAGGATAAAAACTTACACGTTTTTTCATTTATTTGGATGACGAAAAAAGCCACCTTAGGTAAGTAAACCCTGGACCGATGGATAATCCGACTTCACCATCATGGATCCGGTAAGTAGTGAGCCAAGACCGAAACAGGTCAATTCTGCGACCTACCTGGCACGCGGTGCTAGATCGATCTCCAATGAGGTCAACTCAAAGGACCGAGAAGCATTGGCTTCAAGAGATAAGCATTCTTTGAGCTCAGACAAGACATGGTTTATGTCAGGCCTGCCCATCGAAGTTAGACTCACGCAGGACATTGCTGTCTCCATTGCTTTCCACGCCGATGCAGTGTTGAACTGGCCTTGGAGCCTCTGGTCCACAAATCTGTATAGATCCCCTTGTTCTGTGAGAGGAGTCATCCACTGGATGATGCGGGTGCCGCTCTTCAGGCTCCTTATGATGGCCAGTCGGCCGGTAATGAACTAGAGCAGTATGATCCCAAAGTTGTACACATCGCTCTTCCAACTAAGATTGCCAGACAATTGAAATCTGAAAGTGGGAAAGTGAGATTTGTTCAGCACAACCATTGAGAGGCGGAGGCATGAGAGATACTAACAAATTGTGGGCTAAAGCTTTTCTTAAGTATTGCTAAAATGTTGGAATCAGGCCTAATCCTAATTGCCTAACTGAGACAGGTGCCCAGCAATCGGTCGGGCTGAAGATCGAGCTTTAGCCGATGCCCAAGTCATCTTATTTGTTAAATATCACAGAAATTCATCTAACAATATGAGGCTCCGCAAGAGGGAGAAGAGATTGCTCAAGCCTGCTTCAACTAAATTACCTTATTCTTAGGGTAGTGCCCTGTGGAGCCTAATAGGCACAAGTTTAGCCCGAGCTGTGATAATCATATACTGTTAAAATCACTGTACTAATGATAAGGTCTAGTTTCAAGGTTAATAGTCTTGAGATTACTCGCTCGGGATCGAGGTAACCTGGCGTGCCAGCTGGGCTAGTCGAAACGTAACAGTTCTGATCGGTTGCGAAAGCTTTGGATAGCCCGAAATCTGCTATCTTCGCTTGCATGTGCTCGTTCAATAAGATATTCGATGTTTTAAGATCTCTATGGATAATAGGCGATTTGCAACCATTATGCAGATACTCTAAACCTGCATCAAGTTGGAAAATACCAGATTGCCATGCACTTTCACATGTTTTGTCTAATGAAAGCAAATCGATCATTATTGCTTCGTCCAATTTTTACCTTGAGCAGCATGGATTGCAATGTTCAATCTTTGTGACCAGCCCAAGAGATTCACAATATCTTCTGTAGACATAAAGAAATAAGCGCAAGAAAGTCACCTCAATGAATGCTTTTCGAACCTAATCGTATTGCAAACATTAAGGAGACAAGTTACACTTCTACTAGTACTCTATATAGTTGCCTTGCTAGTTATGAACGTCCCTTATAATTGTTATATATAGTTCAATGAGCAACCAATTTGGAAACACGATATTGCTATAGTACCACGTACCTGATAAAAGTTGCCTGAGGTTTCCATAATACATGAATTCGTAAATTAGTGCCATGCCACGAACATGATCGCAATACCCAATTAGAGAAACCCTATGGTAAACAATCATCAGAAGTCATGCCTGCACTCAGCATAGGAAAAAAGAAGAATCGTAAACTCGTTAAGAGCAAATAGAACGGTGGGCGCAACAGAAAAGGAAAAAAAGTCAATTTTCTGTACGGCGTTATCCATTCATAGAAAATCAATTCGATTTCATGTTCTGACATCGGCGAAATTCCTTGTAACCTTGCCGTGAAGACTGGCAGAGCATTTTAACCTCAACTTTGGAGCCATCATCAAGAGTTCCAAGATAGAATTTCCCAAATCCTCCTCCTCCGATCACTACCTTAAAGTTCTCAGTGAGGCGCAGGACTTCGTCGTATCGAAATGGTCGTTTCTTTATCACCTTGAATGCACCCTCATTTGGCTCTCTTGCGTTAACTAGACAAATGAAGACTAATTAATTACCATAAGTGATCATCGGGTAGAGGTAATAATTAAAAACAGAAATAAAAGTCACCTCGTCTTCTCCTTGTGGTTCTCCAAATTATTATAACGAGAGAGCACACGAAAATTAGGGAAAAAATGGATGAACCAGATACAATAACCGGCACAATCCATTTTTTCTTGTTCTCTGTTTGGCCCTTTGCGCCAGGACTGGGATCTCGCTCGGACACATATACTTGAGACATATGGATTTCCTTCTACATTGTAATATTGAACAAGTTCTCTATAAAAGAGATTAAGATAACCGGGAAGAAATCTTGACTTTTTTGGGTTTTTTTTTTTCCTTTACTTTGGCCTTAAACTAGCTAATAATTAGGAAATATAAATAATTAGAATTTTTATTGTCAGTTTGAAATAACTTCAAGTCTTGGGTCATGTACCTCAACTTCAACGTTCCATCAGCCACCTCCTTCATAAGGGCTTGAGGAATTGCACCGCTTGCACTGTTTTCACTTAAGTTTCTGCAAATGGAGAGAACAAAAAGCATATTAACACTCTCATTTAGTTAATAATGACCTGTTCATGTTTACTGAGTTCTTGCATAACCAAACGAGAAGCAACATACTATACCAAGTCTTGGTAACTCAGAGGATTTGTAGGCTTGGTTTGGGCAAAAGATGTCGGTATTGGACTGCTCAAACCGTTGTTTGATAAATCCCTAAATGAAAGAGATGGCATTCTGAATAAACAGATGAGCGACAAGGTGATTTGATCTGGCTTTGCAGATGCAAATAATGTTTGTCGAATCTGTAAGAGTTTTCCTAATGTGAACTACATAATATTGTAATTTACCGTTTTACGGGATTGATCTAAGGTGAGATAAAAGATTTCTTAATTAGTCTAATGTGGGGCTAGCTAGTGTGGGTCGAATTGAGTCTGGCCCGTAATGAGAGGGCATAGTTGGAAATTCTATAAATAGTACTCAAGTCTCTCCTCTAACCCTAATTCTACAAGTATCCTCACAAAATGAGCGGTGACCTAGTGTTTAAGGGTGAGGGGGCCGTCTCATTGAGCCAGTGATATAAAGGGCAATAGAGGAAAAGTACTTGCGTGTGGATCATTGCTTTTCCGCTTCCACATCAAGAATGATGGATTCCAAAACAGATGCGTTAATCTTTCTACTCAATTATATGTATTCTTGTTCTGGTTATAGAGATCATGGGATTGCAAGTTTTGCCTCTTATAGAATTGTCGGGGTAAGTACACTATCAGTGTCAAAAGTTATGTAAGGTGCTCACTTTGGTGTCAAAATTTTCCGTCGGATCATTTAAGTGCCAAATCGAAGAAAAAACGATTACTTTGGTGCCACCGGCAAGAGATTCCGGCTAGATTAATTACGTGGCTTTTATATTTTAAGAAAAAGGTTGTAGTGACTTTTAAACACATCGTTTTCCATCCTCCTCAAGAAACGACATCATTTTGCCGTCATACGTGGACATCCTCACAAAAACGACGCCGTATAGCTCATATGTGGATTGAAATTAGGGTTTTTTTTTTTTTTCGCCGCTTGGCCACCGTCATTCGCCCACCATCGCTCAGCCACTATCACTCGGCCACCATTGTAGTTGCTTGACTAGGTGAGCGAGGAGAGACTAAGATTATTGCTCAAGCAAGAAGTGGTAGGAAGAATAGGAGGCAAGGGTGGAGGAGGAGGAGGAAGAAGAGGGGTCGAAGGTGCTGCTGCTGGTGTGTTGCTGCTGTTGCTGCTGGTGCCATTGCTGGTGCGGCTGCTGGTGCGGCTACTAGTGTCGTTCATTGCTGGTGTTGTTCTTTGGGGAAGAAGACGACATGCCTTCTCTCCCTCATTGCTGCTGGTGCGGCTACTGGTGCCGTTCACTGCTGGTGTTGTTCTTCGAGGAAGAAGACGATGTGCCTTCTCTCTCTCTCTCACTGCTGCTGGTGCGGCTACTGGTGTCGTTCACTGCTGGTGTTGTTCTTCGGGGAAGAAGACAACATGCCTTCTCTCTCTCTCTCTCTCTCTCTCTCTCTCTCTCTCTCTCTCTCTCTCTCTCTCTCTCTCTCTCTCAATTTGGGGATTTAGGGTTCTAAGTTGGGGGAAAGACACCAAATGGCATCGTTTTGTTGTTTGTATGCTGACCCAACCCTCCGACAAGCCAAATTGATCGGCGTTGGCACTGAAATGATCGCTTTTCAAATTTTTTGTCACTTAAATGATCCAAAATAAACTTTTGGCATCAAAGTGAGCACTATACACAACTTTTGACACTGATAGTGTACTTATCCCTAGAATTGTCCCTCCTGAGAGGCTATATGTGTAGGTGATTGTATGCAAATGGATAATTATTCGCTGAATTTTTATTATGTCCAATGTTAGCATAATTTTCGGTTCACACAGAAGTAGCTTTTACATATCAAGTGTTATTTTTCTTCTGCACGTGTATCTGTACTATTTTCTGTGTTCTCGAAAGAGTGTGTAGCTTGATTACTATATGATGAAAGATCAAAATCCTAATTTGCATATATTGGGAGATATATTAGGAGATATTCAAACTTACAAGATGGCCAAACCCGTGAGATTGGAAAAGGAATCGGATACACCCCCTTTCAACAAGCTGGAGCTCAAATTCCTGTACAAATGCCACTTTCATTACCAAAAATTTGTCATTTGTTAAAAGAGATCTCAATCAATACGGCAACAAAGATTGATCAATTGCTTCAAGATTCAAGTTTGGTTGAACTTAAATAGTTGCACCTACAATGAGGTGATCCTCAGAGGACTACCATAATTGCAACTCAATCCTTTCCACAAATAATCTTGACGAGTGCATGGATCACCTTGCTAGCTATCTCGTACAATTGCAAATGTTTTCTTTATGTCAACAGTTGCGTTGACTGCTATTTTTCCTATCGGAACGATATTATTAACTAATATAGATGAATCATACAGATGGAAAAATGTATGTGTCGCATGAAAACTGGAACAAGGCATGCATGAAATTACCATCATCGAGTGCCGTCTGAGAGGTCGGTAGATCATTAGTGTTGAAAATCTCGAGGGCGTTGATCATTGGCAGGAGGGTGGATTGGGACGTGGTGGCGAGAGTGAAGTTGATCTCGGTTTGACCAGTGATGGGCTGCGAAACAACAGTCGCCGGGGTCGAGTACTGTGGCCTGAGCATGGCGGTCAAGTTCCCTTCCATGGACACAGTGAAATCCCTCACTTGGCCCGGTCGAAGAACTTCGATCTCGGCGAAGTGTAAAACGATGTACCACGTTTCGCCGGCATTGGACGACCAATAAATGTACATGAAAGACCGGACTTTGTTTTATCTTTGTGCGGACATTAGCACTTCGGCTGGAACAACATAAGCATCGTTGCAGCTCGTTAGGTAGATGACCGTGGTGGAGGTAATCGATGTGAAAGCATCATACTCCTGGGCATCCCAAATGCGATCATAGTCATCTTGCAGGTGCCTATTTGAAAGACAAAGTGACCGACTAATTAGTGAGAAGGTGACTCCATGTATAAATTCACTCTCTGAGTTTCCTTTTTGGAAATTTGACATGTGCAATTCAAGTCGATTCGTTATAGAATATATATATTAAGAAAATGAAGTTTTGGATATTTTTATTGGAATAAGAAAACAAAAGATCATCTATATATGTGACGGTGGATCCAATATTCTCTCGCCATTTGGTTGCTAGAGCACCCAAATCAATATGGTAAGTTGTGCTGTCCAAGAGTCGCAACTCTATGGCTGAAATGAAAGGTTTTCCCATACCCTTACTCACTAGGCATACTTGTTTGTAATATCTCGGGGCAACATAAATGATTTTGCTCCACGTGTAGTTTGGTGAGTCCACCGTGGCCCAATAGTTTGTGTCCACGTGCAAATCGAACACTAGGGCCATTCCTTTACTACTGTAATTCCCATAGAAAAAGGTTCCCCTAATCAAGTATTTTTCGTTCTTGCCTTGCTCTGGTTGAAGAGTATAGCAATTCCTAGTACCATTAGGAAAGCTTCTCAAGTTCGCTAATTGTTGCATGTTGTTGTAGATGAGATTATTGGAGACTTGCAACACCTGTCTGGAGTCTACAAATCAAGTATCTGCCTCGTAGAATATGTTGAGAACATTATTGTGGTAATCATTCGGTGTGCCACAATCGATGTTTATGAAGCCTGTTGTTAAAAATAACCCAAAAAAAGAAAAAGAAGAAATAGTTGAGGAGTTTTTCTCAAGAACAATTGTGACATCCTGAAATTCGACCCTATTTCGATAAAATGAAATGTGCATTTCGTCGACGTGCCTATGGTCCTTTTTCTCTGAGCTGATCACTCACGAGTTAACTAACCTATTGGGTGAAGCCGTTAAGGGATATAACCGCGGTAAAATCCCTAAAAGCTACCTAATTGGTTGGATTGGACTAAAATCGCGTTCGGTCGATTTTAATCATGAAATTTAATTCGGTTTTGGGAATCGAATATTCGGACATGTCACAATTCATTTTTAGGACCGTCTCATCGTCTATCAATTTATTGCCGAGTCCGAAATTTCAAGAAAGAAATTATCGGAGGAAGATTTGAAGACCAAAAGAAAATAGAAAGGGAAATAGAAAGAGAAAAGAAAAATGAGAATAGTATTATTCTTTTCTTTTCTTTTTCTCTCTCCCCCTTTTCTTTCCCTCTCTCTCTTTTCTCTCTCTTCTCTCTCCTCTCCCCTCCCCTTCGTGCGGACGCCCACCCACCGAACACCCCTTGCCAATTTTAAATTGGCTTCTCTCTCTCTCTTTTTCTCTTTTGACTAGTCAAAATCCTATCTCCTCCCTTCTTCTTATCTCTTTCCTTTCTTCTTCTCTCTCCTCTTTCTTTCCCCCCAACCCCACGTGAACCAGCTTCTTCTTCTTCTTCTTTCTTTGTGTGCGAACCAGAAGCGGAAGAAGAAGGCAGCAGCTCACCGCTCGCCGCCCGTCCCGCCGCCGCACCGCCGCCCCGCGCACGCCGCGCGCTCCGCCGCCTCCCACCCGCGCTCGCCGTCCTCGCCGTGCGCTGTCCAGCCCCTGTTCAGCCTCTGCTCAGCCCTTGTTTTGCCCCGTCCGGCCACCTCCGGCCGCCGTTCGACCTCGCCGGACCTCCACCGGCCTTTCCCCGTGCCTTGCCGCCCTTGTGGAAGTGGTTTGTGGCTGTTTTGTGCCTGTTTTCAGCCATCGCAGCCACCCCACGGAGTGGGTTTCCAGCGGCTTTAGGCCCGTTTTGGGCCGTTTCCCGGCCCCGAACCCGAGCGGTGCTTTGGGAAGAATGGTTCCTCGCGTCGCCGCCGTCGGATTGATCCGATTTGCGCGCGATTTGGTGAGTAATCTCACTAATCCTGGATTAGTTGGCTAATTATGCTTAAGGTTGGTTTAGATTTAATTAATTATGTTTAGGTTGTTAGATTAGAATAAATTAGCAATTATTAGTCAATTGTGATGTGTTTTAGATAAATTGATTGCGCAATTAGCAAGTAGACATGGTCTACTAATTATTGGAAGTGCTTCGGGAATTTTCCCGACCCTTAGCGGGCTCCAATTAGGCTTTTCGGGCCTAAGTGGATTTTTTTTTATTTAAATATTAATTTTCGGAATTTAATTAAATAATTATTTATTTTCCGAAAATTCAAGGGAGATGGCCCGGGACCGGAAAATTGTGTTGATGACTGTGGTGAAGTCCGTTTATTTAATCGGGCTTTAATTTGAGCTAAATGGGATTTTTTAAATATTAATTATTTAATATTTGAAATTAAATTAAATAATTATTTATTTTCTGAAAATTCAACTGAGATGGTCTGGAACCGGAAAATTATGCTGATGACCGTGGTGAAGTCCGTTTATGTAATCGGGCTTTATTTTGAGCTAAATTGAATTTTTAATAATAATTATTTAATTTTCGAAATTAATAAATAATTTAATTATTTTTCGGAAATTAAGATTTTGATGGCCGACGACCGAAATCTCGTGCTGATCGTCGTGGTGCAGTCCGTTTATTTATTTGAGCTCCACGTTGTATGGAATTGAGTAAACTGTGATATTTTAGGGATTTACCCTAAATTGATTGGAATCGATTGAGATTGAATTATCGATTGGTGAATGGCCAAGTATGTTTATTCAGCATTTATAATGCTTTGTTGAGTTAATTTAATTATTTGATTGAGTATTGATTGGTGAATGGCCAAGCATGTTTATTCAGCATTTATAATGTTTTGTTGAGTTGATTTATTTATTTGATTGAGAAATCGTTGGGCATTGGTTGTCGATATTGAAAGTGAATTGGTAACCACTGCAAAGAGGACACGTGGCCCGGTGAATTGGAGTGTCACCTGGGAAAATGCACGTGAGTTCAGTGGTTGAATATGTCACCTTGGCGAAAAGGTCGCCTGAGAGAATGCACGTGGCTCGGAGACTCGGTCTGTACTCCTGGAGAATGCACGTGGGCTCGGTGACAGAGGCTGGCATCTAAAAGGGCACGTGGGCTCGGCGACTTGATGCATCGCTTTGGTGAAATGCACCTGAGAGAATGCACGTGGGCCCAGGCATCTAAAAGGGCACGTGGGCTCGGCGACTTGATGCATCGCTTTGGTGAAATGCACCTGAGAGAATGCACGTGGGCCCGGGCATCTAAAAGGGCACGTGGGCTCGGTGACTTGATGCATCACTTTGGCGAAAAGGGTCGCCTAAGAGAATGCACGTGGGCCCAAGGTTCGAGGCACGTGGACTCGGAGACTTGGAAGGTCATCCTGGGGAATACACGTGGCCTAGCTTTTAAATATCCCACAGTGGGGATTGATTTGTTTGGCATGTAATCGACTAGGTCGATGCTTTGATTTGATGTTGTGAATTGATTGACGGAATGGAAATGACCGTGAGTGGTCTTGTTGGAATATAATCGACTAGGTCGATTTGATCGATGCTTCGATCGGTGTTATGATTGCTCGGGTGCCTATTATGAATTGTACTGACTTGCAGGTGGGATCAGAGGCCAAGGTAAGTCCTCTGCTCTGTGCGTGTTTAGGCAGCCTTTAGTATAATAGTTTATCTAATCGGGCTTAGTGGGGTAGAACTCGCTGAGACGTAGTCTCATCCCAGTTTGGGGAAAACCATTTCAGGACCCCGCTGAAGAGCTGAGAAGGAGGAATCCGAGAAGGAAGACTCGGAGGCGAATCTTAAGGAAAAGATTTTGGAGGAAGAAGGCAATTCTGAGAGGGGCCTTGAGTACGCCCTAGTTTGTCTAAGTTTGTCTTCTTTTGAAATCTCCGTTTTGATGTGATTAGTTTCGAAGTGGTTTATGGTTTGTATAAAAGTTTGGTTATAAGTTTCAATATGAAAAATATGGCCTTGCTTTTCTATCCCATCGTTTTATTGTCTGGGGATTTTAACTGCTTCCGCATGTGCTTAATAAATGAAAAGGGTCGGCGATACTAGTCCTGGGATATCGCATATTAAAATCGACCAAGATAGAAGGATGTGTGCGTGCCCGAGGATCGGGGCGTGACATCCAGTTTAAGTGGTATCAGAGCGAGGTTGAAGATTGGAGTGATAAGGAGCGTTGACCATGGGATAGTTAGTAGGATGGCCTTTAAATTCATGCCAATGCATGTCTGTGCTAGCCGAATGCTAGAATTGTTGTTGTGTGTGGATCGCTCATCTTCTAATCCGGTGTGGATTTGGAAGACGGGTTTCAGTGTAAAGACTGAACCATGAGCGAGTAGGAGTTGAGAACTCCTAGTAAGAGGACAACGTCCTCTGTGACTCGGGATGATGCACTGACAAAGGTCAGTACCCGAGGTGGTTGTGGCAGAGTGTTGACTCTGGCAGCTCGAGTGTAAGAGTGCCACCGCAGGTTGGTACTAGTGTAGCAGCGTCGAATGATCCTAAGTTCTATAGGATCGTTCTGATGCTAGTGTTCCTTGGGAACTAGATGAGCCAGCAAGCTCAGGATCAAGCCGCTGTTGTTGTTGTCGCTATCGCAACCGTTGTTGTCGCCTTGCATGCTGAGATTCAGAGTGGAGATGTGATCTGGGAGCGAGTCACTGCATTCGAGCCGAGGTATAGATCCAGTTCAGACAGAAATGGAAATCGATCAGAGAAAAGACCGAGGTCAAGAGAAAGGTATTCTATTCCACTCACGAGGAAGGGTGGGATAGTCAAGTCAGCACTGAGCATAATAGATCAGGTTGTTTTCAGACGTGATGATGGAGATCGGCATTATGTCCTTTCTAGGACGCGAATTTATTTGGAGTATAGTTAACAGGGATATCTGGTCAGGAGTGGTCCTAGCAGAATGATGGGGCAACCAGAAAGAGTGCATGCCTTCGCCTAATAGAAGATAGATGATGCACCAGATAAGTGTCAGAATTATAGAAGGAAGCATGGATAAATCCAGTGTCCGAGTATGACTAGAACATGTTGTGATGATGACTAGCATGGCCATCAGGTGAAGGATTGTCAGTGGAAGTCCAAGGTAGCATAGGCATCGCTACTGCGGTAGAACGCCACTAGGATGACGAAAGGAATGGGAGTAGAATTGACCTTGCATCGATTGGAGAAATAATGTGTTGGAGGTGATCTTATTAGAACATCGTAGCAGAGTTGTGTTGAGTTGGTTGAACTTAAATGTTGAAGTAAAAGTGAAAGAGAAGGGAATCACTAGCAATAGTTGCGCTTGACTAGTTGCTGAAGTGTGAGTTTGATGCCACATGAATCGTGTGGGCTTATGGAGCATCTTGTGATAATGAATCCTGGTCACGGAATAATCCAGTTGAGTCCATTAGCATGTTAAAGTGTCGAGGTTATTGGGAGTCGAAAAGAATTTCGATTTCACTAATCTCGTTGGTTAAAGACAATCCGTTTGTTAGACGGAGGTTGCCAAGATTGATTTGACAGTTGTTGTGGATGTGTTAGTTGAGAAATAGGATGAGACGAAGGTGGTCGTGATACAGAAAATTTCTAAGATGGTTCCAAAGGGATTGCTTGAGTTACCGCCGGAAAGAGATAGAAATTATGATCGAAATAGCACCAAGATAGAGCCACTCTCGAAGGCTTTTTACCGGCAGTTGTTGTCTGAAGTGGTAGAATTGAAGATGCAGATGTGATGATTGATGAATGAGGAATTCGTGTATATCGGTGCATCACTTTTGGGAAACATCAGTTTTGTTTGTGAGAAGAAGAAAGATGGTTTATTGCAAGTGTGTATCAACTATCGTCAACTCAATTAGGTGAAGATCGAGGACAAGTGTTCTTTGCCAAAGATCAATGAATGGTGTGACTAGTTATAAAGAGTATCGATGTTTTAAAGGTCGACTTGAGATAACGAAGTCGTCAATTACGAACCAAGAAGGAGGTTGTACGAAAGACAGCTGTTCGTACTTGATATGGTCTTTATGAGAGTATTGTAAGATCGTTTGGCTTGGAGAACACTCCAGTTGCTATCATGGATTTGATAATTAGAGTGTTCAAGGAATATTTGGATCAGTTGTGATTGTGTTCATTGATGATATCTTAGTCTATTCGAGAAGTAATGAAGACCATGAGAATCATCTGAGATTAGTGCTTCATACCTTAAGAGCTCATCACATGTATGCTAAGTTTAGCAGATGCGAGTTTTGGCCGACTCGTGTTGCGTTTTTAGGTCATGTGATTTCCGGAGAAGGAATCTCCGTCGACCCGAGCAAGATAGAAGCTGTGATCAGTTGGCAGAGACCGACATCAATGTCAGAGATCGGAAGTTTTCTGGGATTAGCAGGTTATTACAGACGGTTTGTGGAAGGGTTCTCATCGATAGCGTCACCTCTGACAAAACTCCTGAAGAAGGAAGAGAAATTTGTATGGTCAGACAAGTGCGAGCGTAGTTTCCAAGAGCTAAAGGAAAGGCTAACTACTGCACCTGTGCTGACGATTCCATATGGTCCTGGAGGATTCGAGATCTATAGTGATGCGTCATTCAGGGGATTAGGTTGCGTACTGATGCAACATGGCAGAGTTGTTGCATACGCTTCCAGGCAGTTGAGACCTCATGAATTGAATTACCCGACGCATGACTTAGAACTCGCAGCCATCATATTTGCATTGAAGATTTGGAGGCACTACTTGTGTGGGGAAAAGTTTCAGATCTTCACGGACCATTAGAGTCTCAAGTATGTGTTCTCTCAGAAAGAGTTGGACATGAGATAGCGTCGATGGATGGAATTGCTGAAAGACTACGACTGTGATGTTTTATATCACCTGGGAAAGGCGGATAAGGTCGCCGATGCATTGAGTCGGAAGTTTTCAGTGGCACGGATCTTGGTTAAGGAGTGGAACTTAATCGAGAGAGCTCGGGATTCGGAATTCAAATTTGAGGTAGGCCACCTCTCAAGTTTTATGGCCACCCTCAGAATTGAGCCGGATATCCAAGTCAGAATCAAGCAGCTTCAACCGACAGACCCAGACGTGCAAAGAATTCTTCAAGAGGATAGCGATAAAAGAAAGGCTGAATTTCAAGTTTATGATGATGGGACTCTAAGGTTCCAAGGACGTTTGGTGGTACCTGGCGATGTTGAGCTTAGAGAAGAAATTTTATCTGAGGCACATCGTAGCAGTTACAACATTCATCTTGGAAGCACTAAAATGTATCAGAATCTACGTCAACATTACTGGTGGTCAGGTATGAAGGCGGACATCGCCAAGTATGTGGCCAAGTGTTTGACTTTTCAGCAAGTAAAAGCCCAGCATTGCAAGCCGGGAGGACTTCTGCAACCTCTCGCGATCCCAGAGTGGAAATGGGAGTATATCACGATGGATTTCGTGACTGGACTACCAAGGAGTCAGAAGGGGAATAATTCGATATGGGTAGTAGTCGACAGGTTGACAAAGTCGGCTCACTCCATTGCAGTTCGAAAAGACCTGAGTCTGGATAGACACGCAGACCTGTATGTGCGTCAAGTAGTTCGTATGCATGGAGTACCGGTTACGATGACATCTGATAGAGACCTGAGGTTTACTACCGCTTTTTGGAAGAGCTTGCAGAGTGCTTTAGGTACAAAGCTTCAATACAGTATGGCATATTATCCTCAGATGGATGGCCAGTCGGAAAGGACGATTCAGACTCTGGAAGAAATGCTGAGAGCATGTGTTATAGACTTCAAAGGAAGTTGGGAAGATCAGCTTCATCTGGTGGAATTCGCCTACAACAACAGTTATCAGCAGAGCATCAAGATGGCTCCATTTGAAGCGTTGTATGGCAGAGTGTGCAGAACTCCAGTGTGTTGGGATGAAGTTGGAGAAAGGAAGATAACAGGCCCAGAGTTGGTTCAGCAATCAGTAGATGCCGTGGCAGCGATCAGAGACAGATTAAAGGCAGCGCAGAGCAGGCAGAAAAGTATGCAGATAAGCGTCGAAGGTCTTTGGAATTCCAAGTTGGTGATCACGTTTTTCTGAAAGTGTCACCAATGAGGGGAACTTCACGCTTTGGTAAGAAAGGCAAGCTGAATCCGAGGTACGTAGGTCCGTTTGAGATTCTTGAAAGAATCGGAAACCTAGCGTATCGTCTTGCGTTGCCGCCAAGTTTGGCGCAAGTGCATGACGTCTTTCACGTGTCGAGGTTAAGGAAGTATGAGCCTGACTCGACCCACGTGCTCAATTTCGAGGAATTGGACGTGGATGACCGTGTGTCATACGTGGAAAGCCCGGCTCAGACTGTCGATCGCAAAGAGCAAGTTCTGCGTGCAAAGACCATTCCGTTGGTCAAAGTGGTCTGGCAACACCACGGTGCTGAAGGAGCGACTTGGGAGATGAAAGAGTCGATGAGACAATTATACCCCCACCTTTTTGAGCAAAGTGTGTAAGGGTTTAAATTTCGAGGACGAAATTTTTATAAGAGGGGAAGAGTTGTGACATCCTGAAATTCGACCCTATTTCGATAAAATGAAATGTGCATTTCGTCGACGTGCCTATGGTCCTTTTTCTCTGAGCTGATCACTCACGAGTTAACTAACCTATTGGGTGAAGCCGTTAAGGGATATAACCGCGGTAAAATCCCTAAAAGCTACCTAATTGGTTGGATTGGACTAAAATCGCGTTCGGTCGATTTTAATCATGAAATTTAATTCGGTTTTGGGAATCGAATATTCGGACGTGTCACAATTCATTTTTAGGACCGTCTCATCGTCTATCAATTTATTGCCGAGTCCGAAATTTCAAGAAAGAAATTATCGGAGGAAGATTTGAAGACCAAAAGAAAATAGAAAGGGAAATAGAAAGAGAAAAGAAAAATGAGAATAGTATTATTCTTTTCTTTTCTTTTTCTCTCTCCCCCTTTTCTTTCCCTCTCTCTCTTTTCTCTCTCTTCTCTCTCCTCTCCCCTCCCCTTCGTGCGGACGCCCACCCACCGAACACCCCTTGCCAATTTTAAATTGGCTTCTCTCTCTCTCTTTTTCTCTTTTGACTAGTCAAAATCCTATCTCCTCCCTTCTTCTTATCTCTTTCCTTTCTTCTTCTCTCTCCTCTTTCTTTCCCCCCAACCCCACGTGAACCAGCTTCTTCTTCTTCTTCTTTCTTTGTGTGCGAACCAGAAGCGGAAGAAGAAGGCAGCAGCTCACCGCTCGCCGCCCGTCCCGCCGCCGCACCGCCGCCCCGCGCACGCCGCGCGCTCCGCCGCCTCCCACCCGCGCTCGCCGTCCTCGCCGTGCGCTGTCCAGCCCCTGTTCAGCCTCTGCTCAGCCCTTGTTTTGCCCCGTCCGGCCACCTCCGGCCGCCGTTCGACCTCGCCGGACCTCCACCGGCCTTTCCCCGTGCCTTGCCGCCCTTGTGGAAGTGGTTTGTGGCTGTTTTGTGCCTGTTTTCAGCCATCGCAGCCACCCCACGGAGTGGGTTTCCAGCGGCTTTAGGCCCGTTTTGGGCCGTTTCCCGGCCCCGAACCCGAGCGGTGCTTTGGGAAGAATGGTTCCTCGCGTCGCCGCCGTCGGATTGATCCGATTTGCGCGCGATTTGGTGAGTAATCTCACTAATCCTGGATTAGTTGGCTAATTATGCTTAAGGTTGGTTTAGATTTAATTAATTATGTTTAGGTTGTTAGATTAGAATAAATTAGCAATTATTAGTCAATTGTGATGTGTTTTAGATAAATTGATTGCGCAATTAGCAAGTAGACATGGTCTACTAATTATTGGAAGTGCTTCGGGAATTTTCCCGACCCTTAGCGGGCTCCAATTAGGCTTTTCGGGCCTAAGTGGATTTTTTTTTATTTAAATATTAATTTTCGGAATTTAATTAAATAATTATTTATTTTCCGAAAATTCAAGGGAGATGGCCCGGGACCGGAAAATTGTGTTGATGACTGTGGTGAAGTCCGTTTATTTAATCGGGCTTTAATTTGAGCTAAATGGGATTTTTTAAATATTAATTATTTAATATTTGAAATTAAATTAAATAATTATTTATTTTCTGAAAATTCAACTGAGATGGTCTGGAACCGGAAAATTATGCTGATGACCGTGGTGAAGTCCGTTTATGTAATCGGGCTTTATTTTGAGCTAAATTGAATTTTTAATAATAATTATTTAATTTTCGAAATTAATAAATAATTTAATTATTTTTCGGAAATTAAGATTTTGATGGCCGACGACCGAAATCTCGTGCTGATCGTCGTGGTGCAGTCCGTTTATTTATTTGAGCTCCACGTTGTATGGAATTGAGTAAACTGTGATATTTTAGGGATTTACCCTAAATTGATTGGAATCGATTGAGATTGAATTATCGATTGGTGAATGGCCAAGTATGTTTATTCAGCATTTATAATGCTTTGTTGAGTTAATTTAATTATTTGATTGAGTATTGATTGGTGAATGGCCAAGCATGTTTATTCAGCATTTATAATGTTTTGTTGAGTTGATTTATTTATTTGATTGAGAAATCGTTGGGCATTGGTTGTCGATATTGAAAGTGAATTGGTAACCACTGCAAAGAGGACACGTGGCCCGGTGAATTGGAGTGTCACCTGGGAAAATGCACGTGAGTTCAGTGGTTGAATATGTCACCTTGGCGAAAAGGTCGCCTGAGAGAATGCACGTGGCTCGGAGACTCGGTCTGTACTCCTGGAGAATGCACGTGGGCTCGGTGACAGAGGCTGGCATCTAAAAGGGCACGTGGGCTCGGCGACTTGATGCATCGCTTTGGTGAAATGCACCTGAGAGAATGCACGTGGGCCCAGGCATCTAAAAGGGCACGTGGGCTCGGCGACTTGATGCATCGCTTTGGTGAAATGCACCTGAGAGAATGCACGTGGGCCCGGGCATCTAAAAGGGCACGTGGGCTCGGTGACTTGATGCATCACTTTGGCGAAAAGGGTCGCCTAAGAGAATGCACGTGGGCCCAAGGTTCGAGGCACGTGGACTCGGAGACTTGGAAGGTCATCCTGGGGAATACACGTGGCCTAGCTTTTAAATATCCCACAGTGGGGATTGATTTGTTTGGCATGTAATCGACTAGGTCGATGCTTTGATTTGATGTTGTGAATTGATTGACGGAATGGAAATGACCGTGAGTGGTCTTGTTGGAATATAATCGACTAGGTCGATTTGATCGATGCTTCGATCGGTGTTATGATTGCTCGGGTGCCTATTATGAATTGTACTGACTTGCAGGTGGGATCAGAGGCCAAGGTAAGTCCTCTGCTCTGTGCGTGTTTAGGCAGCCTTTAGTATAATAGTTTATCTAATCGGGCTTAGTGGGGTAGAACTCGCTGAGACGTAGTCTCATCCCAGTTTGGGGAAAACCATTTCAGGACCCCGCTGAAGAGCTGAGAAGGAGGAATCCGAGAAGGAAGACTCGGAGGCGAATCTTAAGGAAAAGATTTTGGAGGAAGAAGGCAATTCTGAGAGGGGCCTTGAGTACGCCCTAGTTTGTCTAAGTTTGTCTTCTTTTGAAATCTCCGTTTTGATGTGATTAGTTTCGAAGTGGTTTATGGTTTGTATAAAAGTTTGGTTATAAGTTTCAATATGAAAAATATGGCCTTGCTTTTCTATCCCATCGTTTTATTGTCTGGGGATTTTAACTGCTTCCGCATGTGCTTAATAAATGAAAAGGGTCGGCGATACTAGTCCTGGGATATCGCATATTAAAATCGACCAAGATAGAAGGATGTGTGCGTGCCCGAGGATCGGGGCGTGACAACAATGTTCTTTGAAACTAATTTTATTTATAGAGAAACCTCTCAAGAGATTTTGCAATAAGTGTGAAACTTTATAAAACTGTGAATTACTCTCTTTATACTAGGTGGGGGACTATAATTTAAATGAGAAGCAAGAAGGCCGCTTTACATGTGACCTGTCTGATTTATTTGGTATGAAATAATTAATTGAATTTTTCAAGGTAAAAAACTTATAATATCGGCCTTTGTTTAGTTTAATGACCTTATCTTGAATGGTTAATTGACAAATAGAATAAAAACATTGGAGAGAAAATATCGATATTATTTAGAATTGTGTGTGAAGGGAAAATTGACTAGATATGTTCTGTGCATATTAGATAAAATTGTATTGCTTATTGGAAAAATTGATGATACGAAAATACAATTGCTTCCCGTACAAGATTTGGTTGAGGCAAGCCACTCTAGTTTACATTAATTTCTTGAAACCAAATGATATACATGAGAGAGAGAGGAGAGAGAGAGAGAGAGAGAGAGAGAGAGCCGGGGTTGTCTTGTCCTTGAACATAAAGTCCGAGAGCAAGACAAGGAAATGACACAGATCGAGTCTTCATTATTCTTTCGGAAGTACGATTTTGCCCAGCTTTGTCTTCCTCTGAGAGAGAGAGAGAGAGAGAGAGAGAGAGAGAGAGAGAGAGATTTCTAAGCACATTGCGACAAGAAGCCTAGGTAAAGCCATTGATACATTGAGAAAGAGAGAGAGAGAGAGAGAGAGAGATTTCTAAGCACATTGCGACAAGAAGCCTAGGTAAAGCCATTGATACATTGAGAGAGAGAGAGAGAGAGAGAGAGAGAGAGAGAGAGAGATTTCTAAGTACATTGCGACATGAAGCCTAGGTAAAGCCATTGATATAGAGAGTTAACAAAGAGACTCGGTTCGCAATATTGCACATCCATTGACTTATACACGCGCTTGACCTTGTAAAGATTATGTCACATTACTTAGGTATCCTTGCGGATGCTGACAGGAGCACGAATGTTTCTAAGCTTATTTTATACAGCACTTAAAGATTGCCAATATTCATAAATATTTCAAGAATATAAAGCTACAGGATTTTTGAGAAAAATTAAAAGAATGTGAGGATGAAACGTGAAAAGGACATTTAAGATTGTATCAATTTTGTTTGGGTCAATTGATGAAGGAGAGAATACATACATACATACATACATACATACATACATACAAAAATGCATACATACATACATATATATATACATACATATATATACATGTATATATATATATATGTATATATATATATATATGTATATATATATATATACATATATATATATATATATATATATGAAGTTGTTTTTGTTAGAATAGGCCATGCATGTGTGTAAGGAGTAACATATATCAATAACATAATATTTCATTCAACCAACTTGCGATAGCAGCATGTATGGAGCTTATCCTCTTCTCTTGACCAAAGGGTCTACTATTAAAAAGTTCAGGTTCAGTTGGTACTATTTTTTAATTAATTTGACTAATTTTCGTGTCTTTTTTGGTACACCCAAAAACTAAATATTACTTTAGTATTGCATTAAATGCAAACTCAAACTTATTGGAGGTGTTAATATTTTATCCATGGTAATTAGGAACAATAAATAACTTTACCTAGCTTTTTTTCTAAGAACTAATTGGACAAAAGAGTAATTCAATAGGTTTTTGGTTAACTTGAATCGAAAAGGGGTTACTGTCCTTTAAAAAAACATGTAGAGTGCTTTGTCCAAATATTTGGTGCAAAATTGAGACCACCTATAAAATGAATTCCGGGAGGTTTGAAATGGCTATTATAAAGTTAAGTTATCGTATTTGCAAATTACGTCCAATGAGAATTGTTTGAAATTTACGCTGATAAAAATTATCTTATGTTGATCGATCAAATTCACTAATTATAAATTGAATATTTAATATAAACTCGTGTCGATCAAACATCTAATTAACGTGGTTAGATGTCATCTTCAAAGAAGAAAGTTTCCCATCAATTAGATCAAATCGTCCATGTTTCAAACGTCCGGAGGGTACAATGTAATCCAACACTAAGACGTTGGCTCATCCTTAAGCACCTTCATTTTCCAAAATTATACGTAGCTTACATTTTTCTTCAAAGAAATGTATTGCATGGGTGATAATTGACACTTAAATGTATATAGAGGCATATGATCACATAATTAGTAAGGCAATAGACCATGCCTTAGAATTGATCGATTCAGCCACATCGCCAATGTTTCTAAGCTTCCATTATTTGACCAACGCTGATAATACACTTTCATACGTCAGATTCATTTTGGTTTTAAACAGAAAGTCCATCGTACATAAGCAAATTTCGGCATCATGAGATATCTCAATTATGTTTACCGTCGTTCCTAAGATACGAATTGAGCCCAAATAAAGAAAGATGCCCTTGATAGTATATGAGATTGAGCATAACTCGTGTCGTGTGATTAATCCACACACCAATATTTATGAATTAGAATGAATTCTAGATTTGTGGGTTTGATTTGGGGGTCTTTAATTTACGTAGAATAGGGGAAAATTGTCCAGAAAGTTGTAAACTTATTGTACGGTAATTAATTCAATCATAAGCTTTTCAATCATATTAATTTAGTCATAAATCTTTTGACGATTCACCAATTTAGTCCTAAACTTTTCAGTTGTATCATTTTAATCCTTAACAATTTTGATTTGTTAATTTAGTCCTAAACCTTTTGATAATTTGTCAATTTAGTCATTCTAGCCAATTATCCAAATAATCAGTTTATGACTAAACTAACAAATTTAAAAAAGGTTTAGGACCAAATTGAGACAATCGAAGGGTTTAAGACTAAATTGGCAAATCGTCGAAATTAGCATAATTGAAAGGTTTAGGATTAAATAGGCCGATGAACAATATGTTTAAGACTTTTTGGACAATTAACCCCATAGAATAGTACGTGTCCCTATAATTTATCGATGTATCAGTCCAAAACTTATGGATTATTTACTAAAATTATGTGATATCGTAAACAAAAACCATTTACTTATATTATTCGAGTTGACATCATCAATATTCACGTTTATAAATTCTAATGTCTTGGTCAATTTTTTTTTCCCCTGTTTTTCTTATGATAATTGCAAACACTTAAATACAAGTGTGATCATTGTTATTATTACTTGTGCTAATATTGACCAGCAAAATATAGCGCAATTTGCATTAGTCGATATTGGTCAATTTGAGTCCTCGTCAGATTGATTGCAACTTTTTTTGTGAAGATAACGCTTATGGCAAGTAATTGTCATGACCTTGACTCAGACATGTCCCATGAAAGAGAACTGCAAAGTTTCTTCAATTATTCTACAAGTTTAAAGCCTGTGCGCCATAAATGGCAAGTCGCTGCCGATAGATTGATTTCTGACTTAATCAGCTAAAGGAACAGATTGTTGGTTTAAGTCGACACCCGCGTATTTAGTTGCTAGCAACTGATGTCGACAGACATCTTGCTGAAATTTCTTAGCACCGAGAAGTTTTCAAGAATCGATTTACGACTCTCAAGATTGACAGAAGATGAAACATGAAGCTTAAAGGATGGAGCTGTTTCTATGGATGTTCGAGCGAAACCCAGAACTTAGGTGGTTGTGGTTCTCAAAGATCGTCAAACGATGACTTCGGTCTGTAATACAAATAGTTTGACAATGAAAGAAATACATAGTTCCTTTCTTTCATTGTACAGGGGTTCACATGGATGACTGAGCAAGGCTGCCTTTCAACATCTGAATAACTACACGGTTTGTAAGCTTATAAAGATGGGCAAAGTGAATTGAACTCGACATTCATTCATTATAATTCTAAGGTAGAAAAGCAACAACCCCAACATACAACAATATGACAATTTAAAGTCACAAGCTCAGATTTTGTACAGAAGTTTTCAATCTATACGACCCAATAATCAACAACTTACACAAGAACGCTGGACGTGATAACCTTACATACCAAGTACAGTTAACGAGCATTTGGTGCAATACCAAGCTCAATTGAGGTCATCTCAAAAGACTCACTTCTTCTCTTACTATTTCCCATTCTTTGGCTTCTCCCTGACCCAATCTCTACCGTCAAGCATTCTTTTAGTTCCGACAGAACACGGTTCATGTCCGGCCTTTGAACAGCTGTCATCGGCACACACGACATGGCTATTTCAACCGCTTTCCGTGCAGAACCGATGTTGAATTGGCCATTTAACCTCGGGTCGACAATGCTTTGGATGTCCCCTCTTTCTATGAGTGGAGTTACCCAGCGAAGTATGTGCATGCTGCCCTCTGGACTTCTTATAATGGCGGGGTGGCCAGTGATTAACTCGAATAAAACTATGCCAAAACTGTATACATCGCTCTTCTTGCTCAAGTTTCCAGATGTATGAAACCTAAGAATTCAAAAGGAATTGTTTCTTTGATTAGTCCAATAATAGCCGAAACTGGCTTTTAGAAAGTACCTACACATATGTTTCCAACATAAACATGCACGAATAAAATGTCATTTTGAGTCACTTACTCCGGATCAAGATAACCAGGTGTTCCTGCTGGGCGAGTTGAAATATGAGAATCTTGCTCTGTTACAAATGCCTTCAATAATCCAAAATCAGCAATCTTCGCTTGCATGTTTTCGTTTAGTAAAATATTGGGCATCTTTAAATCTCTATGGACAACGGGAGGTTTACAGCCATTATGCAGGTACTCTAACCCTGCACCACCAACAAAAAGGAAAACTTAATGAATTGTATTGTGTAGTTTAGCTTGTGGAAATGTGAACAAAGATTTCATCAATCTATTTTATGTACCTTGAGCTGCATCGATTGCGATTTTTAGTCTCTCGCTCCAACTCAAAACATTAGGGTTGTGTGCTGCTTGAAAGTAGAGAAATAAGGAATATTCCAATCATGAAATATGTAAAAGCTTGTTCACTGTTGTCCTCATTCGCTGAGAAGTTAATTTCATCTCCATAATGCTATTAATAAATTTGTAACACAACCGATTAATGCAAAAGCCTAAACTATCAAAGAACAGTGTTGAGATAAAATATATTTAGACACACGTCTTTGCTTTCACATTGGGAGAGTCTAACAGATGTTTTATCTGTTTAGAATTTGTAAATGGAAATATCAGACAAACCTGACAAATGTTGCCGACCATTTCCATTGGATATGAATTCGTAAATCAGTGCCATGTTTTCAAATTCTTCGCAATATCCGATAAGTGAAACTAGATTTCTGTGGTGAACGACCATCAAGAGTTGTGCCTGCACATCAAGGTATCAGAGCTTGCTATTAGTTGAACATCCAAAAAACGAAAAACATGCAACATCGATTCTAGTTATACTAATGTCTCAAACCTCAGCATGAAATTCCTTGTAGCCTTGCTTTGGTGATCGAGATAACATTTTTACCGCGACTTGAATGCCATCATCAAGTCTGCCAAAGTAGACTTTCCCAAATCCTCCCTCTCTAATTACTGTTCTAAAGTTATCAGTAATTCTTGTAACCTTAGTGGATGTAAAAGGTCGATTTTTTGACAACTTTAATGTCCCAGTATATCCTTCGCTAGAGTTGGTAGTTGTAGTAATAGTAGTAACGTCTGGAGAAATTAAAAGGAAATTATATAATCTCAACAGCAGTGGATCATGATTTTCAGTTTGACATCATATGCCTTCACTACGAAAAGAACCTTTTTGAAAAAGTATGTAATGATTTATTATAAGGAGAGACCGAGTCATGAAAAATGAAATTTGAAAGAGCGAAGCTAGTTACCTCAACCAAAGGAAGTATTCACGCCTTTATCTATCCGAGATGTAGATACGCATTGATGCAATTATGATATTATTAACAGAGAACGTGTGCACAGTTTTTTAACATTGAACAGTGGAGCATAGAAGCACGATTATCATGTTCACTTTTTCTGGGCACAATTGTTGCCATGAACAATTGGACCGGTTAACCAGTTTGGGATTCGAAACATGACCCGGACTGACAAAATCCCATGTAAGAACTTTGGATTTTTCTTGCACATGCAATACGCAAGAGAGTTACCTTGGATTTGTCTTCTTTTGATTATCCACAATACTGCAAGAGCTCCCAATGAAACCAAGACCAGAATGGCTGCAACTGATGCAATGATTGGGGCAACAGATATGCCCTTTTTCTTTGGCTGCACATTGCTGGTCTGACAATTGTCTGATTGGCAAAGATTTGGATTTCCATCTAAGCTGTCGAAAAGCATCAGCAGTACTTGTCAACGCCGAAAGATTAGCGCCTGAATTCATGGATATCCCGCCCTCTATATGTATTACATGCATAAGTTGATCAAACAGAAAATGAAAAACCGAGTACCTCTTTCATCTTTTGCATTCTTCAGAGTGAGAACAAACGTAGAAAGAAGAAGCAGAACGTATAGATAATAATAAGTGATTAAATGCGGAGTTGCGATAGTGTGGCAATGAGCGAACCTTAATAGCAACGATCCATCTGCCTTCTTCTTCAACAGAGTTTGAGGAACAGAGCCATTCATGTTGTTTCCACTTGAATTCCTGCAAGTATTCATGATTAGAAGTTGATAGCCATTTACTCAAGTTAGATAACCACACATAAAAGTTCCATCAAAAGCTCAGTGACTCACAGAACTTTCAAGTTCGGCATTTGAGCTAAAAAGTCTGGCATGGACCCAGTTAATGAATTGTTGGATAAATCCCTGAAATTAAGCCAAAAAACTACTAAGAAACTTCATATGCATATACTTGTTGAAATGCATAAAATGGGATATTGTAGATAATGAACAACATGCTAGTGGCAAAGAAGTCAGTCGCTTTTTTTGGGCTTAGTGTTCTCCATTCTCTCTCTGCAAATTAAGTAAACAATATGAAGAAAAACTGCTAATGCATACAGGGATACAACTGCTGTCAAATTGGAGATTGATGTAGCTATCGGTCCTTTCAGTCCACTGGAGCTCAGGTTCCTGCACATTCTCAGCTAACTTTATAAGAATAAAATCCCACCGGTTGACATTTTCTATAAGGAAGGCGTTCATATGGTGACTTGATATTGAAATCATTTCCTCAGTCGCATGGCATATTACCAACCTGTACTATAGTTGTTGTTGAGAAAACTTATCTTTTGTGACTTTGTGGTTCGTATGCATCATGTTTTCAGAGAAAATATGTAGTCGTGGACTTACAATGAGATGATTCTTGGAGAACTATCATAGCTACAATTCAGTCCGCTCCATGTGTACTGCGTAGGAATGCATGGATCACTCTGCCAACTAGCTCTGATCACGCCATTTGTTTTCTTGATGTCATACATGGCATTAACTAAACCACCACATAAATAGCTACAATCATAAGGAAATCAAAGATTATCGAAACAAAAAAAATTAAGTGGGAGCATAGATATGAATATACAGTCATCAAGAAAAGTCGGTGAATTTGGGAGCTGTGCCACAGTGAAAAACTCGATGGCATTGAGGAGCGGTGGCAGACTAGAGCGGGCCGTCGCACTAATAGTCAAGTTCAAATTATGTCCACTTATGGGCAATGAGGCTACGGTCACTGGCTTTAGGTTCTCGAGCATGACAGTTTCCACGAATTTGTCTTGTACATATATGGTGAATTCTCTGAATTGACCCTTTTGCAATTGCAATTCCACAAAGTGGAAGTATATATACCAGACAGTGGTGGAGTTCTCCGAGGTCCAAAACAGACTCAGAGGATCAGTGACATTTTGTACTTGTGTGGCGGTCATCAAAACTTCAGGCGGAACTTTATAGGCATCATTGCTTGTACTTGTCATGATGGCCGTCGTATTGCTAACGGACGACCAACCTCCACTATAAGTCTTATTGTTCCAGATGCGATCATATACATCTTGCGGATGCCTATTAATGCGGAAGCCAGTCAAATAATCATAGTAGTAAGTGCAAGATGATGAACAAGCCGACACAAATCAGTTTGTAATTGACAGCATGTTTTGTATTGTCCATGTAGTTGCACAATGTAAAAATGCATGAATCGTAAGAATTAAATACGCTAACTTGTCATTTACTGACTGATGAATGTGGTCAATGTCCAAAATTGAAGGGCAATAACAAAGAAAATCACTTGTATGTGCTTAGACTCCCCAAATTATATCTCCAGTTGGTTACAAGCTAGGTAACATGGACACCGCGACACGACACGCGACACAACACGACACGACACGTGACATGTTATTTTTCAAAAAATAGAGAATTCCAACACATTCCGACACGTTATATATTAAATGAATATTTTTATTTTTAATTTATTTAATTCAAATTCAGTATTTTTATTTTTTGAAATTATATTTTAATCTCTTTTATTTATTTTTCCATTAAAAAAAATATCCACTAAAGTCCACCCCACCCCCTTCTAGTTCTTTCCCTCGTCCATTTTCCCCCTTTCCCAAAATTTGTTTTTCTTTCCCTCCCTACTATCGTCCCTTCCCCCCTCCCCTCACCCAAATTTATTTTTCTTTCCCTCCCCTTCATTGACAGAGAGGCTGTCCCTGTCTCTTCCCCTCCCCCAATACGCAACATCAAAAACCCCTGCGTCTCTTCCCCTTCCCCCAATATGCGATGGCCCCTCAAAACCCTAGCTCTGCACGACCCTTCCTCTTCTCGTTCCTCATCGCTCGCCGCTCGCCGCTCGCTGCACGACCCCCTTCCTCGCCGCTCGCTGCTTGTCGCCTCTCGCCGCTCACCGCTCGCTGCACGACCCCTTTCCTCGCCGCTCACCGCTCGTCGCCTCTCGCCGCTTGCCGCACGACCGCCTTCCTCTCCTCTTCCTCTAGCCTTTGGCCCTTTCTCCCTCACAGCTGCAACCTCGTCGGCTCCGTCGCAGCATCACAGTGGCAGCCGTCTCTCGCCGTTGCGTCCTCGTCTCTACTCCCTCGCCGTCGCTTCCAGCCTCCATCATCTTCCGGACACGTGTGTCGGAACGTGTCGGGCACGCGTTGACCGCGCGTCGGATTTTCGACACGCGTTGACCGCGTGTCCCGACCGTGTCCGAGCGTGTGGACGTGTCCAACACGCTCCGACACGTGTCGGACATGACACGGAAGCACGGACAACGTGTCCGTGCTACCTAGGTTACAAGTGCACCGGAATTGATTTGGTAAGTCGAGTTATCCAGCAACCGCAACTCCAGAGCTGATATAAATGGAACTCCCGAGCCGATATTCACCAAGCAAATTTGTATGTAATCTCTCGGAGGAGTGTAAATAATCTCTTCGTATATCCAAGATGAAGAGTTCACCGTGATCCAATAGTTACCATCAATATGGAGGTCAAATGCTGGGGTTTGATTCTTGCCATCATAATTACCATACCAAAATGAAGCCCTGACCAAATATGTGTTGCCCTTTCCTTCATCTGGCATTAATGTATAACAGTTTCTTTTTCCACTAGGGAAGATCCGGAGATTCTTTGACTGTTGTTGGTTGTTTTGGTAGATGACCTGGGTAGACACCTGCACGTTTGTTCCGTAATCTACATATCCCGCATCGGCCTTGTAGTATATGTTGAGCTGGTCATCATGGTAATCATTAGGTGCTCCGCAATCGATGCTTATAAAACCTAAATCGAGGGAAACTAGAGATTGTCACTTGCTTTTTACCACGCATCACGAATTCAAAATTTAAACAGTATCATAAATTTCTTGATGCTTTGCGATGTCCCTTAAACTTTTTTTATTTGACTTCTTTAGAACAGTATCGACTAGATACAAATTTCAACAATGAAAATTACATGTGCAAGATTTGGCTTGATAATTGTTACTTAAGAAGAAGTTTTGATGGTTATTCCGATGATAAAGTCGTCCATGAAATGCTTGAAAACAGAAACGTCATCTGCAAATATAACGTAAGCCAGAGGATGATGCATTGCTAACTCTCCAATAACTAGGAGAATCTGGAAATGTTTCCTGGGGACTCTTGAACAGGCTTAACTTTGCTAAATTTGTTACGATAGGGCGAGCGATCAAACAAAATATAGACGGAAGAAGAAAAATAAATCGGACACCAGATTTACGTGGTTCAATCGTAAAGACCTACGTCCACGGGGAGAATAGCAGCAAATTTCACTATAGATCAAGCGATACAAGGAGATTACATACTCGAGTCACTCAAACACTCTCTCAGTGTTTCCCAAGCCCCAATTACACCCAATAACGCACGCAGTGTTTAGTCTTGAAATTCCTCTAAAATAATCTCTCAATCTGACGGAGGAATTACATGCAAATCTTACCTCAAGATTTAATCGACTACAACACTAAACTTCTTGGATGTAATTGCACGAATGAAAAACCCGCCAAGCACTCGCTAGAATAACGGCGCTTCAATGCTCGTATCAACAACGATGCTAACCCCAATATTCATGTAAGCAAACCACGAATATATATGCTTGTACGTGCACAGCCTCGATCAAAGAGGAAAGTCCCAAGCCAAGTTAAATTAGGAAGTCCAACTTCCTTTAATCAAGTTTATATTTCCTTTCTTGGCTGATGAAGTTGACGAGTGCATCTCCGCTTGCCAATTTCCGCTTGAATGATAGGAATATTTCCTATCCGCAAATTAACTAATTTATTTTCAAAATTCAGCAATTCGCTTCGGGCTTAAACTCGAGACATATTTTGACAAAATTCCTAAGTTGGAGTACAAGATACTACCTAATTACCCAGTGCTCGATTTTTATATCAAATTTTAGTGTCGCTGTTTTTTCGACTTACGCTTGAAAGGTTGATCACTAACGAGAAGAAAAATTGCTATTAAATCATCACTGTGCCTATTTCTAGAACCCCATTTTCTGATGCCTCGACTCTTCACGATTCAATCATCACTATGCGTGCGAGCGTGAGAGGGAGAGAGAGAGGGAGGGAACCTGGATTTTGTTGCCCGCGAGCAATGACTGCTAGAGCTAGACAACCAATCAAGACATGCAGCATCTTCAAGATCTTCATGGTATATCAAACCTCTCTTCACATCGGTTTCTCCACTCTAGTGAGGAGGGCTCTACCATCTCAAGGCGAAGAAGAAGAAAATCAACGTCTTCAAGCTTCATAAGAATATGTTAGTACTTTAATGAGGGCACGTTCATGGACCAGACGTGCACTTGTAAATTAGTAGTGGGGGAGTGATTTCTCCACCAATGGTCAACTCAGTTATAGAGAATAGAAGTTAGGAACTAACAAATAAAGAATCATGAATTTCATTCGACAAAGTAGATTAATTGATTATCACCTTTTGGACAGGCAAGAAGCTCGCAGCTGGAGCCGATGCTTACCAACTAATTGAGCGATTAGAGTACAAAGTCAACTTGGATAATGCATATTAAACGACGGCAACTGCATAATTCTGAAGAATCCCTCATTCTACTAAGAATGTCCCAGCTGTGTCATGACAAGGACATGCCTTATGTTCCTAAAAAACTCTGGGAGGCGCCGAATTTAGACAAATCAGAACAAGGAAATTCGCAGACAAGATCATAATAATTGAGATGTCCTTAACCTAACGCATATAGATCAATTAGAAGAGATATCACTTCTATTGCCCTTTTGAGTGTCTCAAGTACTCGTTAGGATTTAGCCGAGGGCTAACATCGATCCATGCTTAGTTTGACTTGATCCGTTCCATCAAAGATTGCAAAAAGATTTGAGACCTCCACGGAGTGGTGAAAAAAGTTGATGTAATTCTCATTATTACCATGGACAAAAGTCAAAAAAAAAAAAATCCCAAATTATGCTCATTGTGACATATTTATCATAATTTTTTTTTGTGACATGGAAAATCATAAACTTATACTTATGTGACACATTTATCATTCGTTAAGGTTTTGTCAATTAGCATAGTTAAAACTTTGTCTACATGGATGCGAGAAAGTATGTTGCCCATGTGACTTAAGTGAAATAAATGAGACATTATTTTGGCTAAAAAATCATGTTATAAACTCTTAATAAATGGTAAATGTGTTACATAAATATAAGTTTGGAGTTTTTTATGTCAGATGACAATTTTTAGGATGAAAGTGTTACAATGAGTATGTCACAAAAAAAAAGTTTAAGATAAATGTGTGACAATGAACATAATTTAGAGTTTGTTCTGGCTTTTTCTCTATTATCATTGACTTCTATAAGTTGACACATAAATTTTGACTAAATATTTATGATTAAATTTCATGGAAAATTAGGGATTAATTCAACCCTAAAGAAAAAGGATATTCACATCATATGGGCACTAATATTATTTTCATCAACTAATTTTTATTTTTATTTTAATTTCCCTTATTTTTACTGCATTTTGGATAAATAAAAATATTTTTTTAAAACATTATTTTATTTTTTTAAAAAGAGAGAGAGAGCCTGCGAGGGCTGAAGGGCTGGGCCTTCGCCCCAGCCCCCTTTCCCCTCTTTTCGCCATTCGAGCCGAGGCCCAATCTCGCCCAGCTACCCCTGCCCGGCCTGGCCTTCTCTGCCCTCCCTTCTCCTCTCCTTCCTTCAGCCACCGAGTACGCTATGTAAGCAGAGCAGAGCAGGAGCAGGCGGCGATGGAGGCGACGGGTGATGTGACGCCGGTCGGTGCTCCAAGGACCAGTGGCCAAAGCGCCTCCCCCGACCGGTCTTCGGTGAGAGAGAATATTTTTTTTTTTGGGTGGGGGGGTGTGAGCGGTGAGAGAAATTGAGAGTGAGCGAGCGTCCTCCAGCGACGAATACGGCCAGGGGCTCACCGTCGTTCGCCCTCCCCCTTTCCGAACCAACCTAGGGTGGGCGGTGCTTCGTCTCCCATCGTTCTTTTTCGTATTATAATATTGGGGCAAATTTCGGAATTTTAAAGTATTTTTAAACAAATATAGTAGCGTATATGGAAAATTTTCGAAATTAAATTAATTCTTACATGTCTAAAAATGTCTCCACTGATTCGAATGCTAAATTGGTCCATGATTACGATAAAAATTGCTGGAAAGTGAGTTTCGGACGTTCTGGTATTAGTGTGGAAATAAATTCAAACTCTAAGGATTTGCAAAATTCAATTCTTTGGACCACTTCATGAGATTTTTTTATTCTTTTTATATGTTCTTGAAAACTATATGGTATCTTACTAACTTGTAAACATTTTTGAGCTATATGGTCATGAGACAAAAGCGTCCGTTCTGTTGATGATCTGCAAAACCAGTATGGGGTTCAAAACATGACCTGGACTGACAAAATCCCATGTGAGAACTTTTGATTTTTCTTGCACATGCAATACGCAAGAAAGTCACCTTGGATTTGTCTTATTTTGATTATCCACAATACTTCAAGAGCTCCCAATGAAATCAATACCAGAATGGCAGCAACTGATGCAATGATTGGGGCAATAACTAAATTGACATATATTTATAATAAGTTTAATATTTTTTTGTTATTTTTTTCTAATTAAAACAAAGAGTAATAATAGAGTTGTTGAGGAAAATTTTTGTTATTTTATATATTTTTAAATTAATTTAAATTTTAAAGTAAGTTTTAATAATTTGCTAGTATTTTTTATTAGTGTGTTACTACACAACAATACTCGCCTTACCCAGAATGTCTTCCATAAAAAAAGGTTGCCCCTTTTTGGGCTGACCAGTGTGTTAGTTGGGTTCACTCCTATGTGGAGGAAGCCCAATGAGTTGCAAGCCCAAAAAGAGCTTGAGCTCATATGATAAGTTATATGGTAAAATAGGGTTTTTCACTATCTTTATAAAGTAGTAGCCGCAAAAGGAAATAGTAACAAGAGAAAAAGAGAAAGCATAAAATCTAGGGATTTTAGCAATATCTAATTTTCATCAAGCTGACATCAGAGGTCGATTTTTTAGGCTGATCGAGTTGAAATTTTGCCAGCATGTTCATGGCGCAATTTTCTCGAATATAAACGGTTTGATTTTCGTTTGAAGCTCCCTACATCAGGTTTTTCGTGGATTGATCAAAACTTGCGTTTTTAGTCAGATTTATCATTGATCTCTTGTAAAATTCATGTGGATTACCAAGAATTATATTCTTGAGGTCTTTGCTGCTATGTACCTCTAGTATTTGCTAGATAAGAATATTGTTCACCCAATTTTGTTGATAGTGAAGAATTTCGGGTGGACTCCGGTCTCGTGGTTTTTGATCTCCTCACATCGAGGAGGTTTTCCACGTAAAAAAAATCGTTCGTGTGCTTAGTAATTATTTTACTCTACTATCAATTCCTATTAGATTTACACAAGAGGGAAGATTATTTTATTTCGCTGCGTTAATTCAATATTGTTCGAATTGTTACTATTCTCCTATCACGATGTTCGCCCTCCCCCTTCCCAAACCAACCTACGGTGGATGGTGTTGCGTCTCCCATCGTTGTTTGATTACCATGACTCGAGGTCGGTTTCCCAAGGATCTCGGGTTGAAGGCACACGAGGCGGCCGGACGTAGCCTGGTCTTCGAGCTCGTCCGTTGTCCAACACCGCGAGCTAGGTAGGGACTCTAGGCCGACCGCCTTTGTTTTTGTGCCTATGCCCTATTTTGGGCTTGTCGGACCAATTGATTAACAAGTGTAATCAATCGTGTAGAAGTACAATATTTCTTCTAATGTTTTACTTAAATTTTTAAGTGACATATTACAAATCGATAAGTGAAGACTCATAAATGAAATTAAATTGCAGATTAAAATATTTAAGACTATAGGTTGAGAATTGATGGGCCTAAGAGAGCCTGGACTAAGCCTAAACTTAGTGAGCCATCAGCTTGGCGCTTGTGGAAGGGTTCAAGAGGTTGAGACACCTTGATGGCCTTCTAAATAAGAGTGTATTTAGGGTGGGGAGAGGGAGAAAGTCTTTTTTGAGTTGTTTCACCTCTCATCTCGTGAAATGACCCACGAGAATATATCCGCCATAAAGCAATAACAACAAGCGCGACTCTAGTCTAGAGTGACCAAATCCAAATCCAACATAGATAAGTCTCCTCAAGTACATAGTTTCTCCCATGAATGACAAAAGCTGCAAATACTCATGTTTCTATCAAGAAAGGACCTATTCAGACATAATAGAATAACTAGAGACAAGAACAACTTCTGAATATCCAAAATGATACGTAAATATAAGTTTCAAATATGAACCACACTTGAGTTCAATTTTGACGGCTGTAGAAATTTAGCAACAGAAATTCACACGCACTAAATACCCAACACCCTTCTAAGGGAAGTATTGGTTGAATGAACTCTTGAGGAGGTCTTTTCGAAAGAACTACTTGATTTTCTCATTTTGTTTCCCATCTTCTGGACTTTTTTCGGGTTCCAGTGCCGTTTTCAAACAATCCTTCAATTCTGCCAATACATGATCTAAGTCAGGCCTTTGATCTCCAGTTGGTTTTGTACAAGACTCTGCAACCCGTATTGCTTTCCAAGCCGATTTGCTGTCGAATTCTCCTTTTAACTTTGGATCCATGATCTTCTGCAAATTTTTACTTTCAATGAGGGAATTCGCCCAATTAAGTATGTTCACATTTCCTTCTGGCTTCATCATCATTGCTGGATGTCCTGTGATTAGCTCAAGGAGTGTGACTCCGAGACTGAAAACATCACTCTTCTTGTTTAAGCTTGCAGTTGAATGGTACCTGTAAGACATATGAGAACACAGCTGAGGATAAATCTTCCAGGTCCCAATATATTGCTTTTTGGACTCTAGAGTCATTTATCAATGCTGAACTTTTTCTTCAGTAAAGTTGTATACGCTGTGTGCAAGTACATGGTTCTATGATGCAATCTTAGGGAGAGCCAGATTTTCTATCCAGACAAAGACTATATAGCATATTAACGAGACTAAGTTTAAGCTCATACTCAGGGTCAAGGTAACCAGGAGTGCCAACAGCACGAGTTGACACATTGTTGGAGAAATCTTTCCAGAATATTTTGAAGCTGACAAAACATTTCTATTAGTCTAGTCTGGATATAGACAGTTTAAAGTCTCAAGACTTTGTAATCTCAAGACTCAAGACTCAAGACTCAAAACTCAAGACTATTCTCACTGACAGTCTTTCTAATCCAGTGACGAAGGAAATCCGAAGCCGAAGTATATGGTTGAGGATTCGATCCTATCCTCTGGAAAAGATCCCTTGATTGGATAATCATTTCGGATTCTTTGATTCTTATCTAAGAACAATTGAAGATCCGATGGTCGACGAAACATTCTTGGAATGTTCTATTCTTGGAAACCAAAATCCTAATTGTATGGGCGAACAGGATTGATGGGCTATTATCAGATTCCTTAAATAGCTCGGATGATCTTCTTAATTGATTCCGTCCAACGGGTAGATTGGAGGAATTCCTTTGGTAAGTACCAACAACTATGATGGCATAAAGGAGTATAAAAGGAAGACTTTCTAGTTGTTTTAAGGGTGTGATTGATAGAAAAATTCCAGAGTCTGAAGAACCTTGATTGTTAATCGATACAGTTCAAGCGAAATTGTTTACACAGAGAGTGTTTATACTTGGTGACACCTTGAGCGAGTGTAGTAGATCATCTACACCTAGAAATCAAGGAAGATCAACACTGTAACATCTCTTTGTTCATAGTGGAATCCAGCCAATCGGCTATCAGTGCAGAAGAGTGGACGTAGGCTTGAATCAAGCCGAACCACTATAAACCGCGTGTTCAATTCTCTCTTTCCTTTACTCAGTCTTACGATTGATTTTTTAATCCTTCATCTGTCTTAGTATTGTGCAATCCTCAAGAAAATTTTTATAAACCTATTCACCCCCTCTAGGTACTCGTACTAGCATTATCAATTGGTATCAGAGCTTGTGTTCTTACTTTATTTGAAGTGTTTTACTTCAGAGTAAAAGATCCATGGCTAGTATGCTAGCACCAGGGCTGGTGGAAGGGCAAAGCAATACCAGACCACCCTACTTTGATGGAAAGGATTACAACATCTGGAAAAACAAGATGAAAGCTTTTCACGGTCAAAGGATCCTCTGGAATGGGATGTGGTGGAAAGAGGAATTACTCCTACTGCTGCATCAGTATCCGAAAGAGGGAAAGAAACTGTTGATACCAGCGGAATATCTCAAGAAGAGATAAACAAGAGACAAGCACTCGATGAAAAAGCAATTTACTCTTTATATTGTGCTTTATCACCAACTGAATATAACAGAATATCTTCTTGTGATACAGCAAAAGAAGTCTGGGACAGATTACATATCACTTATGAAGGGACAGACCGAGTAAAGGAGACCAGAATTAACATTCTCCTTGGTCAATATGAATCCTTCAAAATGAAACCAGGAGAATCTATAACTGACATGTTTAGCTGTTTTACAGATATTGTCAATGGCCTTGAGAATCAAGGACAGAAAATTTCTGATCCCATGAAGGTGAACAAGCTACTGTGTGGACTCTCCAAGGATTGGAATCATATAAAGACTTCAATAAAAGAGACGCAAAGAATTATGCCATTATCTGTAGACGAGCTAATTGGAACTCTTCAGTCTTATGAAGTGGAACGAATTAATGAAGACGAAGATCCAAGAGGTAAGAAATCCATTGCATTAAAATCTAACGATGATTCTGATGATACAGACTCTGAAGAAGATCTGGACGATGAGGAGCTTGCTCTAATGATTAGAAAGTTCAGAAAGCTGAATAGAAGAGGAAGAAGGTTCAACTCAAGGAAACAAAGTCTTCAGAAACAGCAAACCAAGGTTGTTGATAATGAGGAACCAAACAAAGATGTAGTTTGCTTCGAATGTAAGAAAAAGGGACACATCAGACCAAATTGTCCTCTCCTAAAGAAGAAGAGAGGAAAAGCTGAAAAGTCTCGAAAAGCTCTCAAAGCCGAAACTTGGAGCGATACAGAGTGTGAAGAAAGTGATGAGGAATATGCCAACCTGTGTCTGATGGCACAATCAGACTCAGATTCTGGATCAGACTCAGACAGTGAATTTGAGGTAAGTCATTATAAAATCCCTATCAAAGTCTCTAAATACATTGATGAACTATGTTTTAGTCTTAAGACTTCTCTAAAAAAGATTTCCGAACTTAAAAAGGAAAACTCAGCTTTAAAACAAAAGGAAAATATTTTAGAAGAAAAAGTGAAAAGTTTAGACTTGAATGTTTCTACTCTTAAGGAGAATGAAGATAAACTTTCAAAAGAAAAATAGGAATGACATCATCTTCAGAGACCAGCCTCTCTCTATTCCGGCCATTAAGAACCACCTCTTTAAAGTGGTTCGGGAAAAGGCTATCACCTTCAGGAACGTCGAAGACAATTTTAGAAATAGAAGGATGCAGAGAAGTTGGAGTCTAGACCCGATTATTTTCAATGGGGACCCGTAGGTCCTTGATCAGACGTTGGCCTCCTCTTTTGCTTTTGTCTCTGCTTGTTAGCTGGTCGACCTAGCCGTGCTTAGTTTGGCCTTGTTGTTGTAGTTGTGCCGCCTCTGCGGCTTTTGTATCTCGTCACCCTTCCACTTCTTTTGTTACTACATTTGGAGTGCAAGTTATTGGTGTCGAGATCTTTTGTACATTTGGCTTTTCTTAATATATATCTTACCTTTACCAAAAAAAAAAAACTTTCAAAAGAAAATGCTTTCTTAAAAACTGACTTATCAAATATTTCAAAGAAATTTTTAATAGGGTCTGAAAAACTTGAAAAAGTTTTTCAGTCCAAAGACCTTATTTTAACAAGTCTGGTTTAGGTATGACAGCAGAAACAATTCCTTTGATTGATTTTCCAAAAGTAAAAGAAAGAATTAAAAAAAGACCGTCAAAAGAGGCTGACAAAAATCATTTCAAGAAAGTCTTTGTAAAGTCTGTAGGTCGAAATGCTCTAAGGTGTTCAAAGGGCAAAAGAACGCTCCAAGTGCCTTAACTTTGCACAAAAGGACACTTAAGTGCCATAACTTACGAAAGGTACACTTAAGTGCCAAAATCGGAGTAAAATGGATCACTTGAGTGCCAATCCGGCCAAAATCCGGCCAAAATGCTGACGTGTCAATCTTTCGGCGAAGCAAGTACGAAAAGGCGTCGTTTTAATGCTGATGTGGCCAAAAATTTAATAAAAACTTAATTTAAAACTAAATTTATTTAAATATTTATAAAATATTAAAAATATTTAAATTTTTAAATTTTTAAAAATTTAAAAAATTTCAAAAAACTAAAAATATTAAAAAAATTTAAAAAAATTTAAAAAAATTTTAAAAAAATTTAAAAAATTTAAAAATTTAAAAAAATTTTAGAAAATTTTGTAAAAATTTTATAAAAATTTATAAAATTCTATAAAAATTTATAAAATTCTATAAAAATTTATAAAATTCTAAAAAATTGATAAAATATTTAAAAATTAAAAATAAATTAAAATTTAAAAAAAATAAAAAAAAATTCAAAAAATTTTAGAAAATTTTAAAAAATTTTAAAAATTTTAGAAAATTAATTAATTTTAATTTAAAAATAAATTTATTTAAAAATTTTAAAAATAAAATTTTAAAAATTAAAAACATTTGCAAAATTAAAAAAGTTACAAAAGAATAATTAAAAAAAGAAAAGGGTGCCGGTTGAGGGCTGAAATTTTTTGTAAATTTTTTAACTTTTTGTAAATTTCGTAATTTTTTTAAATTTTTTGTAACTTTCTAAAATTGTTTGTAAATTTTTTGAATTTTTTGTAAATTTTTTAAATTTTATGTAAATTTTGTAAATTTTATGTAAATTTTGTAAACTTTATGTAAATTTTGTAAATTTTATGTAAATTTTGTAAATTTTTTTTATAAATTTTGTAAATTTTTTGTAACTTTCTAAAAATTTTTGCAAATTTTTAAAATTTTGTAAATTTTAATTATTTTTTAAAATTTTTTAAATTTTTTCTAAATTTTTTAAATTTTATGTAAATTTTGTAAATTTTTTGTAATTTTTTTTAATTTTTTTGTAACTTTCTAAATTTTTTTGTAAATTTTTTAAATTTTTTAGTAATTTTTTAATTTTTTTTGTAAATTTGTAAATTTTTTGTAATTATGTAATTCTTTTTTTTAATGTTTAAAGTTTCTAAATTTTTTAAAAATGTTTTAAATAAATTTATTTTTAAATAAATTTATTTTAAATTTAATTTAAATAATTTTTATATTATTATAAAATTCAAATGATGTCAAAACGACGTCGTTTTGGCCGAATTCGAGCTGACTCAGCTCTTCGGCGAGACACATCAGCGAGAAATATTAATATTTTAATGCCACGTATGATTTCCGGCCAACTTCGTCGGAGATGGCACTTAGGTGTCCCACTTTTCTTAAAATGTGGCACTTAAGTGTACCTTTCGTAAGTTATGGCACTTAAGTGTCCCTTTGGCCAAAGTTATGGCACTCCAGGGGTCTGCACGTCGGTGTTCAAAGTGTAACAGTCAGGATCATTTTGAAAAAGAGTATCCTATGGTTTGGAAGCCTGTTAAGAAAGTATGGCCTAGTAATGCTTATTCTACTAACGCCAAAGGACCCAAGAAAATTTGGGTACCAAAGAAAGCTTGAGACTCTCTTTCGAATGCAGGTCTCTGTCAAAAAGAAAGTTAAGTGGTATCTTGACAGCGGATGTTCAAGACACATGACAGGAGACTCAAATTGCTTCATAAAGCTTGTTCAAGTGAATGGTGGAAAAGTCTCATTTGGAGGAAACAGCAAAAGAAGCATTGTGGGATTTGGAACTGTGAAAATTGGAAATCTCACAATAAACAATGTCTCTCTAGTGGAAGGACTCAACTACAATCTTCTAAGCATTAGCCAATTGTGTGATACTGGTTTCAAGATCTCCTTTCAAGAAGGCATATGTTCTGGAATTAGCAAAGACTCAACTCAGTCTTTCATGGGTCGAAGGCATGGAAATATCTACCTTCTTGATGTAAAACCAAATGAAGCACAATGCTTAATCTCAATTCAAGATGAAGCAGTCTTATGGCACAGAAAGCTTGGCCATGTCAACATGAAGCAATTAGCCAAAATCTCATCAAAGAAGCTTGTTCGAGGTCTACCTAAATTGCCATACCAAAAGTCTGATTCATGCACTCCATGCATTCTGGGAAAGCAGGTAAGGAATTCATTTAAGCCAATAAATCATGTCTCTACTAATCATGTACTACAGTTGCTTCATATGGATCTCTTCGGACCAACCAGAACCCAGAGCATTGGAGGTAAGAAATATTGCTTAGTAATTGTGGATGATTACTCCCGCTTTACTTGGGTATATTTTCTTGCAAGTAAGTCAGAAACCTTTTCGTATTTTGAAAAATTTGCCAAAAAGGTTCAAAATGAAAAAGGATGTGCAATCTCAAGCATAAGAACAGATCATGGAAGTGAATTTGAAAATCAAGATTTTACGAAATTTTGTGATGAATCTGGTTTTAATCATATGTTTTCCTCTCCATTTACTCCAGAGCAAAATGGAGTTGTGGAAAGAAAAAAATAGATCTCTTCAAGAAATGGCTAGAACACTTTTAATTGAAAGCAAAATTTCTTCACGATTTTGGGCTGAAGCTGTTTCAACAGCATGCTATATTATAAATCGAGTCTTTTTAAGACCTATTTTAGAGAAAACCCCCTATGAATTGTTCAAAGGTAAAAAGCCTATTGTTTCATACTTTCATGTGTTTGGTTGCAAATGCTTTATTTTGAAAAATGCAAATGATCGAGTTGGTAAGTTTGAAGAAAGATCAGATGAAGGCATCTTCCTTAGATATTCTACATCAAGCAAAGCCTACAGAGTCTATAACAAGAAAAGCCAGTCGGTGGAGGAATCAACGAATGTTAAATTCCAAGACTCAATGCAAGATGAATCCAACCAGACTCAGTATGAAGAGTCTGAATCCACTCCAGACCTTCCAACGCTTACAACTTAAGAAGCATCTCAGTCTCTGGAAGTCCAACATCAAGAAGCACATGAAGATTCAAACAAAGAAAGAGATCATCAACCAGGCAGATCAACCAGTAACTGGAAGCATAAATCCAGTCATCCCAAAGATCTCATTATTGGCGAAATCAATGAAGGAATCCGCACCAGATCAAAAAGGCGTGAAGAATCTAGTGTTGTGGCTCTCATTTCTGAAATTGAACCAAAAAGCATAGAAGAAGCTTTATCTGATAAAAGTTGGATCGAAGCTATGCAAGAAGAACTCAGACAATTCAACATCAATGATGTCTGGGAATTGACATCTAAACCAAAAGGTAAAACTGTTATTGGAACCAAATGGGTATTCAGGAACAAGATGAATGAAGAAGGAAAAGTCATACGAAACAAAGCAAGACTCGTGGCCAAAGGATATACGCAAGAAGAAGGAATAGACTATGATGAGACTTACGCTCCAGTAGCAAGGTTAGAAGCTATTCGTCTATTACTTGCGTTTGCTTGTTATAAAAATTTCAGGTTATTCCAAATGGACGTCAAAAGTGCATTTCTAAATGGATTCATCCATGAGGAAGTTTATGTGGAACAACCACCTGGGTTTGAAGACCCAAAGAAGCCAGACTCAGTCTTCAGACTGAAAAAGACCTTGTATGATTTAAAGCAAGCACCTCGAGCTTGGTACGACAGACTAAGTAAGTTCTTATTACAGAATGGTTTTGTCAAAGGTAAAGTAGATACTACTTTGTTTATCAAAAAGGAAAGCAAAAGCTTTTTACTTGTTCAAATATATGTGGACGATATTATTTTTGGATCACCTAATGAAAGTCTATGCAAGAAATTTTCTAAGTCTATGCAGGATGAGTTTGAAATGAGTATGATGGGAGAGTTAACATTCTTTCTTGGACTTCAAGTGAAACAAATTAAGGAAGGAACTTTTATCCATCAAGAAAAATATGCGAATGATCTTGTCAAAAGGTTTGGATTGGAAAAGTGCAAAAAGACCGACATACCAATGTCATGTTCTTAGAAGATAGACAAGGATGAAGAAGGGAAGAAAGTAGATCAAAAGCTGTACAGAAGCATGATCGGTTCACTTCTTTATCTTACTGCTTCTAGACCTGATATTTTGTTGAGTGTTTGCATTTGTGCTAGGTTTCAATCAGATCCTAGAGAATCCCATCTCAGTGCTGTAAAACGTGTCATCAAATACGTTGCCTCATCTTCAAGCATCGGTCTCTAGTATCCCAAGAAGAGAGACTTTAATCTTCTAGGATACTCAGATGCAGATCTGGCCGGTTGCAGAGTCGATAGAAAAAGCACTTCTGGAACTTGTCAACTACTTGGAAATAGGACAGTGTCTTGGTTTTCGAGGAAGCAAAGCACTATAGCTCTCTCAACGACAGAAGCATAGTATGTAGCTCTTGGAAGTTGCCGTTCGCAAATTCTATGGATAAAACAACAGCTACAAGACTTTGGGATTGAAGACTCATGCACAGAAATCAGATGTGACAACACCAGTGCGATCAATCTCACCAAAAATCCAATCCTTCATTCAAGAGCAAAGCATATTGAGATTCGATATCACTTCATTAGAGATCATATTCAAAATGGAGAAATCTCGATTCAATTTGTTGATTCAAAGAGTCAACTAGCGGATATATTCACAAAGCCTTTGGAGAAAAATCAATTCGACTTTATCCGTTCAAGACTCAACATTTTGAAGCTTGAAGAAGTTAAAGTCTAGAGACTCACCAACTCTAAGACTCTAATCTTTCAGACTTTAAATCCTCAGACTCAGACATTCGTGGTTATAGACTGTAAGTTGTATTTCATCTAAGAGGTACGAATTTTCGTTTAGTTATTTTAACTCAAAAAGGTACGATCTTTCGTTCAGTTATTCTATAATCCGCATGAAATTTGAAGACTTATCTTTTTAAAAAGGAATAATTTTGGCAGTTATTGATTTTGAAAAGAAGTGATCGTTCACTTTCCTTGCACCGATTGAACTTCCCTTTTCAAAACTGGGTTATATATATACAGTTTTTCTTTTCCCAATCTTCAAAACCCTAAAAGGCACTCTCCTCCCGATACTGTTTCTACTACTTGTTCGTCGTCGAGAAAGTGGTCATTTTACTTGGGAAAGCAAGTGAAGGAATCTTCCAATCGACAAAGAAAGATGTCTTCTTCGAGGAAATCATCAAGAATCGCAAGCAGGGGACCACAAAGAATGGAGAAGGGACCGACTCACTTCGATCTCATTGAGGAAGAAGACTTAACAAGTCAGTGACAAAGTCCGATTCGATCTCATCCACGTCATTCAACGCCTCCTGCCCCACAAGGTGCAAGTCATCATCTGGAAGAAGAGATAATCGAGGATGCCGACCTAGTAAGAGTCCAAAAGCCCTCCTTTATCTATAAACTTTATCGTGCGTTGAAAAGCACCGGTACTCCATTGAATTATATAGATGACTTCCTTAAGGACAAAAATTATGGGAACGAGTATCTTTTTCTGAAGAAAATGGAGGAATTGGGTATTGCCCCGAAAGGAATAGCAGAGGACGCACTTGCGAACATTCCAAGTGATCCTCATATGCTAGGACAAAATTTAATTGAAGGGAATGATGATGACAGAATGTTCCTTGAATTTTAACCGAAAATGGGAGTGGCAGCAAAGGTTAAAGGAAATCGGATGGATTTGTTCAAATCCAAGGATCAGGAAAAAGTGTATTTCAGGCTGTTGAAAAGAGGGGTGATAAACCCTAGAAGTGTCGATTTTGACTTCCTGGACGCCATCAACATAAACTTAAGAGAAAAGTTGAATTTGTTTCAACTTGAGAATTTTTGCTCTGACTCTACGGACGGGTATGCTCATCTGACCGCTTATTTCTATTCAAATCTTAGCTTTCTGGATGCGAATAGAATTTCATTCAGTGTATGAGACCAAGACTACGTGGTAGATGTGAATATGTTGGCGGACATAGTTGGAGTTGAACGAGGACGTTATCTACCAATCAAAGTCTCACCTGCTCGTACTACTTTGGAACTTGTCAAAGATAGGGACGCAGAGAAGAAAGTTACCTATTCCAGGATGAATGCCATCAACATTGTGCTTCATAAGATTGTAATCAACTGTCTCAGACCGAAGTCTATGTCAAAGACTTCCGTGTCTCTTTCTGAAGCAAAGTTGATGTACGCGATCAACTCAGGACGGAAGTTCTCTCTCCCGCACACTATTCTCTTCCATATGTACAAAGCAATGTCAAAAGACAAAGGACAATTGCCTTATCCTGGTCTGGTGACCAAGATCTTCAGACACATGAATATTGAACCGCCTCAAACACTTTGTGTTCAACCATGTGATAAGATGGTGGTAGGATTGAAGATGTTAACGAAGATGCGTCTGCAAGAACTTTCCAAGGCAATGGAGAAATTCAGAGTGAAATCTCCAGTTCAGTTTGCTTCAAAGAGAAAAGGAAAGGAGGCCATTGGTGCCCCATCGAAAAAGAAGAAAAGGACTTTCATCCTGGAGGATGAAGATGAAGAGGATGAAGATCCTACTATCCAAGCACTGATAAGAACCAGACGTTCTGTGTCTCAGCCGACAGAATTTCAGATGAAACATAGAGAAGAAGAAGAGCAAACCAAGAGCAGAGAAGAAGAAGAGCAGAGAGAGAAGGAGAAAGAAGCTGAAGAAGAGAAAGAAAAGTCTGCTGCTGAATCTGGAGAGAAGGGAAATCTAGAGCATGATCATCACTCTTCCCCTTTGGATGTCCTAGAAACAGGGGGAGTTGGCGAGCAAGAAAGGTCTACACCTCATGCTGCAGATAGTGAAGGTCCAAGACAATCTCTAGTAGACCCAGAAGAATTTCAGGCTTCTCAATTGCCTGAAGAAGGTGATACGTCGACACCAAATCTGCAAGACTATACAGAAGTGCCATCGTATACATTTACTCCATCTGAAAAAGCTCATGCCAGTACACAGACAGATAATTCTGCAGATTTTCATCGCATCATGGATATTCTTTTGGAAATGCGTGGCCAGATATATGCTCTGGACTGTGAAATTCAAGCCATGAAGAATGCTGGACAAGCATCTTCAGTCACCCTGGAGGATAAAATGAAAGACCTCGCTCTGCAACTTCAAGCCAATGCCAAAGGAGAGGAGGTAGCTCATCTAAGGGAGGACTTGAAAAGGCTAGAAGGCGTAGTTCAGTCAATGGGAGATTTCCAGATCGTGCGCATTCCCAAGCAGACATGACTCCTTTCTCACCTTTTTTAATGATGACAAAAAGGGGGAGAACCAATTTGAACAAACATTTTTAAAACTTTGACTTTTGTGGTTATATTTATTTTTGAGTATGACTTGAGAAATTGAACTTGGGTGTGAGACTGAATTGGCTGTGGATTTTGATGCTTGACTGGTTGCATTAATATCAAGTATTGTTATATGGTATTACTCATGAAAGACTAACCAATTTGCTGTGGATGCAGAGTCTGGTTGTTTTATTAATCTTTATGAGTTAGCCATATTGCTTGAGAAATGCTTTTGCACGTCAAAGTTGTTCAAATCTACAAGAAAGTTTTGTCACCATCAAAAAGGGGGAGATTGTTGGAGAAATCTTTCCAGAATATTTTGAAGCTGACAAAACATTTCTATTAGTCTAGTCTGGATATAGACAGTTTAAAGTCTCAAGACTTTGTAATCTCAAGACTCAAGACTCAAGACTATTCTCACTGATAGTCTTTCTAATCCAGTGACGAAGGAAATCCGAAGCCGAAGTATATGATTGAGGATTCGATCCTATCCTCTGGAAAAGATCCCTTGGTTGGATAATCATTTCGGATTCTTTGATTCTTATCTAAGAACAATTGAAGATCCGATGGTCGACGAAACATTCTTGGAATGTTCTATTCTTGGAAACCAAAATCCTGATTGTATGGCCGAACATGATTGATGGGTTATCATCAGATTTCTTAAATAGCTCGGATGATCTTCTTAATTGATTCCGTCCAACGGGTAGATTGGAGGAATTCCTTTGGTAAGTGCCAACGGCTATGATGGCATAAAGGAGTATAAAAGGAAGACTTTCTAGTTGTTTTAAGGTGTGATTGATAGAAAAATTCCAGAGTCTGAAGAACCTTGATTGTTAGTCGATACGGTTCGAGCGAAATTGTATACACAGAGAGTGTTTATACTTGGTGACACCTTGAGCGAGTGTAGTAGATCATCTACACCTAGAAATCAAGGAAGATCAACACTGTAACATCTCTTTGTTCATAGTGGAATCCAGCCAATCGGCTATCAGTGCAGAAGAGTGGACGTAGGCTTGAATCAAGCCGAACCACTATAAACCACGTGTTCAATTCTCTCTTTCCTTTACTCAGTCTTACGATTGATTTTTTAATCCTTCATCTGTCTTAGTATTGTGCAATCCTCAAGAAAATTTTTATAAACCTATTCACCCCCCTCTAGGTACTCGTACTAGCATTATCACACATGAGCATCGGTCTCAGCTGTGAATGTTCTTGAGAGACCAAAGTCGGATATTTTCGCTTGCACTTTTTCATTCAGTAGGATGTTTGTTGCTTTTAAGTCTCTATGGATAATGGGCGGGTCGCATCCGTTATGGAGATACTCCAAACCTGCAATTCTTGCAAAAGATCCATTTAATCATTCAAAAAAGGAGGGGAACAAAGTACATTGGGGGATATCCTTTAAGTACCTTTTGCTACATCTACAATGATGCGAAGTCTCTGTTTCCAAGTTAAGACTGGCTTGTCCCCTGTCAAATTAGCGTATCTTCTTATTATATATGAGAAAGAAACATATATTTGCCAGTATATTCTAGGGAAAAAAAATTATACAAGAGGACATGATAAAGTACCATGTAAGTGCTGTTGCAAGTTTCCATTAGCCATGTATTCATAAACTAATGCCTTGTTTTCAGAGTGATTACAATATCCATGTAGAGAAACCAAGTTTCCATGGTGAACGATCATTAAGTGTTTCTCCTGCAATGTCATAAGTGTCATTTACCACAAATTTTATCGACAATCGTTTGGAAACAAGTCTACAAATGAGCATCTTATTGCATTGTACCTCAGCTTGAAATTCTCTGTCCCCTTGCCATGATTTTTTGAGAGCATCTTCACTGCAACTTTGGTTCCATTCTCTAGAGTGCCAAGATATACTTTCCCAAATCCTCCTTCACCAATCTCTGTTCCAAAGTTTCCAGTGATCCTTGTGATCTCGCCATAATTGAAAGATTTTAATTTCACCATTCCTTCAATAAATAACCAATATATTACCAATGAGTAATAGACTCCACCTTTTGAAGATTTCCAAGTAGACTTCAAAGGAAAATCTCCCTAAGATAACTCCACTTGGGTCCTAAAAAAGTAAACCTATGGGAAGTGAAAATCCAGGCGAGGTTTAAAGTTTTGGCACCTAACTCTCCATATGCTAAGATACAATCACTTTGGTGGTCATCAATCCTTGGGGAGCATTAGACTAATCAGAGACAATTGTATTTTCATGAAACTATGCTGTGGACGAGAAGTCGAAGAATAAGTTACCTCTTATCTGTTTCCTTTTGATAAACCAAATAGTGACCAAACAGATAACTACGACTACACCTGAAACCGATGCAACAACTGGGACCAAGATGGAGCTTTTATTCTTTGGGCAAGGACTTGCCCAGCAAAGATCGAGATTGTTGTCAAACCTGCGACAAAAGGTAAGTAGGTAAAGTTACGTTTCTCAAACTGCTTTGCCACACGTTGATCACGAGCGGCCTTCTTACTTGCTTTGAATCACAATAAAACATGTTGATATAAAAGTCTTTTCATACTCAGAGAGAGAGAGAGAGAGAGAGAGAGAGAGAGAGAGAGAGAGAGACCTCAAGTCCAATCCACTGTCCTTAACCTTTCTTTTAAGAGCCTCAGGAACTGAACCATTTAGCTTGTTTCCACTTAGATTTCTGCAAAGCATAACCATGAATAAAGACTCATGCTTTGTCAATTCTTCGGGGCACCACTAAAGCACATTTACTTACAGAATTCTCAACTTCGGCAAATTTGCCAAAGTTTCCGGTATGGCTCCTATAAGTTCATTGTTGGACAGATCTCTGATACAAAGTGAGTTTGGGTAGTTAACAATTCAATAGATCTCATTCAAAATTTTGAGAATATGAATAAGAAAAACAACGAACATTTTGAGCCAAAGAGGCCAAAAATATCGTTGCCCTGCATTAAAATTGATGCTCCACATAAACTTCCTCTAGTAAAGCCTCGCTCTTGAACCCTCCGAAGTAACTTTTTCTTCAGAATAAGTAAAAACGAGTTCCAAAGCAAGAACTAGGATGTCCCAACATATTCAAACAGAAATTATAAAATCCGCGCCCTTCATGCATCCCAACAAAAGTTGACTCCCATGGAAATGTAAAGTTGAGAACACTACTTAAATCACCACAGTGATACTTCTTTTCAATTTTGTCCTGGGCAGATATTTGAAGGCAAGATTGATACAACGAATATCTAAAGTGCACTCAATCCAAAAACACCATCATCTCTATGAGGGCCTCATTGGGCTAATACTTACAAGGACTCCAATTCAGATAGATTTGATAGCGAAGGATGGATGTTGCCCCTCAAATTGCTGGATCTCAAGTTCCTGCCCATGATCAATCACATGAGAGGAAGCTGTGTCATTGCCGTGTTCACAAAGGTGGTAATGTTGGTTCGATACACGAAATTTTACGTACTCAACTGTAGAGAACACAATGTAACCTAAGAGTAAAATTGAGAAGCACACAACTGATGAAGGAGTTTCTATAGATTAATGTGGTCGTATAGAGAAACGAACTTCCAATTTCTCAAGAAGAATGAGGAAAAGCCTTCAATTCTTCAAGAAGAAAAGAAAATTCTTTTAAAGTTTTGCCGGCCATAGCTGCATCATCCTACCAAAAATAGGGCAAGGAGACTTACAGCGAAATAACCCTTGGGGGATCTCCATGGCTACAATTCAGATCCTCCCACATAAATTTGCTTGGTACACATGGATCACCTTGCCAGCTATCTTTTTTCACATCATAATCTGCCTTGGTGTTGGTGAGAGCTTTGACTGGTTTAGAATGCAACAATATCAGTTTGCTTCAAGAGAAGGATGATGGAAAGATGGGGAGTTCGAGCAGATCAAAGTCATGCATTGAATTTTATCTTTCCCTATATAAAGAATGGTATCCTTATATGGAATTGGTGAAAAAAACTTATATGTGCAATTTGAAGTGATTTTACAGTAAAAATCTATGCTGAGCAAGGAATAGCTTGTCAATCGGCAACTTTAATTTCGACCAAAAAAATAAAATAAAATCGGCAACTTTAATAATTCAAAGCTCACTCGAAGAAAACTCTTTCACTATCTCCTCCAGATATTTTAGGTCCACAATAATCTATAAACTAAATTTTCACAGCAGATTTCTACCGTGCATTTTGAATGGCTACAAAAAACTTAGCTTATCCTTACCACGAAACCGCAGTTTTATAACGTCATGTCTAACAATCATCATCCATCTCCTGTGAATTCGCAAGCTCCCTTTCATTGGAGCAACCCAGGCAAGTGGGTATAATAAATTATCTTCCTAGAGTTTGCATGTAAGGTGTCCTAGGAGGTCTGAGTTTTAAAGAGTGTCTAAGAGTAGTGCGAGTGTACTCTTCTAATCTCTAGGTTGTTGAATTGAATATATACTTCTTATTAATAAATGATTACTTTCGATACTTGGTTTCTTTTTCTTTCAATCTAGTAATCTAATGCCAAAGCCAAGCTAGCTAAGACTATTTGTATGATTTTCATTCCAAGGCTGTACTTCACATTATTTATTGTAGCACTAGCACAAGAGCATGTAGAAGAACGAAATATTACCATCATCTAGGGCTGTTGGTACATTCGGAAGTTCTTGAATCGTAAACATCTCAAAGGCATTGAGGAGCGGTGGTGGATATCCAGACTCTCTTGTCGTTGCTTGGAATAAGAAGTTGATCGTGGATCCTGTGACCGGAGTGGAAATTACAGTCACCGGCTTCAAGTACTCGAGCCTCACGGTCTTCGTGAATTGGCCATCGCTTGTAGACACCGTGAACTCCCTTCGCCAGCCTCTCGGCAGTCTCTGGGTTTCGGCAAAATGGAAGTACCCAATCCATGTATTCGTCGAGTTCATCGATGTGAAAGAATAACTTGAGGTATAATTGGCGTCAACCCCCGTTTGAGCGGTGAGGAGGACTTCTCCTGGAACCTTACACGCGTCGTTGTTGTTGGACAATTCGGAGGCAGACGTCCCGATCCCGGGGTTGAGCATGGGCCAGTTCAAGGTCTTACTTTGCCAGATGCGATCATAAACATCTTTCGGGTACCTGGGTGGTACATTTTCACAAAATTCCTGTGATGCCTATGCCATGTCTAGCGTAGCATGTAAAATATGCCACTTATCAAATAAAGTTTTCAAATGCACTTGCCATCAATCCGATTTCAAGGCCGTTGTCTCTCAATTGGGCCCCATTTGGGTTATTATTCGCTCGATTATCATTCCTTATAACTTTTACTAATTATAAGGGAAGTCCCTAGTATTTATTCAATCACACCCAAAATTGGCACAAAGGGAGTTCTACAGTCCCTAGGGATGAATCCTTTAGTCGTAACTTGTCGTAATCCCTTACCTATTTTTCATATATCATAACACACAAAAACATAAGACTATACATTAAGCGAGATGTACTCTTTTCTCGATACGATGTTCATCAAAAGGTTGGGATCAGTTCCCTAGAATCCTTAAAAACACCCGTTATTTTGACTCATTGGCCTCCCTTTATAGTGAAAGTCATTTAATTTTAAATATATAATTTAAATTAGAGCACCCCCAAAATAAATTTACCCTTTTGTTTTCTAGGTGTCGACAGTTTGGGTTTTCATATTACCTGAATCGACCCGAACATTCCCAAAACATGTTTTTTTCCCCTCGACCTGAACCACATAAGACCGGAACTGAAGCCATTTCGAGTCGGTCCCTCCTTACTCTCTCTCTCTCTCTCTCTCTCTCTCTCTCTCTCTCTCTCCTCACCGTAACCTCGACTCTCTCTAACCATCCCCATTTCTCTCTCTTCCCTTCCTTTATCCCCTCTCTGCAACCATCCTCTTATTCTCTCTGCTTTACAGGAAATTGGAGACTTCGACAACTGGAAGAAGATTAATGGATTTTGGTTGCAAGAATATCAATCAAGCTTTGATATTCAGCACTCGGAGATGCAATCCATTCATTCTCTCTATTTTGTCTTCCTCAAGTAGAAGCTACAGGATTATAGCCTATCTTCATCTATCCACACAATGTTGTTAGATCGCTTGATCCGTCGAGATGCATGCCTCAAAACTTTCACCACATCTAAGAGAAACCAGGCTTTTTCCTCTCTTGGTCTTGACTTTGCCTCCATTTGAGCACTCACCACATCCGATCGACGCAGAACCAGACCCAAATCAAAGGAAATGTGAGGAATCATCCAGAAGACCAAAGAGATGAAGGCCTCTCCGCTGGAGGAGCAGCGGCGAGACAGAGGGAGACCAAGATTTTGATCGAGGTGTACATTAAGAGGATGGAGTCGAGAGGCTGCTCTTGGTAATCCAGGTGCAGAACACAAGGGGAAGGAGACTCTCTCTCCTCTAGAGGAACTCTTGAGAGGGCTTTGCTTTCTCTGTGAGCAAGAGATCATTTGGTTTAATGTTTTTCAGTTCGGCTCGGTCCGAACCGTGGATGTTACCCTAAACGTTTTTTTTCTTTTCTTTTCTTTTTTAACCTATTACCCGAATCGGAAGATGAGGTTCGGTCCGGTTCAGGCATTCCTGGCAAATTAGTATCAAGCGATAAGGTGGCATTTATATTGCTCTAACGGAGATGTTGGATAATACTTGAGCACTCTTGAGAACTTGACAAACGATGAAGGCTTTTCATTGATCCCCAACACATCTCAATTACGCAATCTAATTTTTAGTCAAGTATTCTATGTACAAAATAATTTTTTGGAACTAATATGCATTACCTACAATAATGTATTTTCTAAATCTCTTAACACTTTTTAAAATTAAATTTAAATCTTTCTCGACATATTTAGATTATGCAAGAAAGATAACATACGATTACTTTGAATTAATTCTGTAACAAGAAAGAAAGTTAAAAAGAGAACTCACCTGATGGCAATAGTTGAGTTTCGTCCGATGTCGTATCTGCCAACAACCTTAAAAAATCCTGATACAATTTGATAGAGAGAATTGTCCAGAGTTCTAAGTTCCAGTGCCGAAATGAAGGGCACTCCTTTATCAATATTTACAAGGCACACTTGTAAATAATCCCTTTGGGGCACATAGACAATTTCTTCGTGCATAGCATAGGAAGGATGGATCGTGGCCCAATAATTAACATCAATATATAAGTCAAATGTGGGAATTTGGTTCTTCTCATCATAGTTCTCATACAAAAATGATGCCCTAATCAAGTATGTGTTGTTCTTGCCTTTGTCCGGTCTTAAGGTGTAGCAGTTTCTCGTTCCATTAGGAAAGCTCCTTAAAGTCTTGTACATCTGAAAGTATTGCTGTTTGCTGTATATCGTGGATATCTGCTTGTTCTCTCCAGAGTCTATGAAGCCATCGTCCTTCACAAAATCTATGTTGATCGCCTCGTCTCTGTAGGAAGGTGCTCCACAGTCGATGCTTAAGAAACCTTGAAACTCAGAAAATGAAAATGGAATAAATAGTGGTTGTAGTTACAACTTTTTCTTGAAATAGAGTTATATGTTCCATTTTGAATTGAGTCAATGTCAGACGAGACCAATTCATAATCTATTTGTTTGTTTTTTGGACATATAAGACCATGTTTTTTATTAGGTAAGATTTAGGACTCTCTTCGTTCTGTGATATAAAAAGAGCAATCAAGCATTTCTTTCAAATGAAGGTTCGCATCACAAGAAATGGATCGGAAGGAGGACTCTAATCTCATTAGTTGCTTCTATTAAAAGAAATGTTGATATGGCACCATAGAACAAACTTAATTGTTGGTCATGAAAAAAGTATTGTGAAAATAAAATGGAATGAGAATTACAATGTATTTAATCTAGAACTTATAATACAAGTATCTATTTACTTAAAAGTCCAATTCTACGATACCGGAACACGGTTATGGTTTAATAATTATAAAAGGCAATGAACATTATTCTAAAATTAGAAGTAATGAATTTAAATCATACTAACTATAAATAACCTAAATTATTTTGTTAATATCTATTTTATTGTATATCAGAATATATAGTCATATTCGGAGAAATGTCTGTATTTCATTCTTGATTTGTGAGCTCGAAATGGAATAAATGAACATTCCCTCGCATGACACATGGAATGACGGTTCCAGCAAAACTGAGGCAATTATGATTCCTTCCTTTATAGTCACTGTTTCAAGGAAAAGGAAAAGAAAAGTTTCTGGAGAAATGATTATGTGACAATATTTAATCTATTATAGGAATAACAATTTATTATCACAAAAAATCAAGGGAATATTTTAAATAAAAACCTAAAATGGATATTATTTCAAATAAGGGCTTGAAGTGGTTATGCCTATTTCAAATGAGGGCATAACCTTATCAACTGACCGACTAGCAAAATATTCCAGTCAATTAGAAGTTGTCCAAACACAGTTTTAATTTTAATTTAATTAAATTATTTTTAAACTAATGATAAAAAAGATAAAGTTTTTTTAAAAGCAAAAATAAAGGCAGCCACCCCATCGCCAAAGGGGTGGCGGCCATCGGCGAGAGGGAGCCCCCCCTCTTGTTTGTTTGTTTTCTTTTTTTAAATTCCTTTTTTTAGTTTATTATAAAAAAAAGAAAAAATTTAAAAGACGAAATTGCTACCACCAAATGGTGAGTTCAGGTTTTTATTTATAATAAGATTTACTTCAAGCGCTTATTTGAAAAAATGATGGCACTTTAAGCTTTTATTTAAAACAATGTCCACTTCAGACATTTATTTGAGAAAATAAGAACACTTCAGGTCTTTATTTGTAAGTCGAAACCTAGTTACGGCCGGTGAGCTCTAGCACATGCTCAACCTCATTGCCTCTCTCTCTCTCTCTCTCTCCGCGCATTTGCTTAGAGACAAGTCATGGCAGAGCCAGATCTAACCCCATGGATGAAGAGAGAGAGACAAAGAAAGATTCGTTTTAAAGTTAGGATTTTTAAATCGTGATAAGTTTGTAAATTAATTTCATATGTTGATAACCAAGAATAACATGTACGCACGTCACCTGTCTCTTGGTTGCGGGGCAGCAACAAAACGGGCTTTACTAAAAGAATCGATGTATTTTCTTATGATGATTTATTCCTCTGTATTAAATGTAACAAATTACGGTCTTTCGAGCGCATTAGAAAGATCTGAAAGACACTATCCCACTATAAAAAGGACTAGATCGATGGCAGACAATATATTATTTATTTTCACATGCGATTCTATGTGAAATTGATTATTTCTTTATTTTTTTCTACAAGAAAAACCTATTATTTCTTGAATGTTGAGTCGTGTCTTTTGTTTGCTGTAGTAGAACGGCAGACAATATATTCTAGATCTCTAAACAGATTAACCATATGAAGGTCATGAAATCAGTTGCAAAGGTTCATAAATTCGGTATCTGTTTACCTGAATCAGAGCGAACAAAGTCATAATTAATATCATGGTTATTTTTCCAGGACGTAAGACGGGAAAAATTTCAAATTCTGGTATACTGATTGGTGTCTCAGTTAGCTTATAAGGTTTTCATATGTGTATATATATACACAGAGAGAGAGAGAGAGAGAGAGAGAGAGAGAGAGAGACCTGGTTGGGCTTGAACCTGCAGCATTATTCCCAGAACTTGAGAAGCAATCCACGCACACATAATCAGTAGCACAGTTGATCTCTCCATTTTCGAGAGAGAGAGAGAGAGAGAGAGAGAGAGAGAGAGGAGCTCTTGCTATATTGGCGTTGCCATGTGGAAGATGATACGCGCGGCAACCTTTATAAAAGCTTTACTGGTACTAAGGTGTGAACAGAAAAAGAGAAGAGTCCATCAGGTGTAATTAAATTAAAGTGAAACCCTCATTTATTATAACTCATTTATGTTTAAAAAATGTCCTTTAATATTTATCTTTTACAACTAATCAGATGGTAAGATAATCCTGTATTTATGCTTAAATTTTTCATGTTCCATTTAATTATGTTTTGCCTAATAATCCAGACAATGGGCGAATTAATATCTAGTTATGAGATATTAGACTTCCATTTTGATCTCCAACAAAATGAACCAAAACTGATGGTACATCAATACTATGATCTCTTAATCTAGGAAGAATCGTCGGTGCATTGAGATAAAAGGTGAAGTTAATTTGTGATTACGTGGTGTTGTAAATCCACATCTATAGGTTGGAATTTCAGATTGAGATTATTAGTGCAGTATAAGACTTAGAATTTGGGTTGATGGATGGTCTCAAACTCAGTACATAAATTATTAAATATGTATCAGAATGCTCATTGAGGTGTGCGAGTTAGATATTCTTTTTTATAAAAAAGATTTGGTTTTAGTCATGAAAGGAAACGAAGACTCCCACAGCTAGGTCTTTGTTATTAGTGACGAAAATTTTACCTTGTTCGTCACAAGCCTGAGTTTTAATAAGAGAATTTACTTTTATTTTTAAGATTAGTATCATGAAAAATCTTAAATCGGTATATTTATAATAAATTTATCAAAAATTACTCTTTTATCATAAATTTTTTTAATTGACAATCAATTTGTGAATTTGAGTGGTATTAGCCCTTATTCTAAATTCATAATCAATTGATAACCAATTAAAGTTAGGGGACTGACAAAAAAAAATTAAAGATAAGGGAGACTAATCATGTCGCGAACATTCACTGTATATAGTCGTCGCGGTCAACGTCATTTTGTAGTTGTCATGGTTGTCGTCATTATACTATTATTATTAACATTTTAACTTTTAATTTTTTTGCATGTGGAAAGCTTCTTTCGAATCAAAGTTGAGGGAGAGTAATCATGTCAGCAATCCTTTCACTATTTATACTCACCATTGTCATTATATCATTATTATTTATTTATTATTGACTTTAGCAATCAATTTACATCATGTTTCATAGATTCAATCACGAGGCTCATCACGGAGGATGGTCCCAAAGATGCAGTACGCTGCTTTTATTTTTTTTTTTCAAAGTTCAGTACGCTGCTTTTATCATCCTCTTTTTGGACCATTCAGAACAAAAAAAGTAATGACTAAACTTTTGAAATCTGGCCATCCTTTTGATAGTGCCGTTTTCTTGACCTGAATTACTCGCCCATCTCTCTCGGTAAGTCTCTTTTACGCATAATAGGTGGAACAATACTGATAAATTCCGTCAGATGAGTTTACATTAACCTAAGTTTCATACAAGTTTCCACAGGCATTTCTCCTTTGGCTCAATTAACTTTAAACTTTTTTTTTTGGACAAAAACTCCTTCCTTTCTAGAGCCATGAGAAGCATTTCTTTTAGTTCGAAGTCCCCAATTAAAGCCAGGGGACTGACCAAGAAAAAAAAAACATTAAAGTTAAGGAGACTAATTCCGTCGCAAACATTCTTACTATATATAGTCGTCGCGATCAACGTCATTTTATAGTCGTCATGATTGTCGTCATTATACTATTATTATTATTCACATTTTAGCTTTTAACTTTTTTGCATGTGGAAAGCTTCTTTTGAATCAAAGTTGGGGGAGAGTAATCATGTCACCAATCCTTTCACTATTTATAGTCGTCCTTGTCATTATATTATTATTATGCACTTTAGCAATCAATTTACATAATGTTTCACAGATTCAATCGCGAGGCTCGTCACGGACGATGGTCCCAAAGATGCAGTACCCTGTTTTTTTTTTTTTTTTATTATCCTCTTTTTAGACCATTCAAAATAAGAAAGTAATCAGTAAACTTTTCAAATCTGGCCATCCTTTTGGTTGTGCCCTTTCTTTGACCTGGGTTACTTGCCCATCTCTCTCGGTAAGTTCTTTAGCGCTTAATAGGTGGAACAATACTGATAAATTCCGTCGGATGAGTTTACATTAACCTAAGTTTCATACAATTTTCCACGGGCATTTCTCCTTCGACTCAATTAACTTTAAACTAATTTTTTTTTGACAAAAACTCCTTCCTTTCGAAGTCCCCAAATTTAACTTTCACGTTTTTGCTCTGGCAAGAAAACTCCTTTCTTATGATTTTTCCTTGTGGATTGGATATCTTGGATTGGAAACTCTTGAGAGTTTGAGCATTCAAGCGACTGTAATATTCTTTTTGCTAGTTATTGTGGAACAATCTCGATCCGATGTGGTTAGGTTTTATTTCTACAATTTATTTTTTGTTTGAATTGTTTGTTTGTTCATACTTTTCACATTAGCTATAAGGATTTATTATTGATCGATTATTCTGGAAATTTTTTCTATAGGCAATTATCGTTATGGATTTTATTAAATTTGAGTTGGAGAAATTTTCTGTCGGGAACGATTTTAATCTGCAATGCATAAAAATGTGTGTGATGTCAAAGACATAGTGTTTGGATTTAGCATTGGGGGAGATGATACGTTTCCTCAAACTATGAAAGCAGAAGAAAAAGTTGATATTTTGAAAAAAAGGCTAGGTGTATAATACTGCTAAATCTGGGGCATAATGTTTTGGTTGTAGAGATAAAATAGACGAGTGTCGATGCAGTTTGGGCAAAACTTGAAGTTTTGTACATATCAAAATCTCTCTTGAAGAAACCTTTCTTTATTCAATGGTTCTTCACTCCAAGATGAGAGAGGAATGTCAATCTAGGATCACCTAAATGAGTTAAATAAAGTCATTAATATTCTGAACAATGTGGATGAGAAGGTATTTGATTAACGGCAAACTACGATATTGCTCTATTCTTTGTCCAATTCTTATGATTAATTTTGTGGAATGAGAGGAAGTGAATTCTGCACTATTTTTCAAAAGAATGATAGAAGAAATTGTAGGGCAACGAACACAGAAGTGGCACTGATGGCTTGTGGGTCAAAGGCAAAAACTCAAAGATGTGTTCTTATAAAAATGCGAATCTAGATTCAAGTTTAGAGTAATGAATAAGCCGCTAAGATGTTACGACTATCAGAAAGAGGGGCACATTGCAAGTGGATTGTCCATAGCTAAAGAAAGTAGAGAGATTGGAGAGCAACACGAATGTTACCCGAGCCAGAGGGGAGGAGTCGTACATTTGGAGTGGGACTACTAGTTCGACCGGAGAGAAGTGGATCATGAATTCTAAATTCACATGTAACATCACATTGATTTTCAGAATATTAGGACGCGTTTGGTAATGTTTCTGTTAAAAAATTGTTCCAGGGAACAGAAATAGAAATAACTATTTCTGTTCCAGGAACAATTTTTGAACAGAAGAACGTGTTTGGTAACTGCACAAAGTTTCTGTTTCTGGAATAAAAAAATAACAGAAACACGTTTGGTAAACTTGTATAATTTTTTTTGTTTCTTTTAATATTTTAATATTTTTATTTTTTTCCTTTTTCTTTTTTCTTTTTTCTTTTTTCTTTTTTCTTTTTTCTTTTTTCTTTTTTCTTCCTTTTGGCTGGTAACCTTGCCCAGCCATAGCGAGGCTCGTCGGCCGGTGCAAGGTCGGCCTCGCCAGGGGTTGGTGACGCTCAGCCTCATTGGGGGCCGATGACGCTTTGGCGAGGTTGCTGGCCCTAGACGACCGGTCGCCGGCATCATTGGCCATGGTCGAGGGCAGCCACCAACCAAAGAAAAAAGAAGAAGAAAAGAAAGAGAAGAAAAAAATAGGAGAGAGAAAATTTGTTTCTTGGAAGTGTTCCGAAAACAAGAAACAAGTTTTTCTTATTTTTTGTTTCTGTTCCAAATTTGTTCTCGAGAACAAAAAAATAGATTTGGAACAAAAATGTAAGCAAGCACATTTCTGTTCTTTTTTTGTTCCCCGGAACAAAAAAAAAACAGAAATTCTATTCATGACAACAAAAAAAGAACACAAACAAATAGGGCCTTAATCTATTAGGGATGTCAATTTATTTCAAACTCCCAAACTTTGAAGGTTTTCATAGGTGTGCTGATGGTCATGTAGGGGAAGCAAGAAAGCAATCTCTACTACTTTTAGGGACTAACAATTATAGGCTTAGCTCCTAAAGTTCCATCCACATGTTTGAGAGAGGAACAAACATTTTCAGCAAGCAGGGTCTTATGTATGGGCATGAAATTTGGAAGATGGACTTTTGCAAACATTGCGTGTTTGACAAGCAGCACGGATTATAGCTCAGCACAGTAGTTCACACGATCAAGGTACAATAAATTACATTTATTCAAACTTGTAGGGCCCTTCATTTATGAGGTCGATTAAACTTGTGAATTACTGATGATACTAATAAAAAAACGTTGGTTGCCTTTTTTTTTTTTTTAACTTGAAGAAATATGAATCTATGGACTTTCTTTTCGAATTAACAAAATCTCATATTCATCAATTAATAGGAATGGATAAGAATGTTATCCTAGATATGAAAAATCTTTGCAATGGAGGTGGAATCTACATTTATAGACAAAGTGTACAATCCCACATAAACAAAGCAATCCATTTATCAAGATTTTTTAAAGTTTAAATAATGGAGGAGACTTGACTTACACGTGAATCACATTGTAGATCCCATGGTGAATCACCTAGTTGATGAGAACAGGAACTTTGTTGGCCCATCACATTATTAAAGTTGTTTGGACATATATTTTCCAACCAAAAAATGATTTCAATGGGGCCCTCGAGAGCAGGGTAAAATCAGACTCAAGTTAATGTTTTACTTTTTTTTTTTGAATAATCTTCTAACTAAGTCTAGCATGACGTGAATTCATAATAATAGATTTCCTTTCCTACGCTAAAAGGGTAAGTTCGAAATTCTACATTTCTCTACTTTATGAGGAATAATGAAGGAAATTTTGTCTGTTGCTCTTAGCTTAGTGGTGCTCATCACTTCCGACTTTTCAAAGTGAAAGATTCTCAAGAACAGAAACCCTAGGTCATTGTCCTTGTAATTGGTGTAAACTGCTTTGGATAGTGATAAGACGAAAGTAGGAGTATTATAATGAGGGCGGTCAAGTCATCAATGACTTGTCTATTTGTGATAATGATTTCTTTTCAAATTTTTGGTGTTTCACGCCAACCCAAAATGATGGATTTACACAAGACAACGGGGTGCATATTGATCTTGAGGTGACTAGAGAAAGGATTGACTTCTACTTCCATGCCGCAAATCAAGTGTCCATAATTTCTCATGCTTCATGTTAGACAAAAAAGTCACCAAAAAAAATTTCAAATTAAGTTCATTGTGACACATTTACCCTAAATTTCTTTTTTGACATAAAAAACCTCAAGCTATAGCCATTATGATTGTTGTGACCTATCCATCGATAGGGAGGAAGATAGATTTAAAGGAATTACCTAAAAAATAGGCTTGTAGCCTTGATTTTTTACACAAGCTCTTTCAAACCCATACCCTAACATGACATTAGACATTTGATTTTGATTTGATTAATCCCATATAAATATCTATATAAGGAGTCGTCACAAGTATATTGGGATTGGTTAGAAACCAATTAAGGTATGATAGTATACCTTACTTCCGATGGAACTAGAGAATCTAGGGTTGGAGATTTAGTTATATTAATTAATTAACTAATGCCTTTCTGATACTTAGTCTTCTTCATTTTAAAAAGATGTTTGTCAAATAGTTTTGATTGATTTTAAACCTATCCAGTAACATGTGGAGCGATAATGTGAGTACACAATCATTAAAATAACTATCAACAACCAATGAAATATTAAATATGTTACAAGAGAAAACAAGAGTCTAATGCTACAAAATAAGGAACATGTCATTCCTAATTAGGCCAAAGGAAAACCTTAATCAACTAACTAATAAGCAAAATTCGGCTAAACTTAGCTAGAAAGGATTGAATTGATACCAAGTGAAAATGTTTAGGACTAAATTGAAACCAAGTAAAAAGATTTATGACTAAAATGACATCGATAAAAGGTTTATGAATAAATTAGTATAAATACTAAAGACTTTTCCTCATTTTTCATAGTCCCTTTTCATCAACATAACTGATAATGGTCGAATTCTCCTATAGATGAAGTTCAATCGTCGGGAAAGAGGACATCTCAGGTAATTACTCGATTAGATATGTACACACGATATAATCCCCATTGATAATGTCTTTCCATGCGGGGAAGACTACTCATGATTCATGATCACAATGCACAACTTTTCATAGTGTGTTCAGAGCAATAACGAATTGATTAGACTATTTTAAAGCAAGAATCACTTCATTTGTTTTCTCCAATTTATGTGCATGGGACGCGATCTCTTTCATTATGGACGCAAAGAACTTTCCACATGATTCACATATGATTTTATTTTTTCTTTTGGGGGGCCCAAAAACAATTCCCTAGTGCTTTTATTCATAGCTTGAGCAAGAAAAACATTGCACTAATTACACGATGCACCATCAAGAGCAATAAAAAAAGACTTTTGCTTCTATAATGCACATTAAAGAAATTAAAAATCGAAGACTTTTACTTTAGAAAAAGTGAGTTTTGCTTTCACATTTATAGATTAAAATGATGCCAAAAATCATTTCATTCGTCAAGAAAAAGAATGTTGGTTGTCGTAATATGAATGATTTTTTCATTCAAAAAGAAATTTTTGTCTTGGAAATTTTTTCTTTTCAAAAAAAGAAAAATATGAGAGTGGTGTCATCCAAATTTATTTTTTTTTTTAAATAAAAGGGTGAAGCGCAGTTATTTTCTCAAAAGAAAACTTAGAATGAATATTATCTTGAGTTTGAAATGACTAATTGAATCTCAAATAAAGGCACTAGTTAGCCAAATCCTTGCCAGGCAAGGAGCATGCGCATCTCACATGCTACTTTCCAAGCCGTGGTCAGGGAATTGGAGCATTTTTTTTTCTTTTCTTCTTTTTATTTTTTCTTGTTGCGACTTTCCTAGAGGTGACCATTAGGAAAAGTTAAAGGGTTACTAAACTTACACTTAGTGCGGGCTCTCTCATTCCCAATTGCAACTTTGGTTTTTTTTTTTTAATCATCTAACCATGCAAATCAATTCAATTTGGAATAGTCATTAATCTATATTGGGTCAATAAGAAACTCAATCAATTTGTGAACCAAATATGCATACGAGGACTTGGTTACTCTAGGTAAATATGATACCATTTCGGTACACGTTCTCTTTATTTGAAAATATTTTGCAAGCAATTGAGTCAATTTTAAGCCTAACCACTAACACGTGAGATATGATCATGTGAGCCCACAAACAAGAATGTAACACATAATAATTGAAGTAATAATTAAATTACTTGAGGAGATGGAAAAACCTTGATGTGCTAAGCAAAGCTTCCAATGAATGTTTTGCACTATTAACTGAAGACCAAGCAACCATTTGATGTATGCATGAATTAGACATGATTTCTGGACATGATCAAGAAATGCCAATTTAATCTTTTCATTTTTCTTGTTTAACATGAACATAATTAAACTTAAATGCTATGACTATGTGAATTTTAATTTCGCATGTATTGATGAACTAACATGAAATCCTGAATGACAGGTATGCTACATTAGAAAATTTGCACAAATTATCTGGAAAGACTTATATTGGAATTTTGCGTAGAGGTTTATGACTCGATTGATAAAGTTGAAAATTTTATTATTGAATTGGTATCCGTACAATAAATTCAGAATTAATTTGGTAAATTGTTCCCTTCTTTGCTAATGACAATGGAACTTACGCAACATACAACATACAACAACCAAGAGGAACAACGTATGCATAGAGAATTGCCAAGATGTTTCGCTTATAAATAATGGAGGAGACTTGACTTGCACTTGGATAAATGAAACAAAAAGCAAAACAACGACCAACTCAATGGATACAAACTAGCCTCACTTTTTCTAAAGCCGCTTTTTCCCCCTTATTAGGTTGTCATATGATAAAATAAAGTGTGTTGTAGAATACTTCTGCCAGGGAAAAACTTTTTTTGGTATGGAATATGAGAGCGTGGGTCATCAAGAGTTGTTTCATGTCGGCAATGCTACAATGACTTGATTTTTGCTTTTCATATTCCACCAACTCCTGCACGATTGAGTTCTCAAATCATTCAAAATGCTTAATTGGACAAAAACGTTATCTGATTTTATGCCAAGATATTTTGTTTAATAGATGAATCAAGAAAAATTTATTCACTTTATTTTTATATTATGTATCTTTAAACTTCATTCTTTAGAGGTGTTCTAGTCTACAAAAATTGGAGGGTTGTCACGGATACAAGTCGTCAACAACAAACGATGCAAATGAAATTTCATCTCGTGGTTTTTTTCTTCCTGTTTTGCTTCCCTCTCATCTTTTATTACTTGTTGCCTAACCCAGAATTCATATCTGGATATATACTAAACTAAATTTTACATAGAAAACAAATTGGATTTCAAAAGTAAAGTAAAGAATAAATTTGGAACATGAGTCATTCCAATCAACGTTTGGTGAGAACAGCAGAGTCATTTTGGCCAAAGATTTGACTTTACATACATACATACATACACACACACACACACATATATATATATATATATATATATATATGTATATATTTTCCTTTAGTTGTAGAAAGCTTCTTTCCAATGGAAAACAGTAAGTAGGTGAAAAAATATCACCACATAATTTTTTATGTTACACTATTCTTGTACTTCAGAATACAAAAATATATTTATAACGCTATATATGAATTTTACAACGTGTTATGATATGTTTACGGCAACTAGTTGTCTTATCATATGGCACAACAAATGTACGATAGAATTTTTGTGGGCTCATACCATTTATAAGCCTTTATACCCAAGCAATTCACATGTTGGATAAAAATGTTTTATGATAGAATAATTCAATATTTTCAGAAATATTTTTTTTTTCTTGTTTTGTTGCTTGTAAAGTTATTTTCTGCATATATATATGTGTGTGTGTGTGTGTGTGTGTGTGTGTGTGTGTGTGTGAATGAGTAGGAAGATGAATTAATTACCTCGATGATACTAATTCTTTGAACGCATTTTTAATTAATAATATCTTGACTTAAATGATAATTGAAAATTTTGTGGCCAAACAAATTACAATTCTCATTATTAAATGGCTGTCATGTAAATAAGTCAGTGGTAATATGGTACGGCACAGCAAGTGTATTATAGATGTTGCTATGCGCTTGTATATATTTTTTATTAGCTTTTTTTAAATCAACTGTTTATTAACCTTCACGCCCATGCATTTCACATGCTTGATAAAAATAATTTAGCAAAGACATTTATTATTTAATTTTTTTTATCTCGCTTGGCACTATTGGCGTTTCTATTTTCTGTGTATACATATATATTAGATTCGCAAAGGAGTTGAAAAAACAAAATTTGCACGATTATCAGAATTTAGCTTCATGGCTCAAGCTAGTATGGACTATTTTCCCATATTACACAAAATTTCTCATTCCACGGTTGCCTTTCTTAGGGGCATTTTTAAAATCAATCTTAGAAAAATTCGTTCGTGGTAAACATGTAATATTGGTCGCAAAATTTTGAATCATGGTTATAAATTCATATAATTGGTAACTTGCTAATCAAGTTACTAGTTGTAATTTAGGAACGACATGAACAATTTACAACCATCACTGAAGTTGACTATATTGAAAGATGGTGCTCACTCAATACTTATAATAACACAAAAAGAATAGCCTCTTGGTATTCCAATCTTTTACACAGACACAAATTTCAAATATATGAAGACTTGATTTTAGTCCTGGGAGTTGCCAAAGTTTCATAACCGCCGTCGATGAATACTAATGGATCGAATGAACTACCCTTACCAGGGGTGCACCATCCGAGTCAACTTCCAGGAAGATTGCCCCTATATGGTCCTCTTGATTTCCGTCCGAGCTTGGATGTGATGGATTTATGAGATGAGCTTAAGGCCCGTCCGCCCATGCTGGGCCTAAAAGGCCCGGCCCACGGGAATAGGGCCCTTGGAGGCGGAAGGTATAAAAGGGAGGATAGAGAGAGAGAAGACAACGTTTTGGAAATAACGTACGTCTTTTCTTCTTACGCTCTCTCTCTCCCAAATGGAAAAACAGTAAGCAAACGGCAACACTATCTTCCCTTCAAGGCGCCATCGGATCGAACAGGACCAGAATTTCTTCCTCGATCTTCAGCATTGGTGTCTAATCTGTGGCTAACAAGGTACGCTCGACTCCGTGGTGTGCTTTACGATCGGTGATACGTGTTTTCCCGGGCTTCGTCTTCCGCATTGATTTAGGGGTTCGATTTAGTGTCGAATCCGGTTTTCGGGGATCAGTCATTTCCAACATTGGTATCAGAGCCCTAGTTCATGTTTTCCCGATCAATTTGATGTTTTTTGATTGATTTTTTGCGAAAAACTTTCGGCCATACGGATCAAGGCAAGAAATCCCGATACCCGAGCGTTGTTCGGCCATTTTTCTGAGTTTTCGTAAGTCGAAATCAAATTCTGAAGGCACTGGGAGAAAGGCGACGTCGAGACGAGTCCGGCGAGTGGTCGCACGCCGCCGTACGACTCCGCACGTGCCCACACGCGCGGCCAGAAGCCGCTGCGCATGGGCGCGACGCGCCTGGAAGCGCTGGCTTTGCCAGCGCGTGCGCCACACGCTCCGGTGGCGAACCAGCACGTGCGCGCCGGCGGCCGGCGAACCGGCACGCGCCGGTCCACGGACCGACGTGTGCTGATTTCACGAAATGACGACATCGTGACGTCATCCAACGGTCGGTAACCGTTCGGATGACGTCATCGCCGACAACGTTTCGCCAGACGGTCACCGGCCGGTGACCCGACCTGACCGGCGACCCGACCCGACTCACGGACGAGGCACGCGCCCGGCACGTGTCGGATGACGTCTGCGTGACGTCATCCCCCGCACGCACGAGGCCCGTGCGGTCGGTCCGCGCGAGCGGTCCGACCGGCCCGTCCGGTCCGACCGGTTCGACCGTCGCGACCGGTCCGACCGGTCCAACCCTCGCCGCCCGTTGACCGTTGACCGACCGTTGACCAGTTGACCGTTGACCGACGATCGTTGACCGTTGACTTTGACCGTTGACCGTTGACTCACCAAAAATTAAAAAAAAAAAGGAATTTGTGTTCTTTTTCAGTCATGCCTTTGTGGATTATAAGTAATCCATTTTTAATTCTGCATTTGTTGCATGAATTTTGGAAAATTATGTATTTTCTCTTATATTAATTATGGATTATAAGTGATCCATTTTTAGTTCTGCATTTGTTGCAGGAACTATGATGCGTTATGCAAGGATACCTGCAATCCCAAGAACAAACGAGGGAAATGCAAGACTTAAAAGGCTGATGTCAGAATTAGCTAATTATCGGTGGCATGATAGTGATTTATTATCACATGTGGTCAGGGTCAATCAGATGACCCAGGAAATCATCAATAATGGTTATCTTATGCCGGATTTTGAGAATGTGACGGCTTTGTTGAACACTCTTCCACCTGAATGGCAAGCAGTGTTAGATCGGCTATGGGAGGTCAACGTGGTCCCGGGTTATAGGAGGCTGGTGGAAGCTTTTGTAAGAGAGTACTATAGGATTGAGTTGGCCAAAACTTCAACCCTTAGATTGTGCGCTACGTGGCGCAGAGTGAATGCGCCTTGGTGGCGATATGAGAGCTCTCCAAAAGTTTTCCCATGGTTGGTAAATGTACCTTCAAATTTCTCAGATATTTTGACTGATAGATTAGAAGGGACATTCCCTATTTATTTCTTTGATTGATAATGTAATGATTACTACCTGATTGTTGTTAATGTAGCAACCGATATATTAGTTGTATCATGTGAAAGCATTGTTATTTTATTGGATGTTAAGATTTTTATTTGCTTTCTGCTATTGCTGATTGCTGTGGGTAATTAGCTATGGGTATAATAGAAGTTTTTGTAACTTCATAGAATTGATTTTGCATATGACAATCATATTAATGATAGTTTTAAGTTAGGATTTTTTGGAGGATGATTGGAAACATAGTGACCTTTTGATTCTGAAGCCTTACTTGAAATTATTTATTAATATGATGGGTCTATGCAAATAGGGATGCATAAATGATAGGCATTAATTATTCGTGCATGTATGTCTGATGTGTTCAGAACGATGGTTCAGCAACTAAGAATGTAATTGCTGATATGAACGGCAATAATTGTGAAATATTGAATATGAAGATTCAATATGTGCTGGAAAAGCAAGAAGCACTAGAAGCTCTTGACCACATTATGGAAGATATTCAGGGTGTCGTGCACCACCTTGAGCTAGTAGAGGACCGCCTAACGGTATTTGAGCCGAAAATAGACATTTGCTATGCTGGTTCTAGCTCAGAAAGGGCTTTGTGCTCTAAGCGCAAGCATATTAATTCGTTCAATATGTGGGAATGCAAAGAATCAAGTCCTTATTGCAAGAAATCAAGAGTTAACCAACACAATAGAGGAAAACGTCCTCAAGTGAAGAAAATGTCAAGAGTGATGTGTTACAATTGTGACAAGAGAGGTCACTATGCTCGCGACTGTCGTGAGCCAAAGAAGCTATACACCTCTTGTACATTTGAGAACTTTGCTTATATGTCAAGTTCAATATTATTGGCTGAATCCAATCCTTTGTGGAATGTAGATTCAGGAGCGACAGACCATGTAGCAAAGGATAGAGGATCCTTAGTGGAATTCCGACGATACCAACTGGAACTAAGTGGTCTATATTGAAAATAACTCCAGAGCTGAAGTTAAAAGGATTGGCACCTGCCAATTGAACATGCATGGTGGACGCATCTTGATGTTCTACATGCTCTGGAGATTCGTCGCAATTTAGTGTCTGTCTTAAGTGTTGGTTAAGCTTGGTTTTGATATGAACTTCCATAATAAAGGTGTAGATTTGTGTTTAGATACAAACTACTATGGTTGTGGTCACTTATTGAATGGTTTTATTGTACTAAATATTGACTGTGATGATGTCAATATGTTATTCTCTTGTTTCATGTCTTCTACCTTATATGATAATGATGTGAATATGGTGGCATGCTAGACTTGGTCATATGGGCCAACAACATATGAATAGACTAGCCAAAGAGGGCTTGTTGGGCAATATTGAAAAAGTCGATTTGTCCATAAGTGAGCATTGCCTAGTAGGGAAAATGACAAGGAAACCATTTGGAAAAGGAAAAAGAGCTGAATTTTCTCTGCATTTAATCCATTTGGGCGTCTGTGGTTCAATGAATGTGAGAGGAAGGCAATGGGCTGTTTATTTCATCACTTCTTGATTATACTCGAGTCGGATATGTCTATTTGATTTCTCATAAATCTGAAGCATAAGTTGTTTCAGAAGGTTTATGAACCTGGTAGAAAATCAATTAGACAAGAAAATAAAGGTATTTAGATCCGATCGAGGTTGAGAATATTTATTGATAAGTTCAGAAAATTATGTGATGAAAAAGGAATAGAAAGATAGTTGTCTATTCCATATACTCCTTAACAAAATGGTGTTGCAGAGAGAATAAATAGAACTCTACTGGAATGGTTAGGTCCATGATGGCGTATGCTAACTTACATATCACTTTTATGGAGTGATGCGTTGTTAACTGCTGCCTAAATACTTAACCGGGTGCCTTCCAAATCAGTTAGTTCCACTCCATATGAGTTATGGATAGGTAGAAACCAGACTTAAGTTTACTTAAGCCATGGGGTTATTCTACCTATACTCATATGTCCTCTTACAAGTTTGGGAAATTGAGTCCCAAATAAAAGTAGAGTATTTTAATGAGATACTCCGAACACTCAAAAGGTTATGTGTTCGTAGGTGAGCAGGAAAGTGGGAGAATAACTGAATTTAAATCACAGGATGTCACATTCTTAGTGGATGAATTTCCTAAGAAGGGCAAAATAGGGGAAGATTACTTCCTATTTGAAAGCTTGGATTAAGATTATGATATTAGTGGTGTTTATCCAAGTGGGAGTAATATGAGATGTGATGAATTGAATTCAACTCATTCTCAATTGCAACCACCTGATGTGACGACATCATCATTACCTAATCCAAGTGGGAGCATAATGGGGAATGATGTGCTAAGTGTACAATCTCCCATACGGTGAACAAGTCGCTAAAGTATTCCCCGTCGATGTTTTGACATTGAAAGGGAAACTTTTATGGTTGCTCCACAAGATGAGGATGAGCCAAGAAATATTAATGAGGCTCTGAATTGCCCTAGTAAGGAAAAAAAAATGGATTAATGCAATGGAAGAGGAAATGGAGTCAATGAAATCAAACCAAGTCTGGAAACTGGTTGATCTGCCAAAAGGACGCAGAGCTATTGGAAACAAATGGGTTCTCAAAATAAAGCGAGAGGCTGATGGCTCGATTGAAAGGCATAAGGCTCGCCTTGTGGTGAAGGGGTATAATCAATAGGAAGGAATTGATTATGAAGATATTTTTTCTCCTGTAGTAAGATTTGCCTTGATTCGCATAGTTCTGGCAATAGTGTTTAGTATGGATCTTGAGTTACATCAAATGGATGTAAAGACTGCTTTCCTCAATGGAAAATTAGAGGATGAAATATATATGGAACAACCTATTGGTTTCATAGTGAAAGACCAAGAAGAAAAGGTATGTCGACTTTGGGAGTCGATATATGGCCTTAAGCAGTTGTCAAGATAATGATATATACGTTTTCATAATGCCATAATGGCATATGACTTTACAATGATAGATGAGGATCATTGTGTATATATCAAAAGATCCAAGGATCAATTTGTGATCATATCATTATATGTTGATGATATACTAATTGCCGGAAGCAATATGGAGCTAGTCAATACTGTCAAAAGTTGGTTGTCTTCCAAATTTTGAATTGAATGATATGGGATTGTAAACCCATTGACGCTCCTATTGCAAAAGGTGAAGGATTGAGCAATAGACTGTGTCCAAGGACTCCACAAGAGAAGGAACAAATGAAACATGTTCCTTATACTAGTGTTGTTAGAAGCTTGTTGTATGCTATGATGTGTACAAGACCTGACATATGTTTTGCAGCTGGAATGGTGAGTAGATACTAATCCAATCTAGGTCAAGCACGTTGGAAAGCCGTTAAGAGAATACTGAGGTATCTAAAGTGGACTGCTGATTATATGTTGAGTTATTATGGAAAGGATCTGCGACTCTAAAGCTATTCTGATGTTGATTGGGGAGGAGATTTAAATGAAAGGAAATCTACCTCTAGGTTTGTTCTCTTACCGAATAATGGTACCATGTGTTGGAGCAGTAAGAAACAAAAGTATATAGCCTTGTCCACGATGGAATTGAGTTCGTGGCATTATCAGTAGCAGTATAAGAAGATGTTTGGCTTAAGAGATTATTGGATCATTTAGGTGTTATTGGAAGTGCTGCAGATTTGTTATTAGTTAACTATGATAATCAAGCAGCAAAAGTGTACACTAAAGATCCAAATATCATGGCAAGACCAAACATATAGATACCAAGTATAATTTTGTCATGAATATGATTGCACAAAAAGATGTGAACTTAGAGTACATACTACGCATAGAATGGTAGCAGATCCTATGACAAAGCCAGTACTGAGAGATGTGTTTTGTGGCCATATGAAATCTCTAGGACTGCGTAGAGACTAATGTACTGAATATTATAATTTTCCCTAAGTGTTCACATATGATGAATTTATGTTTTTCATCATTAATGCCTATGAATCTTTGTTTGATCTTTATGCATCTTAATGCTTAGTGCATTACATTTAGTTGAAGAAGTATGTCGGACAGATAAGATTAGCCCCCTCACACGGGTAATCGCCTCTATTTACTGTGTGATAAATAGAGATGAGACTGTTTTTAAGCTTATTATCTAGGTGATAATTGAGAGCTCAAGCTTAAAACACGTATGTCGCCTTAACTGGATGTTAATATGAGGACATAATACTTACTATGTTCGAGAGTAAAATATCCCACATATTTTACTTTATCTGTCTATGATGCCATATATGAGTTCTGATGAATTTTATGAATGAGTAGATACGTGAACTTAAGTTAGACATTGGGTACGTCTGAACTATCATCTGTACGGTATTGAAAGGTGTAGACATACGCTCCATGGGAAAGGAGTTAATACCGTAATACGTATTTCATACTACGTATGCATGAGACGACCAATAAGAGTGGCAAAAGTTTGATCTCAACTTTTATGTCGTGTGAGACTCTTGAGGAAGAGAGTTCCTCAAATTTCTTAGTCCCCTTATGACTCTTACTTATTCTCAAGATTTCTATATAGTGTTTGCTATATTAGGATGTTGTCAATGGTCATGAGTGATTCGATCTAATGGGGCATTTCTAGAAAAGCAAGCTGGACTGAAATTGAGAGTTTGAAGGAAAGAGGAAGATCGATTTTGGAGAATCACATTGTAGTTTTGTATTCACCGGTTAACCAATTATAATTGTCTTTGTGATAATCATAATTGTGAATACAATATATATATATATATATATATATATATATCATTGTTTGAAGGAGATCGAGAGAGATATAAATGTGATCGATCGATCTAGGGTACTGCATACTAAATCTACTCGGATTGTGATGCCCATTATGAGCTGTTATATATTCCTAACAGATGTATGACAACGAGCTCTCAAAGTATGCTGGTCGCACGGATTATTCACCGGTATGAATGTTGAAGAGAGGTAAAGAGAATTCTGTTTGGCCCACCATGTGCGAGTGGGAGATGATGGATTTATGAGATGGGCTTAAGGCCCGTCCGCCCATGCTGGGCCCAAAAGGCCCGGCCCACGGGAATAGGGCCCGTGGAGGGGGAAGGTATAAAAGGGAGGAGAGAGAGAGAGAAGACAACGTTTTGGAAATAACGTACATCTTTTCTTCTTACGCTCTCTCTCTCCCAAATAGAAAAACAGTAAGCAAACGGCAACACTATCTTCCCTTCAAGGCACCATCGGATCGAACAGCACCACAATTTCTTCCTCGATCTTCAGCATTGGTGTCTAATCTGTGGCTAACAAGGTACGCTCGACTCCGTGGTGTGCTTTACGATCGGTGATACCTGTTTTCCCGGGCTTCGTCTTCCGCATTGATTTAGGGGTTCAATTTAGTGTCGAATCCTGTTTTCGGGGATCAGTCATTCCCAACAGGATGCTAATTCAAACGCCCCCTTCAAGTCTGTCAAAACATGATTTATGTCCGACCTTGTACCTGGTTCTGTTTGTGTACAAGACTCTGCAACCCTTGCTGCTATCTTGGCCAAGTTGATGTGGAATTTTTCTTCCACCTTTGGGTCGATAAGTCCGCATATATATCCACTTTTGAACTTGGGAATCGCCCATTCATGTATGGGCACGCTTTTTCCACCTCTACTTGTATTGATTGCTGGATGTCCTGAAATTAGCTCAAGGAACACCATCTCAAAACCTTGAGCACAATCACAAAACTGTAGGCATCACTTTTATTGGTTAAGTCGTTTGTCGATGTTCCATACCTGCACAACATATAATAAGAACATGGACTGCCGGATTTTCTATGCATGCAGAGATTGAGAACCATCTAAACAAGATCAAGTCTAAGCCGTTACTCAGGGGGGAGGTTGGCAGAAGTGTGCAAAGAACCATGGACTGCCGGATTTTCTATGCATGCAGAGATTGAGAACCATCTAAAAAAGATCAAGTCTAAGCCGTTACTCAGGGGGGAGGTTGGCAGAAGTGTGCAAAGAACTGGTTGACTTGTAAGTACTATTGGCAGCTGCCTAAGGTCTTGACAGACTCTTGACAAAAAAAAAAAAAAAGGTCTTGACAGATTGAAGTTGGATATTTTGGCCTGCATGTTTTCATTCAACGAGATGTTTGTAGTCCTGATGTCTCTATGGATGATGGACGGGTTGCAAAACGTTATGGAGATAACCCAAACCTGCAATTCTTGTGAAATTTCCTTAAACCATGCCAATGCGAAGTGGGGCAAAATCGACAATTATGCACGTCTCATTTATGTACCTTGTGCCATGTCTACAGCAATTTATAGTCCCCTATCCCATGTCAAGACATTTGGCTTGGCCCCTATTACACCGACATCCTCGCATTATGCTTGAGAAAGAAACGGATGTCTGAGGGTTATATTTTAGAGAATACAGAAACATACAAAAACATGATGAAGTACCTGATAAGTGTTGTTGCAAATTTCCGTTAGGCAGGAATTCATATATTAACGGCTCATTTTTGGAGTCATTACAAAATCCTTTAAGGGAAACCAAGTTTCCATGGTGGACCGTCGTTAAGACGTCTGCCTACAATATCATGAATGTGATTTTCATATTGATATTCTTGAAGCAAGATACACTTTTCCAGATGCTCCTTCACCAATAACTGTTTCAAAATTCGTGGTAATCCTAAACATCGCCATACTTGAAGGTTCTTGATCTTCCTATTTTGGATTCTGCATACAATCTTACAATGAGTAATCTATGATGACTTTTGAATATTGCCAAGTAGACTTTCAAGGTAAATTATCCTAGGATAACTCCAATTATGTGATCAAAGGGGTGAAAATAAAGTAATTGATAGGAGTAGGACGAAAAGTGAAAGATCCAGGCAGCGGTTGCAGTTCAGGATGCAGATATATCCGGGATTGCACAATCAAATTCTTTCCTAGAGGAAATTGAACTCCCCAGTTGACACAGTTTTGCCACTTGCTTGCTGTCTAGTGGAGTTCGTTTGAACATCAAGTTCATATGCTCTAGGCCAATGACTTAATTTGGATAAACATGCCACTGTTGTCCGTTATTGATTTTTCTTTTCTTCATCCATGACTTGCTCTCCTAGACACTTCATTAGAGATTACTGAAGCAAACCATTCTGAAACTATGAAGTCAGAACAACCAAAGTGGTGATTTCCCTTGTAAGTGATCTAGAATCAACCATCCCCTTTTCCCCGGATATCATAGCCTAACAAGAGAAGTTCACAACAAGCGAAGTGTGGGAGCAACAGTGAAAAGGCTGCGGATGATAAGTAGAAGAAAAAGTTACATCTGACATTTTTCCTTTTGATTAAACAAATTGTAGCCAAAGCACACAAAAGAACTAGTAAGAAGGCGAAACTGATGCAGCGACTGGGACAGAAATGGATTTTTCATTATTTTTCTCCGGGCATGGGTTTGCCCGGCAAAGATTTGGGTTGCCATCCAAGCCAAAAAAGAAAAAAGAAAAGAAGGAAACTAACTGGAGTTAAATGTTCTGGTAGCTTTTTGCCAACATGTTTCCTTTTGTTTAACCAATAGTAGCCAAGGTAACTTTTAGATATGCACTAGAAAGCTCGTACGCTCACATTGTAAATGGTCCCTATTAAGAGTGATTCATACAGTATCCACTCTTTGCATCAAGTACGGGCAACTTATATTATATTGGATTCTAACAAAATGTGAAAAGAAGAGTTATTTAAATTTTATTTCATTTACGCACAATCATAAATATTTCTTTCTACGCATTTTACATATTCCCTATTCATTAGCTAACCAATAATGGTGAATTTTTCATATGGATGAAGTTCGATCATCGGCAAAAAAGAAATCTCGGATAATTACTCTATTAGATATGCACATGTGATAACCCCCATCGACAATGTCTTTTAATGAGGGGAAGGGTACTCATGAATCATGATGACAATGCACAACTTTTCACAGCATGATTAGAGCATTAGTGAATTGATTAGACTATTTGAAAGCGAAAATCACCTTTTTTATTTTATTTTATGTTTTCTTAAATTCATGAACATGGGACACAATCTCTTTCATCATGGAAGCGCAAACTTATAACATGATTCACGTATGATTTTACTTTTCTCTTTTGGGGGGCCAAAAACAACTCCCTAGTGCTTTTATTTATAGGTTGAGCAAGAAAGGCATTGGACTAATTACAGGATGCACCATCAGAACAATAAATAAATGACTTTCATGCATATTAAAGAAATTAAGAAGTGGCGACTTTTACTTTTAAAAAAGTGAGTTTTGCTTTCATATTTATAGATTGAAAAGAAGCCAAAACCCATTTCATTTGTCGAGGAAAAAAAATGTTGGTTGTCGTAGTATGCATGCTTTTTCCGTTCAAAAAGAGACTTTTGTCGTGGAAAATTTTTCTTTTAAAAATAAAAAAAAATAAAAGAATATGAGAGTGGAGTCATCCAAAGTTAAAAAAATGTTTAAATAAAAAGCCATTTCGGTATGATTTCTCTTTATTTAAAAATATTCTGCAAGTAATTTGAGTGAATTTTAAGCCTAACCACTAACATGTGAGAGATGATCATGCTGTCCACAAACAAGAATTTAATACTCAATAATTTGAGCAATTATTAAAGTACTTGAGGATTTGGAAAAACCTTTATGTGCTAAGCAAAGCTTCCAATGAATGTTTTGCAACAAATTAATCGGAGACCAAGGAACCATTTGATGTATGCAAGACTTAGACATGATTTCTAGATATGAACAAGAAATGCCAATTTACTCTTTTTGCATTTTCTTGTTTAACATGAACATAATTAATCTTAAATGCTATGACTATGTGACCTTTAATTTAGCATGTATCGATGAACTAACATGAAATCCCGATTGACATGTATGCTACATTGGAAAATCTACACAAATTATCTAGAAAGACTTATATTGGAATTTTGCATAGAGTTTTATGACTTGATTAATAAAATTAAAAAATTTATGACTGAATTAGTGTCTATACAATAAGTTCAGAATTAATTTGGTAAATTTTCCCTTCTCTACTAATGGCAATGGACTTGTGCAATGTACGATGTACAACAATCAAGAAGAAAAATGTATTCATGGAGACTTGCCAAGCTGTTTCGCTTGTAAATGATGAAGGGGACTTGACTTCCGCTTGGATAAATGAAACAAAAGGCAAAACAACGGCCAACTCAATCAATATAGATCGGCCCCACTTTTCTTGAAGCCTCTTTTCCCCTCTTGTTGTAAGATAAAATAAAGTGTGTCTGAGAATACTTTCTCCATGAAAAAACAGATTTTTTTTTGATATGGAATATGAGAACGTGGGTGATCAAGAGTCGTTTCATGTTGGCAATGTGAGGACGATCTGATTTTTGCCTTTCATATTCCACCAACTCGCTCCCTCAAAGTTTATATTTTTATCCCCAATCCGATGCGTAAATGAAGGCTCCTACCATGTGTCAGTGACCCGAGCAAGACTGAGATGGGAAAACACTCTCTCTGCTCCGACCTCGTATGTCACTTGGGCTGATTATGTTGGCCATGGGTCTCGCTCTCGAGCTCAGGGACTAATTCTCTCTCTTCCCCCTTTGAGGAAGCTTTTTTCTGAACAAAAGATGAAAAACAGAGGATGTTTCAAACAATGGACAAAGCGGTGCTCTTTGGATGAAAGGCTGAGCGACGGTTCATTCGACGAACAGTAGTGGCTGGCAAGAGGTACCGCCGGCCACTCCACCGGTACCCAAATAAAGGAGACGACGGTGGACGGAAGAGGAAGATGAGAGAGAAACCACAAGTTCAATTTATTTATGTCATGGACACGTGTCGACTTCTTTTGGACTTTCAGTACAAAAGTATATGCCACGCGTCAATCTACGACGTGATGATATCTACTCACTGAATACTTTTTGCCCCTTCAGTTTTGTCAAAACATGATTTATGTCCGGTCTTGCACCTGGTTCCATTTGTGCACAAGACTCCGCAACCTTTGCTGCTATCTCAGCCGAGTCGATTTCGAATTTTTCTTGTACCTTTGGATCGACAAATCGGCGTATATATCCACTTTTGAACTTCGGAATTGCCCATTCACTTATGGGCACGCTATTTCCACCTCCACTGTTATTGATTGCTAGATGTCCTGAAATTAGCTCAAGGAGCATGTCCTGAAACTGTAGATGTCATCGTTTAATTCATCAGCAGATGGTCCATACCTACTCAGCATATAATAAGAACACGGACTGTCAGATTTCTATGCATACGAAGATTGAGAACCATCTCAACAAGCTATTACTTGGGGGGAGGTAGCCAGGGGTGTTCACACGATTGGTTGACTTGTAGATGCCATTTTCAGCTGCCAAAGCTCTAGAAAGACCGAAGTCGGATAGTTTGGCTTGTATGTTTTCATCCAACAAGATATTTGAAGCCTTGATGTCACTATAGACGATGGGCTAGACACAACCGTTATGGAGATAATCCAAACCTGCAATTCTTTCAAAATTTCCTTTAACCATGGCAAATGCAAAGTGGGGAAAAATTCACAATTACGCACATCTCATATATGTACCTTGTGCTATGTCTACCGCAATTCGTAGTCTCCTATCCCAAGTCAAGACATTTGGCTTGGCGCCCGCTAAACCAACATCCTCATGTTGGGTTTTAAAAAAAATATGTTTCGTAGGATTATTTGGAGAAAACAAAAACATACAAGAATATGATAAAATACCTGATAATGGTTGTTGTAGATTTCCGATAGCCATGAATTCATATACGAACACCATGTTTTTGGAATCATCACAATATCCAATTAGAGAAACAAGTTTCCATGGTAGACATTCATTCAGAGTTACTGTGAAATTATGAATGTGCATTTCATATTGACATTGCCATAGCATGGAACCAAGCTGTCAAATAAGCATATGATCGAATCATTCTATCCAACCTCAGCTCGAAATTCCCTTGCCATGACAATTTAGAGAGCACCTTCACTGCAACTTTTGTGTCTTCATTCAGTTTGCCAAGATATACTTTTTCAAATGCCCCTTCTGAGATAGCTAGTATAAACACCTAGAGGGGGGTGAATAGGTATAAAAACAATTTCTCTAGATACGGAAGCGATACTAGGCAAACGGTAGAAAGGAAATTCTCTTCTGGTTAACAAAATGAAATACGATCAAAGTGAAGCAAGGAGTAAGGAAGAGAAATTTAAACACAGGGTTTATAGTGGTTCGGCTTATTCTAAGCCTACGTCCACTCTTCCTCACTGACAGCCCACTGACTGGATTTCACTATGAACAAAAGAGATGTTACAGCATAGTTTTTCCTTGGTTCCACAGTGTAGATATTCTACCACACTTCCTCAAGGTTTCTCACAAATATAGACTCTTTTTTGCGTACAAGATTTCGCTCAAAGAAATTGACTAAATAACAAGGAGCTTCAGACTTTGGAATTCTTCTACCGCGCACATCTTGAACAGCTGAGAACGACTTCCTTATATACTCCTTTATGCCATCATATCCGTTGGCACTTACCAAAGGAATTCCTCCAATCTACCCGTTGGACGGAATCAATTAGGAAGATTATTCGAGCTATTAAAGGAACATGTCGATAGCCCATCAATCTTGTTCGCCCATACAATCAGGATCTCGGTTTCCATAAGTAGAACCTTCCAAAGAATATTTTGCCAATCATCAGATCCTTAATCTTCGAATTATAAAGGATTCTGTTATGTCATATCCAGCCAAGAGATCTTCTCCAGTCGATAAGGTCACATCATTAATGAAACATCTAGTTTTGGATAGCCTTTCTTCAACGGATTAGAAACTGTCAATGAGGATAGACTTTGAGTCTTGAGTTTGGCTGTCCGGAGGTCTTCAGACTTTAAATAGCAGAGTCTGCAAACCTTCAGACTAGACTGATGGAAACGTTTTGTCAGCTTCAAAACATTTCAAGAAGATTTCTCCAATAATCCCCCCCTTTTTGATGGTGACAAAACTTTCTTGCAGATTTGGATAACTTTGACCTGCAAAACATTTCTCAAACACATATGCATATCTTATAAAGATAAATGGCTAAATGAATAACACTAGGATCTGCAACCACAGAAAATAGGTTAGTCTTGTATATGATAAAGCTATCCATAAGATATCAATAGTAGTTAATATAAGCAGTCAAGTCCAAATCCAAATTCAGTCCACACATCCAGACACAAAAATAAAGTCATAAAGTCAAACATCAAAACAGTCTAAGTTAAGACAGTCCAAACGATTAAAAATTCAAAGTTTCAAATCTTGCATCTCTCCCCCTTTTTGTCAGCATAAAAAAGGCTGAGATGAAAATGGAATAGAGTCAAGAATGCTTGGGAACTCGGACAAGCTGGAAATCTCCCATTGACTGAACGATGCCTTCCAGCCTTTTCAAGTCTTCCTTTAGTTGAGCAACATCCCCACCCTTAGCATTAGCCTGAATCTGAAGAGAAAGGGCTTGGATCTTATCATTCAATGATCCCAAAGAGGCTTGACCTGCATTCTGCAAATTCTGAACTTTGCATTCCAAAGCATATATCTAACCTCCCATTTCCAAGAGCATGTCCATAATTCTGCGAAAATCTGCTGAATTATCGGTCTGCGTACTGGCTTTGGCCCGATTTGATGGAGTAAAGGCAGACGATGGCAGATCATCATAATTACGCAGATTTAGTGATGAAACATCATGACCTTCCTCAGGAAATTGAGAGGCATAAATGTCCTCTGGATCTGCTGGAGAGCGACTGACTCCCTCACCGGTAGTAGGATATGAGGACATTCATTTTTTCTCATGATCTCCCTCTGTTTCCATACCTTCAAGTGGAGAAGAGTGTCCCTCATGATCTCCTTTTTCTTGATCTCTTTTCTCTTCTTCTTCTTTTTCCACTCTTTCCTTCTCAGCATTTCTTTCTTCTTCTTCTCCTTCCTCTGTTTCTTTCTCCTCTTCTTCTCTTTCTTCTTCTTCTCATTCTTCTTCTTCTTGCTCTTGTCCTTCTCTCTCCTCTGCTTCTTTCTCCTGTTGTTCCATTGGTTCTGGGACAGGACGACTTAGCTTTTTCAATGCTATAGCAGAAATGGTGATGTCATCATCATCATCATCATCAACAATAAGGGCTCTTCTTTTCTTGGATGGAGCAACTATGGGCTCCTTCCCTTTTCTTTTTGCTGCTGAAGAGATTTGATGAGACTTAACAGGAGTCTTCTCCTTAAATTTCTCCAATGCCTTGCTTAGTTCTTTCAGACGCATTTTAGTTACCATTTTTAGCCCTACCTCTATATGATCACACGATCGAGCACAAAGAATTTGTGGAGGCTGAATGTTCAGATGTTTGAATAACTTCGTCACAAGACTTGGATAAGGTAGTTGACCTCTGTCCTTCACCACTGCTCTATACATGTGGAACATAACAGTGTGAGGAAGAGAAAACTTTTTCCCAGTGATGATGGCATACATCAGCTTTGCCTCTGAACTTGAAACATCAATCTTGGAAGTTGATTTCGGTCTGAGGCAATTGATCACAATCTTGTGAAGCAAAATGTTGAACGCACTCATCCTTAAGTAGGAAATCGTTTCATTTGTTCTCCTATCCTTAACAAGTTCCAATGTAGCACGAGCAATGGAAACTTTGATCGGTTGATATCTTCCTCTCTCAACTCCTAACACATCTGCCAGGATATCCATATCCACTACAAAGTCTTGATCTTTGACACTGAAAGAGAATCTATTCGCATCCAGGAAACTAAGATTCGAATAGAAATAAGCAGTTAATTCAGCATGAGCTTTTGTGGTGTCAGAACTGCTCAAGTTGAAGAAACTAAACTTTTCTCTCAAGTTGACATTTATAGCATCAAGGAAGTCAAAATCCACACTCCTAGGGTTTATCACCCCACGCTTCAGCAATTTTGAGCATAAATCCTTCTGTTCCTTCGTTCTAAACAACTCTCCCCTTTTTCCTCGATTTTCCGCCGCAATACCCATCCTCGGTTGAAATTGGCTGTACAATTTATCATCATCATTCCCATCTATCGGATTAAATCCCCAATCACGAGGATCACTTGGGATATTTGCAAGGGTTTCTTCTGCCATCCCTTTATGAGCAATTCCCAAACTTTCCATTTTCCGCAAAAAGATATATTCATTCCCATATCCTTTGTCCTTAAGAAAACCATCGACGTAGTTCAATGGAGTACCAGTCCCTTTTAAAGCACGATAAAGCTTATAAATAAAAGAGGGCCTTTGAACTCTTACAGGATCTGCATCCTCAACGATTTCTTCTTGTTGATGACCAGCACCCTGTGGACTAGATGGTGGAGAATGACACCGCTGAGAATGTTGTGGGCTCTGTTGCTGATTTGGAGATTCCTCTTCCTCAGTGAGATCGAAGTGCGTAGGTCCCTCACTCATTCGCCATGGTCCCCTGCTTGCGATTCTTGAAGACTTTCTTGAAGACGACATCCTTCACGGTCTTCGGAAGATTCCAAACTTATTTTTCCCAAGAAAGTTGATGACTTTTTGAAGATTAAACAAGGGAAGAAAACAGAAATGGAAGATCGATGCTTTCTAGGGTTTTTATGAGTGAATCGAAGAAGAGCGGACAGAATATAAGGTATTAGAAGAGAGGCATACGGAACGTCGTAAAAAGAAAGTATAAAGATGCCTTTTCAAAAATAACTGCCTTTTTCAAAACAATAGTCATTTCAAAAATAACTTCTTCTTTATAAAGGAAACGTTGCAATAATCGCGTCAATTAAAGATAGCAATAATCAAACACGGTTGATAATCGTACCTTTTCAAGATAAGATTTGAGAGAGAATAACTTACAGTCAGGGTCTGAGTCTGAGTCTGAGAGTCTCTAAACTTTAACCTCCTCAAGTCTTAAAATGTTGAGTCTGGAACGGATGATTTCAAATTGATTTTTCTCCAAAGGCTTTGTGAATATATCCGCCAGTTGGTTCTTTGAATCAACAAACTGAATCAAAACTTCTCCATTTTGAATATGATCTCTTATGAAGTGATGTCGAATCTCTATATGCTTTACTCTTGAGTGAAGAATTGAATTTTTGGTAAGATTGATTGCACTGGTGTTGTCGCAGTTAATCTCTGTGCATGAGTCTTCAATTTTAAAGTCTCTTAGCTGTTGTTTTATCCATAGAATTTGCGAACAACAACTTCCAAGAGCTACATATTCTGCTTCTGCTGTAGAGAGAGCTACTGTACTCTGTTTTCTTGAAAACCAAGACACTGTCCTGCCTCCAAGTAGTTGACAGGTACCCGAGGTGCTCTTTCTATCAACTCTGCAACCGGCTAGGTCTGCGGCTAAGTATCCAAGAAGAGTAAAGTCTCCTTTTTTGGGATACCAAAGGCCAATGCTTGAAGTTGAGGCAATGTATTTGATAATACGCTTTGCAACACTTAAATGAGATTCTTTAGGGTCTGTTTGAAATCTAGCACAAATGCAAACACTAAACAAAATGTCAGGTCTAGAGGCAGTAAGATAAAGAAGTGAACCGATAATACTTCTGTATAACTTTTGGTCGACTTTCTTTCCTCCTTCATCTTTGTCTATCTTCAAGGAACTCAACATTGGTATGTCAGCCTTTTTGCAATTGTCCAGTCCAAACTTTTTGACAAGATCATTTGCATACTTTTCTTGATGAATAAAAGTTCTTTCCTTCAACTGCTTTACTTGAAGCCTGAGAAAGAAGGTTAACTCACCCATCATGCTCATTTCAAATTCATCCTTCATAGTCTTAGAGAATTTCTTGCACAGACTTTCATTAGAGGATCCAAAAATAATATCATCAACATATATTTGAACAAGCAGAAAACTTTTGCTTTCTCTTTTAATAAAAAGAGTAGTGTCTACTTTACCTTTAACAAAGCCATTTTGAATCAAAAACTTACTCAGCCTATCGTACTAAGCTCGAGGTTCTTGCTTTAAACCATACAAGGCCTTTTTCAGTCTGAATACTGAGTCTGGCTTCTTTGGGTTTTCAAACCCAGGTGGTTGTTCCACATAGACTTCCCCATGGATAAATCCATTTAGGAATGCACTTTTGACGTCCATTTGGAATAACCTGAAATTCTTATAACAAGCAAAAGCAACTAGTAATCGAATTGCTTCTAACCTTGCTACTGGTGCGTAAGTCTCATCATAGTCTATCCCTTCTTCTTGCGTATATCCCTTGGCCATGAGTCTTGCTTTATTTCTTACGACTTTTCCTTTCTCATTTATCTTGTTCCTGAAAGCCCATTTAGCTTCAATAATAGATTTACCTTTCGGTTTAGGAGTCAATTCCCAAACATCATTAATGCTGAATTGTCTGAGTTCTTCTTGCATAGCTTCAATCCAGCTTTCATCAGATAAAGCTTCTTCTATGCTTTTGGGTTCTATTTCAGAAATAAGAGCCACAGCACTAGACTCTTCACGCCTTTTGGATCTTGTGCGAATTCCTTCATTAATGTCGCCTATAATGAGATCTTTGGGATGACCTTGTGCTTCCAGTTATTGGTTAATTTGTCAGATTGATGGTCACTTCCTTCACTTGAATCTTCAACATTCACTTGTTGCTTGTCCTTCAAAGTCTGAGCTGTTTCCTGAGATTTAGACTTTGTAGAGTCTAAAGCAGGTTCAGACTCTTCAAGATGAGTCTGAATAGATTCATTTTGCATAGAGTCTTGAAATCTGACATTCATTGATTCCTCCACAGATTGAGTTTTTTTTTTTTTGTAGACTCTGTATGCTTTGCTGGAGGTTGAATATCCAAGAAATATGCCTTCATCTGATTTCTCTTCAAACTTACCAACTCAATCATTCGCATTTTTCAAAATAAAGCATTTACATCCAAACACATGAAAGTATGAAATAATCGATTTCTTTCCTTTGAATAACTCATAGGGGGTTTTCTCCAAAATAGGTCTTAGAAAAACTCTATTGATAATATAACATGCAGTTGAAACTGCTTCATCCCAAAAACGTGAAGATATATTACTTTCAATTAAAAGAGTTCTAGCCATTTCTTGAAGTGATCTATTATTTCTTTCCACAACTCCATTTTGCTCTGGAGTATATGGAGAGGAGAACACATGCTGAAAACCAGATTCATCACAGAATTTTGTAAAATCTTGATTTTCAAATTCACCTCCATGATCTGTTCTTATGCTAGAGATAACATACCATTTTTCATTTTGAACCTTTTTAGTAAACTTTTCAAAATAAGAGAAGGTTTCAGACTTACTTGCTAGGAAATATACCCAAGTAAATCGTGAGTAGTCATCCACAATTACTAGGCAATATTGTTTACCTCCAATGCTCTGAGTTCTGGTTGGTCCAAAGAGATCCATATGCAGAAGCTGCAGTACACGGTTAGTGGAAACTTGATTTATTGGTTTAAAGGAATTTCTTACCTGTTTTCCCAATATGCAAGGTGTGCATAGATCAGACTTTTGGTATGATAAATTGAGTAGACCTCAAACAAGCTTCTTTGATGAAATTTTAGCTATCTGCTTCATATTAACGTGCCCAAGCTTTCTGTGCCAAAGGTTTCCTTGGTCTTGAATTGAGATCAAACATTGTGATTCATCTGGTTTCACATCCAAGAGGTAGATATTTCCATGTCTTTAGCCCATGAATGACTGAGTAGAATCTTTACTTATTCCTGAACATATTCCTTATTGAAAGTTGATTTTGAAACCAGTATCACACAGCTGACTGATACTGAGCAGATTGTAGTTGAGTCCTTCCACTAAAGAAACATTGCTTATTGTGAGGTTTCCAATCTTTACAGTTCCAAATCCCACTATTCTTCATTTGCTATTTCCTCCAAATGAGACTTTTCCGCCATTCACTTGAACAAGCTTTATGAAGCAATTTGAATCTCCTGTCATATGTTTTGAGCATCCACTATCCAGATACCATTTTACCTTTTTCTTGATAGTGACCTGCATTTGGAAAAGAAACTCAAACTTTCTTTGGTACCCATCTTTTTTTGGGTCCATTCGTGTTAGTATGATATGCGGTTTTTGCCCATACTTTATTGACAGGTTTCCAAATCATAGGACATTCTTTTTCAAAATGATCTGCACTATTGCACTTTGAACATCTGAGAGCATTGCGACCTATTGGTTTTACAAAGATTCTTTAAAAATGATTTTTATAGGCATCTCTTGAAGGTTTTTGCTTAATTCTTTCTTTCACTTTTGGAAAATCAATTTAAGGGAAAGGTTTCAGCAGTCATTCCCAAACCAGATTTATTGAAATAAGGTCTTTGAATAGAAAGAATTTTTTCCAGTTTCTCAGAACCTATAGAAAATCTTTTAGAAATGTTTGAGATATCATTTTTCAAGAATGCATTTTCTTTTGAAAGTTTATCTTCACTTTCTCTAAGAGAAGAAACATTTGAGTCTAAACATTTCACCTTGTCTTTCAAAACGTTTTCCTGTTGTTTTAGAGCAGCATTTTGTTTTTTGAGTTCGGAAATCTTTTTAAGAGAAGTTTTAAGACTAAAACACAACTCATCAATGTATTTAGAAACTTTAATAGGGATTTTGAAGTTACTCACCTCAAATTCACTGTCTAAATCTGATTCTGTCTCGGAGTTTAAATCTAAATCCAATTGTGCCATTAGACATATGTTGGCATAATCATCATCACTTTCTTCACACTCTGTAATACTTTTCATTTTTTCCTTTCTTCTTCCTCAGAAGCGGACAGTTGGGTCTGATGTGTCCCTTTTTCTTACATTCAAAGTAGACTACATCTTTGTTTGATTCATCATCCTCAACAAACTTAATCTGTTGCCTTTGAAAACTCTGTTTCTTTGGATTGAATCTTCTTCATTTTCTGTTCAGCTTTCTGAATCTTATTATCATGAGGGCAAGCTCCTCATCGTCCATATCATCTTCAGAATCTGTAACATCAAAGTCATCATTTGATTTTAATGCAATGGATTTCTTACCTTTAGGGTCTTTGTCTTCATTGATTCGTTCCACTTCATAAGACTGAAGAGTTTCAACCAACTCATCAACAGATAGTGGCATGATTCTTTGGGTCTCTCTGATTGAAGTCTTTATGTGATTCCAATCTTTGGAGAGTCCACACAGTAGCTTGTTTACCTTCATGGGATCAGAAATTAGTTGACCTTGATTTTCAAGACCATTCGCAATATCTGTAAAACGACTAAACATGTCAGTTATAGATTCTCTCGATTTCATTCTGAAGGCTTCGTATTGACAGAGGAGAATGTTGATTCTAGTCTTTTTCACTTGATCGGTTCCTTCATAGGTAATATGTAATCTATCCCAGACTTCTTTTGCTGTAACACAAGAGGATATTTTGTTATATTCAGTAGGTGACAAAGCATAATATAAAGAATAAATTGCTTTTGCATAAAGAGCTTATCTCTTGATTATCTCTTCCTGAGTCATTTCACTAGACTCAACAGCTTCTTTTCCTCTCTCTGAGATAGATGCAACTTTAGGAGTGATTCCTCTTCCCACGACATCCCATTCCAGAGGATCCTTTGATCTTAGGAACGCTTTCATCTTGTTCTTCCAGATGTTGTAATTCTTTCCATCAAAGTAAGGTGGTCTGGTATTGCTTTGCCCTTCCACCAGCCCTGAAGCCAACATACTAGCCATGGATCTTTAACTCTGAAGTAAAACTTTTCAAACAAAGTGAATACACGGGCTCTGATACCAATTGAGATAGCTAGTATAAACACCTAGAGGGGGGTGAATAGGTGTAAAAACAATTTCTCTAGATATGGAAGCGATACTAGGCAAACGGTAGAAAGGGAATTCTCTTCTGGTTAACAAAATGAAATACGATCAAAGTAAAGCAAAGAGTAAGGAAGAGAAATTTGAACACAATGTTTATAGTGGTTCGGCTTATTCTAAGCCTACGTCCACTCTTCTTCACTAACAGCCCACTGGCTGGATTTCACTATGAACAAAAGAGATGTTACAGCGCAGCTTTTCCTTGGTTCCACAGTGTAGATATTCTACCACACTTCCTCAAGGTTTCTCACAAATATAGACTCTCTTTTGCGTACAAGATTTCGCTCAAAGGAATTGATTAAACAACAAGGAGCTTCAGACTTTGGAATTCTTCTATCGCGCACATCTTGAACAGCTGAGAACGACTTCCTTATATACTCCTTTATGCCATCATACCCGTTGGCACTTACCAACGGAATTCCTCCAATCTGCCCGTTAGACGGAATCAATTAGGAAGATCATTCGAGCTATTAAAGGAACATGTCGATGGCCCATCAATCTTGTTTGCCCATACAATTAGGATCTCGGTTTCCATAAGTAGAACCTTCCAAAGAATATTTTGCCAATCATCGGATCCTTAATCTTCAAATCATAAAGGATTCCGTTATGTCATATCCAGCCAAGAGATCTTCTCCAGTCGATAAGGTCACATCCTTAATGAAACATCCAGTTTTGGATAGCCTTTCTTCAACGGATTAGAAACTGTCAATGAGAATAGACTTTGAGTCTTGAGTCTGGCTGTCCGGAGGTCTTCAGACTTTAAATAGCAGAGTCTGCAAACCTTCAGACTAGACTGATGGAAACGTTTTGTTAGCTTCAAAACATTTCAAGAAGATTTCTCCAACACCTTCTCCTATCTCTATTCCAAATTTCTCAATGATCGTCAAAATATCTTCATACTTGAAAATTGTTAATCTGCTTATTTTCCCTTTGGATTCTGCATACAATCTTACAATGAGTACTCAATGACAACGTTTGAATATTGCCAAGTAGACTTTCAAGGTAAATCATCTTAAGATAATTCCAAATGTGTGATCAAAGGGGGAAAAATATAACGGACAGGAGTAGGACAAAAAGTGAAAGATTCAGGCAGCGGTTGCAGATCAAGATGCAGATATCCGGGATTGCACAGTCAAATTCTTTCCCAAGGGACCACTATACTAAATAGAGGAAACTGAATTCTCCAGTTGACACAGCTTTACCACTTGCTTGTTGTCTAGTTGAGTTTATTCGAACATCAGATTTATATGCTTTTTAGGCCAATGACTTCATTTGGAAGAACATGCTAATGTTGTCCGTTCTTGATTCTTCTTTTCTTCATTCATGACTTGCTCTTGGTCACTTTATTAGCAACTAGTGAAGCAAACCATTCCCGAATCTATGAAGTCAGAACAACCAAAATGGTGATGTGCCTTGAAAGTGATCTAGAATCAACCTTCCCTTTTCCATAGCATGACAAGAGAAGCTCACAACAAGCGAAGTGTGGGAGCAACAGTGAAAAAGCCGCGGACGAGAAGTAGAAGAAAAAGTTACCTCTATGGGCATGGATCTGCCTGGCAAATTTGGGTTGCCATCCAAGCTACAAAATTTTTAAAAAAGAAAAAGGAAACTAGCTAGAGTTAAATTGTTCCGGTAGCTTTTTGCCAACACGTTTCCTTTTGATTAACCAATAGTAGCCAAGGTAACTTTTTGATATGCACTTGAAAACTCGTACGCTCACATTATAAATCCCAGATAAGAGTGATTCATTCAGAATCGATTCCTTACACCAAGTACAGGCAACTGGTCTTATATAGGATCTAACAAAATGTGAAAGGAAGAGATATTAAATTCTATTTCGTTAGTGCACAATTATTAAATATTCCTTATTCATCAGCATAACCAATAATGGTCAAATTCTCCTATGGATGAAGTTCAATCATCAAGAAAAAAGAAATCTCAGATAATTACTCTTTCAGATATGCACACACGATAACCCCCATTAATAATGTCTTTCCATGTGGGGAAGATTATTCATCAATCATGATCATAACGCACAACTTTACAGCATGATTAGAGCATTAGTGAATTTATTAGACTATTTTAAAGCGAAATCACCTTTTTGTTTTCTCGAATTCATGTGCATGGGACACAAATCTCTTTCAATGTGGAAGCACAGAACTTATAATATGATTCACGTATGATTTTACTTTTTTCCTTTGGGGGGGCCATAAACAATTCCCTTGTGCTTTTATTTATAGCTTAAGCATGAAAAGCACTGGACTCATATTATTACCTTCTACCAAAAAAAAAAAAAAAGCATTGGACTCATTGCAGGATCCACTATCACGACCAATAAAAGATGACTTTTGCTTCAATAATGCAAATTAAAGAAATTAAAAAGGGAAGACTTTTGCATTAGGAAAAGCAAGTTTTGCTTTCCCATTTATAGATTGAAAAGATGCCAAAACCCATTTCATTCATTGAGAAAAAAAAAATGTTGACTGTTGTAGTATGAATGCTTTTCCTATTCAAAAAGAGATTTTTGTCGTGGAAAATTTTTCTCAAAAAAAGAAAAAGAACATGAGAGTGGAGTCATCCAAAGTTAAACAATGTTTAAATAAAAGCATGATGAAGCACGGTTATTTTCTCAAAAGAAAACTTAAAATGGATATTATCTTGGGCCTGAAATGACTAACTGAATCTCAAATAAAGGCACTAGCTAGCTAAATCCTCGCCAAGCGATGAGCACATGCATTTCAAATGCTTTTTACCAAGCCATCATGGGGATCATTGGAGCCTTTTTTTTTTTCCATTCTTCTTTTTATTTTTTTCCTGTTGTGGCTTTCTTAGAGGTGAATCATTAGGGAAAGTTAATGGATTATTAATCTTACAATTAACATGGACTTTCTCAAGAACATACCAATTGCAACTTTGGTCAGATTTAATTTAATCATCTAACCATGCAAATCAATTCACGTTGGAGTTGTCACTAATCTATTATGGGCCAATTAGAAACTCAAGCAATTTGTAAACTAGATTTGTACATACAAGGACTTGGTTACACTGGATAAATATAACATTATTTTGATACATTTTCTCTTTATTCAAAAACATTTTGCAAGCAATTTGAGTTAATTTTAAGCTTAACCACTAACATGTAAGAGATGACCATGTGGGCCTACAAACAAGAAATTAATACTCAATAATTTAAGCAATAATTAAATTACTTGTGGAGATGGAAAAACCTTGATGTGCTAAGCAAAGCTTCCAATGAATGTTTTGCAAAATATTAATTGAAGACCAAGCAACCATTTGAATTTGATTTATGCATGAGTTAGACATGATTTCTAGATATGATTAAGAGATGCCAATTTACTCCTTTTGCATTTTTCCGTATAGACATGATATCTAGATATGATCAAGAGATGCCAATTTACTCTTTTTGCATTTTTCTTGTTTAACATGAACATAATTAAACTTAAATGTTGTGACTACATGAATTCTAATTTAGCATGTATTGATAAACTAACATGAAATCTCGAATGACAAGTATGCTACATTGGAAAATCTGCACAAATTATCCGGAAAGACTTACATGGAATTTAGCATAGGGTTTTTTGACTTGATTAATAAAGTTGAAAAATTTATGACTAAATTGGCATTTGTATAATAGGTTTAGAATTAATTTGGAAACTTTTTCCCTTCTCTGTTGATGGCAATGAGACTTGCACAATGTACAACGTACAACAACCAAGAAAAGCAATGCTTGTATGGAGACTGGCCAAGATGTTCCGCTTGCAAATAGTGGGGAAGACTAGACTTGCACAAATATAAATGAAACAAAAAGCATTACAACAACCAACTCAGTGGATACAAACTGGCCTCGCTTTTTCTAAAGCCACTTTCCCCCCTTATTAGGTTGCTGTACATAAAATAAAATGTGTCGGAGAATACTTTTGCCATTGAATAACAAATATTTTGATGTGGGATATGAGAGTGTGGGTCACTAAGAGTCATTTCATGTTTAGAATGCAATGACGATATTCTTGCTTTTTATGTTCCACCAACTCCTACATAATTGAATTCTCAATTCATTCAATATGCTTAATTGGACAAGAACGTTATCTGATTTTATGCCAAGAAATTTTGTTTGAATAGATAAATCAAGAAATTTTTATTCACTTTTTCTGTAATAGCTATCTTTAAACTTCACTCTTTGGATGCAACCTAGGTGGCGTGCGACCCAAGCGACTGTTGCTCACTTGCAGCCTCAAGTGGTCCTCGCCTGGGTCTCACAAGGATCATGTGACCGTGATACCCAAGCGACGATTGCTTGGGTTGCCTGGGTCGCGTGCTGCTTGGGTTGCCTGAGATCGTGCAACCTCCAGCGACCTTCGCCAGGGTTGCACAACCCTCATTGTAGGTCCCCTGACATCGGGCAACTTCGATCGACGATTGCCAATGCTAGATTTAGCTCGCTAGCGGTTGTAACCCTTTGTCAGACTGACAAAGGGTTTGGTACTTTTTAATAAAAAGAAAAATGAGAGACAAAATTGGAATTTTGAAGAATTGATAAAGGTAGTTTTGGAAAAAAAAAAGGGTTTCAGAATTTGGTCAAATGCTAAAAGCCTAATGCTAAATTCTAGCTTTCACTTGAAAGCTTCTTCAAAATTGTTGTCAAATGGTTCAACTTTTCCTTAAGGGACTTTGGAAATTGAAAGTCCATTGGGAATACTGAACCAAATGAATCATAAGTAACTTTATTTTAGCTATGAGGATGATGACCTCGGTTTCTATTCTTGGGCTGCTTTCACTTTCGTGGGCTGCTTTCACTTTAGAAAGTCGAAAGGGATGAGCACCTAGCTAAGAGCAGCAGACAAAACTTCTTTCATTATTCCAAGTAAAGCATAGAAATGAAGAATTTCTAACTTATTTTTTGCCTTTGGAAAGTAAATCTATTCTTGTAAATTCACATCATGCTGGACTTAGTGTGAAGATCATTCAAAACACGTGTTCCCCACAAAATCATCTTTTTGGTTGGAAAATATATCCCAAACAACTTTAATAATGTGATAGGATGATGCGGGATTCTCTTCTCATCAATAAAGTGAATAGTAAGTATTATTGACCATGGGGTCTACATTGTGTTCTTCCATCCATTCAAGTGCAAGTCAAGTCTCCTCCATTATTTAAGCTTGAATAATCTCAGCAAATAAAATGCTTTCTTTGTGTGGGATTGTACGTTTTGTGGGTAAAGGTAGATTCCATTTCCATGGTGGATATTTTTCATATCTAGGATAACATTCTCGTCAATTCCTATTAATTATCAAATGCAAGATTTTGTTAATTTGAAAACAAAGTCGAAAAGTTCATAGTTATTTGTGTGGACACAAAAAAAATGATCAACCTCCTTTATCATCATCATCAATAAGTGACAAGTTCAGTCAATCTTGTCAATGATGAAGGCCCCCACAAATCTGAATGGATGTAGTCCATCGTACTTTGGTCATCTGAACTGTCGTGCTATACTGCACTCTATGCTCCTTGCCATGAAGGTGCTTTCTGAATCATCGTGGCAAGGGTGCAACCCTTTTCAAGCAGGGGTGAGATATAATGCTGCAACCATTTGCTTATTTAGGAATATGCCAATACACGTAGTAAAGCCACATTCATGATATTTTGGGCACAACTATTAACAATTGTTTATAGTGGAAACTTGGTTTCTCTAATTGGGTATTGTGATGACTCTAAAAAGGATGGCGTTAATCTATGAACTTATGTTTAACGGAAACCTACAGCAACACTAACCAGGCACTTCATTGTATTCTTGCATGTTTTAATTTCCTCCAAAATAATTTCACGAATATCTGTTTCTTTCTCGTGTATGATGCGAAGATATGTTGATCTATAACACAGGCCATGCCAAATGTCTTGACGTGGAGTAAGAGAGTGCAAATTGCTACAGATGTAGCACAAAATATATCAATGACATATCCATTATTACCACTTTTGCCTCTTCATATTGGCATTATTAAAGAAGATTTTGCAAGAATTGCAGGTTTGGATTATCTGCATAACGGTTTATACTTCACTTCTCTAAGGACTTGATGGAATAAAGGTTATATATAACATTGATAAATGGCTCAAGAACTCGAGGAGATTCCTTATCTATGACTTGGAAATCGCCTTCTCATCCGCATTCTGACGTTTCTGTTGCGGGAATCAATCAGTTGGGTTGTACAAGAAAGTGATATTTGTTGTTTTGGAATCATCCTGTTACCTATTAAAATTTATTGTCAGGGAAAAAATCCCTATTTTTTAGACATGAATATATATATATATATATATATATATATATATATATATATATATTGGAAAACTCTCTTAGCATGGAAAGAAGGACAAAAGCCACTAAAAACCACAAAATATGCTAACGGTGATACATTTAAGCTATTTTTTTTTGTGACACAAAAAAACCTTAACTTGTATCAGTGTGACATTTCGTCAGAATTCTGTCAATGAGGACTGTAAAAAATTTGCATATGTCGATGCCAAAAAGCAAACATTGTTGAAGGAAAACGATGTTATTTTGATTGAAAAATCATCTGATGGAAAATCATAGAGGATAAATGTGTCACATAGGTAAACATTTTAAGTTTGTTAGATCACAAGAAAATAGTGTTGGGTAAATGTGCAAAGTAAGTATAGTTTGGGGTTTCGATATAACAAGAAAAAAAAAAGGCTGAGAGTAAATATCTCACATTTAATATAATTTAAGATTTTTTGTGATTTCTTTTCCAAAAATAAGCGTGAAAAAATATAAACACTTGATTAGCGGCATGGTGGTTGAAGTCAATCCTTTCTCTAGTCGCCTTAAAGGTCAATCCTATTCCATTGTCGTACGTAAATCTATCATATGGGGTTGGCATGAAACATGAACAATTTTAAAAGCAAATCATTATCACAAATGCACAAGCCGTTCATCTGATATTACACTCCTACTCTCGTCTTATCACTATCCAAAGAACTTTATATCTAATCCGTGGGACCCGGAATTTCTGTTCTTGGGCAGCTTTCACTTTAGAAAGTCGAAAGCGATAAAGCACCACCAAGCTAAGAGCAACAAACGAAACTTCTTTCATTATTCCAAAGAAAGCAGATAAATTAAGAATTTCTTACTTCCTCTTTGGCTCAGGAAAGTAAAACTATACTTGTGAATTCACATCATGCTAGACTTAGTGCGACGATTATTCAAAACAAAGAATCAAATCATTATCACAATAAAAAATTAAATTAATTCTGATTTACCTGCTCTCGAGCTCCCCACCGAGATCATCTTTTTGGTTGGAAAATATATGTCCGAACAACTTTAATAATATGACGGGATGAAGTAGGAATATGGTGATTCATCATGGGGCCTGCGTTCCATCTTCTTCCATCGATTCAAGTGCAAGTCAAGTCTCCTCCATTATTTAAGCTAAAAGGATCTTTGCAAATAGATTTCTTTCTTCCTGTGGGATCATATGTTTTGTCAGTAATTATAGATTCCATCTCCATGGAAGAGATTTTTCATATCTAAAATAACATTCTCATCCATTTTTGTTAATTGTCATGTGCTGGATTTTGTTAATTTGAAAACAAAACTCTAGAAATTCATATTTCTTCGTGCCGACATCATCGTTCACTCAACCTCATCGATGGAGGTTAGTATATACTGGGGCACCTCCTTTTGGTTGCACTTGAGAAGGACCCCACAAGTTTGAATGAATGTAATCTATTGTACCTTGGTCCTGTGAATTGTTGTGCTGAGCAGTAGTTTGTGCTGCTTGTCGAACATGCAATGTTTGCAAAAGTCCATCTTCCAAATTTCAAGCCTATATAGAAGACCTGCTCCCTCAAAATGTTTATACCTCTATCAGACATGTGGATGATAACTTTCAAAGTCTTAGACTTTGAAATAAATTGACATCCTCGATAGAGTAATAATATGAAAACCAATCCCTATACAATGTAATGTGACATGTGAATCAATAATTCATGATCCACTCCTCTCTAGCATTATCCACCAGATTCAGCAGTATCACACACCTACGCTTTTTCAAAATATCAACTTTTTCTTTTACTTTCATAGTTTGAGGAAATTTATCATCTCCCTCCAATGCTAAATCCATACACTATGGCTCTAACATCACACACATCTTAATGCACCAAAGATTAAAACCATTCGTGCCAGTAAATTTCTACAACTCAAATTTCATAAAATCTTCAAATTTAATAAAATCCATAATGGTAATTGCATACAGACAAAATTTTCGCAATAATTGATCAATAATAAATGTGACAACTAACGTGAAAGCGTGAACAAACGAACAATTCAAGCATGAAATAAATTGTAGAACTAAAATTTAACCACATTAGATCGAGATGGTTCCACAATAGAAGATTACAATTGCTTGAAGGCTCAACTATCAAGTGTTTCCTGATCCTAGAAATCCAATTCACAATGAACAATCACAAGCAAGGAGATTTTTTATTAATTTATTTATTAATGTTCTCAACTCTCTTGAAGGATGACTCTTAAAAACTTTCTAGGGTTGTCACAAATTGTGATTTATAAGGACTTCAAAATAGGGATTAAAACATGTTTGGATTCGAGACCGCATTGTTGGGTTGGGTGTCTAAGCGGAATGCGCCCGGACCACCGGACACAACGTTGGAAACTGCATTTGAGCCTTTGAGATCTGTTGAGTGCCCAGCCGGTCTTAGCTGGCCAACCGACAATGGGCGGCACTCCGGCCACTTATTTGCTAGGTGCCCACCTAGTGGTCGGACATGTCTGCACTAGGCGGGCCTTCTTCTCGCATCCCCTGATCATCCGTGTCCATCTTGGAGTTGCTCAGCAAACACTTTTGAGTGTCCAGAGAAACGTTGAACTCATGTCAATTTCAATTAATTTCGAGCCAAAACCAACGAATGCCATTTTCTCAGACTAATGTTTGAGTTCAATTTGAATGCATTACGATGCTAGAGAAAGAAACGTGAAAATTAAACTTTGGGACTTCAGACTAAGGGAAATGCTTCTCATAGCTGTAGAAAGGAAAGAGCTCTTGTAAAAAAAGTAGTTTAAATTTCGTTGAGCCGAGAAAATTTGTCCAAAAAGTCTTAAACCTATTATATTTTTGTCAATTCAATCTTAAACTTTTTAGTCGTGCCAATTAAATCCCAAATTTCTGACGTTCTACCAAATGATTTCATTTGGTTGCTAACGTGGATGACAGTAGTGACATAGGACAATCGGCATTAATGTAGACAATTTTGTATAAAAAAATTAATTATTTTTTTATTTCTGTTCTTTTTTTTTCTTTATTCCTTTTCCTTTTTGTTTTACCAAGTCTGGTGAGGATCACCGGCTGATCCTCATTAGGCTTGAACGAGAAAAAAGGAAAATAAAAAATAAAAAATTTAGAAATTATAAAAATTGTCCAGTTTAGCACTTGTGTCATGTAAGATAGTTGGTATCTTTGTCAACAATTTCCGATTAAAATTGACTGGATTAACCTAATTGACAAAATGTGAAAATATTTAGAACTCAATTGATAAAATATAAAAATAGTTATGACTCAATTAATAAAATTAAAAATTTAGGATTAAATGGATAAAACCATATTAAGTTTATGATGTTTTGAACAATTTTTTCTCTATGAAATTTAGGATGATGTAAAATCGTCCGACGGAATTCATCAGTAATTTTCTCCTCGTTATGCGTTAGAGAGATTTACCGAGAGAGATGTGTGAGTGACTTAAGGAAATGACACTATCAAAAGGATGGCCAGATTTCAAAAGTTTCCTTGTTACTCTTTTTCTGAATGACCCAAAAAGAGAATGATAAAGCAATGCACAGCATCTTTGAGACGATTGTCCGCGATGAGCCTCGCGATTGAATCTGTGGAACATGATGTTAACTGATTACCAAGTGCAAAATAATAATAATAATAATAATAATAATAATAATAATAATAACAATATAACGACAAGGAAGACTATAAATAGTAAAAGGTTTAGTGACATGCAAAAGGATTAAAAGTTAAAAATGTGAATAATAATCGTACGACCACCACCACCACGATGACTTTAATCCGTAATAGTGACTGGGGCATGATTACTCTCCCCCAACCTTAATTCGAAGGAAGGTTTCCACATGTAAAAAAAGTAAAAGTTCAGATATGAATAATAACAGTATAATGATGAAAACCGCGACGACCACAAAATGACGTTGACCGCGACGACTATAAATAGTAAGAATGTTCGTGACATGGTTACCCTCCCCCAACTTAATTGGAAAAAAGCATGCTCCATGCAAAAAAAAAAAATAATAAGAGGTAAAATTCTCTTATCGAGAACCAAACAAGAATCTTTCAATTCATTTGGCTCTCACGCTCAATTACTTATATAAAATTTCCATATCTTTTTTTTTTCAAATGTAATTAAACTATCCTCTCTTCCCTATTCATATTCCCCAAAAAAGATATCAAAACAGATCACTAATCCAAGACCTAAAAATTCTATTTTCTTCTAAAAATTAGAAAAAAACTTTAAAATTAGAAAAAAAAATTAAAATTAGTTTTTCAAGTAGAGTTCTCTTAAGATATTTGAAAATTCTTGATTAAAGAAATATGTACTCAAAATTGAAAACGCTCTTAAGATTTTGTCATAGGGTTTAAATGTCCTTGAAGACAAAGGTTAAGTCGTTGTTTATGCATTTCTACTTCATTTATCATTGGATCGCACACTTTAAATATGTTTATTGTTGTTTACCTTTAGCTTATTTAAGAATGTGATTTTTTTTTTAAATTCTTAGCAATAGATTCTTATTTGTCCTTGTAATTTATTTAAGACTGTTTTGGTTGCAGATTGTTATTTTAATAATTGCGCACCTACTTAGTCCCCTTATATGTTAGTGAATAAGCTTAAAATCAATCCAAACTTCTCGATTAACATCATTTTGGTATTTGAATAAGATTAGGTACCGAAAGGGCACTAATTGATTTATTAGTATAATCAAGTTCTCAACCATAAGTATTCTAGTTGCTTATGAATTGAGATTTACTTCTATGCTTCACTTGGTTTATAATTGACTTCAATAGATTAGTGGCGACTCCTCATTTGAAATTCTCATAGGATCAATTTTATTTAACATTGAATATCCCAACATCGCGTGGAGTAAGGGCTTGGGAGAGCTTGTACCTAATCAAGTGCCTTAGGCTCATTGTTTAGGCAATACCCCTAAACCTATACTGTCAAGGACAAAAAGGTAGGTTGCAACAGTAATCTCTTATCGGGCCTTGACTGTTAGGATCAATTAGGTGTGATTAATGTAATTTATATGTATATATATTGGGCCTTGACTGTTAGGATCAATTAGGTGTGATTAATGTAATTTATATGTATATATATATTGTCATCAATCTCAACCTTATAAACTTGCTAGGACTGAAGTATAAGTTTACTTTCATGTTTATCATAAGCAGCGTTCCTCTTCCCTTTCCAGAAAACAGAGAAAGGTCTCTTGCAAATATACATAATTGATGATATTACGTGCAACCCATATTAAATTAGCATTATACTACTACCTAGAATCTGAGGTGGTAGGAATAGAGAAGTTCGCCTTGGATATAATAATTCATTCAATTTGAAATCATTAACAGGTTCATTTGTCGAGATTGCTCGATATGGATGAGCCCTCATTTTTTTAATCCCGCCATTGATTGCTATAGATAGGACTATTCTATGGCACGTTGGTGAATCCTCTTTTGACGAATCAAGCAATGGCAATTTTATACTGGTGGTGCGCATCTTCTTTGGCCGAGTAGCTCGTGTCTAGTTAATATACTGGCTGTTGCATTGGAACCCCAATACAAACAGGCCTATCCTGAATTCTAAGAATTAGACGAGATGGGGATTGCCTTTTATTTGTACATAAACATTTTACGAATGTGTATATTATCAAAAGACAAGCTCAAGTCTAGTGTCCGTAATTTGTTAAAAGATGCTTATGGGTATATCCCTGCTTGCCTGTGAGAAGCACTACATTAGGACCATCAATGGTACATATAATTTGAGCTTATCAAGTACTTTAGTCCCTCATTTTTAAATTTTCTTAGTCTACCCGCTCACAATTACGTAATTGTTACTATTTAATCAATGGTGTTGATTCCAATTGAAATGTCAGCTGAATCCCAAGAACGTGCTGGGAGGGCGTGGTAATGCCAATTACCCCATCTATGGATAATCCCAACCTCTGGATCACCTCCCCCAAACTCGACGTGGAATTCCTAATTTCGCAGTATTAGGAATGCAATGAAATGACATTATTAATGGAGAAATAAGCGAGAAAGGACGAAAGGACATCATTGTTATAAAACGAGATTCGAAGATTCGATCACAGAAAAGAAAAGGGAAATGGATGATGCGATCCCAAAAATATAGTAAAAATTTGCCAACAAAAGTTAATCTTTTACTTAAGAAGAAACTAGCCTCTGCTACCTTGCCCCAGGGACATTGTCAGAATGGAGCTCCAAGGAGGTCATTTCAAAAGAACCACTTGATTTGCTCACTAGAGACTCCTTCAGCTCTGCCAATACATGATTTATGTCCAGCCTTTGGATCGCTGTCGGTCGCGTACAAGACATAGCAATCTCCACTACTTTCCAAGCCGAGTTGATGTCGAATTCTCCTTGCAATCTTGGATCCATAATGCTTTGTATATCACCTCTTTCAATGATAGGAATAAGCCATTGAAGTATGTGCATGCTGGTGCTGCCATCTCGGCTTCTCATTAATGGAGGTCGGCCCGTGATCAACTCAAAGAGTACGATTCCGAAACTGTAAACATCACTCTTCTTGTTTAAGTTTCCAGAAGATTGAAACCTAGGAGGAAAAAAAAAACAAAAACCAATAATGGATCTTTAAATCAAAGATGAAATCTTAGGGAATGTCAACATTTCTATCCAAATAGAGATACCGAATTGAACCAAAATGATAATATTGAGTTTTAGCCATTACTCGGGGTCTAGGTAGCCGGGAGTGCCCGCAGGACAAGTTGACACATAAAAGTCGTTTTCAGTAGCGAAAACTCTTGACAGGCCAAAATCAGCTATTTTAGCTTGGAAATCTTCGTTCAACAAGATGTTAGTAGTCTTCAAGTCTCTATGGATGATAGGCGGCTTGCAACCGTTATGCAAATAATCCAAACCTAAAATCCTTGAAAAAACTATGTCAACAATGCCAAAGCAATGACAAGAAGAAAACCTACAACTGTGAATATCTCGTTCATGTACCTTGTGCTACATCCACAGCTATTTGTAGCCTCTTACTCCATGTCAAGACCTTCAGATGGTCCTCTATAGGTTGCATCTTTACTTTAAATATGAGCAAGAAATAGAGTTTTTTAGGATTATTTACAGAAAAACAACACAACAGAACATAAACACGCACCTGATAAATGTTGCCTTAAATTTCCATTAGCCATGTATTCATATATTAATGCCATGTGTTTGGGATCATTGCAATATCCCAACAGAGAAACCAAGTTTCCGTGGTGAACAATCATTAAGAGCTGTGCCTGTAGTATCATGAGTTTGCATTATCATGATGTATATAGACAACAGTCTAAGGGGAAGTTCCTAAATGTACATATGTGTAAGCGAGCATAAGTTGAATTTAAAAGGAAAAGTGATTGCATTATGCTATCTAACCTCTGCTTGAAATTCCTTGTACCCTTGCTTTGATGATTCAGAGAGCATCTTCACCGCAACTACAGTGCCGTTATCTTGTGTACCAAGATATACCTTTCCAAATCCACCTTCACCAATCACTCGTCCAAAGTTCCCAGTGATCCTTGAAACCTCTCTGTACTTAAAAGGTCGATTCTTTAATCTCAGTGTCCTTTTACTAGATTCTGTACCAAAAAGGTTCCTATGAGTATTGTGATTACCACCCAGGATAGTAGACTTTTGAGGAAATAACTCCAACTGCATCGTCAACAATTAAAACATATAGGGAGGGCTTTTGGAATCCCATTTCAAGAGTTATATTGATGAAGAAGAGGACTAAAAATCAAAAGATCTAGCCAGGGATTCTCTGTCAGCTACCACCGATATGCTAATATACAGATTCTTTGCTCAATACATACAGATAAGTTTGAGATTGCACAATCAAACTTTCTTTTAGGGAGCATTGGAATATTAAGGACAATTGTAAATCCTTCCCATGCGTAGCAAGTTACTTTTGGAAAAAAAAAAAAAGAAACAGAAATTTTATTGTCAATAAGTGAAGCTGAATAATGCACATTCTCTTTGTAATGCTGATGTGACCGTTCTCTTTTTTCCCGATTACAATGTTGACGAGATTGTAAAATTTAGGGCGGGTAAGGAGATAGCAAGTTACTAAGTTGTATATTATCAACTACATTATCCTATGAATAGACACTATTACAGATAGAACTGTATTTAAGGAAAAGAAAATTGATGATTATTGTCAAATGTTGTGTACATTGTGTGAACTGGACAAGAAAGAAAATTTACCTGCTATTTGCTTACGTTTACTTAACCAAACTAGAGCCAAAGCACCAAAGAGAATTACTAAGAAGCCTGAAACTGATGCAACAACTGGAATGAGGATGTCACGTTTTTTCTTTTTCTGCGGGCAAGGATCAGCTAGGCAAAGAGTCGCAGTTCCTGTCAAACTGCCACAAAGAATGAAGAAGCTAAACTCAAAGTCCTATCAACATTGCCAAATGCCGATCACAAGTTGGCCTTCTTATTTGCTTTCAAATGAAAACATGTTGATAGTCCTTCCACTGTATAAAAGTGACATACGACTTAACGAGAGAGAGAGAGAGAGAGAGAGAGAGCACCTCATGTTTAAAGTCTTGTCCACTACCCTTTTCTTAAGAGCCTCAGGAACTGACCCAGTTAGGTTGTTTCCACTTAAATTTCTGCAAATGTAGCCATGGTTAGATATTTGTGTACTTCAAATCCTTGACTGCTTCACTTAGACACATTAACTTACAAAAATCTAAGATGTGATAATTCTGCCAGAGTTTCTGGTATTGCTCCCGTAAGCTGATTGTTAGACAAATCTCTGGAAAAAGACCAAGTTTAGAATGCCTAATGTCAAGTTAACAAGCTCCATAACCAAAAGCAAGATGTTTCCCCGCAGTAGGGTAATATTTCAATAGCCTGTGTCTTCTAAAACACAACCTTAATCATGCAATCATGAGTTGACTCCCATGGGGTGCTTAATCATGAGTGACGTGCAGACACTACTAATTCAACCACGGTGATACTTACAAGTATTCCAATCTTGATAGATGTGAAAGTGATGAGACTATGTCGCCCATCAAATTGCTTGAGCTCAATCTCCTGACCATAATAGATCAAAATAGAGGATCCTGTCATTGACATCTTTATAAAGGCAGCATTGTTTGGTACAACAAAGAAAAGTTTGTACAATCAATTCTTCAGAACGAAAATACTTCAGGTTCTCCTGGTATAGATGTTTCAAGAAGACCACTCATAATCGTCTTTCTCATTCCTGGCATGGGTTTTCCTACCTCCTTGTTCTATATTTTATGGTTATTATTGGCTTAGAGTACCTAAAAGATTATTTACATAGGACCTAATACTTGCTCATAAACGATGCAATTTGGAACACTTGCCTAAAATTGGAAATGTAGGCTATTGGTGAAAGAAGTTGCACAAACAACATAACTATACATCAGGGAAGGAGGGAGCATTTATTGCCAATCCACGAGAGTATATAACTTGTCATAACCCACCCCAACCATATGGAGCAACCCCCCAAAAAAATATTCAAGATGATGACTTTTTGGGGAGGATGTCCAATTAGGGATTAGTTTATGAGCTCTGTCCAATACCATGTGAGGCTAAGGGTGTAAAAAGCTCCTTATTTAAAGCATTGAAGTTCCCCTTATGCCCCCAAGAGCTTGACAAAAAATTGACAAAGTTCTCAGTCAATCTGAGAATTCACCCTTAAAATTTGTATAAATCCTAAATGTTCTTTCTCATAAATACAAAAAAACTTTCGGTTTTCATGATGAATGGGAATTCTTCTTAAGTTTCACCAAGAAAACCAGCATTATCAATGAAAAGGTGTTAGGGGACTCACAGCGATATAATCCTTGGAGGAATTCCATAGCTACAATTAAGACCTTCCCATGTGTAATTGCTTGGTACGCACGGATCACCTTGCCAGCTTTCTCTCTTAATGCGATACGTTGCCTTGATGTCATTGATAGCTTTTACTGTGGTTTGAGTCACACAAAAGATCTATTATCCAAAGAGAAGGATAAAGATGCAAAAAATGTTTGCGATCACATATGAGTTTTACAGACTTTCAGCTTTCCAAAAACTTGTAGCTTTTCAGTGCTTCAACTTAAAGACACTTTCCAGCGATTACCAAGCAAAAAGTAGCCAAAGCAGGGAATTGAGCATATAGCAGAGCAATACTTAGCCACGTCCGTTGATCCCAACCAAGCAACCATTACTCAGAGTTCCCGAATAACATAAGACTCACGGTGGAGATTAGTATATCTATTATAGGATTTCCTATATCTTCTTATTGACAGTGGAATATTTGTCATGCTATTATTGATATCAATTGTAGCACAACTGTAGAAAGGGTATGTAGACAATAAAAGCATGTAGAAAAATAAAAGCGTACCATCATCTTGTGCTGTGGGCACGTATGGAAGATCACCAACAGTATAGAACTCTACAGCATTGAGGATCGGTGGATATCCAGACTTATTCGTCGATTCAATTGAGAAGGTGATGAACGACCCGTTAACTGGAGTGGAAACCACAACCACTGGCTTCAAGTATTCAAGGTTCACCGTCTTCGTGAATTGATGATCATTTATAGAAATCACGAACTCCCTCTGCACGCCACTCGTCAGTCTCTCAATTTCCACGAAATAAAAGTACACAATCCATTTCTTTGTGGATAACGAGATCGAAGGTGTCCAATGTAAATCCATGGGAAGACTGGCATTCATTGATCTCTGAGCAGTCCGAAGAACTTCCCCAGGAACCTTGTACTTATACGCATCATTATCCTCAGATAAATCAATGGCAGACGTGGTGTTGAGTATGGACCAATTATAGTTTTGAGCTGTCCAGATTCGATCGTAAACATCGATAGGGTACCTGTGTGCGGTTTCGACAACAGTTTAAGACAAAACAATTAAGCAATTGACTGATTGACTTGCAAATGCCTATTCATATGGATATGCAAGAGGAAAATTGAAGCTACTATATTCAATCCATTACTGGCTACTACTATGTTCAACGGAAGTCAATTGCCACGGACTTGCAACACGTTGTCTGTAGATACAATACATCAGTTTCATAGAGTTCCGATTTGTTTTTTTGGGTTTGTAGCAAGCCAAAAGGGTTTGCATGGAGTATTATCAATAAGCTTCAAAAAATCAATAACTTATAATTTTGTATTTTTGTCAAATGAGTATCATCAATCAACTTCAAAGAAATATATATATACACACACATACACACACGCATAATCCACGCTTTGTGCAGATTATTGTACATGTGTGAAAAAAAAAATTAAACATTTAATCATAAAGTGCATTGACGTATTAATAATATGAAATTCTAATGTTAATCTAGCAGTTATCATTTTGAGCAACTTATAGAATGAAATAGTCAACGTGATATTTTGACCTATAATATTCCGTTTATTCTTACTATGTCTCGAGTACTTGTAATTTATATAACTTTATACAGTAAACGTACCATTTTTTTTTGTCGAATGGTAAACGTACTGTATACTATTATAAAATATCATTTTGATATTAAGGTGGGAAACTTCTATGATACAAAAGAGGTACAGTTAGAGCAAAGTAACAACTAGAGAGGAAAGGTGAGAGACGAGTAATAAATAGGTAGAAAAATGAGAGGGGAGTAAAAGAAAAGTACTCCCCCAAAAAAAGAATCATTAATCCCTTACAAATTAGAATCCTATGTGTCAATCATAGAGGCGATCCGTAGGAAAGACACTGTTATCTTATATTTACTTGCAAAAGTAGATACGCATTGCGTGTATGCTGGAAGTTGTCGTCGACGAAATTTGCAAAATCATCTTGTTATGAAATATCTGAATTACTAAATATTAATAGAAAGAAATTATCAACACCATTTAAAGGAATTGAACACACACACACACACACATATATGTATGGAAAGAAAAAAATATTTGGATGCTTGAATCATTTTTATTTTCTGCAGTTATTTATCAGATAATAAAAGTTTAAATATTTTAAGTTCAAAATACATGAGAAGTAAAATAAAATTATTAATTTACAGATTTGTCTATTTATCAAATACTTACAAAATCTTGGAGAAGAAAAAAAGGACTTTGATCCCTTAAAAGTAGTAAGACTTCCTCATTTTATTTAATTGTATAAATATAGATTATGCGTAATGAACTTATACAAATATATTTATCATACGTTCGCCGATTAAAAGAAGCTAAACAACACAAAGATTTGTAGCTGGCTAACCTCGAGCTGTGCGAGTTCCAACGAGAACATAATTCATTTGAATATACTATATAATACATGTACAATCATTACCCTAAAATATATTAGTATTATCAAATTATCACTTAGTATCTAACTAAGTAAGAAAAAAAATAAAATCATGCATGCCTGGTAGTAAGTAGGTAGGGAATGTAATTTACATTTGTTTAACAATCTACCAGTAATAAGTGAAATTCCTCATGTTACTAAAATTTCAATTTTATTATATTAGTAAAGTTTTGAATTAAAAATTTTGGGCTAATACCACACAAAAAATCTCAAAAAACTACACTTGTGAAACATTTACTCCAAACTAATTTTTGGGTCATCAAAAATCCAAAATTGTTAAGGGCGTGCTACGTTAGCTAAAACTAATTTTCATCCAAAAAAATTCCAAATTGGTACACTCATACCATATTTACTCTAAAGTTGAGATTTTTATGATACAAATATTAGTTTTCACTAAATGTGGCAAAGATGTATCAATATGAGATTTTTTTTACATGAAAATTAGTTTAGAGTATATATTACACAAAGATACTAGTTTGAGATTATTGGTGATAATAACACTAAATTATATCTATTAATGTTGCCTAACTAATTGTTCCTTAACCCTATCATCTGACGGTGAGTTCAATTAAAAACTATATCCAACTCAAAATCACTGCATGACCTATAACAGTATTTTATAACAGTACTGTTATTTAACAAATGATTTGCAATGTATTACCAATGCTCATTATAATTTTTCTGTAGTTTGTAATTCATATTAGTTTAATGAATTTTTATTAGCGAGGCTACCAATAATTGCGATTATATACTAATATTTTTGCAATGGCGTTGATTTCTTTGGTAAGAAATTCATCACTTAATACGCTCCTTATGATAGAGTAATTTAGGTGTTCTTGATACATATGTGAAATTCTAAGTGTTATTTGAATTATTGTTGCGTGATTTCAAATGAGTTTATTTGCTTATTTATCTATTTTGCTTGGACCTAATGGATTTTCTGTTTCTCCTTTCATTTTGTTTAATCTTTTAATGATTTTATTTGTAATCTTTGACATCTAATATTATTGTTTTAATTTATATCTCTTGATTATTTTAACTCCCTTTTGTTTTGTGATTCGTTGAATTTTCATGGTCGCTTTTGTCTTTTTTCAATTTTGTCTTGTGTACATGTCATTGATCCTAATTTAGAGGCCCTTTTAGTCTTCTTCACACTTTACTTGTTACCAATTTGGTTAGCCTTATTTTATTAATTAAATTAGATACTCACGCCTTCAATAGTTTGCAAAATGGTAAATCTCTAAAAAGAATTGAACCTTTCTATTTACTATGATCACTATGCAATTTGTATTTCAAAAATCAATTGATTACCTGATGTAAGTCTTCGAGCTTAGTCCAATGTCGTACCGCCAATGGGCTTGTAAGAATCCAGATCCCAATCGATAGATGTCATCATCAAGAGTTCTTAGTTCCAACGCCGAAATGAAGGGCACTCCATTACCAGTGTTCACAAGGCACACTTGTATATCATCTGCCTGGGACACGTACATCATTTCTTCATAGAAATAAATCGAAGACCACACCGTGAACCAATGATTAGCATCAATGTATAGGTCAAATGTTGGAGTCTGATTCTTCCCATCATAGTTCCCATACCAAAATGATGCCCTAATGAGATAGGTGTTGTTCTTGCCTCGATCTGGTCTTAAAGTGTAACAGTTCCTTGTTCCGTTGGGAAAACTCCTTAAATTTTTCGCCAACTGTAGACTTCTTTGATATATGACCTCCGTGGATATCTGCATGTTCTTTCCAGAGTCTATGAAACCTTCATCTGTTTGGTATGCTATGTTGTTTTCCTCTTCAATATATGCATTAGTTGCCCCACAATCAATGCTGATAAAACCTTGTGAGTTTAGAGAAAAGAAAAACTCAATGAAATGGAACCGCAGTTTTTCTATTGGACCATCAGAACAAGTTCGCTAAGGTACTGACGATTTGACGTAGGATCAAATAAGAATGAATATAAAGAATACACCATTTGGTTTCATTAAAAGCTCATGACTAATGGATGGCTATAGACAATAGAATTGCCAAGATTTCTTGACGTCATGGATGGGGACAATAACATTGTACGAAGCTTAAACCACGAGACAGGAAATTATCACGCTGTGTTTGGGAGAAAGGACAGAAGAAAATTGGGGTCGAGACAGTAAATTTTCTTGCCCCTCCATATTCTCTCCTTTTTTTTCCAAGCACTGCGTGCTGACATAGCAGACCATTTGCAGATTTAGTAAATACTCATGCCAAAAGTCCTTAATGTATGCATGCTTTTCTGAACTTGTCAACCATTTCTCAGACTGCGAATCTCGAGCCTGATATCTGGTATGTCAAGCTGAGTCGATATTTTGCCAGCATTCAATCTTACAACGTTGTTATCACACGCAAAACACAGTTACTCGGAAACTTTGCTCAACATGGACGAGAAAGAGAAAGAGAAAGATACCTGGATTTTGTTGGGCTTGAACCACAAGGACGAATCCTAAAGCTAAAGAAGCAAGCAAAGAAAACGAGAAAGCTGGAGTCAATCTTCCCATTATGATAGAGAACAGTGGAGATGGTCGAAGAGAGAAGTGTGAGGAAGACATGCCTGCTCGAAGTATATTTATATCACGAGCTCTCCATACAACGTCCTAGTGGCTACGGCCACTATTTTCCTTACAACTTGTTGGCTGGGTCCACCTGTGGGGCCCAGCTAGCATAAAACTTCAACAAAAAAAATACAGAAAAAAAAAAAGTCAATAAGTCGAAAAGAAAGAAAGAAGCCTTCGTGCGTGTGCCCATGTGCCTGAGAAGAGGAAAGAGAGAGAGAGAGAACAGAAAGTGTTCCACTGAAGAGAGAGCTCACCAAACCGGGGAGAAAGGATAAGAGAGGGCTGAGATTTTGTGGACCGATTCTAACGCCAAATGTTAACAGAATTAGTTCAAATTTGAGTATGTTGTTCGTGAGATTAAGGGTTTTCTTGACCAATAAGTTGAGCAGTTTCATTCGTTGAGAATCTCCTCCGAATTCTCCTATCGCGATTAGAGTTTTCTTGCTCTGTTTATATTAATCAATGTTTGTAGTGAGGAAATGTATTTTCATTGTTAATATTGAGCTTCTAGCGACTAAAGAAGAACACATCGTCTATCATGCTATTCTTAGTGATTAGTGGAAGTTTTTGGGTGATTCGTGATTTTTTCCATATTGGGTTTTCACATTAAATCTTTAGAGTTGGTGTTAGTTTTGTTTCCTTATCAATTTGGGGTTATGTTGCTTATTATAATGTTGTATTGATTGGTTATTTATTGCTGGGATTAAATCGATTTATGTTGGTTTATTAATCCTGGATTAGGTTTAGTTCTTGTTGAATTGTTGCCCGGTTCTCCTCAACACTACCAAGTATTTTGTATCCTCATTTTCCTTGTGTGCCCTTTATATTTATATAGGAAAAACAGTTTCCACCAATGACGATAATTAAGAGTTTGATATATCTAAGCAACATGATCCAACTCAACATAAATCCTAACGGGATTATATTGATTTTGGAAGGCATATGCAGGATTGACTCGTGTTCTGACGATAATTATTAGAAATTAGTCTTTTCTTCTAGAGGATACCCGATCCCATCTTCAGTTCATATTGACTGAGTCATGGCTACAATACAAGAAGACCGAGACTTGCATCTGGGTCATCGTCCGCGTACGCATCCAAGTCTACGCACCACAATCAAAGTCTTTTTTATTTTGTTTTTGGTCGGTGACCACAATCGATGTCAATAGACAGCTTTTGATTGATGTTATATTGACCATTGGAAAATTCAAAATGATATATATATTCACGCGCTAATTTCTTTGACCCAAGAAGACCGAGACTTGCAGCTGGGTCATCGTCCGCGTACGCGAATGTGTCCAAGTCTAAGGACCGCAATCAATGTCCTTTTTTGTTTTTTTTTTTTTTTTTTGGGTCGGTGACCACAATCTACCTCAACAGACAGCTTTTGATTGATGATATATTGATCATTGGAAAATTCAAACAATATATCATGTCATGCGCTAATTTCTTTGACCCATATCATTATAACAATAATCCGTGAAACTATCTTCTTCCTTTTATCGGCTGGAGGCATCCGCCATGAAAGTCAATCCGGTAAGTTATGAGAACGATGAGTTTTGGCTCAAATTTTCAGCATCTGGCATGCCCAGAAGCCATTGATCGACGATGGCATTTTCATGGTTGGCAAGAATTTATTGCTTTGAAATTTCGTTGCTACCTTTATACCTTTTGCAACGACCACCACACAGATTATCGGTATCATCGGACATTACCATGGTTTGGACCGATCACTTTCGTTTGCCATGCACCCATCACCTTACACATACAATGGTCCATGTTGACACTATTGGAAATAGCTCCGAAAATGCTCATTTAACGAAGAGGTGAGGCATAGTTATGCAATAAAAGTGATTTTAGGTTAGAGAGTGATAAAGCAATCCTATGATACTAATAAAATATTTAAATATTAAATCACGTTATCATCTAATAACTTAAATTTTTGGAATAGTTAGAGTGATTAAACAAAATTCTTATATGATATCACAGTTAGATAATCTTGAATTTGAAACTTCAAGGCCCTTATTAGCCTTTTCAATCGCATATTTCCATGCCTTAAACTAAGGCGAAACTCCAGCCTACGCATAAGGGGGAATGATAAAATACGCCATGGTCTAAGAACTTAAACCACAAATCTCAAAGGGGCAATAGGCTACCAGTGAAAGATTGGCCTTAAATGGGAAATTAAGAGGACAACGGGGGTGACATTGCAACTAACACTTTAGTTAAGGAGTGTATTTGCAATCAGTTCCTTCTCTTTTTGTTCTTTTACAATAGCAGTCCTTCTGTTTCTTTATATGGGAGAGATAATCATTCCAGCCAACTTTTATTAGACTGTTAATGGACTTGGTAAAGTAACGCTACACTTTTAACCGGAATGATTTAGTTCGAAAGCTCCACAAATGTAGTTTAAACGACAGGAGTTTCCTAGAATCGTGAAGATATAATGTAAGATAGTGTAATTGTCAGACTCAAGCAATATGGTAGTAAATCTTACTGACTCCAGGTTGTATTTGTAATTCAACAATATAAGATAAATGTCAGGACTTAGCTTTACGAATTAACCGTCCTCTCTTTGTTCCACGAACCCCTTCATGCTCCTATTAGAGTGGTATTATGCAAAAGGTATGGCGGTACGACCGGTTCAATCCTTCATGTGTCTGTGATGTAATTGGGGATAGTCTAGTCACTGCTGAACTTTTGTGCAATCCAGCCGTGGTTCTAGATCTGACATTTTCTATCATAGAATTACATCAGTCACAAGAAGCAAGAGAGCTCTTATTGAAGCATCTCACATAGGAAAGTTTAGATCCAAAAGTTATATGACGATCGGAACATCTTGCCTAAAAGGTCTCTACCATAGATCAACAAGCAAGAGATTAAGGTAGAACAGGAAGCAATGAAGGGATAGTCATCACACGATCAAACACGAAATTATATACGCTCTTAAGCTTGCTGGCAATGCTGCTATCAAACATATGATGAGGAAATCACAAGTTGAATTGGATCATCGTGATTGGGAGTTCATCTCTGACGCTACTTATTTAGCAAGGCGGCGGTTCACTTATTGGCAGATGACACAGTTACAACTTCGGGTAAAGATTAGATTTATATCTTGAGCCACAAAGTTTGGAGGACACGGAAGTATGAAAGGGAAACTACAGAGATAGAAAGTTGGCTTACGGAAGGTCCGGTCACCACACATACTGCTCCGGGGAAAAATTAGAAAGAAAGATAGGCTTATTTGTCCCTCTTAGCATATACCATGTCTTACGGCCTGTTCTACGTTGACCGAGCCTCCAAAAAAGTGCTCTGAGTCAACACATGAGGTGATGGGTAATTTGGTGGATCTTACGTATGAATAACATCACGGGATCTCACCTATCAGACGTGGAACTTGAGGTGTTCCGCATTTGCCTTGCAAGGGGAGCCCATCCCAGCCAAGCCCCAGAGGGGCCATATTAATGAAGCCGCTTGATCCCATCTCACCATTTTCCACCTTTGCCTCGCCAAGTCTCCTCTTTCGATGACCGGACTCACCCCCTGAATTTACTTCAGTTCATACTGACCGAGTCGTGGCTACGATACAAGAAGTCCAAGACTTGCAGCTAGGTCTTCGTCCTCAAATGTATCAAAGTCCAAGTACTAAAATAAACGTCAGTACACAGCTTTTGACTGATGACATATCGACAACTGATAAATTCGAGACAATAAATTGTGTTTTGCTCTAATTAGTTTACATGCATCATTGTAACAATACACGGCGAAATTGACCTTTTTTCCCCCCTCTACAAGCATCTGCCATGAAAATCCATTTGGTAAATTATGAGAAGTAAGAGTAAGTTTTAGGAGGACGATATTTTCATGGTTAACAAGAACTCACTTCGAACTTTCATTGCTACCTTCATATCATTTGCGGCATCTCTGAATGAACCATCAATATCAATGAAGCTTACCATGGTTCAAACCGACTACCTTCTTTGACTCCAAATGCTAATTTTGCTATCTGTGCTACTCAATATAATTCTTTGAAAAAATGGTCCTTTGCATAAGAAAATTTATTTGGTTAAGCATGACTAACCAGGGAATCAGTATGTCAGTATGATGCTTTTAAATGAAAATGATGTTTCCAAAGAAATCTATTAGAAACATAAAAAAGGACATTTTATCATGGACTTGTGGGAAAATGTACCTCCACCATAATAACTTAATGTGAATAAGCCTGTCCATTTATATATAGTTGATGTGTTGTGGAAAGGTGATATTAGTCACATCTCTTTCTCGTTATATAATTTGTCTAAATTGCTAAATTTATTTATTCTCGTTACGTGGGTTGTTGCCTTTTAATAATGTTATTTTTTTCAGCTTGTGCAGAGGAAATAACTATTGCTGTCGAAGGTCGGTCACCCCATGCGTTATTTATATAAAAAAAAAAGGAAAAAAAAAATCTAGGCTTATTTGTCCCTCTTAGAATGTTTTAAGTGGACGGAGCCTCCAAAAGAAGTAGTTCAAGTAAACACAAAAGGTGGAGGCCATCTGAGATGAATTTTCGTCGTCAATAACAATACAAGACTAGACCAAATAATAATATGAGATGTGATCTTCACGTATGACCTCCGAGTGAAATTCCTTGTATCCCTGAGATTGGCTACTCCACCTGTCCAAATTCTGAAGTAGACATTGTTTTGGTACCAGATGGATGCATAAGACAATGTTCACTAAATTTGGTCATAGATCTCGTTCCTGACACGTGTGGCATGAGTTTTGACTCTCGAGACATAAAAAGGACTAAAAGGATGCATTTCGTCCCGTGATCTAAAGATTGAGATATATTGGTAGAGCGATTACACTGTGTGCAATATGAATTTTTTGGGGATAGGACAGGACATGATTGGACTTGTCTAGCATCATGAAGAGACCAAAATTGCAACTTCACGGGGGCAGTGCATTGTGCTACCTACCCCACATTTCTTTTCGAGGAGGAAAATGTGATCTGAAATCAATCGGGTAGATGGCATTGTCGAGTGAGATGAAAGGAACTCCAGAACCCACGTTCGCGGGATAGACTTGGGCATAGAAATTGTGACAGCCTGAATTTTCAAAATTTGTTTTCGATTAAATAAATCAGGCCTTTTATCGAAACGCTAATAGTGCTATTCTCTAAGCTAATCACTCACGAGATAACTGGACTATCTGGGGAAGCAATTAGGGAACCTAAATGCAATTGCACTTGATAATTCGACCAAGAATTGACTGCTCGACTGTGTTGATCTGCAAGGGTCATTACGGCACTGTCAGAGATCGCTCATAAATCAGAGATAGGTCGATTCGACTAAGATATGTGATCAAATTGTGGGTGATTCCACTTGATTGAAAAATTCTCATCGATCGGCACTAAATTGATTTTCTATCGTTTTGGTACTCGGTGTCCGTAATTGAAACCTCGAGATTTTCACAACAACTAAGAGTCGCTAATGTGTCGAAGATGTACTTTGTGACTCGAGATAAATCGAACACAGGTAGACTAGGTCACGCTAAAAGCGCGCCGGATTGAAAATAACCGTAAATCTAAACCCGATTTCAGAAATTGAAAGTTCTGATGTGTCACAAGCTATTTTAGGAATGTCGACTCACTCTCCGAGAAATTTTTAGAGATTCCGAGATTTTTACGGAAAAATCGGTTCGGACGTTGCGGAAAAGTAACGGAAATTCATATGGGCTAAATCGATGGAAATTGAGACTTCCAAGCCAAGCCTTTGAGTGTCGGGAATTTATGGAAAATTGTTTGAGATTTTTCTTCATTGAAATCGGATATCAATTTGGGAAATTGAGCAAGGAAATTGAATTTAATTGGTGAAATTCGGAATTGGAGAAAAGGCAGAAAATTTGGACTTCAAACTTTGGATTAATTGGTGGAAATTATGTAGGGAAAAGTATTAGGAGACAAAGCATTAAATGGAAGGGCTAAGCATGTGGACTTTTAGGCTTTATCCTTATCTACCCGTGCCTTCCAACGTGGACGACTTCTCCTCCGTGACTTCAGCTTTCATTTTTCCTCCTTCGGTCTTGTTTTCATTTCCCTTGGGCGAGCTGTTGTTTTCCTCTCAGTTTGTGCCTTGAAGACCGCCCACGATCTCTCTCTCCATCTGCCTTTCGCTCCACCGAAACCCCACGCCCACGTAATTCTCCATCGTTGCCACCTCTCCTTTCATTTTCAAGCGGCCACCGAAGACCAGCAAATTCCAGCATCCACGCGTCCGAGTCTCCACCTTCTTCAGTCAACAGTTGAAGCCGGTGTTGACCCAAACCTCCACCGAACCATCTCTCTCTCTTCGTCCAACGATCTACCAAGCGAAGCAGCTGCCGTCCAAGCTTCCACGCGTCCCCAGCAGCTTCTTTCGGGTCATCCAGCAACGGTGAAGCTTCTTTCGTTGACCGCTGCACGTATCCGCACGCCCCTGCTCCACTTTCATCCGTTCCCCTTCAACGCCAGCGAAGAAGACCGCGTGCAAGCTGCCACGCGTCCCCCGCAACTCGGACGAAACTGCTTCTTCGCCCGCGTCTCCTTCGTGCGAGACTCCTCCAGCGAAGGCCAGCAAAGCCCGCAGTCCATCTAGCCGTGGAGTTCAGCCCATCTTTATGCAATTTCAGCCCAGCGAATAAGTCAGACCAGCCCATGTGAATGTCATCTTCAGCCCAGTTATTTTAAGCCCATCTCCAGCAGATTTTGAAGCCCAATCTTAGGCCCAAGTTCAGTTAGTTCTAGCCCATTTGAAGTTCAGCCATTTTGGGCCCAAGAAGAAGGCCCAAGCCCGCGACCAGCAGCCTGCAGAAGCCCAAGACCTAAACTCAGCCTTGCTGAGTTGTGTTGGGCTAAGTTTAGGCCTGGCCCAAGTTCGTCGACACCGCCGAAAATTTCGATTTCGGCTGCCGTCGCGTCGCCGTCGCGGTGAATCGGTTTCCGCAATTAACCGGTTAGTTTATACTCTAAACTTTGCTTAGTAGGCTAATAACGTTTAAGGGGTGTTAGATTTATTTTATTAGAAATTATGTGGTTAGTTAGATTAAATTAGAAATTGAATTATTTAATTGAGCATGTTAGCGTGGTTTAGCTAAGGCCTAAATAAATTGTACTATTTATCTAGAAGGGTTCGAGAATTTCTCCGAGTCCGTATTAGTTATTAATTTAATGATTCTAGCATATATTTTTAGAATTTAAATTGATTTATTTAATTAATTCCAGTAATTATTTAATTATTAATTATTTTTCCGGAAATTAGGCCAGGATAGTTGGTGATCGAAATTTTGTGCTGATTTCAATGGTGTGGTTAATTTCTGCAATTGAGCGTTAAATTATGCAAATTGATGCTGATTGGATTTTTGGTATTTAATTCCAAAAATTGTAAATTTTCAATATTTATTCAGAAAATCCCAGGTGTCGGGTTTTGACACCGAAAATGGTTTTTAGTACTATACGAAATAGTGGGATTTCAAAAAGGATGAATGTCAATTTTTCTGGATCAAGTGGACCGTGTGCCCACACACGAGTAATTTCATGTGAATTTCTAATACGAAGAAAAAAGGCCAGGTTCACCATTTTAATTGAAGCATTTGAGTGCAATGCATGGTGCCCTGGGCCATATTTGAGTGATCGTGTGATGGTTAAGAGAAATCGTCCCGGGCTGTTGAGCTGGACGTTATCCTTATTTGGGATATCCCTTGGACAACGGGAAGCCGATCGCAGTTGATTCTGGACCCTATGCTCCTTCGGGAAAGCCGTCTAATAAAGAGACATGTTGTGCTCAATGGGGTGAGACGAAGCCTGGCAATGCTAGAAGACCGCCAAACTGAGAGTAGGCCGTGCTATATGCCGAGATCAAAACTAGGAACGCATGATTAATTGAGTGTGGTGTTTCAGTTATTGGAGCTTATTTGTTGCTCATACTCTCATGTTGTCTGTGATATAAATTGTACTGACTTGCAGGGTGGATCTAAGATGAGGTAAGTTTCATTGATTGCGTGATTGTGTGATTAGGACCCTTCTGGGCGTATTTCCCTCCTAATTGGGGTTTAGAGCTTAGACTCGCTGAGATGATATCTCACCCCGTTATGGGGCAACATTTTCAGGATCGTCGAGTGGAGGACCTGGAGCTGAGAGGAGGTGATCGGAAGCGTAGGTCAGTTAGGACTGCTTCTTTTTGGAAGGCCAGTCTTTTGTAGTCTTTTGGTCATAGACTTTTGTACATGACTCAGTGTGAATATAAAAGCATGTTTGTTTGTGAATCTATTGTCATGTTTTTCTATCCCGAGATGATTACTGTCAGGGGATTTCTTTTTGCTTCCGCATGTGCAATAAAATGGAAAGGGTCGGCGACTCGTCCTGGGAAGTTGCAAATTATTATCGACCAGATAGGGATGGGCACGCGCTCGGGGTTCGGGGGGTGACAGAAATTGATCCCATTGTGCAAGTCCAATATTCAGGCTTGGTTGTGCTATTGTAATTTCCATACAAAAGAAGGCCCTAATCAACTTCTTATTGCCCTTGCCTTGGTGCAGTTCCTCGTTTCGTTCTGGAAACTCCTCAAATTCTTCGACCTCATGTCGTATTCCATGCCAAAGTTCTCACTGGACACTTGCATCTATCTTCCTTATGAAATTAACGAATTGCATCATTCAAATATGTCTCATTGACTAATTATTTTAAGAATAGAAGCAATGATTTTTAAAAATATATTTCATTTCCACTAAACAAATGCTCCATACACTGGACACTTGCATCTTCCTTTGACCTCAAGTCGTCTTTCATGTCATGATCAAGATAGATGTTGGTGGCTCCATGATGGGGAAACTATCGCAAAAAGTCATAAACATATTGTATTAGAGTTCCAAACTTTTCAATTGGATTAATTTAGTATAAAGCATTTTGTATTTATCCCAATTGAGTCAATCTAACCAATTTTAGCTAGAAATCGATAACACGAATGCTGATTGTTTTATGTAGCACAACTAATGTTGACGTGAAATTTTTTTACTATCTTTTAATGATTTTTCTAATTTATTTTTCATTGTGGTTGATGAGGGTTGTAGCCCTCACTCAGGCTATCGCTTGCACGGGCAAGGGATGCCAAGCCCTTACCATGAGGGTTGGGTTGACCTCACAGCCTAGGCGAAGGCCACCCTTGCCTAGGGGAAGGTTACCCGTGCTTGATCTGACAAGGGCTCAACCAAGGGCTGTCCTTGTAGCCTCTATCAAGGGCTTAACCTTTGTGGTCAACTATTGGCTAAGCGACACTGTGACACTTGCTGGCAACTAGAAAGGGCATACAAGTTCAATGGTTGGCTGACCATTATGCAACCATGATTTAATTAAATTTATAAAATTTGTTTACGTTAATTCCAACGTAGGACAATTCATATTCATGTTAGTGATTTATAACTAATTGGATGGATGGACTCCTTTGGCATAAATACAAAAATATTTATAATTAAATTAATTTAATTGCAAGGTTTATGACTAAATTGGTACCAATGCAATAGATTTAAGACTTTTTTTTTATAGCTTTTTTGCCCTCTATAGTAAATGCTTATGCAATATGAATTTTATGTTTAAGATACTTACTTTTTAGTAAAACATAGATGAGAAATTAATCTATTTATCTGTACATCAAATGCACCCTATCTTCCATGGCCAATCTCTAGACAACCCAAAATTGGATAACTTCTCTCTGAAGTTCTCGATAGGTATTGTTTACTTTAACCCATCCTATACCAAACCTTTCCCATGAGGTTATCCATCCTAGTAATTTTCTAGCATGAACTAGGGCTTAAATTTAGAATTCCAAAGCAAAGCTTTTATCACATCAAAAGGCGCCTCTATGAATTAATTTCATTTTTCACATATATATCTTAAGCATTTTCTCTCCCTGGTCAATATGTAAGTTGGAATCTTGCCCCCTTCTCCATCCTAAAAGCCTGCCAAATTTGTACCTTATCTAAGCTTTTTTGCCTGAGTAACCACTCCTTGCTCTTGTCAAACTGAGTCATTGCAACTAACATGTTGCTTGTCTTCACATGGCTACAATTCATATCACCTTATGTATGGTTGCTTGGGACACATGGATCACCTTGTTGACTTTCTCTACTCAGGCAATATATTGCCTTGGTATCATTGATAGATTTCACTTAATTTATACCACGACAATATCAGTTTTATTTCCAAGAAGTGTAATGTGTGAAAATAGACAAAACAATTTATATGTCCAACTTGAAATGATTTTCAGTAATGAAGTAAGGAATGTGTAGCCTTATACTTTTTGGGGATAAACCAAGTGAAGAGTAGCCTATTAACCAATAAAAATGGATCTTCTAGACCTCATTGGAGAAAACTATTATTATATTTATCTTAGATTTTTCACAGCGAGCTTCTCGAAGCTCAATTTCCACCGTAGATTTTGGAAAACTTAGCTTACAACCTTTTCGTCACCATAATCTTTGCCTACCAAATGTCACTTCCCTTCTGACGCGGCCCTTTCTTTCCTTTTTCCTTCCCCCGCGCGGGCCCGGCCCTCTTCTTTCCCTTCCGTTTTTCTTTTCACCGGCCTGGCCCTTTCCTCTTCTTCCCCTCTCTTTCCCCTGCCCCTCTGCAGCACGACGAGGACACTGGCATGACGGGACAGGACAGCCGCAGGGAACGTCGCGCGATGATGTCTGGTCGAGGGCAGGCCGGCAGTGGCAGCTGGCAGCTGGCAAGGCAAGAGGCCATGCGCCCCGGGGAAATTAAAAGGGAGAGAGGGGTGTGAGTCGAGGTGGGGTTCGTTCGGAGATGGAGCGATTCCGATAGAGAGAGATTGAGAGACCGAGAGGAAGAGCGAGGCCGAGAGTGGAAGGTCTCGGTTCGATTTTTTTTTTCCTTTCCGATTTCCTTCTCGTTGTGTCGATTTCTCGAGGATCCCGGCTCGGAGGCGCGCGAGGCGACCGGACTTAATGCGGTCTATGGAGCTCGCCCTCATTCGCCGCTGCCGACCTGGGTAGGGACCTCCATCGGCCGCCCCCTATTTTTCCCCATTTTGCGCCCTGCTTTTGTTTTGTTCTCTCGTGTTTTTGCACGACCTACTGAGCCGGGGCGTGCGTTTCGGGTTCGCTTATGCCGTCCTTCATTGACGTTGAGCATTCCCTGCCGATACGTGTTGAGCATTGATCCGGTTTTGAGTCCTGTTTCTTGTCCGTGGCTGCTTTTCATTTGACGCTCCCCAAGCGTTTGATATAATGCCTCAGTTAGTGTTAATCTAAAATGAGACCGAGGCTTCGTCTGTTTCTGTCAAAGCGCGCTTTGGGTTCATATGAAGTATTTTCGTCGACTAGAGATGTCCTCTGATTGATGTAAGGATGAACTCGACACCACAAACGTCAGTTCCTTGGTGTGCCTAACCGCTTTTAGTCGGACACACAAGACTCGCTCGACAAAATGCTTCTGATAAGTGATCGAGAAATATTTGCTATTTCTGTTCGACTCCAGACGTGCCCTTCTGTTCTGTTCTGCATACTAGTGTTCGTCTGGTGAGCTGGTGTATCGAAGTTTAGTATGATTCGTGCTACCCTGAATTTCTGCCCACATTCTCTTCTGTTCTTTTTTTGGTGAACCGTATGCACGCTAGAGGTTAAAACGGTGAGGCGTGTCGGTGAAGCAAAGGCCTTGTGACGGTTCATGAATGAGCGCTCATCGGTTTGTCTATTGAGTTCCTAATGCCGTGTTTGCTCCAGCTACGTTGTGACCGTATTTTCGCAACATCTTGAATGGTTGGATGAACAACGGTGACGGCGAGCGTAGAAGCGGCGCTCGTTCGCCGAAGGTGCAGGATCGCGCATTGAGATTGGGGTTGATTTAGTTTAATAAAGCTTGGGCTTGGGTTAGCTTAGATAGTTTTGGACTGGGCTATTCTTTAGTGGGTTTGTTTCATTTTGAGGAAGGCCTGATGTACTGGCCCAATTTTCGTGTCCTTAGCCCGAGCTGGCGTCAGCCTATACCTGGTGTCCCTATTTTTGAATTAAAATTTTTCTTTTTAAAAAATTAAACTTAAAAAATATTTTTAAAAGAATATTCTGAAAATTTAAAGAAGAGAAAAGTCTAAAAATCCCGTAAAAAATTTATTTCTTTTATTTTAAAAGATTCCAAAAAATTCTGATTTCTTCTAAAAATTAGGAAAAAAGCTTTTGAATTAGTTTTTGAGTAGTGTTCTCTTAAAATGTGTGAAAATCCATGATCAAAGAAAGATGTGCTCAAAATTGAAAAAGCCTTTAGGCTTTGTAATAGGGTTTGAATAACCTTAAAGATGAAGGCTAAGTAGCTTTGCGCATTTCTACTTTGTATAACTGGATTGCACACTTTAAATATGTTTATTGTTCTTTACCTTTAGCCTAGTTAAGAATGTCATTTTTCTAATTTCTTAATGTTAGATTCTTGTTTCTCCTCGCAATTTATTTAATACTCCATCAGTTAGGTACTCTGGTTACATAGGAAGTGAAATATACTCTCATACCTCACTTATAGTTCATAACCAATCCCAATAGACAAGTGGCAATTTCCCATTTGAAATTCTCATAGTGTCAATTTTATTTAACATAAAATATGCTAACGTCGTATGGAGTAAGGGTCTGTGAGAGCCCGCACATAATCAAATGACTTTAGCTCATCGTTTGAGCAATACCCCTAAACTTATATCATTCTTTTAACTTCAAACAAAAATGGTTTGCGTGATAGAGATTTAGGTTGAAATAAATCAAAATTGCTTGCAAAAACATTTTTGAAATTAAAAAGAAATGGTATCGAAAGGGCATTAGAGAAATCTAATGTAACCAAATCCTTGTATCCAAAGTCTTTGGTTTGTAGAAGTAAAATAATCCTATTTTTTTGGGAATATCATAATAATCTCATTATTTTACTTAGATGTTTAATCGACCTACCACAAACTGATTAGTAGCAACTCCTAAATAAAATTCATTTACATGTCAAAAACTTAAACTTAAGTTGCGAATTGGTATGGGCTTGGGAGAGCCCGAACTAAGTCTAGACTTAACAGTCCATTAACCTAAACCTTAGGTGGTACACCCGAAATTTAGGTCGCGACAAGCAGCTCATGGTTAACTCATATAAAACTATGCCAAACCTGTATACATCACTCTTATGGCTCAAGCTTCTAGATATAGGAAACCTGAGGATTCAAGAGGAATTGTTGCTTTGATTAGTACAACTTTTGCCAAAGCTGCCTTCACAAAAAAATGTACTTACATAGGTCTACGCAACATAAATGTGTATGAGTAGATGTATGGGCCTCTCGTGCTGGTCTAAATTAGTACATTTATTGTTATTCTACTTCCTAGGTGGAATAGTCTTTGTATTCGGAGATTTTCGAGTCACTTACTCTGGATTGAGATAACTAGGCATTTCCATTGGACAAGTCAAAATATGAGAATCATGCTCTGTTACAAATGCTTTCGATAATCCAAAATCACAAATGTTTGCTTGCGTGTTCTTTTTTTGTTTTTTTGTTTTTTTGTTTTGTTTTTTATGCTGGAGGAACTGCCTTGGTCGACAACCGCTGTCACGACCCAAACCCTGGGCACATGCACATTTCTCAATGGTCGATTTTAAATTTGTAACATCTCATAAATTGTTGCCGACCCATTCGTTATTTTTGTACATGCGGAAACGTAAAACAATCTCCATACAACAAAATAGTGGGATAGAAACGTAGGATATTATTTTTCACAAGCCACATCTACAACATCACATTACTTATAGACCAGTTTAACACCCCAAGGTCTAATACAAAAAGTGAAGTTGTTCGATTACTCACTAACTAAGCTTCTAACAACAAAACTGGGGTTTACTACTACACTACCATACTTCTCGATCTCTCGGGGGTGAGCCATCACCCTACATCCAGTCTTGACGGAAAACCCGTCATCACTTGGAAGGAGATAGCGAGAGTCCTATTTCTCCTTTACTACGACCGACTGTACACGATCCGACCTTCCTCCATTTAGGGACCTGAAAAATGTTAGCCCACTGAGGGGTGAGATCACATCTCAGCGAGTAAATCCCCTAAATCCAGAGTAGGAGAAGGGTACACTTAACATGCAATCTAATCACCTTTCTCACTTTCTTAATACCAGTACTTTCCTGCATGTTAGTATCAATCAAATCATACATGAGATATTGAGATCATATATCATCAGAATACTTTTAACATGTACATATGTAAGGACATAAATGTCACATAATTACACGGGCCCCCAATTACTAGACTAAACCATTATGGCACGTCCCATACCGTATCAAACAGTTCCGTCTTTTAATTAGGTCCCTCACTTTCACTCATTCATGTCTCACAGATGATTTCAATGCTCAGATAACAGTCTTCTGGCATAACCGGATATTTCATATGTCACAAATGATTTCAATGCTCAGATAACAGTCTTCCGGCATAACCGGGCATTTCATGTGTCACAAATGATTTCAATGCTCAGATAACAGTCTTCCGGCATAACCAGGCATCGCCTCGCACCGTTGAGCGCGGCATCATCTATATCTAGACGACATTTCATATAGGAGCATCAGTCTAGCCTCCACTGTGACCGATGTCCGTTGACGTGGGGCATTCTCGAAGGAGCATCGCCTGACTCCAAAGGTTTGTGGCGGAATTTCATGCCGTGAATGCATATGATCAATGTCACACTTCAACAATCAGTCACACATAGCATTCAATCTCAAATGAGCAATTTCATAGCAAGAATACTTCAAAACAAACATACACTTTTACTAACCCGAATTGACAGAAAACAGTTCAATTACGCTCTTCCGAATTCAAAGTCAGAAACCCACTCATATGAGTTCGCAAAATTCTCAAATTTGGACACGTGCTAGAAAACACATAAACAAACATTTTTCATGAGACACCGAGATCCAGATCCCTCTGGATTGGTCCTAGAAATTCTCTCTATCCAGCACAAAAATAGGGTCCAATTCCAGAGAGCCTAACTTACCGAAATCAATTTGTTTTTGGATCGAAATCTAGTCTGTTTGATTTGAAATTCAAGTATGTTAAACTAAAAGTTGTAACGAACAACTTTCATGAAGAAACTGGTTGGAAATTCGACCTCTAAAGGTCAGTAACAACCCTCGAAATCATAACAGGTTACGGTTTACAAAACTGTTCGAATTACTGTTTCAAGGATGACGTCATGAAAATCGTCATCTTTTTAAATTCTAAAATTCCTGAGAAAAATATATGTCATTATTTTGGATGTCTAAAACATTTCTTCAGAATTAAATTCCTCAAAATCGCAACACATAGTTGTCTACGAAATTAGTAAAACATACACATCCTGGAAACTGTTTCAGAAATCAGCTACCGTTCTAGTACGAAACTTCACCCACAGTGGTTGTCTTGCTCTTTAAACCTTATCTAAGCTTTTCTATGTCTATCTTAACATCCCTAACCAACATCCATCCATATATAACGTCATCTACATCTTTCTAACTTGTACGAATTCCTAATAGAGGTACTTAACCCCTAGTCCAGATTTAGAAGACAACTCACTTATTCACAGCTAACGGCGGCTCTTGTTGGTAGTTGGACAGCAACATGGAGACCAGCCTTGAGCCTCTCGGTGATGGTGCTGAGCCAAGACCGTAGAAGAATGTACTGTGGAGTGATGGCAATAGCAACACACGAATTTATAAATTTTTCAGTAGAGAAAACTAAATATGGATTTTGGTCGGTTGTGCGATTCTTGTGCGGGTGAGGGGGGTTTTTCCTCACTCGAACTATACGACCTATATATAAAAACCATGATGGTAGATGGTCAACGTTTATGTGGGTCCAAGAATTTTTGGTAACGTCACGTTTACGCCTTGCTTTGTTTTGTTTCTTAGTCTCCGGTTTGTCGTTCAAGAGGGAGTAGAAATGGAAGTAGCACATTCAAGGGAAGAGAAAGCAAAAAATATAGTAGACATCCATGCGTGAGTAAAGGGTGGGAAGGAGAGTGGAAATTACTTGGAAGTTTCACTCAAGTTTCCTTCAGCTTTTGGCCTAGTTTTCCATGGAATATTTGGCCACCTATCACCATCATAGGCCCCACAAAGTTTTCCAACGTTGTCTCTTCTAATTGAGATGAAAGAAAATGTTGGAATCCATGTAAACTGCTAAATCCGAATTTTGAAGTTGATTCTCGTAAATTTTTCCCATGGAGATTGAGTTCCTTTCCCTATCAAGTGGTCCCTCTATCTTTTCCAAGTCCATCTCCATTAAATACCAAGGAAATTGAGATGAAATTGTAGGAGAGAGGGATTCCTACGAATTTCCTTGTGAGGAGACTTCTCTTCTTTCTTTAATTACCAATCTAACATCTAATTCAATAGGGTCAAGTCCCCTAGTAACAACTTATAATACCTCTTAAATTGCTTCACATTAGAGGCCTTTAAATCCTACTTAAAATGTGGCAATTCCCTAGCTCTTTTAATTTGCTGATCTTGCACATTTTGTGAACAATTCCCATCATCAATAAATTTTGAGAAGATGCAACAATGTCCTTGGGATGAATTGTGACATGTGAAAATTCTTAATTTCTGTCATCGACATCATTTCCTTGGTTAATTTCAGTTAAATGTGATTTTAGCAAACCCTAAATCATCGGTTAGTTTTTTTTTAGGAAATTTCAGTGCAACTGACCCGTGGTCGATTATTCTCGAGCCACAATATACATCTTTGACTCATTGACGACTTTCGATTGTCGTGAAAAATCTTGAGGTTTTAATCATGAGCACAGGGTACCAAAACAACAGAAAAATCGGTTTAGTGCTGATTGACGAAAATTCTGTAATTAGATGGAATCACCCAAGCCTAATTTTATCTCTATCGAATCGACCTATTTTCGATTTCTGATAGATTTTTGACTGTGCCGAAATGATCCTTGTAGACTAACACGGTTGAGCAGTTGGTTCCTAGTCGAATTCTCAAGTCTATTGCATCGAAATCCTTTAATAACTTTCCCAATTAGTCAAGTCTCATGAGTGATCAGCTCAGAGAATAGCGCTATAAGCATGTCGACGAAAAGCCCGATTTATTTAATTGAAAATAGAAACGAAAAATCAGACTGTCACAGCCACTACGTAAACACCCAGGTGTTGCTAGTGGGCAGACCACCACCCCGGCGCCACGCGTTAATCACCTAATGGCCCACTAGCACCACGTAAACACCCAGGTGTTGCTAGTGGGCAGACCACCACCCCGGCGCCACGCGTTAATCACCTAATGGCCCACCAGCTTCTTTGCAACTTGCGTTGCAGGGGCTTCGAACTCCCGACCTCTCCCTCAAAGGCCTGAAGCCTACCCAGCAGAGCCACTACGGCCGGTGATTTGCCTGCATGGTCTTGTTTAGTAAAATATTGGCTGTCTCTACGGATAATGGGAGGTTTGCAGCCCTTATGCAGGTAGTCCAACCCTGCACCATCGATAGGAAAAAAAAATCGATAGGAAAAAAAAAAACTTGATGTAATGTGTTGCGTCGCTCAACTTGTGCAAATGTGAACAAGGATGTCATTGATCTACTTTATGTACCTTGGGCTGCATCGATTGCGATTTGTAGTCTTTGGCTTCAGCTCAAAACATTAGGGTGGTGTGCTGCTGGACAGTAGAGAAATGAGGAGTACTCCAGAAACATGAAAGATGTGGAAGCTTGTACGCTACTGTCCTCATCAGTTGAGAAAGTTAATTTTATCTCCATGGTGCTATAAATGAGTATGTAACTTGACCAATTAATGCAAAAGCCTGAACTATCAAACAACAGTGTTGAGACAATATATAGCTTCACACGTGTCGTGCTGGCGTTTAAGAGATCCTTTATCTGGTTAGAATTTGCAAAAAGAAATATCAGACAAACCTGACAAATGTGACCAAACATTTCCATCGGGCATGAATTCGTAAATCAACATCATGCTTTCGAGTTCTTGGCAACATCCGATAAGTAAAACCAGATTTCTACGATGAAGGGCATCAGGAGTTGCGCTTGCACATCATGGTATCAGAGCGAATCTTGCCCCATATTTCTCTTTCATTGTATATTGAAACAATATCCTTGTAGATTCTTAGGAATTCATTATTTGGAAATTTAACTTTCTCATGTTAAGGTGGCTTAATATAACATTAGGGAGTTCGTTGATCTTTTTTTTTTTTTTTTTCGGGAACACGCAATACGTGCGCAAATTTGCTAGCTTACATGGCATGTGGTAAAAGATTCGTTCGGCCGACAGATATAATCAAAGATTCTTTCAGTGCAAAGCAGCAGTTTCCTTTCTTCAATATCATCTCTCGCTATGAGTTCATAGGAGGATACGGTACATGCAAAACCTTGAAATGCTATCATATCATCAAAGAAAATCCAAATCATAAGCAGCGATCGTGAAGGGTGAAGTAGAACAAAATCCCTCAGTTCATCAGGTACGACGCCTAGAAAGAGTCAAGCATTCCTTCAGCTCCAACAGCATGCGGGTTCATGCTCGGCCTTTCGTTCGCAGTCACGACCGCACACGACATTGCTGCCTCGACTAGTTAACAAGCAGATGCGGTGCCGAACTGCCCGTGTAGCCTCTGATCCATGATGCTTTATATCCTCTCGTTCGATTTGAGGCAACGCCGATTGGGTGACGCGAGTGCTGCTCTTTGGGCTTCTCATTTTGGCCAGGTGGCTATTACTTTGGTGGTTATGGGTGGCAAAGATTGTCAAAAGATGACTTTGGTTCATAAAACGGATGGTATAACAACGAAAGAAATTCATTTTTCCTCTGCTGCGTTATACAGGGGTTCACATGGGATTGCTGAGCAAGGCTAGCTATAATCATCTTGATAACTGTACAGTTTGTAGCCTTGTAAAGAGGGGCCGAAGTGTGAAGTGAACTCTCCATTCACTCATTTATTCACTAAGCTAGAAAAGCAACAACCCCAAAATGCATCGCTCGCGATTTAAAGTCACAAGCGCACACTTTGCACAAAAGTTTTCGAATCCGTTCTATGTAATAATCAACAACTTATACAAGGAAGATGGACATGATAACCTTATAAATGAAGCATGGTTAACGAGCACTCGGAGCGATATCATCGTCAATTGAGGTCATCTCAAAAGACTCAATTCTTCCGGAACCGATCTCTGCTGTCAAGCATTCTTTTAGTTCTGACAGAACATGGTTCATGTCCGGCCTTTGGACTGCCATAATCGGCACACACGACATGGCTATTTCCACCGCTTTCTATGCAGAATTGATGCTGAATTGGCCATTTAACCTGGGATCGACAATGCTTTGGATGTCCCCTCTTTCTATGAGTGGAGTCACCCAGTGAAGTATGTGCATGCTGCTGCCCTCTGGACTTCTCATAATGGCCGGGTGTCCCGTGATTAGCTCAAATAAAACTACGCCAAAGCTGTACACATCGTTCTTCTTGCTCAAGTTTCCAGATGTATAAAACCTGAGGATTCAAAAGGAATTGTTGCTTTGATTAGGACAATAATTGCCGAGAGTGCCTTTACAAAACCGTACCTACAAACGTGTATCCAACATAAACATGTACGAAAAAAATGTATGGGCCTGTCGCGCTGGTCTAAATAAGTACAGTTATTTTGCTTCCTAGGTGGAATGCTCTTTGTATTCAGAATTGATGGTTCGAGTTGCTTACTCTGGATCAAGATAACCAAAAGTTCCTGCTACGTGAGTTGAAATGTGAGAATCATGCTCTGTCGCAAATGCTTTCGATAATCCAAAATCAGCAATCTTCGCTTGCATGTTTTCATTTAGTAAAATATTGGGTGTCTTTAAATCTCTATGGACAATGCGAGGTCTACAACCATTATGCAGGTACTCCAACCCTGCACCACCAACAAAAAAGAAAACTTCATGAAGTGTACCGTATTGCTTGACTTGTGGATACGTGAACAAAGATTTCATCAGTCTACTTTATGTACCTTGAGCTGCATCGATTGCGATTTGTAGTCTCTGGCTCCAACTCAAAACATTTGGGTTTTGTGCTGCTTGAAAGTAGAGGATTAAGGAAGTATTCCAATCACAAAAGATATAAAATCCTGTTCTCCATCTTATTCATTTGCTGAGAAAGTTAATTTCATTTCCATTGTGCTATAAATGACTATGTCACTTGACCGATTAATCCAAAAGCCTGAACTATGAAAGAACAGAGTTGAGATAAAATGTAAATCGACATCTGTTGTCCTGTCGTGTAGCGAGAGTCCAAGTGATGCTTTATCTGGTTAGAATTTGGAGAAGGAAATATGTGACAAACCTGACAAATGTTGCTGAACATTTCCATGGAACATGAATTCATAAATCAGTGCCATGTTTTCAAATTCTTCGCAATATCCGATAAGTGAAACTAGATTTCTTGGTGAACAACCATCAAGAATTGTGCCTGCACATGAAGGTTTCAGAGCTTGTCATGAGTAGAACACCCAAAAAATCGAAAACATGACATATTGATTCTAGTTGCAGTAATGTTTCGAACCTCTGCATGAAAGTCCTTGGAGCCTTGCTTGGATGATCGAGATAACAATTTTACCGCGACTTTAGTGCCATTGTCAAGTCTGCCAAAGTAAACTTTCCCAAATCCTCCCTCTCCGATTATTGTTCCAAAGTTATCAGTAATTCTTGTAATCTCAGTGGATGTAAAAAGTTGATTTTTTGACAACCTTAATGTCCCAGTAGATTCTCTGGTAGAGTTTGTAGTTGTAGTAGTAGTAGTAACATCTGGAGAAATGAAAAGGAAATTACATAACCTTAACAGAGTTAAGCAGATTATGACCTTCGGTCTGATATCATATGTCTTAACTGCAAATAGAATCTTCTTGAAGAAGTATGTAATGACTTAAATAAAGAAGAGACCATGTTATGAAAAATGAACCAGAAAGAGCGAAGCGAGTTACCTCAACCAAATGAGGAATTATTCGTGCCTTTATCTACACGAGATGTGGGTACGCGTTGACGCGATTATGATACTATGAACAAATCATGCGTGCATAGGTTTTTTAACGTGAAACAGTGATGCACAGAAGCAAGATTATCATGTTCACTTTTTCCGGGCCCGATTCCGGGCCCGATTGTCGAAAGGGCCATGAGCAATTGGACCAGTTAAACCAGTTTGGGGTTGAAAACCCAACCCGGATTGAGAAAATCACATGTAAAACTTTTGATTTCTCTTGTATATGCAATACGCAAGAGAGTCACTTTGGATTTGTCTTCTTTTGATTATCCACAATACTGCAAGAGCTCCCACTAAAATCAAGACCAGAGCGGCTGCAACTGATGCAATGATTGGAGCAATAGAGATGCCCTTTTTCTTCGGCTGCACATTGCTGGTCTGACAGTTGTCTGATTGGCAAAGATTTGGATTTCCATCTAAGCTGTCGAAAAACGTCGATGGTACATGTCAATGCCAAAAGATTAGCACATGAATTCTTGGATATCCGACCGTGCATATATTACATACATAAGTTGATCAAAGAGAAAACTACAAGAGCAGTTATCACTTTTATTCTGTTCATTCTTCAGTGTGATCAGCAACATACGGAAAGAGGAAGCAGATTGTATAGATAATAATCAGTGATTAAATGAAGTGTTACGATAGCGTGGCAATGAGCGAACCTAAGTAGTAGCGATCCATCTGTCGTCTTCTTCAAGAGAGTTTGAGGAACAGAGCCATTCAAGTTGTTTCCACTTAAATTCCTGCAAATATCCATGATTAGAAGTTGATAGCCATTTACTCGAGCTAGATGACCGCCCATAATCTTTCCGTTAAAAGCTCAGTGAGTCACAGAACTTTCAAGCTCGGCATTTGTTCTAAAAAGTCTGGCACGGACCCAGTTAATGAATTGTTGGATAAATCCCTGAATTTAAGCCAAAAAAGTGCTAAGAAACTTCACATGCATGTACTTATTGAAATGCATAAAACAAGGTCAGGTAGATAATGAACATCATGCTAATGATAAAGAAGCGTGTCGCTTTTTTTGGGCTTAGTGTCGTCCATTCTCTTTCTGTTCAAATTAAATAAAATGAAAAAAAAAAAAAAAAAGAACTGCTAATGCATACAGGGATACAACTGCTGTCAAATTGGAGATCGATGTAGCTATCAGTCCTTCCAGTCCACTAGAGCTCAGGTTCCTGCACATCAGCAGCTATCTCGATTAGAGTAAAATCCCACCGCTTAATTTTTTTTTTTCGGTAAACAAAAAAAACTTTTAACATGGAAGGCATCAATTTAGAGACTTAATTTTCAAAATCTTCCTGTCTTCGCATGATGTATTACCAATCTGTACTATAGTTATTGTCAAGTAAACTTATCTTTCGAGACTTGTGCGGTTCCAATGCAGCATTGTGTCACAGAAAATATGTTTTTGTAGACTTACAATGAGATGATTTTTGGAGAACTATTAGAACTACAATTCAGACCATTCCATGAGTACCGTGTAGGAATGCATGGATCACCCTGCCAGCTTGCTCTAATCACCCCATATGTTTTCTTGATGTCATACATGGCATTGACTAAACCACCAAATAAAGAGTTACGATCATAAGGAAATCAAAGAGTATTCAAGCAAAAACTTAGGTGAGAGCATAGATATATACATGCAGTCATCAAGAAAAGTCGGTGAATTTGCAAGCTGCATAGTAGTGAAAAACTCGATGGCATTGAGGAGCGGTGGCAGACTAGAGTGGGTTGTCGCATTAATAGTGAAGCTCAAATTATGTCCACTTATGGGCAATGAAGCTATGGTCACTGGCTTTAGGTTCTCGAGCATGACAGTTTTCACGAATGTGTCTTGTACGTACACTGTGAGTTCTCTGAATTGATCCTTTTGCATTTGCAATTCCACAAAGTGGAAGTATATAAACCAGACAATAGTGGAGTTGTTTGAGGTCCAAAACAAACTCAGAGGATCGGTGACACTTTGTGCTTGTATGGCGGTCATCAAAACTTCAGGCGGAACTTTATGGTCATCATTGCTTGTACTTGTCGCAATGGCCGTCGTGTTGCTGACTGACGACAAACCTCCACTATAAGTCTCATTGTTCCACATGCGATCACATACATCTTCTGGATGCCTATTAATGCCGACGCAAAAATAATCATAACAATAAGTGCAAGATGATGAACAAGCCGGCACAAATTGGTTTGGGAATAATAGCACGTTTTCTATTGTTCATGCTTTGCAGAATGTGAAATCACATGTTTAGTAAATGTGTCTACACCAACATGTCATTTACAGACTGATGAATGTGATCAACGTCTGGATATCATAGGCAATAACAAAGAAAATCACCTATATGTGTTTAGGCTCCCTAAATTATATCTCCAGTTGGTTACAAGTGCACCGGAATTGATCTGATAAGTCGAGTTATCCATCAACTGCAACTTGAGAGCTGATATGAATGGAACTCCCGAGCCAGTATTCACCAAGCAAACTTGTATATAATCTCTTGGAGGAGTGTAAAAAATCTCTTTACTTATCCAAGACGAAGAGTTCACCGTGTTCCAATAGTTAACATCAATATGGAGGTCAAATGCTGGGGTTTGATTCTTCCCATCATAATTCCCATACCAAAATGAAGCCCTGACCAAATATGGGTTGCCCTTTCCTTTATCGGGCATTAATGTGTAGCAATTCCTTTTTCCATTGGGGAAGATCCTAAGATTCTTTGATTGTTCTCTTACCAAAAAAAAAAAAAAAAAAGATTCTTTGATTGTTGTAGGTTGTTTTGGTAGATGACCCGGGTAGACACCTGCATGTTTGTCCCAGAATCTACAAACCTTGTATCGGCCTCGTAGTATATGTCGAGCTGGTCGTCATGGTAATCATTAGGTGCGCCACAATCGATGCTTATGAAACCTAAATTGAGGGGTAACTAGAGATTGTCACTTGCTTTTCACCATGCATCATGAATTCGAAATTCAAATAGTATTATAAATTTCTTGATGCTTTGCAATGTCCCTTAAACTTTTTTATCTAATTTTTTTGACAACTATATCAACTAGAAGGACATTTCAGCAATGAAAATTACGTATTTAAGAACTGACTTGATAATTGTTAGTTGAAAAGAAGTTTTGATGGATAATCGCATGGTAAAGGCATACGTGAAAAGCTTGAAAACAGAGATATCAATTGCAAAAACAAAGTAAGCTAGAGGATGATACACTACTAACTCTCCATTATAAAGGAGGATCTGTGGATGTTTCGTAGAGAATGTAGAACGGCCTTAACTTTGCTAAATTCCTAAAGTTGTGTACAAATTATTGCTATGTGTAATTTAAAAAACGTTAAAACTCCTTGAGCTCAACTCCGCTTATATACTCAATACTCATTTTCTAAGACAAATTTAAGTATGACTATTTTTTGTCTTCTGCTTGCAAGGTCGATTGCCAATGGAAAGAAAGGTAGACACTAAATCATCACCGTGCTGTTTTCTAAAATCCCTTTTATCTAACGTCTCTAACTCTTCACAATTCAATGATCACTGTAAGCACGCGTGTATGTGAGAGATAGAACCTGGATTTTGTATAGAACCTGGATTTTGTTGCCCACGAGCGAAAACTCCTAGAGCTAGACAACCAACCAAGACATGCAACATGTCACGCCCTGATCCTCGGACGCGCACACATCCTTCTACTTGGTCGATTTTAGAATGTGATATCCCAGGACTATGTATCGCCGATCCTTTCTTTAATTAAACACATGCGGAAGCAATTATAAATCCCCAGACAATAAAACAATGAGATAGAAAGGCAATGCCATATTTTCATATTGAAAACGCATAACCAAACTTTTATACATACATAACAAGCTTTCATTATACTTCACAGTACTATTCACCGAGGTTTGATTGAACAAATCTACAAATATTCAAAGGTTTTCAAAATGAGGGAGGTCTCAATCCTTCTGCAAGTCGTACTCAAAATCATTCTCTTCACCCTCCTCTAATTCCTCGCCAGGCTTTTCCTGGAATCCTCCTCTTGAAGACCTTCCACCTAAGGGCCTGAAATTGGTTTTTGCAACAACCAATGGGACTATGTCTCAGCGAGTTCTATCCCCTAAGACTCGATTAGGAAATCAATACATCACCAGGTCACCTAGCACAACACGAGTAATAGATAGCACTCGTGCGTTCTTTAAGGCGCCGTTTTCACCAGTGATATCCTTTAATCATCGAATCACGTATGTCTCATTATATCGGTCATGATTGGTTTCAGCCGAGAATTTCCCCAATTCACTTTCATAGTTCCCTCTGCTTTGCAGCTCATCAATGTTAAATAGTCATACTCGGCCATCAACTAATCAATCGCTCAATTTAATTCAATTTGGGATAAATCCCTAATTTACACAATCAATTCAATTCCGCGCAATGTAGGGCTCATATAAATAAACGGATTGCACCACGATAATCAGCACGAAATTCCGGTCACTGGCCATCCCGGGTAAATTTCCAGAAAAACAATTAAATAACTAATTAATTTCGAAAATTAAATAAATAAACACGATAAATTCAATTTAGCACAATATAAAGCTCAATTAAATAAACGGATTACACCACAATCATTAGCATAAAATCCCGGTCACTGGCCATCCCAGTTGAATTCCTAGGAAATAAATAATTAAATAAATTAATTTCGAAAATTAATATTAAATTCCTAAAAATTCCTTCTAGGCCCGAATTGCTTAAATAATGCCCGATAAGGGACGGGAAAAATCCCAAGATGCATTCAATAGTTAATAGGACATGTCTACTTACTAATTACACCATCAATTTAACTAACATGCATTACCAAGTCTCTAATTTAATTATTTTAATCTAATCTATCCGCATAATTGCAATTAATTTAAATCTAATTAACCCTCAGGCATATTAGTCTACTAATAAAGCATTAGTGAGTAAAACTCACTTGGTAAAAGCGGGTATCAGAACACTGCGACGGCGACGCGACGACGAACTCTCGGGCCGGGACTAAAACCTAGCAAGCCTGCAGAAACTTTGGGCTTGGGCCTGCTCAAATTCTTGGGCTGAGTTGATCTGGGCTTCAAGACTAAAACAGAACTGAACTGGGCTTGAACTTGGGCCAAACTAATGCTGTGAAAATGGGCTGAGTTGGACTGGCTTCTTGGGCTGAAAACTGCTGGATTTGCTAGGCTTCGGAGCTGAATTTGCTGGGCCTGATTTGCGGCCCAAATGACCTACAAAGGCTGAACTGGACTGCACGTTGGACTGAATTTGGTTGGGCCCGAAAGTGAAGAGATGGGCCACGAAGAGGACGGAAGCAGCCTCGGTGACTGGGATACCGAAATTGAAGGCGCGTGGACTGACGAGCTGGGAGAGAAACTCGGATGTGGCGTGCTGCAAGGGCTTCGTTCGCTGCTGGACGAAGAAGACAAAAATCAACCCAGCTTCAGTAGCTGGCTTCTGTTGACCAAAGTAGCTTCGGTGACTGGTTTGGTGAGACATTGCAGCTGGCGTCGTTGGCTTCAATCGGTGGTAGGGGATGAAGACACCAGCTGGCAGCGAAGGAGAAAATGAAGTAGCTTCGTTGGTGATCTTCAACGCCGGTTTGTTGACCAACAAGGAGAAGACACAATGCTGCTGGAGTTGATTCCGTGGAGCTGGGCCGAAGACACACACGGACCAGTTGATCGAAGGAGGACGCACGCGGGGAAAGGCTTCGCTGGGTTCGGTGTTGCCTCGGCGTCTTCAAGCAGCTGCGGTTGTGGACGATTTTGTCAGGCGTGAAGACACGATGCAGCTTCTTCGGTGATGACTGGAGCAGCGAAGTGGAGACACGGGACAGAAGTTTTCGTGGCGTTGAAATGATGAAAACGTTGGCGAGGAGCTGCGGGGTTTTTGGGGCCGAGAGATGCAGAAGCTGAGGTCGGCAAATCAAGCTTGCCCGAGAAGATTCCAACGTGCGGATGAGGGCAGTCAGCTAAGAGGGAACAATAATCAGAAATCTTACCCAATACATTTAATGTTTTGGCCCCACAAGTCCACATTACACTCCTCTTTGTCCCCCAATCAATTTCAAGCTTATCAACTCACAAATAAACAAATTTAAAGTCCAAAATTGCTGCCTCATCCAATCATACGAATTTCACCATTTGAACTCCAATAAATTCCCAAATTGAGGTCCAATTTTGATGTAGAAAAATCTCAAGAAATTTTCTATAAATCTCTGACACTTAAAGGCTTAGTTTGGAAGTCCAATTTCTATCAATTTAACCAATTTGGATTTCTGCCAAAATTCCGCAATGTCTGAACCCATTTTCCGTAAAAATCTCGGAATCTCCGAAAAATCTTATGAGACTGAATTAACGTTTCTAAAATAGCTTGTGACATCACCGAACTTTCGATTTATGAAATCTGACTCAAATTGACGGTTAATTTCACTCCGACGTGCTTTTAGCGTGACCTAGACTACCGGGTAGGTTTTAGAACTTTCTAGGGCAATTGACTCGTGGTTGATTTTCTTCGAGCCACAATGAACCCACTCGACACATTGACGACCCTCGATTGTCGTGAAAATCTCGAGGACTCAATTACAGACACAGGGTACCAAAATGATAAAAAAATAAAATTAGTGCCGGCCGACGAGAATTTTCCAATTTAGTGAAGTCACCCACGATCAACCACACATCTTAGTCGAACCGACCTATCTCTAATCTCAATTCGATTTTTAACTGTGTAGTAATGACCTCTAAAGATGAACACGGTCGAGAAGCCGATTCCTGGTTGAATTCTCAAGTCTATTGCCTTAATATTCTTTAATGGCTTACCCAGCTAGTCTAGTTATCTTGAGAGTGATCAGCTCTGAGAATAACCCTATAGACGCATCAATGAAATGCCCGATTAATTTAATAGAAAACAATACTGAAAATTCTGGATGTCACACAACATCTTCAAAATCTTCATGGCATATCAAACCTTTCTTCCCATTGATTTATGCATTTCAGAGAGAGAGAGAGAGATCTACCATCTCAAGGCCAAGAAGAACAACATCAATGTTTTAATGAGTCATAAGAATATGTTAGTACTTCACTGAATGCCAGTTCATGAACAGGACGTGCACTTGTAAATTAGTATCGGGGGAATGGTTCCTCTATCAATGGCTGATATATTATTCACTTCAAATGGTCAACTCAATTATAGAGAATGGAAGTTTGGATCTAGTAGAAGACCAACAAAGAATCATCAATTTCATTGGATGAGGTTTCGCCTAGTAGATTAATTGATTATGACCTTTTGGACAGGCAACAAACTCGCAGTTGGACCTGAAGCCTACCAAGAAATTGACCGATTATAATATGAAGTCAACTTAGATAATGCATGTTATGTGTCCAAATGGAATAGATCGCATCAATCGAACCATGTAAATTCAATATTTGATTTATTTTCTTGTTTCATTTACTATTTGTTTGATCACTTATTTTTTGCAACAATTACATCTGCCTATAAAGTATGTGCATATGTTGGAAAAAATCATGAGTAAATGGAGCCACGAATGAGCCGATATTGCACGATATCGAAGCTATAAAATGCAATATTGTACATTCAAGTGATCAATGAATAGGATACTTATGACATAAATAGGAACGAAAAAAATCTACCATGTACTATATATGCTCCACTGTATCCACGCATGCAAACTTTTTGCCTTACCTCTTTGCTGTCTAAATGCTATCAAATTTCACCGCACACATGCACTATCCTCTTCCTAATGTAGATTAAAAAAAAATCTGCATTATTGATTTAAATTATTATATAACAAAGTCAAGTAATTTAGACATTAATTGCACATAGTGCTGGATCCATAGGTCCGAAGACCATAAGGGACTAGCAGTGGTAGTCCAGAAACTTGGCGTCCTGCCTGCACGCTCTATTGTTTGAAGAGGTTGAGCTTCCTCTCCTTACCCCCAATTCCAATTAGTTTTTTTTTTCTTGACTAATTCAATTTCCTAAGCTTTTTTTCCCCTTAGAAAGGAAAGAAATCTTCTAATTTCTAGATCCTTGGCGATCGAACTCGATCTGTTGAGGCTGGTTCCCACAAGGCCCGGTGCGCCCGGCCCATTTGCAACCCGTCTTCTTCCCAAAACCAACAAAGCTTAGTTTCTTCCAAGCCACCACCACACCCTTCTGACATAGCCCCACCATCTCCGGCCGACATCCCTCATCGTCAAGCCCCTCGCCCCAATGATGAAGCCCCATTCAATATGTCTTCCCATAATTTCTTTGTCGCTTTGTGTGAGAGAGGCAATTCCCAAATGAAAACCCATGCAGGCCCAAATTCCAGGTCAGCACGGCATGGACCGAAGAGCCGGTTCCGAGTCCACCGGGGCCCATTTCGAATTTTGGGCTCGGGAGATACTTTGGGGCCCATCTCGTACCTTCGAGAGCAAACCATTTTGACGGCCCTAGCTAGTAGCTATTACTAGTACTTTCCCCTCGCACCAAAGAATTCCCTTCTCCTTCCGTCCGGAGACTCCGGTAGGCTTCGAGAATCTTCTTGATTATCGTTGATTGCCCCATTGTTTTTAGGCGAATTTCGCGAGGCAGTCCGTTGGATATTGCAAGTTGGTCGGTGATCTGTAGAGTTTCAGTTTCTGTTGAACAGGTGCTCTGTGATTGAGGGACGAGCGCTCGGGATTCGCCGATCATGGAGTCTCCTCCGTTCCCGGTCGTCGATACAGGTACTTATTAATTGCATAGATAATCATTAGATCATCATAAAAATACGTTGATTTAACGCCTTATTTCTCTTTTAATCTATCCGACCATATAAATTGAATAAATGATCAAGATATACTGTTCGGGAAGGGGTTCGATCACGAAAGTATGTCAGATTTAACGCTTAATTGTATTTCCCTTTTAGTTTATAATCAGGAGTATGTTTGTTATCACATTTGTTATGAAAGCTGTGGCGATTTTTCATGGACAGATGACCCTGCTTACTCAATTCATAGACGCAAGCGGGGTTTTCAAGATCCATGCATTAGAAAAATTCATTAGTGAGGTGAGATTAGAGGAAACAAGCATTTCATATGTGCCGCCGTCATTGGATTCGATCAGTTTGAGCTGCCTTCGATGGAATTCAATTGCTTTGAGCTGAGTTGAATTTGTTCGCGTTTTGTTAGCATCGTATGTTCGATGCTTGGCGTGCGATTGACGTATGAAATGACTTAAAACTGTCCGTTCTAGTCGCTTTGCTTGTCACAGGCCAATCGAATGCTCACTCGCTCGTATACCCGGATCGTAGAGAGAGAAAGTTTAGAGAGAGGAGCTCTGGAAAGAAATGAGTTTTGTATTACTGAAATAGTTAGATGGTTATAAATAAGGGGAGGGCACTCTTTTTATACTTGAGGCCCTCGGATTACATCCGTTGATTTAAATTTGATCCGGTGGATGAGATTGCACTGCCTCAACTACTGACATAAATGTTAACTACTAGCTACCGACATAAATAGAGATAGAGTTCTCTAGAATCAGGCGTAATGACGGTGTCGCCTGCCCTTGGAAACTTCGGGGAGAAGACTTGATGGAATCTGAGCGAAAGTAGGAGGTCCTCCACGGATGAGTCACGGCCATCCCTTGGGAACCTCTCGGATTGGCCTTCTTTCGGGCCATGACACTTTGCTGTTTCTAAGCGATGGCCGACTTTAAATGCTGTTGATCAGTGTGTCAGCTGCAGTAATTTACTTGTCATCGGACTATAATGTAGCTGTTCGTTCTAATTCATCGATGCTAGATAGTTTCTGCTTTCAAGTGTTGTGTTTAACTTCGTTTAAGAGGACTTTCGCTTATCGGAGCTGCCTTAAGCTGCAAGTTCCTGCTGCTTTGTGTCCACCTTTCTAGATTATGTTCACCGATTGAAAAAGCGGTTTTGCAATGTGATTGTAGTTTAGTTTTTGGTTTATTATGCTCGTTCACAGTGTGCATCTCACTTTCGTCGACACTACCTGCCTTTGATTGTAAATCCCTATCATTGCGTGGTTGAATTTCTGTTGGGTTGCTTCTGTACCTGAGTCTAATTGCAATTTACTTTAATCAGTCTAGTAGTTGGAAATTTGAGATCGACAGTGACAAGTTCTGGAAAGATGGCTATCCCTTTCAGATAATCGGTGGAGATGTTCACTATTTCCGGGTGCTCCCGGAGCTATTTTCGTTTCTTTCCTTTAGTCGTTCTTCTTACTCATGTGATTAGATTACAATGGGTTTTTGTGACAATTGTTATATATGCTTTTTTCCAAATGCTACTCACAAATAGTTCTCCTTTCTACGTGGAGATACACTTTTTTAAGAAGAGAAGCTGTTATATTAGCCATATCTGAAGCAGTATTACTGCATGTGGTAATGCATCTAATTTAGGCTAGAAGAGGAACTTTGAACTTGAGATTGTTTTAGAAGATGACTTTCTGCTCCATCAGGAAGCAATAAAATCTAGAGCTCCATGACAAATTCAGGGAGCCCCTCACTGAAGGACTTGTTCACGTCTTAATATAATTCAGCATCTTCTTTCAATGCTGACTAGAAGGATTCTTTGCTTGAAGCAACCTTTGCCCACTTCCATTTAACGAATCAATTACACTTGGGCATTTATTGTGCATGCAGTATTGGGAAGACAGATTGCTGAGAGCAAAAGCCCTATGTTTGAACACTATCCAGACATATGTTCCTTGGAATCTGCATGAACCGAAACCGGGGGAGACAGTCTTTGAGGGAATTGCACATATAATATCTTTTCTCAACTTGTGCAAGAAGCTTGATCTCCTGGTTATGCTTCGAGTAGGCCCTTATATATGTGCAGGTGAGGGCCAGAATCTTCTTATTGGTGCTTTAAAACTTGTTAATCTACGTTGAAGTGTTTGCTGCCCTTGTCTTGACTCTGAAGTGGACATTGGATTGACATGACCTTATTAAGCCATGGCATGCTTTCAGCATATTTAACCCATGACTGTCATTCCATTTTGGACCTTGGCGATGGGGGTCTCTTCCATTACAAGAGGGTCATCAGTCACGCGTATTTGATTTCGCGCACAAGTAAGTGGAGGTAGCATTTTAGCAAAAACAAAAAAATCGTGGATGTAGGACACTTTTTCTTATTTTCTCTTCTTGTTTCTGTGGAGCTGTGAAGAGTATGAATTGCTGACCTTAGACAGTTTATTTGGACATAACAGGATTTTGTCTGTTCTAAGCCCAGTAAGATATAAAACGTGACATCTCTAATTGATGGTATACCGGCACGAGGGAGTTGGGCACAGGCATTGAGTTCTCGGTTTGATTTTGATGACCCAAGACTAGTGCCCATGCTTGTGCCTGGGAGTTGGTATCCGGGCTTGAGACTCCTATACTCGTGCTGGGTTCCTTATGTACCCACACACAAATCATTAGTACCCGAATAGCGTATGTTTACTTAGAAAAATCAAATAAGAATTTCCTCCAAACAAGGGAAAATTTTTGCTAGTTTATTTTCAAGTTTCAACCATCGGAAAATATTGTTGTTTTTTTTAAATGGTTTCCCAATTTTTTTTTTCTACAAATAGCACATTTTTACCTCCTTGTGAAATATATAGGAGTCAACATTATACTAAAAATTTGTTAATTGTAAATAAAATAATTAAATTACAGTGTCATGTCGTGTCATCCATGATTTCTAGTTCGTAAGGTATAGTGTTTTTCTCGATGTATTACTTGAGTTTTTATTGACCCGCCATAAATTAATTAGTGGAGACTCCAAATGAAATTGATTTACATGCTAATGACTTGACCTAAGTTGCGAATTTGTATAGGCTTGGGGGAACCCGAAGTAAGGTTAAACTTAATAATCCATTAGTTGAACTTTAGGTAAATCATTGTTTAACAGTAGGTTGTGACAAAAATGACTTAAGCATATAAATAGAAACAAAAGTTTCAATAATGCTTATATGTGAAGATTGTGAGTAGTTGATGCAGCTATTATCTCCATCTCCGTAAAAATAATACCTCAAGATTATTGGGAAAATTTTAATGTTGATGAAAATAGAGCAATAATTTATAGATGTTTGACACTTTGATGTGTGATGAAGATTACTATCCTTAAGGTACTATTTACCCCCTCATTATTATTCTTGCGAGGCTTAAAAAAAATTACCTTCAAGATACACACCAAAGCGATAGAGAAACTAGTTCAACAATTGCTTAATTTTTCTTTTGAAATTTTACCTTGAATGTGTTATCATAGTTGGCATATATAAAGAGAGGAAGAGAGTTACGAAGAAGAAATTGTTATTTTGAACAATTGTAATGAACATAAATGATTTGATTATATTTATAGACAACTGATCAATACATCTTTTGGCGGTAAGTACTTTATCCCCACTGTCACCATTTTTCATGATAAATTATCATAACTTTTCATGTTAAAAATTACCTCTTTCCATAACTAAGAATCACTACGACCAAAAAAAAAAAAAAAAAAAAAACTAAGAATCACATTGTTTCATCACCAAGAGTCCCTCTATTTGTGACCAAGAGTTACCTTTTTTCCCGGATAACAAACTATTTTAACAACACTCAGAAAAAGTATTCAAAAAGTAATAATTTATTGTACTTTTATTAATTCAGTTCTAAATCTTTAATTATACCACTTGAGTTGTAAATCTCTCATTTTTTTTCAATTAATTTAGTCTATTTTGGTTGGAAATCGCCGACATATGTATTTTTCAATTTTTTTTATTAATTTTACTTTATTTTCTTTCCCTTCTTTACTTATTTTATTTTATTATTATGGTAGGTGAGGGTCGTAAAAAAAAGGAAAGAAGGAAAAGAGAAGAGAAGAGAAGAGAAGAGAAGAGAAGAGAAGAAAAGAAAAAAAAATGAAAAACAAGAATAAAAACAAAACATATTAAAAAATTAAAATTATCTATCTCAATGCCGGTCATGTCATGTCGGACAGTTGATATTCACGTTAGTAATTTTTAGCTAAAATTGACTGGATGGATTCAATTGACAAAATATGAAAACATTTATGACTCAATTGGCATAATTAAAAAGTTTATGACTGAATTGATAAAAATACAATAAATTTAGAACTTTTTGGGCAAGTTTCTATGGATATCATAATTTGAATAAAAAGAAAAAGAAAAATATGGACATGATAAACTTATGTATGAAGTATGGTTAACGCGCATAAGGAGGACCATCAAGCTCTATTGTGGTTATCTTCAACTCACTTCTTCTCCTACTATTTTCCATTCTTTGGCCTCTTCGTGAACTGATCTCTAGGGTCGAGCATTCTTTAAGTTCAGACAGAACACGGTTTTTATGTTTGCCCTTTGGACCGCTTTCGTTGATACACACGACATGGCTATTTCCACCGCTTTCCGTGCAGAACCGATGTTGAATTGGTCATTTAACCTTGGATTGAAAATGCTTTTTTTTTTTTTTGACAAAGGATTGACAATGCTTTGGACGTCCCCTCTTTCTACGAATGGAGTTACCCAGTAAAGTATGTGCACGCTGCCCTCCGAACTTCTTATAATGGTGGGGCGGCCTGTGGTTAACTCGAATAAAACTATGTAGAAGCTGTATACATCGCTCTTATGGTCAAGCTTCCAGATATATGAAACCTGAGGATTCAAGAGCAATTGTTGCTTTGATTAGTACAACTATTGCCAAAGCTGCCTTCACAAAAAAATGTACTTACATAGGTCTACGGAACATAAACGTGTATGAGTAGATGTATGGGCCTCTTGTGCTGGTCTAAATTAGTACAGTTATTGTTATTCTACTTCCTAGGTGGAATAGTCCTTGTATTCGGAGATTTTCGAGTCACTTACTCTGGATTGAGATAACTAGGCGTTTCCGCTGGACTAGTCAAAAGATGAGAATCATACTCTGTTACAAATGCTTTCGATAATCCAAAATCACAAATGTTTGCCTGCCTGTTCTTGTTTAGTAAAATATTGGTTGTCTCTATGGATAATGGGAGGTTTGCAGCCCTTATGCAGGTAGTCCAACCCTGCACTGCCGGCAGAAAAAAAACTTGATGAAATGTGTTGCGTCGCTCAATTTGTGGAAATGTGGACAAAGATGTCATTGATCTACTTTATGTACCTTGGGCTGCATCGATTGCGATTTGTAGTCTTTGGCTTCAGCTCAAAACATTAGGGTGGTGTGCTGCTGGACAGTAGAGAAATGAGGAGTATTCCAGAAACATGAAAGATGTGGAAGCCTGTACACTACTGTCCTCATCCGCTGAGAAAGTTAATTTTATCTCCATGGTGCTATTAATGAGTATGGAACTTGACCAATTAATGCAAAAGCCTGAACTATCAAACAACAGTGTTGAGACAATATATAGCTTCACACGTGTCGTGCTGGCTTTTAAGAGATCCTTTTATCTGGTTAGAATTTGCAAAAAGAAATATCAGACAAACCTGACAAATGTGATCAAACATTTCCATCGGGCATGAATTCGTAAATCAACGTCATGCTTTCGAGTTCTTGGCAACATCCGATAAGTGAAACCAGATTTCTACGATGAAGGGCATCAGGAGTTGCGCTTGCACATCATGGTATTAGAGCGAATCTTGCCCTATATTTCTCTTTCATTGTATATTGAAACAATATCCTTGTAGATTCTTAGGAATTCATTATTTGGAAATTTAACTTTCTCATGTTAAGGTGGCTCAATATAACATTAGGGAGTTCGTTGATTTTTTTTTTTCGGGAACACGCAATACGTGCGCAAATTTGCTAGCTTACATGGCATGTGGTAAAAGATTCGTTAGATTACTCGGCCGACAGATATAATCAAAGATTCTTTCAGTGCAAAGCAGCAGTTTCCTTTCTTCAATATCATCTCTCGCTATGAGTTCATAGGAGGATACGGTACATGCAAAACCTTGAAATGCTATCATATCATCAAAGAAAATCACATCGTCCACAATTACAGAACCCAAAGGAAGGTTTTGGAGCGCATTCAGCACTGCTGCGTGGGACTTTTTCAGAGACGTTTATCCAAAACATAAGCAGCGATCGTGAAGGGTGAAGTAGAACAAAATCCCTCAGTTCATCAGGTACGACGCCTAGAAAGAGTCAAGCATTCCTTCAGCTCCAACAGCATGCGGGTTCATGCTCGGCCTTTCGTTCGCAGTCACGACCACACACGACATTGCTGCCTCGACTAGTTAACAAGCAGATGTGGTGCCGAACTGCCCGTGTAGCCTCTGATCCATGATGCTTTACATCCTTTCGTTCGATTTGAGGCAACGCCGATTGGGTGACGCGAGTGCTTCTCTTTGGGCTTCTCATTTTGGCCAGGTGGCTATTACTTTGGTGGTTGTGGGTGGCAAAGATTGTCAAAAGATGACTTTGGTTCATAAAACGGATGGTATAACAACGAAAGAAATTCATTTTTCCTCTGCTGCGTTATACAGGGGTTCACATGGGATGGCTGAGCAAGGCTAGCTATAATCATCTTGATAACTGTACAGTTTGTAGCCTTGTAAAGAGGGGCCGAAGTGTGAAGTGAACTCTCCATTCACTCATTTATTCACTAAGCTAGAAAAGCAACAACCCCAAAATGCATCGCTCGCGATTTAAAGTCACAAGTGCAGACTTTGCACAAAAGTTTTCGAATCCGTTCTATGTAATAATCAACAACTTATACAAGGAAGATGGACATGATAACCTTATAGATGAAGCATGGTTAACGAGCACTCGGAGCGATATCAACGTCAATTGAGGTCATCTCAAAAGACTCAATTCTTCCGGAACCGATCTCTGCTGTCAAGCATTCTTTTAGTTCTGACAAAACATGGTTCATGTCCGGCCTTCGGACTGCCATAATCGGCACCCACGACATGGCTATTTCCACCGCTTTCTATGCAGAATTGATGCTGAATTGGCCATTTAACCTGGGGTCGACAATGCTTTGGATGTCCCCTCTTTCTATGAGTGGAGTCACCCAGTGAAGTATGTGCATGCTGCTGCCCTCTGGACTTCTCATAATGGCCGGACGTCCCGTGATTAGCTCAAATAAAACTATGCCGAAGCTGTACACATCGCTCTTCTTGCTCAAGTTTCCAGATGTATAAAACCTGAGGATTCAAAAGGAATTGTTGCTTTGATTAGGACAATAATTGCCGAGACTGCCTTTACGAAACCGTACCTACAAACGTGGATCCGACATAAACATGTACGAAAAAAATGTATGGGCCTGTCGCGCTGGTCTAAAAAAGTACAGTTATTTTGCTTCCTAGGTGGAACAGTCTTTGTATTCAGAATTGGTGGTTCGAGTTGCTTACTCTGGATCAAGATAACCAAATGTTCCTGCTACGTGAGTTGAAATGTGAGAATCATGCTCTGTTGCAAATGCTTTCGATAATCCAAAATCAGCAATCTTCGCTTGCATGTTTTCGTTTAGTAAAATATTGGGCGTCTTTAAATCTCTATGGACAATGGGAGGTCTACAACCATTATGCAGGTACTCCAACCCTGCACCACCAACAAGAAAGAAAACTTCATGAAGTGTACCGTATTGCTTGACTTGTGGATATGTGAACAAAGATTTCATCAGTCTACTTTATGTACCTTGAGCTGCATCGATTGCGATTTGTAGTCTCTGGCTCCAACTCAAAACATTCGGGTTTTGTGCTGCTTGAAAGTAGAGGATTAAGGAAGTATTCCAATCACAAAAGATATTAAATCCTGTTCTCCATCTTATTCATTTGCTGAGAAAGTTAATTTCATTTCCATTGTGCTATAAATGACTATGTCACTTGACCGATTAATCCAAAAGCCTGAACTATGAAAGAACAGGGTTGAGATAAAATGTAAATCGACATCTGTTGTCCTGTCGTGTAGCGAGAGTCCAAGTGATGCTTTATCTGGTTAGAATTTGGAGAAGGAAATATGTGACAAACCTGACATATGTTGCTGAACATTTCCATGGAACATGAATTCATAAATCAGTGCCATGTTTTCAAATTCTTCGCAATATCCGATAAGTGAAACTAGATTTCTTGGTGAACAACCATCAAGAGTTGTGCCTGCACATCAAGGTTTCAGAGCTTGTCATGAGTAGAACACCCAAAAAATCGAAAACATGACATATTGATTCTAGTTGCAGTAATGTTTCGAACCTCTGCATGAAACTCCTTGTAGCCTTGCTTGGATGATCGAGATAACAATTTTCCCAAATCCTCCCTCTCCGATTATTGTTCCAAAGTTATCAGTAATTCTTGTAATTTCAGTGGATGTAAAAAGTTGATTTTTTGACAACCTTAATGTCCCAGTAGATTCTCTGGTAGAGTTTGTAGTTGTAGTAGTAGTAGTAACATCTGGAGAAATGAAAAGGAAATTACATAACCTTAACAGAGTTAAGCAGATTATGACCTTCGGTCTGATATCATATGCCTTAACTGCAAATAGAATCTTCTTGAAGAAGTATGTAATGACTTAAATAAAGAAGAGACCATGTTATGAAAAATGAACCAGAAAGAGCGAAGCGAGTTACCTCAACCAAATGAGGAATTATTCGTGCCTTTATCTACTCGAGATGTGGGTACGCGTCGACGCGATTATGATACTATGAACAAATAATGCGTGCATAGGTTTTTTAACGTGAAACAGTTATGCACAGAAGCAAGATTCATGTTCACTTTTTCCGGGCCCGATTGTCGAAAGGGCCATGAGCAATTGGACCAGTTAAACCAGTTTGGGGTTGAAAACCCAACCCGGATTGAGAAAATCACATGTAAAACTCTTGATTTTTCTTGTACATGCAATACGCAAGAGAGTTACTTTGGATTTGTCTTCTTTTGATTGTCCACAGTACTGCAAGAGCTCCCACTAAAATCAAGACCAGAGCGGCTGCAACTGATGCAATGATTAAAGCAATAGAGATGCCCTTTTTCTTCGTCTGCACAATTGTCTGATTGGCAAAGATTTGGATTTCCATCTAAGCTGTCGAAAAACGTCGATGGTACATGTCAATGCCAAAAGATTAGCACATGAATTCTTGGATACCCGACCGTGCATATATTACATACATAAGTTGATCAAAGAGAAAACTACAAGAGCAGTTATCACTTTTATCCTGTTCATTCTTCAGTGTGATCAGCAACATATGGAAAGAGGAAGCAGATTGTATAGATAATAATCAGTGATTAAATGAAGTGTTACGATAGCGTGGCAATGAGTGAACCTAAGTAGTAACGATCCATCCGTCGTCTTCTTCAAGAGAGTTTGAGGAACAGAGCCATTCAAGTTGTTTCCACTTAAATTCCTGCAAATATCCATGATTAGAAGTTGATAGCCATTTACTCGAGCTAGATGACCACACATAATCTTTCCGTTAAAAGCTCGGTGACTCACAGAACTTTCAAGCTCGGCATTTGTGCTAAAAAGTCTGGCACGGACCCAATTAATGAATTGTTGGATAAATCCCTGAATTTAAGCAAAAAAAGTGCTAAGAAACTTCATATGCATGTACTTATTGAAATGCATAAAACAGGGTAAGGTAGATAATGAACATCATGCTCATGATAAAGAAGCGTGTCGCTTTTTTTTGGGCTTAGTGTCGTCCATTCTCTTTCTGTTCAAATTAAATAAAATGAAGAAAAAAATGCTAATGCATACAGGGATACAACTGCTGTCAAATAGGAGATCGATGTAGCTATAAGTCCTTTCAGTAGAGCTCAGGTTCCTGCACATCAGCAGCTATCTCGATTAGAGTAAAATCCCACCACTTAAAAGCTTTTTTTTTCAATTTTTTTATCCGTCAAAAAAAAAAAAACCTTTAACATGGAAGGCATCAATTTAGAGACTTAATTTTCAAAATCTTCCTTTCTTCGCATGATGTATTACCAATCTGTACTATAGTTCTTGTCAAGTAAACTTATCTTTCGTCGAGACTTGTGCGGTTCCAATACAGCATTGAGTCACAGAAAATATGTTTTTGTAGACTTACAATGAGATGATTCTTGGAGAACTATCAGAGCTACAATTCAGACCATTCCATGAATACTGTGTAGGAATGCATGGATCACCCTACCAGCTTGCTCTGATCACCCCATATGTTTTGTTGATATCATACATGGCATTGACTAAACCACCAAATAAAGAGCTACGATCATAAGGAAATCAAAGAGTATTCAAGCAAAAACTTAGGTGAGAACATAGATAGATACATACAGTCATCAAGAAAAGTTGGTGAATTTGGAAGCTGCGCCACAGTGAAAAACTTGACGGCATTGAAAAGTGGCGACAGACTAGAGTAGGCTGTCGCATTAACAGTTAAGACTCAAATCATGTCCACTTATGGGCAATGAGGCTATGGTCACTGGCTTTAGGTTCTTGAGCATGACAGTTTTCACGAATGTGTCTTGTACATACACTGTGAATTCTCTGAATTGACCCTTTTGCTGTTGCAATTCCACAAAGTGGAAGTACACATACCAGACAATAGTGGAGTTGTCTGAGGTCCTGTACAGACTCAGAGGATCGGTGACATTTTGTGCTTATGTGGCAGTCATCAAAACTTCAGGTGGAACTTCATAGGCATCATTGCTTGTACTTGTCACGATGGCCGTCAAGTTGCTTACTGACGAGCAACCTCCACTATAAGTCTTATTGTTCCAGATGCGATCATATACATCTTGTGGATGCCTATTAATGCCAACGCCAATCAAATAATCATAACAGTAAGTGCAAGATGATGAACAAGCCGACACAAATTGGTTTGGGAATAACATCACGTTTTCTATTGTTCATGCTTTGCATAATGATATTGCCTGTTTTAAATGTGTATACAACAACATGTCATTTGCAGACTGATGAATGTGGTCAACGTCTGAATATCATAGGCAATAACAAAGAAAATCACCTGTATGCGTGGTTACTCCATAAATGATATCTCCCTCGGTTTACAAGTGCACCGGAATTGATCTGGTATGTTGAGTTATCCAGTAATCGCAACTCGAGAGCTGATATGAATGGAACTCCTGAGCCGATATTCACCAAGCAAACTTGTATGTAGTCTCTTGGAGGAGTGTAAATAATGTCTCTGTATATCCAAGATGAAGAGTTCATCGTCATCCAATATTTGACATCAATATGGAGGTCAAATGCTGGAGTTTGATCCTTGCCATCATAATTCCCATACCAAAATGAAGCCCTGACCAAATATGTGTTTGCCCTTTCCCATTTTTGGCACTAATGTGTAACAATTCCTTTTTCCAATGGGGAAGATCATGAGACTCTTTGATTGTTGTTGGTTGTCTTGATCGATGACCCGGGTAGACACCTGCATGTTTGTCCTAGAATCTACAAACCTTGTATCGGCCTCGTAGTATATGTTGAGCTGGTCGTTATGATAATCATTAGGTGCGCGACAATCGATGCTTATGAAACCTAAATCGAGGGGTAACTAGAGATTGTCACTTGCTTTTCACCATGCATCACGAGTTCAAAATTTAAATAGTGTTATAAATTTCATGATGCTTTGCAATGTCCCTAACTTTTTTATCTAATTTTTTAACAACTATATCAACTAGAAGGACATTTCAGCAATGAAAATTACGTATTTAAGAACTGACTTGATAATTGTTAGTTGACAAGAAGTTTTGATGGATAATCGGATGGTAAAGGCATACGCGAAAAGCTTGAAAACAGAGGTATCGATTGCAAAAATAAAGTAAGCTAGAGGATGATACACTATTAACTCTCCATTATAAAGGAGGATTCGTGGATGTTTCCTAGAGAATGTAGAACAGCATTAACTTTGCTAAATTCCTAAAGTTGTGTACAAGTTATTGCTGTGTAATTTTAAAACGTTAAAACTCCTTGAGCTCAACTCCGCTTATATACTCGGTACTCATTTTCTAAGACAAATTTGAGTATGACTATTTTTTGTCTTCTGCTTGCAAGGTCAATTGCCAACGGAAAGAAAGGTAGACACTGAATCATCATCGTGCTGTTTTCTAAAATCCCTTTTATCTAACATCTCTAACTCTTCACAATTCAATGATCACTGTAAGTACGCATGAATGTGAGAGATAGAACCTGGATTTTGTTGCCCACGAGCGAAAACTCCTGGAGCTAGACAACCAACCAAGACATGCAACATCTTCAAGATCTTCATGGCTTATCAAACCTTTCTTCTCATTGATTTCTGCATTTCAGAGAGAGAGAGAGAGAGAGAGAGAGAGAGAGAGAGATCTACCATCTCAAGGCCAAGAAGAACAACATCAATGTTTTAATGAGTCATAAGAATATGTTAGTACTTCACTGAATGCCAGTTCATGGACCGGACGTGCACTTGTAAATTAGTATTGGGGGAATGGTTCCTCTATCAATGGCTGATATATTATTCACTTCAAATGGTCAACTCAATTATAGAGAATGGAAGTTTGGATCTAGTAGAAGATCAACAAAGAATCATCAATTTCATTCGATGAGGTTTCGCCTAGTAGATTAATTGATTGTGATCTTTTGGACAGGCAACAAACTTGACCTGAAGCCTACCGAGAAATTGAGAGATTATAATATGAAGTCAACTTAGACAATGCATGTTACATGTCCAAAATTAAATTGTCACGCCCCAATCCTTGAGTGCGCGCCCATCCCTCACTAGTCGATTAAATAGTGACGTCTCAGGACACATTGCCGACCCTTTCATTTCAATACGTAGGCAGAAGCATATAATTAATTTTCATTTTCAGACAATAAAACAATATGATAGAAAAGAGTAGGACCACAACTCATAACCAATTTGAGCCTTTTATAAAACAAATAGTTTTATACACAAAACCATGCTGTTTACAAAATTATCAGCTTAACAAAAAGGGAACTATCCTATGACTCTCTAGTTAGACATATTTGTCAATTATTCAGTCTCCACCTTTCCAAACTTCGGGGCTTCCGGTCCTCCACTAACACCATCTAAGGACACAAAAATGGTTATACAATAACTAGTAAGACAATGTTTCAGCAAGTTCAACCCCCCTAAGACTCAATTATGTAGAAAATACGCCTTAAGGGCTGCCTAAGCACCACCATGAGTCAGAGGACTTACTATGGCCTCAGTTTTCTTCATGCAAGTCAATACAATTTAGATAACTCATCAATCATTTCACCCAATTAAATCGAATCATCAATCAATCGATTTAGTTGATTACATGTCATTGGGACCATCACACGGTCATTTCGATTATTCATTCACAACTCTTAGTCATGGCCCAACAGACACGACTTACTAAATTTTCAGCAATGAATCACGGCCCAACGAGCACAACCCAAATTAAGTGGTAATCACAGCCCCACAAGCATGATCTAGATTTAGTGGAAATCACGGCCCCACCGGCATAATTTAGGTTAAGTGGTCATCATGGCCCTACCGGCATAAACTAGATTTAGTGGTAATCACGGCCCCATTGGCATAATTTGGGTTAAATGGTCATCACGGCCCCATTGGCATAACTATACTTCGGCAATCTTCTTGATCTAACTCACGGTCTTACATCACAATTTTTTTTTTTTCCAGCCAATTACCAAAGTTGTCCGTTTTTGGAATAATGACCCACAATCACTACTCACACTCAAATTGCACAATTTGGTACTCAATTAAATAAACAGAAAGTATCACTGCAATCAACAAGAAATTCCGGTCACCGACTATCTCAGCTTAATTTCCAGAAAATGAATAATTAACTAAATAAATATGGAAATTAATTATTAAATGCATAAAAAGCATACTTAGGCCCGTAATACCTAATTATATGTCGGAATGGACCCAAAAAATTTTCGAGACTCGTTAAATAAATACTAGAGTCTATTTACTCACTAATTGCACTAACTATCCACCTAATATGCATCGGCAATTAATTAAATTCACTAATCTAATCTAACTAACCACCTAATCTAGCTTAGCCTAAACTAAATAACCCTTAAGCGTAATTAACCTACTAAGTGAGGATTAGTGAGTTAAACTCACCTGTTTTGCAATTCGATCGGCTCAAATCGTCGGGGATGCCATGGGGCTCACTTCTCTCCAAAGCGGGCCTAGCTTTTGGGGCCGGGAACACCTTCAAAATGGGTCAAACTCTTGTTGGAATACCCACAATTTCAGCTTCTGTTTTGGGCTGAAATAGAGGGCAACAAGCTTGGTTTGAGGCGAGGATGGACCGAGGAAGGTTGAGGGGACCAAACTGGGTTCAAACAGGCTTGCTCGGCGGTGGAATGGCGGAGCATCGGCTTCGGCTGGGCTCGGGAAACCTCTTGGTTCACGGTGGAAACGAGACAGTAGCTCGAGATGGCAGAGGCGCGTGCGGCAAGGCAGAGAGCACGCGTGTGGGCGACAGGACTCATGGACGGCGGACGGCGTTCCAGCGTGGCGTGCAATGGCGACGAGGGCTTCACTGCTGGTCTTTTGGGTTGCTGGGCGTCGAGCAGCAAGGGAGGGGGATGGGAAGGTTGGTCAACAACATATGGGAAGAAGGGGGAACAAGATTTGCTAAGGAGGGGGCCACCAAGCTTGTTCTTATCCCTTTGTTCCCTCAACTTGATCCCCATCCATAGCTGTCTTCCACCAGCAATTTCTAGACCCATTTGCCCCCATCTAGAAGCTTGAATTGGTCCATAAGTCATGGTGGTGGGGGGCATACGAATTTGACAAGAATTCATCTCCAATTGGACACTCATTCTTGCTTAAATCAATCCAATTTGGTCTCAATAAATTCAAACGACACCTCATTGATCCAATTGATATTTTTTCTCACCAATTGATCCCACTTACTTTCCAATTTTGCAATAAAAAACGGTCCTTGACATTTTCTGGACAAAAATGACCCTACCTCGATTTTTTCCCAAAAAGTCTCCGTTCAAAAAAATCTTTTGAGATTGAGTTGACACTCCTAGAATTAATTGTGATATGACAGAACTTTCAATTTTTGAAATCGGACTCAATTTTATGGTTAATTTCAATTCGACGCGATTTTAGCGTGACTTAGGCTACCGAGTAGCTTTCAGAAATTTTAGTGCAAATGATCCGTGATCGATTTTCTTTAAGCCATAATGAACTCACTATTGGCTATTCTCGATTGTCGTGAAAATCTCGAGAATTCAAATACGGACACAGGGTACCAAAACGATAGAAAAATCAGTCTAGTACCGGTCGACGAGAATTTTCCAATTTAATGGAGTCACCCACGTTTAGCCACACATCTCGGTTGAACCAATCTATCTCTGATTTCTAATCGACTTATATCTTTGTCGTAATGACTTCTAAAGATGAGCACAGTCAGATAGCCGATTCCTAGTCGAATTCTTAAGTCTATTGTATTAAAATTTCTTAATGGTTTTCCTAGATAATCTAGTTATCTCGAAAGTGATCAGCTCTGAGAATAACTCTATAGGAGCGTCGATGAAATGCCCGATTAATTTAATTGAAATCAGAATCGAAAAATCCAAGATGCCATCATACATAATCTTGAAAAGTCCATGCCACTTTGGAATGTCCAAGGCGTTTTGTGACAAGTGTTGATACCTAAATTTCGCTATTTTACTTAAAACTTAATAGCATTAAAAGTTAGGAATTAGTTGTTAAAAAAAAAGCACTTTCATTAAAATGCATCATGTATGTTTTCATTATAATCCGTTACGCATAGACATTAAGAGCATTTACATAACTAGCACTAATATTAAATCCATTTAAAAAAATCGAAAAAAGAAGAAGACAAAAAAGCAACTTGGCTCGGGCTTCTTTCTTTTTATCCATTTTCATTGGCTTGGGCCTGGCCCAGCCTCCTCCTTTTTTTTTTTTCTTTCCTTCACCGGCTCAACCTTCTTCTCTTCTTCCGCTCTCTTTCCCTCACGCTCCTCACGCTCTCTGCAGAAAGAAGAAAAAGCAAAGTACGAACCAGAGGAGACCGAGGGAGCAGAGGAGGCAGTGGATCGCACAGCATGATCCCAGGGTCGGAGTCAAGCCGGCAAGGTAGCTGGCCGTGACAGGAGCCATGTGCGCTTGCTGGCGGAGCATAAAAGCGAGAGGGGGTTCTCGGTTGGTTTTTGGTCGGGGGAAGCGATAGGAGGATTGAACAGAAGCACCATGAGAGCTTGAGCGAGAGAAGTGCTCGAGAGAGAACTTGTTCTTGAGAGAGGGAAGAGAGCCAAGGAGTGGCTCAACCGTGCATGGGATCCCACTCCCCGACGCCCTTCTTCTGGAACAGTGAGAACCGAGAAAGGGGGAGCTCTTCGGTGAGAATCCAAGACAGAGAGCAAACTGAGAGAGCTGGAGCTTGAAGGAGTGATCCACCATCGTCGGTGGCCCGTCCATCATCCACCATCCGTCGCAGCATCTCCACCGAACCAAACCGGGTAGGTCTTCTCTGCTCATGTATGCTCCATTTTCGTAGGGTGCCGGACCGGAACTCGCGGTTGACCAGTTCACGCGAGCTTCGGTCCCGTGGAGCCTCCATTGATGTTTCTGTGCATACTGCTATGCTCAGTAGAAGCCTAAGCTCGAGTTGGGTTTCGATCGAGGCAAAACCGTTTCATTAGTGCATACCATCTGTTCGACAAAATGCCTTAAAGAAAACCGAAAAATAGCCTGTGTTTTAACGCAAGACCGACTCATTTTTGCCCCTGTGCTTGCTGAATCCTTGTTGCTTTGCCTGTATTCATTGTATTTTCGTGTGGTTTATGCGAAATATTTGCGTGTATTCGAATTGATGAAGTCGCGCCGGAGAATGAGTTAATGGTCATCGGAATATGTGGCCAGCGGTAGCCAACGTCGGTCGAGGGGGATGACCGATGGACGGTGTTGGTCCGGCGGTCGAAGCTGGTTAATCCGGCCGGCGTTGTGCACGGTGCAGGATGAGGAAGCTTCGGGCAGAGAGGGGACATCGTGAAGAAGACCAGGGAAGAAGACGACCTAGGAAAGAAAAAAGGTTAAAAGAAAAACAAGAAATAAAAATGGGTAGTGAAAAGAAATAAAAAAAAACAAAAAAATAGAAAGGTAGAAAAGACGTGGGAGGGAGACGTTCGGTGAAGGTGGCGTAGATGAGGCGATAGTGCAGGGGGGAAAGACAAAAAAAATAATTAAAAATTTTAATTAAAAAATATTATTAATATGATAAGAAAAAACAAAAAAAGGTTTTTAAAAAAAGGTTTTGTCTTTTATAGGGTAAGTTCGGGTCATTGGATCAGTCTAGTAGGTCGGATCGGGTTTATCCGGTCCGAACCCGTTTTCCCTAGTATAATAATATTAAATATTAAAAATATATAAAAAATTTCAAAAATTTACAAAAAAATCAAAAATTTGGAAAAATATTAAAAACTCAAAAAAATTTTCCGAAAATTCAAAAACTCAGAAAAAATTAAAACATTCGACCCTTTTAGAAAAATTAATTAAAATTTAAAAAAAACTAAAAAAATTGCAAAAATCTAGTTCTTTTTTGGAAAGTTCAAAAATTCCTTTTAAAAAATATAAAAAAAATCTAAAATAATTAAAATTAAAATTTCCTCGAAAAGTTTGAAATTAATCTTTGAAGTAATTTTCTCCTAAAAATAGGAAACCTTTCAATTTGGAATTATGTTTAAGTTTGATTAAGTTTTTAGGGCTTTACTAGGGTTTCAATTATCCTTAGGGACACATGCCTTTGAATGCATAATATTGATATGTTGATTTTGGCTTCTCTTTAATCTAGTTAGGATTAATATTTATCTTTTCTTTGATGTTGAATTTTTGCTCTTTCATGCAATTTATTAATCGCTTTCTTTCGTTGCTAATTGTTATTTTAATGATTGTGCACCCGTATGATCATCTCATGTGTTAGTGGGTATGTATAAGATAAATCTAAATTACCTGATAAAAATCTTTTCTTTCAACATGAACAAGATCAGGTACCGAAAATGCACTAATTGATTAATTAGTGTAATCAAGTTCCCGACCTTAGATTCTTTGGTTGCGTAGGAAATGTGGTATATTTCCGTATCTCACTTGGTTTCTAGCCGATCCTAATAAGCTAATGACGATTTCTTTTTACGAAAATCTTTAGAATATCCCAATGTCATGCGAGGTATGGGCTTGAGAGAGCCCACGCCTAATCATAGGCTTTAGGTCCATCCTTTAGGCAATACCACTAAACCTACTCTCTCCTCCCAAAGGGTAGGTCGCGACAACAAGGACATATGATCTTACTGTAGATTCCTTGTAGACTCTCCTTGGCGCCAATTGAGACAAATCAACGTAAGAAAACATGCAGACAAGATTATAATAATTGAGATGCCCTTAAACTAACGTGCATAGATCAAGTAGAAGAGATACTACACCCATTGCCTTTTTGAGTGTCTCGAGTACTCCTTCAGATTCATTCAATTGAGACGAATCAGCGTAAGAAAACATGCAGACGTGATAATAATAATTGAGATGCCCTTCAACTAACGTGCATAGATCAAGTAGAAGAGATACTCCATCTATTGCCTTTTTGAGTGTCTCGAGTAGTCCATCTAGCCGAGAGCTAACATTGATCTAGGCTTAGTTTTTGACTTGATCTGTTGGTCGCAGAGTAAGAAAAGATTTAAGACCTACACTGAAGGGCGAAAAGAGTTGATGGGATTTTCATCATCATTGTTGGCTTTTCGAGCTTTGCTAGCATAGTGGCTTTTTGATTACTTTGAAAATAACAGTTTATTGTGAGCTACAAATTTTTGAAGGAGTAGATCCCACACTAATGTGAACACCGACTGCCCTAGCCCACAGTCGCCGAGGGCTTGTAGTCTCTCCTCTAGTGGACCTTCGTTGGTGACAATGAAAAAGCAAAAGAAAATAAAAAATGTTACAATTCAATTTTAAAAAAATTGTAAACATTGTTCACGTCAATGGCGGCTGTGCCACATATGATGACTAGTGTCAAAGTCAGTGTTTTTTCTACCAAAATTGGCTAGAAGGAATATATTGGCTAATTGATAAAAGGTTTACGATTAAATTGATCAAATTTAAAGGTTTACAATTAAATTAGCATCAGTTAATATATTTAGGACATCTTGGAAAATTATCCTATAGAACTTGTTTGACGATCGAGCAAGCAAGAAATTCATGTTGAAGTTGAATTCCTAATCTGAGTCAACTAAAAGGCTTTTTTGTACTTATTATTTTGAATCCTAATATTAATTATATGGCTTTTGCCCATTGGTGGCCAGAGGAATTTTTGGTCGTAGCAATCAATTGTGCAGCAATTTTGTGAATTGCGTCATGGAGAGTATGCAAGTGTTTTAATGCCAATATATTTTGTGATAAGACATCTAAATCCCTTTGTGAGATTGATAGAGTATTTTGCAAGAGATCATGAGGGTAAAATACTGCAAAAATTTTTATGGTATAATTGGGGGCTGAAAACATTGAAAGTTTTTGAAAGACTTTGAGTATGCTTATAATTTCGATTGTATTGCCGTGATCAATAATGAAATCCTATATTGCTTTCCACATGGAATAGATCGCATCAATCGAACCATGTAAATTCAATATTTGATTTATTTTCTTTTTTCATTTATTATTTATTTGATCACTTATTTTTTGCAACAATTACATAGACCTATAAAGTATGTGCATATTTTGGAAAAAATCACGAATAAATGGAGCCACGAATGCGCCGATATTGCACGATATCAAAGCTATAAAAGGCAATATTGTACGTTCAAGTGATCAATGAATAGGATACTTATGGCATAAATAGGAACGAAAAGAATCTACAATGTATTATATATGCTCCATCATATCCGCGCGTGCAAACTTCTTGCCTTACCTCTTTACTGTCTAAATGCTATCAAATTTCACCACACACATGCACTATCCTCTTCCTATGTAGATTAAAAAAAAAGCATTATTGATTTAAATTATTATATAAAAAGTTCGAGTAATTCAAACATTAGTTGCACGTAGTGCTGGATCCATAGGTCCGAAGACCATAAGGGACTAGCAATGGCAGTCCAGAAACTTAGCGTCCTGCCTGCACGCTCTATTGTTTGAAGAGGTTGAGCTTCCTCTCCTTACCCCCAATTGCAGCTAGTTTTTTTTTCTTGACTAATTGTGTCAATTTTCTAAGCTTTTTCTCCCTTATAAAGGAAAGAAATATTCTAATTTCTAGATCCTTGGCGATCAAACTCGGTCTGTTGAGAACCACTGGGGGTTCACCCCAGTGGCCACCTTTCCAACTTGGAAGGGGGAGGTGGGGGGTTTAAATCCCCACCTTCTCAGGAGGGGTTGAGGTGGGGACGATTTTATTTCTGGAGTGGGTTTCGAATTCCAAGCTCTGTAAGAAGGCAGGGCAAAAGTCTGAGAGTAAGTGTTAGGGTAGGATTAGAGTAGGACCGATAAAAAAAAAAAAAACTCGGTCTATTGAGGCCAATTCCCACAAGGCCCGGTGCACCCGGCCCATTTGCAACCCGTCTTCTTCCCAAAACCAACAAAGCTTAGTTTCTTCCAAGCCACCACCACACCCTTTTGACATAGCCCCACCATCTTCGGTCGACATCCCTTGTCGTCAAGCCCCCACACCCTTCCGACATAGCCTCACCATCTTCGGCCGACATCCCTCATCGTCAAGCCCCTTGCCCCAATTGATGAAGCCCCATTCAATATGTCTCCCCATAATTTCTTTGTCGCTCCGTGTGAGAGAGGCATTCCCAAATGAAAACCCACGCATGCCCAAATTCCAGGTCAGCACGACATGGACCGAAGAGCCGGTTCCAGGTCCGTCGGGGCCCATTTCGAATTTTGGGCTTGGGAGATACTTCGGGGCCCATCTCGTACCTTCGAGAGCAAACCATTTTGACGGCCCTAGCTAGTAGCTATTACTAATACATTTCCCTCGCATCGAAGAAGTCCCTTCTCCTTCCGTCCGGAGACTCCGGTAGGCTTCGAGAATCTTCTTGATTATCGTTGATTGCCCCATTGTTTTTAGGCGAATTTCGCGGGGCAGTCCGTTGGATATTGCAAGTTGGTCGGTGATCTGTAGAGTTTCGGTTTTTGTTGAATAGGTGCTTTGTGATTGAGGGACGAGCGCTCAGGATTTGCCGATTGTGGAGTCTACTCTGTTGCCGGTCGTCGATATAGGTACCTATTAATTGCATAGATAATCATTAGATTATCACAAAAATACATTGATTTAATGCCTTATTTCTCTTTTAATCTATCCGACCATATAAATTGAATAAATGATCAAGATATACTGTTCGGGAAGGGGTTTGATCACGAAAATATATTAGATTTAACGCTTAATTGTATTTCCCTTTTAGTCTATAATTGGGAGAATGTTTATTATCACATGTTTTTTGTTATGAAAGCTGTAGCGATTTTTCATGGATAGATGACCCTGCTTACTCAATTCATAGATGCAAGCGGTGCTTTCAAGATCCATGCATTAGAAAAATTCATTAGTGACGTGAGATTAGAGGAAACAGGCTTTTCATATGTTGTCGTTTGTATATTCGGGTTCAGACTAATGGTGAGTTCCTATTTTGCTATCGGTTGGCTAGTCAGTTTGTTTAGAAACCTAGTCACTACTTTTGCTCAGTGAATACTTTTGCTTCTTAATTGGATGTTTAACTAGAAATAACTTACCATTCTTTCGGGATATATTATTTGTGATAATGTTCATTGATTTTCAGCATATATTGCCTGTGATAATTTTCAGTGAAGTCATATATAGGTGGTATTTCTTGGACGAAATTTTTTTTTTTCAATATTTTACGACAAAAGTTTCTATTGGTTCTGACAGGCAAGAGCATACTATTGAATGCACTCTTTGGCACGAAGTTTAGGGAAATGGATCCATTTTCTATGTTTTTGAACCGTCCTTTAGGTCACTCTAGAATTACATATGGAAAAAAATAAGTAGTTGAACATGGACAAATAAGCTATCATATATCCATGCAAAATCATCTAGTAAATACGCTTGACTTACTTTTCCATCCGTCCCCTCCAAGTCCATAACTAGAGTGCACGGTTCATTCCCAGCAGCTTTCGCGATCCATATTCCTTCGGTGGTTTGGGACCTGAAAAAATAACTGGCTTTGGACAGTTTTCCTAATCCAAATCACTAGAGTGACCTAAAGGACAGTTAAAAAACATACCTCCCTCTTGAAGGATCCATTTCCCTGAACTTTGTGTCAAACAGTGCATTCAACAGCATGTTCTTGCCTGTCAGAACCGATAGAAACTTTTGTCATACAACATTGAAAAAAAAAAATTTGTTCAAGAAGTACCGCCTATATATGATTTCACTGAAAATTATCACAAGCAATATATCTCGAAAGTCGCTGAACATTATCACATGCAATATATCTTGAAAGAATGGTAAGTTATTTTTAGTTAAACATAAGAAATCCAACTAAAAAGCAAAAGTATCCACTGGGCAAAAGTAGTGACTAGGTTTCTAAACAAACTGAGTAGCCAAACTATTCGATAGCGAGATAGGAACCCCTGCTCTGAGCCTCGAATATAGAAACGACGATGTATGAAACGCCTGTTTCCTCCAATCTCACATCACTGATGAATTTTTCTAATGCATGGATCTTGAAAGCACCCTTGCATCTATGAATTGAGTAAGAGAACATTCAGCAGGGTCATCTGTCCATGAAAAATTGCCACAACCTTCATAATAAAGAACATGTGATAATAAACATACTCCCGATTATAGACTAAAAGGGATATATAATTAAGCATTAAATCTGGCATACTTTCGTGATCAAACCTTTCCCAAACAATATATCTTGATCATTTATTCAATTTATATGGTCGGATAGATTAAAAGAGAAATAAAGTGTTAAATCAACATATCTTTGTGATAGTCTAATGATTATCTATGCAATTAATAGGGCACCAAAGCATTTCCGAGAAACTATCCGATATCATCACATGCGCGATATGATGAGACGAGTCTGGAAACAACATGACAATGAAATATGCTCGTTTTGTGATGCACTCTCCAAAACTGGGGCTGGGCAAACTATATTCGGGCTCAGAGCAGTGGTGAGTTCCTTTCTCGCTATTGAATAGCTTGGCTACTCAATTTGTTTAAAAACTTAGTCACTACTTTTGCTCGGTGGATATTTTTCTTCTAAATTGGATTTCTTATGTTTAACTAGAAATAACTTACCATTCTTTCGGGATATATTGCCTGTGATAATGTTCAGTGACTTTCGGGATATATTGCTGGTGATAATTTTCAGTGAAGTCATATATAGGCGGTATTTCTTGGACGAAATGTTTTTTTTTTCTTTTTTCAAAGTTTTAGGACAAAAGTTTCTATTGGTTTTGACAAGCAAGAGCACGCTGTTGAATGCACTGTTTGGCACAAAGTTCAGGGAAATGGATCCTTCAAGAGGGAGGTATGTTTTTGAACCGTCCTTTAGGTCACTCTAGTGATTTGGATTAGGAAAAATGTCCAAAGCCAGGTTGTTATTTTTTCAGGTCCCAAACCACTGAAGGAATATGGATCGCGAAAGCTGCTGGGATTGAACCGTGCACTCTAGTTATGGACTTGGAGGGGACAGATGGAAAAGTAAGACAGGTGTATTTACTAGATGATTTTGCATGGATATATAATAGCTTAATTTGTCCATGTTCAACTACTTATTTTTGTCCGTATGTAATTGCGAATTCTAATTTTTTGTACATGTTGAAACGTTAATTTGTTCATCAGGTAGCTGCTGTAGCTTTTCCACTTTTGTATGGCTTTTCTCATCTTACCAACCCAGAAGGTTGATTTATGTGTAGCTGACGCTCATTGAAACTCACCTGATTTACACTTGGTTTGAGTAGGCAGCAATTAGCATTCTTGCAGCTGCTTAACTGGTGTCATTTTTATACTGGACGATACTTCCTTCGAAAAGCAGAGCGCTCTTTTTGCTTTGGTTGTCTCCGATATAGTGCTCACAAACATGTGAGGCTTTTGCTTTGCTCTAGTGAGATACTGTTTCTATTTCTGCAGCGTTATCTACGAGGTTGTTGTTTTTGTAATTTTCCTAGTGTCCTTTCTAAGCATCTTTTTCATAGATGGTGTCGTTGGGTCGGCCTTGAGCAAGCTGGGAGCAGGTTTCTGCTCAAAACTGTATTCCAGGTATTTCTTGTCTTCTTTTCAGCATCTTTTTCGTAGGGGGGGTCATTATATTGGCCGTGCACAAGCTGCCAGCAAGCCTTTTCTGAAACCTGTATTCCAGGTGTTTCTTGTCCTCTTGCCTTAAGATAAGCTAAATGTTGAGTTCTAAGAGTTAATGATAAAGTTGCGACTCTTCTTGAAGGCCATGATGCGATTGTTTTGTCCAAGGAAAACAACTCTCGTATTCGTATTACGGGATAAAACAAGGAGGGTTCGTACCTATACTTAATCATGTTTCCATTTCGGATTGTGATGGTTTTTATTTGCTCGTTTTGGTTGCATCTGGTAAGTTTTGCCCATCTGAGTTGATTTTTTTTTTTATATGCTCTCTGGTTTTTCTTTTTATCCAGACTCCTTTCGAATGTCTAGAAGCTGCCTTGAGAGAAGAAGTGCAGGAGGTGAGGGTTGTTGCATTTTCTTTGGAAAATCGACTTTGTAAAGCTGTTGCTGGTTTCATTTAGTATTTTCCTGCAGATATGGGACAATATTCCTAAGTTAGAGCAGCACAAGGAAACTCTTGTCAGTCATTTTTTTAATGTAGGTGCTCCGATGCTTATATGAGTTTCTTTCGATGATTTGCTTTTGCCTCTAATCGTTGAAATGAAGTTCTACCTAATGACTCTCTTCTGCTTTCCAGGTTGAGTTCATTGCTCTTTCTAATTATGAAGAAGAGGAAGAGCGATTTAAAGATGAGGTATACCTACCTTGCATCCCATAGAAGCACGTTTGGACCTTGAATATGATTGCCCACATTTTATGTCAGCTTTTTTTTACCTTTCTAGTAAAGGTAATAATTATAACATAATGGGGAAGGAAAAAACTATACAACCCTTGGCTTCAAAAACTTACACTCCCAATGAACATGCTCATAAAGAGTGGAAGGAAGCCGATAAAAAAAGCCAAGCGGCAAGCAAAAGGACCAATGCCAACACAAGAGGTGCTGGCACACCCAAAAAACACCAAGGGCCTACCTAGCCAGTGTGCAAACAGCAGAGGAGAAGATGGAAGGATCCAACTCCCAGAACCGTTGTAATCTTCTATTTCTAGTGGAGCCGTCCACGTTTCTATAGGCGAGAGTATTATCTTGAACGACATTGAGAAGGTGCTTCTTCATGGTCGAGGTAGAAACGGGCTCACCCTTGAAAAGAATATCATTCCTATTCTTCCAGATGATGTGACAAAGCGCATCAAAGGAAAAATGGACAATACATTTATGGAACTACTTGCCTGCAAAGAAGGTAGTGGCCCAAGTTAGCATTTCCTCCCAAGGCTTGTTACTCTAAGAGAGTCTGCATTTGGTCGCCCAAAAGAAGGCAATACGCAACGTAATGCGACATCCAAAAAATAAATGATCAATTGAATCAAGTTCCTTTTCATAGAAAGGGCAGAATGTATCATCGATCCTACCATGAGTCGTGAGAAGGGATTGAGTAAGCAGCTTTCGCTTGGTAATGAGCCAAAGTTAAATTGATGTCGGGGTAGGATGTCATTGTTCCAAATGAAACCATTCCAATTAACTCAATCCTTCTTTCGCCTTATAAGCTCCCAAGCTGAGGCTATCGAGAACACTTATAAGCTCCCAAGCCGAGGCCATCGAGAACACTCCCAAGGAATTCTCCCTCCAACAAAACCGATCCTTAGCATTAGTTAGAGAAGGGAGTGACGAACCCCAAGTTGCAATCACTGACCGTATAGCATGGCCGTCCTCAGAAAAAAGGTTAGCCACCGAAACCTATCTTGAAAGTCCAGATCTATAGATAAGCGAATATGTGAATATTAAGTTCAAAGGACACTGGGTGCCAATTGTCAAACCAAAGCGAAGTGTCAAGACCATTGCCTATCCTCCAGTGGAAGCGGAGTTGGAATTTTGTCATGTATTGTAGAATTTTCTTCCAAGCCCAATAGCACAAAGTCGGCTTCTTTCCCACCCAGAAAAAAGAAGTAACGAGGAGTTTATGCCGGCTTTGTTGTTGTGTCTCAACAAGATTTTCAAATGCAGCAATCGGCGCCTTTTCTTTTGCATAAATCTTGTGCTTGAGTACTGTTTAGGACAAAGCTTCAGTCCTCGAATGCATGAGTTTCGGAATATTTGTGGAAATGCCACTCATCATCGACTGCTATTTCTAATTTCTTTGGGGCTTAGCATTGGTCAGTCATCCCTTATTGAGATTGGTGATTTTCACTACTCTTCTGTTCACATTCTTAATCAATTGTAGTTTGAGACGTGTTATGTTTCCATCTCATCTTCTTGTGCTCTGTATTATGGAATTTGGAGCAAATTTGATAAATACTGATAACTCTCGGATGGAGTTTGCCAAATGGATCTTACCCTTTCTCTGCACTAATCTTTTGCCATATGGTTGAATTTCCTTGGACGAACAGGTGGACGCTCTTAGAGGGCGGTTCTTGGATAGTACCGCACCTGGTGGGCTGGCAGGAGATCGAAGGGAGCAGTTCCTGGTTCAGGATTTTGTTTTAGTGCTCAACATATTTGGATGGTCATTAAGGAGAATAAGGACTTGGACTTGCCTGGGCACAGGGTGAGTGTTAATTGAAAGGCAACTGGATATATTGCTAATAATGAGAATGCTAATGGACGCATCATGCTATCCATGTTAAGGTCATGGTTGCTCACATATGATGTGAAGAAATTGCCGACGAACAATATTCCAGTCTTACTGAAAATGAGGTATCGATCTGGTTCTTGCTGAACATGAAACTTGCTTGTCTGTTTCGCTATTTTGAAATGCAAACATATGCAATTTATCTTACACATATTAAGATCAGGCGAACTCCTCTTAACATGTTAGGACTGGCTTTCGATGAAGGAGGCTGTGCAGTTGGGAGCAATTCTCGGTTTTGGAAAGAAACTGTTCCATTCTTGACACGTGTTTATCTGGGTAAGATGAGTAATATTATTAGTTGATGAGTTACAGATGGTGGTGCGGCAACTGGATTTTATGTTCATTAAATAATGCAAGTACATTAAGGTTATCCAACACAATCGGCTCCATGTTCTTACTGTTAAGAATGTTGTTTATGAGTTTTTCCTGGCTTACGTGAAGTGGGAGCAGTAGGAGCATTTTCTTTTCTTGGAACAAGTGCATTTTTTTAAAGAGCAAACACAAAGGAAGCCTCAGCTTTTTTGAATTTTATATTGTTTGATTTTAGGTTTTACAAGTTTGCCTCTGATATATCTACTATCTAATTGTTGAGTTCTAGCCTGAGTAGATGAGATATAGCTGTTGAGGTCTAGCCTGTGTATAGATGAGATATAGCTATTCTGTTCAAGTGATCATTCTAGCTTGAAATGGCCCCCCTTCATTCGCAATCTGAGTATTATTTCAACTGGTTGAATGGTTGCTTTTGAGCAATCATCTTCTTGTTTGATTGATCAGTTTTCTTGATGGTAGGAGAGTAATGGCTAGTCACAGTGTAGCAGTTGCCTAGCTGATGGCTTAGCTTAATTTGGCCTTCTGTTTGCGATGTTTCCTGGTTTTATTTTTGGCTGAAGATTATGTTCTGTCAGGATTAGAAATTTATTTATCACTATAAGTACGTTTCATCTATAAAATTTTATGTGGCCCTTATTAGGTATGAATCACAGACTATGCATTTCGATGGGAATGTCAAATCTAAGAGGTGGAAGCAGCTTGAAAAATGGTCACTTCGAGTAAGAAGTTATGGGGGTGGTTTTCCTTGCTTAAAATGCTTCATTTTTTGGGTTCTATTGTACGACTACCACTTCAAGCTGCCTGGAACGTGGAAATATTTTTCCGTTTTGACACATTTTTCTTTCAATCAGGATGTTTTCATTTGAAGTAAGCTTACACAGAGAGACTGTCCGTTGAGGACATCTTATCATATGTTGCTTATTGTGTTTTGTTGTTTCGTCAATTGGAATGACTAGCTTTCCAAGCAGTCCTTGGACATATTCTGTATGGATGTCTAGGTGAGTTCAAGGAAAGATTTGCTTTTTCTTAGTTCTTTGACTCTTGTTGTGCTTACGTTTGCACAATGACAAACCTTCGTTTGTGGCCTACTTTTTCAGAGTATTGACTTTACAAACATCAGGTTACAAGTTGCCATACCTTCGCATTGTTCGTCAAATAGGGCCATATAAGACCGAGTACAGTCACGAGCAGCCACTGAAAACTCTTCCCCTCCTTCCAAAGGCTTGCCAAATCTTTCCTTGAACTCACCTAGACATCCATACAGAATATGTCCAAAGTGGCTGCTCGTGACTGTACTCGATCTTATATGGCCCTATTTGACGAATGATGCGCAGGTACGACAACTTGTAACCTGATGTTTGTAAAGTCAATGCTCGGAAAAAGTAGGCCACGAGCGAAGGTTTGTCATTGTGCTTTGTCCTGTAACTAAGTTCTTTCTTGGTTCTTTGACTCTTGTTGTGCTTGCATTTGCACTCCTTTGGTGGCCTATTAGTTGTTTTACTTGCATCAGTCAGAAATGAAGGTTTGTGTCTGAGACTAGAGGCTGATGTGAAAATATGGTCTTGTTGGTAAATAACACTGGGCATTTAGGAAACTATTTGTATGTTCATGCCATGCTCACTTTTGACTTGTTATTAGGGGAATTTTACCACCGAATGCATGGATAAGTTTCGTATCATACTTTGAACAGATATCGTAATTGAACAAGCCAAATGGGATACGTCTAGCGTACGGGAGATGCTGTGGAGTCACATTGATACCCATGTTGGTTCGGTCCATGATACCAAGGTCTCTAAGCTTACAAAAGCACATAAGGTAGCATAATGAGTAGATAGATTTCTTCTTCTCTCGAGCTTCTCTCTTTACAGGTGGAGGGTTTTTCCCCCTTTTTACTTAATGGTGGTTGATGGGATCTACACGAATTATATCATGTTTTTACAGGCAAGACCAAAGGAAGCATTGTTTGGATGGAAGCTCTTTTGAAGGGAGTTACTATTGAATCTAACCGAGGAGTAAATCACAAACTTAAAGGTGCTTACTACTCCTTCATTAGCTCAACAATCATACTTTATTTGCTCTTTTTCGTACGACGGACTTTCCATAATGTTTCATAACATCCAGCCTTGAATATCTTGGCTGAACAGTGAATGAAGATCTCGACAGACCTTGCAGATTCCTTCATTAGGCAGCTAATGAAGGAATCTGTAATTAAACAGTTAATGTAAGTGCTTTCAGCAAATTGAAGATCTGCATTAATTAGAACCAGCACAATAAAAGCAAAACTCACATCTTCCCACGTGCTTAAAGCCAAGCGATTTATGCTCCCGTAGTGGCGTGAGGTTTGTTGTCCAACAATCGAACCAACAAAAGTTGTTCGAGATTATCCTTCTCACCATCCAAACGAATTGCTGCCATCGCAGATAGCAACCTTAATGAGCGTCATTCAATCGTTTCAGTAAAAGATCCACAAGCAAGCAACGGAAGAAACATGAAAAATATTTAGTAAATTTTGCATATTGCCAAACGAGCTTGTCGTGCAATATCTCGAACATCCTCCCTACTCCTCCAGACTCTATTCACATAGTCAACATCATGGCTGAATAGTGTACCAAAACGGGATAGAAAATGAAGCACATAAGGATTTCAAGTATTATCGAATCTAACCGATGAGTAAATTGCAAACTTAAAGATGCCTACCACTCATTTATTAGCTCAACGACTCTTCGAGATACTTTATTTGCTCTTTTTTGTATGACATACCTTCTATTTCATAACATCTAGCCTGCCTTCCTTTATTTATTGATCCATCTCATAAGAAAATAGGGCACTAGAGAACTGACTTATGGCCAACATAGTCTCGTGCCTCTCTTTACAGATGGAGCGCTTTTCCCCCTTTTACTTAATGGTGGTTGATGGGATCAATCATTGTTTGGACCAGTGGAAGCTCTTTTGAAGGGAGCTACTAGTGAAACCTGGTCGACCATCGGGACACTTCTTTCGCGTGAGACTACGTTGGTCATAAGTCGTTTTTTAGTGCCCTCTTTTCTTATGAGATGGATCAATAGATGGAGGAAGGAAGACTGGATATTATGAAAGATTATGGAAGGTCTGTCGTACGAAAAAGAGCAAATAAAGTATCTTGAATGGTCGTTGAGTTAATGAAGGAGTGATGGACATCTTTTAAGTTTGCGATTTATTTGTCGGTTAGATTCAATAGTACTTGAAATCCTTATGTGCTTCATTTACTATCCTGTTTTGCTACATTGTTTAGCCATGATATTGACTATGTGGATAGAGTCTGGAGGAGTAGGGAGGATGTTCGAGATATCGCGTGACAAGCTTGTTTGACAGTATGCAAAATTTATATGCGGCAAATATTTTTCATATTTGCTTGCTTGTGGATCTTTTACTGAAACGATTAAATGACGCTTGCAGTCATTAAGGTTGCTGTCTGTGATGGCGGCAATTTGTTTGGATGGTGAGAAGGATAATCTCGAACAATTTTTGTTGGTTCGATTGTTGGACAACAAACCTCACGCCACTACGGGACCATAGATTGCTTGGCTTTAAGCACGTGGGAAGATGTGAGTTTTGTTTTTATCGTGCTGGTTCCAATTAATGCAGATTTTCAATTTGCTGAGAACACTTACATTCATTGTTTAATTGCAGATTGCTTCGTCCGAAACACTGATCATGCCCAGGAGTGCAAAGCACTCTGTATGCAATTTATTGCAGAGACGCAGCACACCATTGATCAAGCAGTGAAGGAAGCAATTACTGCTCAGGCACGTTTTATTGTCATTAAAATGCATGTCATCATCCCCCACCCCCAACGCGCATACTAACACAAGAAAAATGAAAAGAAAAAGAAAGAGGCTCTATTTAATCCAGTGCACTAGAGCGCTGAGAAATATTTTCAATTCCACGAACATTTGCTGGTCATTTGATTATTTGCTCTCTTCTTTCTGGAATTATCAGGAAGAGGAGAGCCGCAATGGGTGGTCGAAAGGGTGGCCAGTTTTGGGGTTAGTACTTTTAGGGCTCTGCGGATGGAGAAAATGTCTTTTAGGCATATTAAACTGTTGTAGGGGAAACGCGGACATAGGATGCCGACCCCATATGCATGTGAACAAACACGTGAAAGCTATTACCCGAAGATGAAGATGAAAGTCGTTACACATTTTCTATTTTCTTTTTTCTTTTGGTCATAGGTCCTTAGGCTTCATTTGCCAAAAAATTTATGGGATTTTTCCTCCCCGTAATAGGGGCGAGCACGGGTAGCGGGTAGAACCGGGAACCGGAGAACCGGAACCGGAACCTCGGTCCGGTTCCCGGTTCTTAAAGGACCGGTTCCGGTTCCCGGTTCCATTTTTCCGGGAACCGGCAATCCCGGTTCCGGTTCCGGTTCCAAGTGGAGCCGGAACCGGAACCGGAACCGGAACCGGCGCGGAACCGGAACCGGAACCGGCCGCGGAACCAGTTTCGGAACCGGTTAGGGTTCCAAAAGGAACCCCCACCCCCACCCCCCGCTCGGCGCTCCAAGCCTCCAGCCTCCTGTCCAGTGTCCTCTGTATCTTCCTCACTCCTCAATCCTCCGATTTCAGCTGGACGCCGCTCGCCCTCAAGGCCACCGCCGCCGGACGCCGCTCGCCCTCAAGGCCACCGCCGTCGGACGCCACTGGTCTGGACTGGACGCCAGTCCCCGACGTCGCTCGACGCCCGCATTCGCGACACTTGAGTCGTCGTTGCCCTGAAGACCTGACTGACGTCCCTGCTCACTCCTCAGCGCCGGCCACCGTCGCCGAACGCCGCTCGACGCCCGTCGCTCTGCTCAGCGCCAGCCACCGTCGCCGAACGCCGCTGGACGCCAGTCCCCGACGTCGCTGCTCGTGACCCACGCCGCTCGCGCCAGAAGCCCCGACGCCCCTGCTGCTGCAACGAACCAGAAGCCACTGCTTCGCCATTCCCGTTCGGCACCAGGTTCCCTCTCTCTCTCTCTCTCTCTGTGCAACTGAGCATGCGTTTGTGATCGTGATTGCGCTTCAGTTCCGGCTCGCGCGCACTGCTTGGTGGGACCGATTGTTTCGTAATCGATTGCAAGTGAGTGTTTATCTGATTGCCGAAACGCTTCGGGTGCTTGCGGAATTTCTGGGTTCTACCTCCGCGGGGCTGGGTTTGCTTTGTAATGCAAGCTTTTTTCCTTATTGGAAGCTGAAACTCCGTTTTTGCGTTGTGGGTTCTTCTGGAAAAGAGAAATTGGTTTAGTTGGTGAAGTGTTGACGCTTTCTCTGTGAGAGTCTCGCGCGTCCGGGTTGACTGCTTGGTGGGACCGATTATTTTGTAATTGATTTCAACTGGGGTGTTTATCTGATTACTGAAACGCTTCGGATAGTTGCAGAAATTTCGAGGGTTTGCCTCCGCGGGGCTCGTTCGTGCCTCCCGTTCTGCGTGTAATGGAGCTTGTTGCATGACCCCTTTTGGGCTTTTTTCCTTACTTGAAGCTGAAACTTCGTTTTGGGTTGTGGGTTCTTCGGGAAAAGAGAAATTGGTTTAGTCGGTGAAGTGTTGAAGCTTTCTCTTTCTATGCAAGAGTCGTGCGCTTCTGGGTTGAGATTAATGATGCTTCCCTTATTGAACTTTGAAATCCGAGTCTCGCATTCCATTGTTGTATTGTTTATCTGATTACCGAAATGCTTCAGGTACTTGCAGAAATTTGAGGGTCTGCCTCTGCCAGGCTGGTTTTGCGCTTCCTTTTCCGCATGTAATGGAACTTGCTGAATGACCCCTTTTGGGCTTTCCTTATTCGAAGCTGAAACTTTTTTTGCTTTGTGGGTTCTTTGGGAAAAGAAAAGTTGGTTTGGTTGGTGGAGTGTTGACGCTTCCCAGTTGAGATTAGTGTTGTTTTCGCTTATTGGACTTTGAAACCCGTGTCTTGCATTCTGTCGTCGTTGTCTTGTTTTTTTGTATCCTTTGTTGCGATTTGAATCTGAATTTCTTCCGATTGTAGTTTTTAAAACACATGCTGGGACAACTGTATGGCCACAAATAAGGGCATATTTGAATAAATCTTTTGCATTTGTATTGATAATATGATATAGTCTATGTTTTGTTTTATTGTTTTCATAGCTTGGGAAGTATATTTATGGCATGATTTTGATGTTAGAGGATTATTGCGACAGTGCTGAAGAGTCCGATAATATGCGCGTATGTTATAATTTTTTTTTATTCATTTTTAGAGTGTGTATGTTATAATTCAACTCTAAAAATAAATAATAGAAAAAAAGAACTGTTGGCATTGGTATGTTTGCTAAGATGTGAGAAGTTACCATATAGTATACGCGTACGTTATAGTTTTTTTTGTTAACACGCGCATAGGTTATATTTTTTTTTGGTAACGTGCGCCCACGTTATAGTTTTTTTTGATAACGTGCGCGCACGTTATAGTTTTTTTTTGATAACTTGCGCGCACGCTATATATATATATTTTTATAACGTGCGCGTATGTTATATTTTTTTTATAACGTGCGCGTACGTTATATTTTTTTTTATAACGTGCGCGTACGTTATATTTTTTTTTATAACGTGCGCGTACGTTATAATTTTTTTTGATAATGTGCGTGTACGTTATATTTTTTTTTTTGGTAACGTGCGCGTACGTTATAATTTTTTTTTTTTTGTAATGTGCGCATACATTATAGTTCAAATCTATAAATAAAAATAAAAATAAAAAAAGGAACGCGGAACCTGTTGGAACCTGGAACCGACCCTGGAACCTGTGACAGGGTAGGTTCCAGGTTCTCGGTTCTAACGGGTAGGTTCCAGGTTCCTCATTTTGAGGAACCTGTACCCGAGGGTAGGTTCCAGGTTCCAGACGGAACCGAACCGGAACCTGGAACCGCTCACCCCTACCCCGTAATCAATAGCTCGTGTGGGACCCAAATAAAAAAAAAAAAAAAAAAAACATGGCCGCGAATCGTTTTCGATAGATTCCCGGAAAATTCAGGTGTCTGATGCGAGACACTGCCCCGGTCGCGACAGCGTTCGCTCGATTGTTTGTGGCTAAGGTGTTCTCTTTTATTATCATCACGTGGAAGGAGCGCATGTTCGTAAGAAAAGGAACAATGTCAATCGATGCAGAGAGAACAAGGTTGGAACAAGACAAAATCGTTAGAAAAGGATTCGCTTGTGGTTTCCTAGGAATTGCATATCGAACTTCAATTTTCAAGCGGTTAGGGCGGAAGCTTTAATGAAAGAATTTCATCAATTTCTTCTCCTTCAACCTTTCTTCTTTCTTTATGGAAATCGGACTTTTATTTGACGTTTAGCGTGCTTCCGATCTTTTTAATTTTTTTTCCTCTTTTGGATTGAGATAATGATTTGTCCTTTTAGCAGAAATTCAAAATGGGCTTTCTAAATCGAAAGAAGTTCATCGATTTCTTCTCCTTCTTCCTTTCCCTTTTACCCTTCGACTTCTTTCTTTCTCGGGATTGGACTTTTATTTGACATAATGATCTCTTCCGTTGGCAGAAATACGAAATGGGCTTAAGAAGCATAATTAAGCTACGCTGCCCTCACTCCCCACGGAGTCAATCATGAATCAGAAGCGTCGTCATGCTTTACTATGAAAGTTTCAAGTCTCGAAAAGCAACTAATTACACACATCAATAAGAAAAAAAAAAATTAGTACTCTGAAAATACAGAATTTTCCGCATTTCATTGTTGACGTCGCTTATTCACAAATTCTTTGGTAAATATCCCAAATCAATTTATGAAGAGTAACAACAATCTCGTAAACTTCCCATTTGATTATTATAGAAATATGGAAAAATTCTTTGCGCGACGAAGAGAAAGAAAATGTTGCATGGGTATATTCGACGCGAAAAGGTGAGTTTCTAGAATAAAAGGTGACGAGAAAATTCTACTCGTTGGGGAAAAAAAAGAACAAGAAAAAAACAGGGACTTGGAGGGCACCAAGAACTTTTCGAAAGTAGCAAGGAGATAATAAAAAATAAAAAATAAAAAAAAAAACCGAGAGACTAGCGTGAGTAAAAAGAGCTAGGGACCACCAGGAATTCAGCAGATTTGCTTCCTTGTAAAAGAGATGGTGGTTGGAAAAAAGTTGGACCCGGAGAACAATTCCAAATGAATTGGGAACGAGATCTGAACCACGAAAGGCGAAATCTTCGATAGAGAAAGTTAAATCCGACACTATTGCCTTTGTCTACTTGAAAAATATGGAAAAGCAAGTGATAAGCAAAGTTGATATGTCAAATTGATCTTGAACCTCGCAAATGTTGTGCTCTTCCAATGAACCACCGGAGATATTCGATTGAGACATAATTTGATGTCGAAGGGTCCGAACCCATTCCCGATGACCAATTTGGCGCAGAACTTGGATAATTGAGATTAAAATCCATGTCGCAGTGGGAAATGTAATTTGTCCAGAACGACCACTTGTACGGGCATGCCAGCTCGCACCGCCACCAGCAACGCTCTCCCTTTTCACAGTGCAGTGCCGGCCTCCTCCAGAGCCGCCGCGATGGTGAGGAACTGCAGTTCGTTGCTCCTGAATTGTGTAGTTCCTTTTCCCGAATGCGATCGCGACTTAGTCGCCATCGTGCTTGATCTGCTTGTGCCGCCGTCATTGGATTCGATCGGTTCGAGCTGCCTCCGATGGAATTCGATTGCTTTGAGCTGACTTGAATTTGTTCGCGTTTTGTTAGCGTCGCGACGCTTGGCGCACGATCGACTGTCTGGAATGACTTAGAACCGTCCGTTCTAGTCGCTTTGCTGTGTCTAGGCAATGGCCGACTTTAAATGCTGCTGATCAGTGTGTCAGCTGCAGTAATTTACTTGTCATCGGACCGTAATGTAGCTGTTCGTTCTAATTCATCGATGCTAGCGTACGTTGATAGTTTCTGCTTTCAAGTGTTGTGTTTAACTTCGTTTAAGAGGACTTTCGCTTATCGGAGCTGCCTTAAGCTGCAAGTTCCTGCTGCTTTGTGTCCACCTTTCTAGATTATGTTCACCGATTGAAAAAGCGGTTTTGCAATGTGTTTGTAGTTTAGTTTTTGGTTTATTCTGCTCGTTCACAGTGTGCATCTCACTTTCGTCGACACTACCTGCCTTTGATTGTAAATCCCTATCGTTGCATGGTTGAATTTCTGTTGGGTTGCTTCTGTACCTGAGTCTAATTGCAATTTACTTTAATCAGTCCAGTAGTTGGAAATTTGAGATCGACAGTGACAAGTTGTGGAAAGATGGCTATCCCTTTCAGATAATCGGTGGAGATGTTCATTATTTCCGGGTGCTCCCAGACGTATTTTCGTTTCTTTCCTTTGGTCGTTCTTCTTACTCATGTGATTAGATTACAATGGGTTTTTGTGACAATTGTTATATATGCTTTTTTCCAAATGCTACTCACAAATAGTTCTCCTTTCTATGTGGAGATGCACTTTTTTAAGAAGAGAAGCTGTGTTATATTGGCCATATCTGAAGCAGTATTACTGCATGTGGTAATGCATCTAATTTAGGCTAGAAGAGGAACTTTGAACTTGAGATTGTTTTAGAAGATGACTTTCTGCTCCATCAGGAAGCAATAAAATCTAGAGCTCCATGACAAATTCAGGGAGCCCCTCACTGAAGGACTTGTTCATGTCTTAATATAATTCAGCATCTTCTTTCAATGCTGACTAGAAGGATTCTTTGCTTGAAGCAACCTTTGCCCACTTCCATTTAACGAATCAATTACACTTGGGCATTTATTGTGCATGCAGTATTGGGAAGACAGATTGCTGAGAGCAAAAGCCCTATGTTTGAACACTATCCAGACATATGTTCCTTGGAATCTGCATGAACCGAAACCGGGGGAGACAGTCTTTGAGGGAATTGCACATATAATATCTTTTCTCAACTTGTGCAAGAAGCTTGATCTCCTGGTTATGCTTCGAGTAGGCCCTTATATATGTGCAGGTGAGGGCCAGAATCTTCTTATTGGTGCTTTAAAACTTGTTAATCTACGTTGAGGTGTTTGCTGCCCTTGTCTTGACTCTGAAGTGGACATTGGATTGACATGACCTTATTAAGCCATGGCATGCTTTCAGCATATTTAACCCATAACTGTCATTCCATTTTGGACCTTGGCGATGGGTGTCTCTTTCATTACAAGAGGGTCATCAGTCACGCGTATTTGATTTCGTGCACAAGTAAGTGGAGGTAGCATTTTAGTAAAAACAAAAAAATCGTGGAAGTAGGACACTTTTTCTTATTTTCTCTCCTTGTTTCTGTGGAGCCGTGAAGAGTATGAATTGCTGACTTTAGACAGTTTATTTGGACATAACAGGATTTTGTCTGTTCTAAGTCCAGTAAGATATAAAACGTGACATCTCTAATTGATGGTCAACTTGAAGACCTTCGCTGCTCATTCGATTTTCAAATTACATCATTCTAGACTGTCCCGACTGGTGAATTCTCAGTTGTTTCCTTTTATAGATGAGATGAAGTTTATGCCTCCACGTAGGACTGACTTGCATCTGTGTCTTCTACTTTGTTGCAGCAAAAAAATATGTGGTGTATATTTCCTCAAATAATTTATCTACCGAATTTGTTCCACTATTTAGGACTCTTAAGGATTAAACATCGTTTGCCTGATTAAGTCTGTGAGTGCATATATGCAAATAGCAGATCTAGTTATTCCTTTGGGTCTGTGCTATTCCTTTATTTCTATGTTATATACAGTCATTGAATAGCTCGTGTCTCATGTTTTCCACTAAATTAGAGCAATACTCTCAGTTGCTGTCCTCATACTCTCAAAGAAGAGATACTTGACTTTTAGCACTTAATTAAGCATGCCATGTTGGCTGATAGGTAGTTCTGTGCCATTTTAGTCTTAAGTGTTGGAAATGCTCTAAGACCATGACTTCATGCATTCTGTTAGCTTGGCAAAATAAATTTAGGTATCACGTGTGCTTTAATCTTCTATTCTTTGTGAAGAGTCAATTCTAGAGAGCATAGTTGGCTCAACAGAGCAAAGGTGGTTTCTGACTCATTCCTTTATTTTTATGTGCTAGTAGTTAGAAAAGCATGATTATTAATAAATACATACTCCGGATTCCTAACGCTCTTCTTTTCTGACTTCCTTACCAAAGCATTTTGCATGTTAAATTTGTAATGGAGATTGCTAAATCTTGTCCATTGTAACTCAATATATGGCTCATCTTCAGATATGTTGTCATGTTCGAAGTTTCTTTTTATGCAAGAACAAACAAGTATGATCCTTTTTTGGTTGGCAATAGGAGATGATTACATTCATTCAAAAAAGTAAATTTTAGACTTCCAATTGGAGCGGAGAAATACAATTCTTCTAAATGAATATGATCTCTTAACACTGCTTGCTGTTTATGTTCTATATCTTTGCAATAGGGGCGCTAGTGTTTCCTTAGGCGCATTAATTAGCAATATCTGCGATATGATGGCATTCCAATTCTCCTTGCTTCCCCGTTTATATGGTGGAATAATCCCGATGGGTACACATTGACGCAGGGTGGGATTTTGGGGGCTTCCCTTACTGGCTACTTGCCATAAAACTAGCACTTACGTTAAGATCATCTGATCCTGCGTTTGTCAAGTTGGTATGTGTTCCTACTCCATTTGTCAAAAATCAAGAATTGTTGTGTTTCATGATGGTGGAACATTGTGGGATTGAATAATTGCTCTAAAAAAGCTCTTTGACGTGTTTTGGATTCCTAAAGAGATTATGTTCATTTTCGGGCTTCATTTGACCAATAGATATATCTCTGCATTCGACTCCTGTTTTGTATGTTGATGCTCTCATATATTTTTCTCTTTAGAAACTTTTTTGGTGCCACATTTCGATGTTACCCATGCTTTTCAGCACATCCATCTTAGTCCAGAGAAGTCATGAATTTTTCTCATCCATTCAGGAGCTCGCTTTAAATATGGACAAATTGTCTCAACATTTGCATACTGTTAGTGGCCAGCCTATGTAAATCAAGGCTCTCTCAAAAGGAGCTATTAATCTGTGCTGATGATTCGTGTTTTGGAATGTTCCCATTTTTCTCTTTAGATGGAACATCATTTAGTGTCTTGTTTAGTTATACTAAAAAATTCAAAGTTGGGGAGTAACTCTCAAACTGTAATGAAATTGATTAAAGAGGTCTTAAGCACGAAAAAGCAAGTTGGTGGGACTCTCTTGCACCCTACATGGATTTGGAAGCGTTTGTAGCTGCAAAATATGAGGACCAAGACCAAGTCCAAGCCTTTAAGGTCCTAAATCACTCGCTGCATGCAATGAGAATGTCAATTGAAAAATAGTAATCGGATGGAAGCCTCATGAAAATCGAGTAAAATTTCAGCTGATGCTGCATCACTTTTGGAGTGGAAAATTTGTTGGAATTTGCTTGCTTTTCATGTCTATGAGGGAAACTTTGTACCTGTCGGTATTATAAGCTGAAATCTTGCTGTGGACCCAATTATGGGTGAAGCAAGGGTGCTATATCGTGGCATCAAAGTGACCCAAATATTTTATGAATATTTAAAGTATCATCTAAGTACATTACCTGCAGCAACAGGGTACTCTTGCCAACACCAGGATCACCTCCCATCAAAATTAAGGAACCTTTAGAGCCACAATGCAGCAAAATCAATAGCTTTGATAAAATTAAGATCTTCAAAACTTCCATACATCTCAAGTGAAAGTTCTAGTACAGCAGCAGATCTGTGCGGACCATACAGCAAAAAAGTAGGTCGAACCTGGCACAAGATCACCGCCTAGCACTCTCGAAACCTCCTCTCCAAAGGGTCCATACCTAAACATCAAGCACCCCAAGAGATCATTTACTTTGAGGAATTAGAGCGACATGCACGTTTCTTTCAAAATAAATTAACAGAAGTACTAATGTGTTACAATAACCAGCATGGATGGTTTCATCGAGGTGGACAACAGATTGTCATCAGGACCAAAGGTCATATCATTACTCTCGTATTACTAAAGAAAAGGAAATATACTATCATTCCGGCAAAATTTCATCAGAATCACAAGATACGCTCTATGATCCAACTCCTGGAAAGATGTTTCGAAGTAAATTATGTCAAATGTAGATAAGACAATAAAATCAACTCGACAACAACTTTCTTCAACTATTTATCTTTCTGTAGCAGCTGCATATAGGGTCCAAAGCTGACCAGTTACTCATTTCCCAGAACAGAACAAACTTACAGAGGAATCCGCCACTCTAACTGATTCAACCCCCTATTCACATCCGTCAAACGCAGCGGCCGCACCTCGCCAGCTCGCTGCGGCAGCCGCATCCTCACCACATTCGCCGACACCTGGAAGCCCCTCACTTTCTCGCTCCCGCCGCCGTTCTCCTCCACCGTGAACTGCTTCATCGTCCCGGCGCTACGGTACGACCTGCACGAACCCCACCACTGTCCATCCGTGTACCCACATTGCGAACAAACCCAACAACTCCTCTTCTTCCCCTTCTTACCGCTCCCACCATACGAGCTCCTACCACCTCCAAAATACTTCCTTTCTTCGGGAATTTCGCCATTCCTGCTCCTTGCCTCGCTCTCGGGACCTGACCCAGCTTCCCCGCCGCTGCTTCTGACCCAGCGGGCAGAAGGGTCGTGGACGTTGCTGACAGCGGGGGCGGTGTCGCTGGCCTCCGACTCGGAGCCCAAGGGCAAGGGCGCGAGGCCGGGGTCTCGAGAGAGGAGGCGGTGATTCGTGGAGTGGATGCCGCGGTGGAGACGGCGGTTCTGGAGGGGCTTCAAGGAGGCGAGGGATGTGGGTTTGGAGGTGGGATGGAGGAGGTGCTTGTGGGCGCAGAGCGTTCTCAAAGCTCTCATTTCCGATGCTTGCATGACATGGAAAGAGGGAGGGGGCGAGAGAATCTCAGAAAGATGGAATCTTTAGGGCTTACTTGCAGAGTTCAGAGCGAGGGGAGAACGAAGAAGTCAGCGCAAAACCCCGCGAAGTTCAAAAGTCAAGGGCCCTTCGGACGGGGAAGGATACAGAGGATCGCAGGCTAAGGAGCTCAAGCTTTTTATTTTTTTATTTTTTTATTTTATATTTTATCGGTTCTACTCTATTTTTATTGTAACACTTATTCTCAGATTTTTACCCTGCCTTCTTGCAGGGCGTGGGAGTCAAAACTTACTCCTGAAATTAATTCATCCCCACCCCAACCCTTCTGAGAAGGTGGGGATTCGAACCCCTTACCTCCCCCTTCCATGTTGGAAAGGTGGCCACTGGGGCATGTCAGAAAGGTGGCCACTGGGGCAAACTTCTCAAACTTTTGCCCTGCCTTCTTGCAGGGCGTGGAAGTCGAAACCTACTTTTGAAATTAATTCGTCCCCACCCCAACCCCTCTGAAAAGGTGGGGATTCGAACCCCCCACCTCTCCCTTCCTTCCATGTTGGAAGAGTGGCTACTGGGGCAAACCCCGGTGGTTATGGAGCTCAAGCTTGTTTGGCAGAAAAAATTTTCGCCTTTAAATTATTTAGGAAGCTAATTTCTTAACGAATATTTCTTTATTTCAAGAAAAATAATTTTTTTATATGAACTTAAATTTAGAAAAATAAATATATTTTTTTAAATCAAAGATTATTTTTTCAAAATTTAAGTAGATAGACAACAAAACATATCCTAACACTTTTTCTTAGATCCTTGATAGCGGGGCAGGGTCCTCTACTTGAGCCCAAGTCCATCTACGTTGTGCCTCGGTCCTTAGTGACCTTGTAAAAGTCCATCAAGGTTGGGTCTATCATGCCTTGCATTGTGTCCATGGATTGTGTGCATCAATCCTAGACATTCGAGGATCATTCTCATGGTCGAGTCGATTGATTTGGCCAAGTGTTTGGATCGATCTTGGCCAAGGGTCGTGGCCGAGTGCATCGGGTTCATGCACCATGTGGATGGGCCCTTGACCCAAATGCCTAAGCTTGGGTCCTTGGCTTTTGAGCCCAGGTTCATTGAGGCTGGCTTAGGACTCCAGGGCGCAAGCCTAAGTCCCTTGAACTTGTGCCATGGTCCATTAATGTTGGGGATGGGTTTGGGTGTTGGGGACGGAGGCCTAGCCTCGATAGACTTGGGTATTGGCACTAAGGTCCCGGGCCCAACCTTAATAGACCTGGGTCCAGGTGCAAGGGATCAGAATTTGGGCATGGGATTCGAGGCCTAGCCTTGATGGACTAGGAAGCAGGCACTAGTATTGAAGTCCCGGGGCCAAGCCTCGATGGACATTGGCTTGGGGTCCCCATGCCGGGCACTAAGGTTTGGGGCTTGGCTTCGAGGGCCCAAGCCTAGGTGTCGAGGACTTGGCCTAGCCTTTGTAGACCTTGGTCAAGCTGTGAGGTAGTTGGGCACATGCATCAAGTTTTCGGCTTTGGTTTTGACGACCCAAGGTTACTACCCATGCTTGTGCTTGGGAGTCTGTATTTGGGCTTAAGACCTTTGTACCCATTCTAGGTTCCTTATGTACCCACACACAAATCATTAGTGCCCGGATAGCATATGTCTACTTAGAAAAATCAAATAAGATTTTCCTCCAAACAACGGAAAATATTTTACACTTTATTTTCAAGTCTCACTCACCAAAAAATAGTCTTTTTTTGAAAAATAAATTTCCAAAAAATATTTTCCATAAATAGCACATTTTTACCTCCTTGTGAAATATAGATGAGTCAACATTATACTAAAAAACTGTTAATTGTAAGTAAAATAATTAAATTATTGTGCCATGTTGTGTCATCTGCAATTTCTAGTTTGTAAGGTAAAGTGTTTTTCTCGATGCATTTCTTGAGTTTTAAATTGACCCACTGTAAATTGATTAGTGAAGACTCCAAATGAAATTGATTTACATACTAATAACTTGAATCTAAGTTACGAATTGTTATAGGCTTGGGAAAGCCTAAAATAAGTTGAAGCTTAATAATCCATTAATTAAACTTTAGGTGAATCATTGTTCGAGGGTAGGTTGTGACAAACATGACTTAAGCATGTAAACAAAAACAAAAGTTTCAGTAATGCTTATTTGTGAAGATTGTGAATAGTTGATGCAACCACTATCTCCATCTTCGTAAAAACTAATAATACCTCAGGATTATTAGGAAAACTTGAATGTTGATGAAGACAAAGCAATAATTTATAGATCTTTGATGTTTTGATGTGTGATGACGATTATGGGTCTTTAGGCAATATTTACCTCTCACTATTATTCTTGCTTGGCTTAAAACAAATGTACCTTCAAGATATACATCAAAGCGGTAGAGAAACAAGTTCAACAATTCCTCAATTTTTCTCTTGAAATTTTTACCTTGAATGTGTTATCAAAGTTGTCCATATAAAAAGAGAAGGAGAGAGTTACACGAAGAAATTGTTATTTTGAACAATTGTAATGAACATAAATGCTTTGTTTTTTTGTTTTTGTTTTTATAGACAACGAACTAATACATTTCTTGATAGTAAGTACTTTGGCTCCATTTGGTTCAACTTTTGCAATAAGTGTTGGGCCTCCAAAGCTCCTTGGAGAAAATGTAAAGCATTTTGGCAAGTGTTTTTTAGATTTCCTTAGCTAAATGCTAGCATTTAGAATGCTGAAAATCCAATACAGGTTTGAAAGCCCAATGTAGGTAGGGACCTGTTTTGTGCTTTCAGCATTTTGGAAATGCAAACTCTACTATTCATCGGTCACTATTCATTCATTACTATTCATCTTCTTCCTCATTCATCCACAACCATTCGGCTTCCTTGATCTGCCATCGAAGATCAGGCTTCTCTAGCAACTGCCACCGCCGCTTGGGGGTCACCCCCTAGGGTGGCATGACCCGAGACTTGGGCGGCATCACCTGAGGACGCTTGAGGTCGCTAGATCTGGCCGACCTAGGGGACTCTTGATCTAGCCATCGGCAGTTGGCCTGCGGTAGTCGACCAATAGAACCCTCTGCTGAATTTAATTTTCAAACTTAAAAATAAATAAATAGCATAAGTCCTTTATAAATGTGGATTTTATCAAACGGTATTTACACCAAAAGTATTTTTCAATGCTATTTGAAGTTACAATTTACCAAATGGTATAGCATTTCGGAAAAACCCCTTTATTCCAAAGTTATTTGCATTTTCCTCAACCCATTTCCCTAAAGCCAAGCCAAACGACCCTTTATCCACACCATCACCATTTTTCATGATAAACTACGACCACTTTTCATGTTTACAATTACCTTTTTTATAGCTAAGAGTCATATTTTTCATCACCAGGCATCACTCTTTTATTGACCAAGAGTGACATTTTTTTTTTATTTATGATAACAAACTATTTTAACAATTGGAAAAATTATCCAAAAAGTTATAATTTATTGCACTTTTGTCAATTTAGTCATAAATCTTTTAATTAGGGTAATTGAATTGTAAACTTTTCATGATTTTCCAATTGTTCAGCTTGGTTAGAAATCACTAACATATGTTTTTTCAATTTTTGTTATTAATTTAATTTAATTTAATTTAATTTAATTTTCCCTCTTTACTTTTTTTTTTATTGTGGTGGGTGAGGGTCGTAAAAATAGAAAAGAAGGAAAAGATAAGGGAAGAAAAGAAAAAATAAAAATTAACAAGAAAAGAATAAAAAACAAAAAAAAATTAAAAAATGAAAATTGTCCCAGTCATGTCATGTAAGACAATTGATCTTTGACTACAATTGGCCCGATTGGACTTAATTGACAAAACGTAAAAATGGTTATCATTTAATTGACATAATTAAAAGGTTTAGAACTAAATTAATACAAATACAATAAGTTTATGACTTTTTGGGCAATTTTCCTTATGAAGAATCTGGACATGATAATCTAAACAAAATAAAAATAAAAATTGGACATGATAAACTTAAGAAATATAGTTAACGCGCATACGGAGAACAATCAAGCTCCATTGTGGTTGTATCAAACTCACTTCTTCTCTCACTATTTCCCATTCTTTGGCTTCTTCCTGAACTGATCTCTACTGCCAGCACTCTTTTAGTTCCGATAGGACACGGTTCATGTCTGCCCTTTCAACCGCGTTCGTTGGTACACATGCCATGGCTATTTCCACCGCTTTCCGTACAGAACTGATGTTGAATTGGTTATTTAACCTCGGATCGACAATGCTTTGGATGTCTCCTCTTTCTACGAATGGAGTTACCCAGTGAAGGATGTGCATGTTGCCCTCCGGACTTCTTATAATGGCGGGGTGGCCCGTGATTAACTCAAATAAAACTATGCCAAAGCTGTATATGTCGCTCTTTTGGCTCGAGTGTCCAAGTATATGAAACCTGAGGATTCAAAAGGAATTGCCGCTTTGATTAGTACAACAATTGCCCAAGTTGCCTTCACAAAAATGAACTTATGTACGTCTATCCAACGTAAACATGTATGAATAGATGTATGGGCCTCTCGTGCTGGTCAAAATTAGTACAGTTATTCTGCATCATAGGTGGAATGGAAAAGTCTTTGTATTCAGAAATTTTGAGTCACTTACTCCGGATCGAGATAACCAGGTGTCCCTGCTGGACAAGTCGAAATATAAGAATCCTGCTCTCTTACAAATGCTCTCGATAATCCAAAATCACAAATCTTTGCTTGCATGTTCTCGTTTAGTAAAATATTGGGCGTCTTTAGATCTCTATGGATAATAGGAGGTTTGCAGCCGTTATGCAAGTACTCCAACCCTGCACACCAGCAGGAAAAACTTGACGAAATGTATAGGCTTGCTTAACTTGTGGAAATGTGAACAAAGATGTCATCGATCTACTTTATGTACCTTGAGCTGCATCGACTGCGATTTGTAGTCTCTGGCTCCAACTCAAAACATTTGGGTTGTGTGCTGCTTGAAAGTAGAGAATTAAGGAGTATTCACGAAAGATGTAAAGCTTGTTCGCTATTGTATTCGTTCGCTGAGAAAGTCAATTTCATTTCCATGGTGCTATTCTGAATATCTAAATTGACCAATTAATCCAAAAGTCTGAACTATCAAAGAACGGTATTGAGATAAAATTATCTCGACATATATCGTGCTATTGGAAAAGGGAATATCAAACATACCCGACAAATGTTGCCGCACATTTCCGTTGGACATGAATTCGTAAATCAGTGCCATGTTTTCAAATTCTTCGCAATATCCGATAAGTGAAACTAGATTTCTATGGTGAACAACCATCAGGAGTTGGGCCTGCACGTCAAGGTATCAGAGTTTGCTATGAGTAGAACTCCCAAAAAATTGAAAACATGAGACATCGATTCTAGTTGGAGTAATGTTTCGAACCTCTGCGTGAAACTCCTTGTAGCCTTGCTTTGATGATCGAGATAACATTTTTACTGCAACTTGAGTGCCATTGTCAAGTCTGCCAAAATAAACTTTCCCAAATCCTCCCTCTCCAATTACCGTTCTAAAGTTATCGGTAATTCTTGCAATATCAGTGGATGTAAAATGTCGATTTTTTGACAACTTTAATGTCCCGGTATATCCTCCAAAAGTGGCGGTAGTAGTAATAGCAGCAACATCTGGAGAAAAAAGTTATCGGGTCACGATCTTCACTTTGATATCATATGTCTTCACTGCAAACAGAGCCTTTTTGAAGAAATATGTAATGACTTATTCTTGTGATCTCGCCATAATTGAAAGATCTTAATCTCACCATTCCTTCAATAAATAACCAATATATTACCAATGAGTAATAGACTCAATTTTTCGAAGATTTCCAAGTAGACTTCAAAGGAAAATCTCCCTAAGATAACTCCAATTGGTACGAAAAAGGTCAACCTATGAGAAGTGAAAATCCAGGCAAGGATTGAAATTTTGGCACCTAGCTCTCCATATGCTAAGATACAATCACTTTGATGGTCATCAATCCTTGGGGAGCATTAGACTAATAAGAGACAATTGTATTTTCATGTAACTATGCTGTGGACGAGAAGTCGAAAAATAAGTTACCTCTTATCTGTTTCCTTCTGATCAACCAAATTGTGACCAAACAGATAACTACGACTACGCCTAAAACCGATGCAACAACTGGGACCAAGATGGAGCTTTTATTCTCTGGGTAAGGACTTGCCCAGCGAAGATCGGGATTGCCGTTAAAACTGCGACAAAAGGTAAGTAGCTAAAGTTACATTTCTCGAATTGCTTTGCCGACATGTTGATCACAAGCGGCCTTCTTACTTGCTTTGAATCACAATAAAACATGTTAAAATGCTCAGAGACCTCAAGTCCAATTTCTTGTCCATAACCCTCCTTTTAAGAGCCTCAGGAACTGAACCATTTAGCTTGTTTCCGCTTAGATTCCTGCAAAGCATAACCATGTATAGACTCATGCTTTGTCAATTCTTTAGGGCGTCACTAAGGCACATTTACTTACAGAATTCTCAACTTCGGCAAATTTGCCAATGTTTCCGGTATGGCTCCGGTAAGTTCATTGTTGGACAGATCTCTGAAACAAAAGCAAGTTTGGGTAGTTAACAATTCAATAGATCTCATCTGAAATTTTGAAATTATGAATAAGAAAAACAATAAACGTTTTGAGCCAAAGAGGCCAAAAATATCGTTGCACTGCTTTAAAATCAATGCTCCACATAAACTTCCTCCAGCAAAGGCTCTCTCTTGAAGCCTTCGAAGTAACTCTTTCTTCAGAATAAGTAAAAATGAGCTCTCTAGCAACAACTAGGATGACCCAACACATTCAAACAGAAATTATAAAATCTGCGCCATTAAGACACTACCTAAATCCTCCCAACAAAAGTTGACCACCATGGAAATTCAAAGTTGAAAACACTACTTAAATCACCATTGTGATACCTTTTTTTTTCTTTTTAATTTTGTCCTAGGTAGACATTTAAATGCAAGATTGATACAACGATGGTCTAAAGTCACTCAATCCTAAAACACCATCACCTCAATAAGGGCCTCACTGGGCTAATACTTACAAGGCCTTCAATTCTGATAGATTTGATAGTGAAGAATGGATGTTGCCCCTCAAATTGCTAGAGCTCAGGTTCCTGCTCATAATCAATCACATGAGAGGAAGCTGTGTCATTGCTGTGTTCACAAAGGCTGTAATGTTGGTTCGATACATAAGTGTTTGTGCACTCAACTGTAGAGAACACAATGTTACCTAATAGTAAAATTGAGAAGCACACAATTGATGAAAAAGTTTTTATAGATTAATGTAGTCATATAACGAACTTCCAATTTTTCAAGAAGAATGAGGAAAAGCCTTCAATTCTTCGACTCCGTTCATTTTGCAGAAAATGTGGTGTTTCTGGAAAATATTTTATAGGAAGTCATTTTCTAGGGAAATAGTTATTTTCCAATATTTTGATGAAACCTAAAAAGGAAGTACAAAATCAGTAAGGAAAATATTTTCCTCCGTACACTCTTTTTCATTTAATTATTTTTATTTTTTAAAATCGATTATTCAATTTATTTTTCATTTTCATTTTCTTTTTGCTTTTTATTTTCTTTGTTTTCCATGTTCTTCTTTCTTGGCCGGTTGCTGGCCACGACGATGGCCAGCGACCGGCTACAAGTGAGCCTCAAGCTCGTTGATGAGCACAAGGCTCGTCGATCTGGTGATGCCCAAGTCCAACGAGGCCAAGGCTCACTAGATCGGCGAGCGAGAGCTTGTGGCCAACAAGTGGCAAGCCTGAGCTCGTTAGAGATAGGTGAGCCTCGTGCTTGCGATAAGCTCAAGGCTCACCTATGGCCAGTCGCAAGCCATTGCCATGGTTGACAACTGGCCAAGAAAGAAAAAGCTGGGAAACAAAGAAAAGAAAAATAAAAATAGAAAAGAAAAAAGAAATAGAAATAGAAAAGAAAGGAAAATAAAAAAATAATTTGAATTAAAAAAGAAAAAGAAAAAGAAAAATAATTTGAAAGAAAAAAGAAAAGAAGAAGAAGAAGGGGGAGGAGGAAGTGAGGATTTGTAGAGGTGTGAGATAAGAGAGATCAAGTGAGGAAAATATTTTCCACTTTTCAAAAGTGGAAAACATTTTTTCGTGAAATGAATGCCGGAAAATTTGAAAAATGTTTTCTTAAAAATTATTTTCCACGAAACGAAAGGAGCCTTCAAGAAGAAAAGAAAATTCTTTTAAAGTTTCACTAGTTGCACCAACATCATCCTACAAGAAATTGTGGAGAGAGAGAGAGAGTTCTTTTAGAATTTCACTGCTGGATGATACTTCAAGAAATAGTTCAAAGGTACTCACAGTGAGATAATCCTTGGAAGTTTTCCATAACTACAATTCAAACCATCCCATGTGTAGTTGCTAGGGACGCACGGATCACCTTGCCAACTTTCTTTATTCACCCCATACGTTGCCTTGGTATCATTGATAGCATTCACTGTAGTGTATAGCACAAATATCATTTCTTTTTAAAGAATTGTAACGTTGTGAAAATTGAGAAAATGCTATATGCTATATGTTGAATTTTAAGTGATTTCCAGCAGTGAAGTATGCCAAGCAAAATGTAGCCTTTTACTTTCAGGATAAACCTAGTTTAAGAGTAGCCTATTAACCATTAAAATTGCATCTTCTAGAGATAAATTAAGAAAACTCTTATCTTATGCTTTTTACATTTTTCAAATTAAGCTTCTTGAAGCTCAATTTCACCTTACATTTTTGTAAACTTAGCTTACAACCTTTCCGTCGCCACAATATTTACCTACCAAACCTCACCACCAATAATTACTTAACCAATCCAACATCAATTCTCTTCTGATGGAGCAACCAAGGCAAGTGAATCTAAATTATTGCGTTGTAAGAGCAAATGAGGTTTCTAAGGAAGAGTAAGCATTAAGATCTCCTAGGTTACTGAAAGAGTACTCGTTATTCAATAGAGTCATCAAGTTGATCAACAAATCCTTATTTTTTTAATCATGTTTTACTTTCATTAGCCACGCAAAACAAAACTAGTCAAGTTAGATTATGCAAGAAGCATTTCCTAAAATTGAGTTAGATGAACAGAAATCAATGCAACAGTTAATTGCTAAAACCGTCTAGCATTTGTGTCGACCCCTTAAGAATATGAGAACACACGGGGTGGAGGTTGACCAGTTTATGTGGCAGTACTTTTTACTGAATTCAACCTATATGATCAGATGAGTAATGAGTCGCTTTTTAACCAATTTATTGTTCATGTCCATTTTAGAAGACTTCTGGTAGCTCAACATTCGAATTGGCACTAGAAAAACACGTGGAAGTAGGGGAAATACCATCATCTTCGGCTGTTTGTACATTGGGGAGTCCAACAATGTCATAGACCTCGATGGCATTGAGGATTGGCGGATATGTAGATTCATTTGATGTGGGACTGATCAAGATGTTGATCTGGGAACCAGTAACAGGAGTGGAGACTACAGTCACTGGCTTTAAGTACTCGAGCGTCACACTCTTCGTGAATTGATTACCATTGATGGAAACAGTGAACTCCCTTTGTTGGCCACTCCGCAAAATTTGGGTTTCGGCAAAATGGAAGTACAAGATCCAGTTACCTGGAGGAACGTATGGCTTCCACGGTGTCCAACTGTAACTCAAGGAGGAATTACTTACGGTTGCAGCGGTCATCAGGACTTTTTCTGGAACCTTGTATGCATCGTTGTTGTTGGACAGGGACGTGGCAGATGCTCCAGTGCTGGGCAAAGGCCAGTAATAATGATCGTAGCCCCACCAGAGGCGATCATAAGCATCCAATGGATATCTGGTTGAGGCATTTTCAGGAACAAGTGATACGCTCAGCCATTGAGAAATCAATATACTTGCAAAATTTCAAAGTGTCTAAATCTTTGATTATTGTACTCCTACGATCAGTCAGATTCTTTTACCTGATAAAAATGGGACATCATGTGCATGATTCAAGGTGGCGGGCGCTTTTCTAGAATCATTAATTGGACTGCGTATTGAAATATTAAGTGGATTTCTTTATTTAGTAACTTTTCCTTGAATTCACTCGTGTTTTTCATAATCAATAGTTTAAAATTGAATTAGTATCTCATAATAGGTGGATCTTTAATTAGCAACTCCTGGTTCAATCCACTCGTGTTTGCTGTAATCAATATTCTGAAAATTGAGTTATTAATTTGTATTTAGCATGTTCAACAAGTGTCGGAAGATATAAACAATGGTTATTTGAATGACATGTTACCTATAATGAAAATTGTGATTGTCAACAAAGAGAGTTGTTTGGTTCGATAAAATGTTACATAAGAAATTATAACACCCTATATCTGAAACTGATGTACGAATTAACTAAATTATTAGATGCAAACATTTTCAATTTTGAATGAGTATATTCTTAAGAGATTCTCATTGAAAATTATGTGTTTTAGTCATAAAATTGTCATGCACCAAAAATTAAATTATTAGTGAATTCTTAATCATCTTAATTAGTACATAGTGCGTAGCAATAAACCGAGCAAAGAAAAAAAAGCATAGGGTAGAGTGAAATAGTAAGAAACAAAAAGGAAAAATGAAAGAAAAGGAAAGGAAAAAAAGAAGAATAATTCAAAATTATAATACATGTGTTAGAAAAAGTCATCCACATTAGCACTATTATGTCATATTGAACGGTTGGTGTTCATATTAGTAATTTCCAGTCAAAATTGGCCTAAATGATTACATTGGTAAATTGTGAAAATGTTTAAAACTAAATTAGTCAAATTGAAAACTTTAAAATCGAATTGGCCACTATAAAATAGGTTTAGTATATTTTGAACAAGTGTCCTATCTGAAAGGAATTGCTCTCGTGAAAGCTAACTTGTGTTCTCCAAAACGACTCACCTTGTATATAATCCAGAGCTTGTTCCCATGTCGCGCCGCCAAATTTTCCTCAAGAACCCAGATCCAGTTTCATAGATGCTATTGTTGAAAACTCTTAATTCCAGACCTGAAATGAAAGGTATTCCACTTCCCCTATTCACAACACACACCTGTATATAATCTGCTTGGGAGACATACATAATCTCCTCGGACATATTATCAGTGTCGCCGATGGTGGTCCAATAATTAACGTCGATATATAGGTCGAACATGGGTACTTCGTTTTTTCCGTCATAGTTGCCATACCAAAAGGTGGCCCTGATCAAGTAAAGGCTGTTCTTGCCTCGATCAGGCTTTAGCGTGTAGCAGTTCCTCATTCCATGCGGAAAGCTCCTTAAAGTTTTGGCCATTTGCAGATAATTTTCGTAGATGTGTTCTATGGCAATCTGCTTGTTTTCTCCAAAATCTGTAAATCCGCTGTCAGTCTCATAATATATCTTGATATTGCCATCGGGATATGGATTAGGTGCTCCACAATCGATGCTTATGAAACCTTGAAATTGAGATAAATTAGAACCAAATAGTCGATATATTCTCAAACTTTTCCATATAGCTAGTTCAAGAATTCGGAAGCGGTCATCTCTTATCGGACCTCAACTGCTATAATAAATTAGGTATGATTGATCTTGACATAAATATATATATACATTGTGAGCGAACGATGCATGAACATTTTTCATAGCCATGCCTATGATCATCCTGTTAATCTTATCCTTCCGTTCGCTTCTTCTCTTTCTTTTATCTATTGCATGTTCTGTCATTGGGTAAACAAACCTACTATTCACCATTGCGTGACCTTGCGATCAACTTTCAAAGAAGAAAAACAAAAGAAATTAACCTGCGAGATGGGTAAGTTCACTTATCAATGCGATCGACAGATCAAACCTTACAAATTGTGACTTTTTCATGTTTATCATTTTGCTTCTCTCTCTTTTGTTTTTATCTGATGGCTCTCTCCACATAAAATTTCAGTTTGCATATTCCGGGATGTTCTACAAGTAACTAAATATTCTCAATGAGAGAGAGGGAGAGACCTGGATTTTGTTGGGCTAGAGCCAGCAGCTTCAGTGCCGGAGCCAATAAAGAAGCGATGCAAGCACACCAGAGGGGGAGCGGAATTGATCTTCCCATTTTTGGTGTCCAGAAGACAGAGAAAGGTTTCTTGCCAATGTCCATAAGTACATGCGACCCATATTAATAAAATGCTTAGCTAACCGTACCGTTAGCTTGGAAAACGGAGGGTCAATACTCAGCCGCACATTTTGAACGAGAGAGAGGGAGACTTGTGTCTTGCTTGGAAACTTCCTAGTGCTTGTGTTTGAGGAAGGAAATTGTTGTGTACATTCTTTGACTATCACACCGTGAGACACGGTGACGTAAGCACCACTCTTAATAAAAGCTCTGAGGTGGTGGGAATAGGAAAAATCCTCATTAGACATACAATAATACATCAAAGTTGACTCTTCAGTATAAATGATAGGTTTAGACTTTGGGCCACCTCTTGTTGTTCCACTAGCTTCATGTATGACGTGGCTCCTGTTACAACAGTTAAATATTAAACAATGTCCTACAGCAACAGTTGAAAGTTTTAGAGCAATTATCGTCGATTCCACAAACTTTCTATATGCAATATTCCTATATTATTGTAATGAAATCAAATCGCCTATTGATTTATATTTATTCACCCAAGATGTAATTTACTCATCTTTGAGCGAAACCAAGTCTAATTAATTAGGTGAGAGAGTACTCATTTTGAAATATGGGGAATGATGTATTTTGGAGTGCACTTGAAAGCTTGTACACTCACATTATAAATGATCCCTAATAAGAGTGATTCATACAGTATCCATTCCTAGCACTGAGTATGGGCAACTTATATTGTATTGGATTCCAACAAAATATAAAAAGAAGAGATATTAAATTCTATTTCATTTACTCACAATTACAAATATTTCTTTCTCTGCATTTATCATTTTCCCTTTTCATCAGCATAACCAATAATGGCCAAATTCTCCTATGGATGAAGTTCAATCATCGGGAAAAACAACATTTCAGGTAATTACTCTATTAGATATGCACACACGATGTAACCCCCATTGATAATGTCTTTCCATGTGAGGAAGACTACTCGTAATTCATGTCACTATGCTCAACTTTTCACCGCATGACTAGAGCACCAGCGAACTGATTAGACTATTTTAAAATGAAAATCACTTTTTTTGTCTTCCCAAATTCATGTGCATGAGACGTGATCTCTTTCATTATGGAACCAAAGGACTTTCCACATGATTTACGCATGACTGTATTTTTCATGGTGCTTTTATTTATAGCTTAAGCAAGAAAAAGCATTGCAATAATTACACGATGCACCATTAAGAACAATAAAAAAAGACATTTGCTTCAATAATGCACATTAAAGATATTAAAAAGCGAAGACTTTTGCTTCACGAAAAGTGAGTTTTAATTTCACATGTATAGATTGATATGATGCCAAAACCCATTTCATTGGTTGAGAAACAGAATGTTGGTTGTTGTAGTATGAATGCTTTTTCCATTCAAAAAGAGATTTTTGTCGTGGAAAATTTTTCTTTAAAAAAAAACGAAAAGAAAAAAAGAATATGAGAGTGGAGTCATCCAAATATTTATTTTTTATTTTAAATAAAAAGCTTAAAGCGTGGTTGTTTTCTCAAAAGAAAACTTAGAATGGAGATTATCTCGGGTTTGAAATAACTAATTGAAGTTCAAATAAAGGCACTAGCTAGCCAAATCCTTGCCAGGCAAGGAGCACGTGGATCTTGTGTGCTACTTTCCAAGCCATGGTTGGGGTATTGGAGCATTTTTTTTCTTTTCTTCTTTTTTATTTTCTCTTGTTGCGACTTTCCTAGTGGTGGCTGTTAGGAAAAGTTAATGGATTACTAAGTTTACACTTAGTGTGGACTCTCCCAAGTCCATATCAATTGCAACTTCATTTTTTTTTTTAAATTTAATCATCTAACCATGCAAATCAATTCAATTTGGAGTATTCATTAATTTATTAGGGTAAATTAGAAACTCAATCAATTTGTAGACCAGAAATGCATACAAGGACTTGGTTACTCTAAGTAAATATAACACCATTGTTGTACCTTTTCTCTTTATTCAAGAATATTTTGCAAGCAATTTGAGTCAATTTTAAGCCTAACCACTCACATGTGAGATATGATCATGTGAGCCCACAAACAAGAATGTAACACTTGATAATTTAAGTAACAATTAAATTACTTGAGGAGATGGAAAAACCTTGATGTGCTAAGCAAAGCTTTCAATGAATGTTTTGCAAAATATTAACTGAGGACCAAGCAACCATTTGATGTATGTATGACTTAGACATGATTTCTAGATATAAAGCGATGCCAATTTACTCTTTGCATTTTCTTGTTTAACGTGAACATATTTAAACTTAAATGCTATGACTACGTGAATTCTAATTTTGCATGTATTGATGAACTAACATAAAATACGAAATGACATGTATGCTACATTGGAAAATCTGCACAAATTATCTCGAAAGATTTACATTGGAATTTCACATAGAAGTTTATTACTCAATTGATAAAGTTGTAAAATTTATAACTAAATTGGCATCCGTACAATAAATTTAGAATTAATTTGGTAAATTGTTCCCTTCTTTGTTAATGACAATGGGACTTGCACAACGTACGGTGTTCAACAATCAAGAAGAGCAACGTAGGCATTGAGACTTGCCAAGATGTTTTGCTCATAAATAATGGAGGAGACTTGACTTGCACTTGGATAAATGAAACAAAAAGTAGAACAACGACCAACTCAATGGATACACATTGGCCTCACTTTTTCTAAAGTCATTTTTTCCCTCCTTATTAGGTTGTCGTACGATAAAAAAAAGTGTGTCATAGAATACTTTCGTCGTGGAAAGACAGATTTTTTGATTTGGAATATGAGAGCATGGGTCATCAAGAGTCGTTTCATGTTGGCAATGCTATGATGACTTGATTCTTGCTTTTCATATTCCACCAACTCCGGCAAATTGATTTCTCAAATCATTCAAAAAGCTTAATCGGACAAAAACATTATTAGATTTTATGCCAAGATATTTTGTTTGAATAGACGAATCAAGATATATATATTATGTATCTTTGAACTTTACTCTTTAAACGTGTTCTAGTCTACAAAAATTGGTGGGTTGTCACGGGTACATGGGTCTTCGTCTGCAAGTGCATCAAAGTTTTATTACCACAAAAACGTGTCCACGGATAGCTTTTCTTACACGTAACACCGTGAAATTAACTTCTTTTTCCCGCAAGAGGCATCTTCCACGAAACTTATACATTAAATTATGAGATGAATTGTCTGCTAATAATAAAATACTGATTTTGTAATTTTATCTCGTGGTTTTTTCATTCTCATATTTTTTTTTTAACTTGTTGCCTAACTTGTAATTCCTAGTCAGATATATACGAGACTAAATTCTATATAGAAAATAAATCGGATTTGAACAGTAAAGTAGGGGAAATTGAGGAAAAGTGTCGGGAAAAAATAAGGAATTCCCAGCTTTTGCTCAATTGGACGTAAAAGGAAGATTTCTTCATCGTGAAAATGGGGGACAAAATGTCGAATGAGGGTCATCCCGATCCACGTTTGGCGAGAAAAGAATAGTCATTTTGGCCCTTTTTTTGAAAGGATTCAACTGTTTTTTTTTTCTTTTTGCCATACACAAAACGTGTGCACATTTGTTAGTACTATCGATGTGTATATTATTAAAATATCCTCATTCAATGTCATTTCCACAGCATTATTTCCTACCAACCAAACACAAAAATCCCTATTCCATTTCATTTCCACATTTTACCAAACAAAAGTATTGGAATCGTCATGCCATGCCGTTCTGATTCCTTTCCACTCAGCCAAATCAAACACAATATTACATACAACGGTACATTAGTAAAGTACTTTTGATGCTGACAATTTTCCCAAAGGATGACTTCCGAAATGTCGTGATTGAATTTTCATGGAATATCTCAATCATTGGAAGAAAATGAATATCAAGTTTAAATTTGGGGAACAAGTCATCAATCCTATTGAGATTGTCATTTATTAGTAGGGAAAAAGTCACAAAAAAATTCCAAACTATGTTCTCTGTGACACATTTACTTTCAATTTTTCCCTATAATAAAAAATCCAAAACCTGTACCTATATGATATATTTACCTTCCGTCCAGATTTCATTAGATAATTTTTTAACTAAAGCAACATCATTTTTTATTTTTCTTAAGTTGTGCGAGCGCCATGCTGACGTTGTTTGCTTTCTGACCCTTATGTGGGCAAATTTCTAACATTCTCATTGATAGAACTTTGATGAAAGATAGATGTGTCACATAAGCATGAGTTTTAGATTTTTTGTATCATAGAAAAAAGTATATGGTAAATGTGTCATATGGATATAATTTCAATTTTTTACAATTTTTTCCCTTATTAATAAGTAGTGATTATTCAGGAGTTTCAAATATTGATCAAGGAGATTGCAGTGAATGTTGATCCCCACACTTCTCGAGAACGATGATGGCCGTTTCTACTCCGTTTCCCCGAAAGCTCTTAGCTTTCAAGGCTGCTTCTTTTGCCCAAAAAGCCTAAGGGCATCGTGCCAAATTTGAAGGCATTAGAATAATTAGCAATAATTTCACAAATTTTCTATATGCAAAGTCCCACATTATCATAATCAAAATTAAATCGTTTATTGTTGTATAGTCATTTACCCAATATTAATACTTTTAATATTTTTCCCTTTTTTCTTATTTTTCTTTTATTTATTCCTTTTTTCCCTCTTCTACTTAATTTTCTTTTTCTTTTTTCTTTTCCCTCATTCCTTTCGCTAGCTAGCACTGAGCCTTGTAAATGTCCGGTGGTAGTCACCCACCTCATGCGAGGGGTGCCCTTGCTTGGGCAACCTCCGATGGTGAGATATTTAGGCTGCGCATGGTAACCTTCCCTAACCTAAGAATTTCTATTCTTTTCTTCCCCAGAATAAAAAAAGAATAGAAACCTATTTGATAACGGCAAGTTAGTTTTTTGTTCCCGGGAACAAAAAGTTAGCTCGGGAATGGTTTTGGAATAGAAATGAGAAGTAAAAAAAAGTTGCTTCTTGTTCCCGGGAACAAGTTTAAGAAATAAGTGAATTTTTTTTCTTTTATTCTTCTCTTGTTGACTGCCATTGACCGCCGTTGATCGCCACCCGTTGTCGCTCGCCACCGCCGCCGCCGTCGGTGGCTGCTGGCCGATCGTTGACACTGGACACTGCTGGTCGCCGCCGGTCGTCGCTAGCCACTGCCGGTTGCCGGAGGCCGACCGACCGTTGCCACCGCCAGTCGCCAGAGGCCAATCGATCATCGATGCTGCCGGTCACCGTCAGCCGACCGTTGCCACCGGACGCCGCCGCTGCCACCGCCGCACGTCGCTGTCGACCAACGGCGGCCGCGGGAGGTGGCGATCGATGGGCCGTGCGGAGGCGATCGGCGGCGGCAGTCGACAGGCGGTGGTCGGCCGACGGCGACGTGCGGCGGCGGCGATGTCTGGTGGTGGCAGCAATCTACCGGCAAAAATAAAAATATATATATAAAAAAGAAATTATTTTTTACCAAACGCATTTCTATTCTTTTTCTATTTCTAGAGTAAAAATTTTGTGTAGTTACCAAACAGGTTTTTTTACATAGAAATTGTTCCACATAATATAAATAGAAAAGAACTATTTCTGAAAAAGAATTGTTTCCCGGCCAAGAAATGTTGCCATGCGCAGCCTTAGTGGATGGCAACAGTGGGCAAACAAAGACGACTAGCGGGGTCTCTCCGGAGAAGGGTGCTTGCGGCAACGGGGCTTATGGTATTGGAACGCCACCGATTTTGGTGTGAGCCCGACCATGCAAGAGGAATTAATCGGATTCTGCAGGAGGTCGCAGCAGGAGGTCACCGGCTCTGTAGGGTTTGCTTCGCTTGGTGGGCCGGGCTGGAACTCTCCATATATTCGTCGGACACCTGGGAACCCTTCGATATGGCTTAACTACAGCCGAAGGGCAGTCCTTCGAAATTGCTGGCTTCGATGGGGATGCTGCTGCAAGGTGCCGGGAAAACCTGCATGGACAACAAAAATCATTGTACTTCGCTGTAGATGCTAGAAGTCGCTGTTAAAGGGCTCGCCAGACGAGGGATTTGATTTTACGGCACTACAACGAGGTGGCAAAGCTGGAGGTCGCACGGGAACAGGGCTACATCGCTGCAAGTAAGCCGCAGCTTGTCATGGTGGCCTGCAGAGAATGTCGAGGTCAGCGTGGGCGACCTTGCTCAAGGTCGGTGAGGGCGGCTCTCTCCTGCGGCAGGCAACTTCCACCGGAAAAAGAACAAAAAAAAAAAAAAAAAGGGAAAAAAGGAAAAGATAAGGAAAAAAATGATTTTAAAAAAATAAAATATTATTAAATATTATTTATATCAACGCCGATCATATTGTCTAGGATGGCTAACATCCACTTTAGCACTTTCTTATTAAAATTGGCCGGATGAGCTTAATTGATAAAACATGAAAATATTTAATACTCAGACAAAATTGAAAGTTTTTTATCAATTGATAAAAGTGCAGTAGATTTAAGACTTTTTGGATAATTTTCCAATTTATAATGCTATACACGAATTTTACGACATGTTACAACATTTTTTTATAGTTAGTTATGATGAGATGCCGTAATATTGTATGGCACGGCAAGTGTACCGTGGAGTTATCATTAATTATGATGAATTATTGTAGCAAGAAGTAATAAACACTCGTAATTTGTCAAAGAAAACTAACCAGATCAATCAAGTTAGTTGAATATGAAGAGCATACCGGTCTATGTAAACTAATAATTATTATTTGGTGTGTGTAGAAATAATTGAATAGGATGCGAGGAACATCACACTTCTTGCGAATTATGGTTACTTTGATTGTTTGATGGATTTCACAGGTTCAATTACCGTGGGAAGAAAATATAAATACATAAATAAACAATGCTTGTTTGTAGTCTTAAATATGTCGTATTGAATTCACATCTGCACAATAAGTTTATAACTAATTAGGTAATTTTTTCCTCTTCTAGATGTATATGGGACTTACACAACGTAAAAAAGAGCAACGAATGCATGGGGACTCGCCAGGATGTTTCCACTAGTAAACTGTGGAGGGGACTTTGACTTGCGATTGGATGGATGAAATAAAAAGTAGATGCCTGCTCACTTTTTTCTAACGAAGTTATTGCACAAGAGAATAAAGCAAAAGCAAAGCGTGTTGACCCATACTTTGACAATGGAAAAATAGATGATCCGATGTGAAACACGAGATCGAGAGGGTCATCAAGAGTCAGTTCATCCGAAGTTGAATTTGGTTTGGCATCTGATATAAATCGTTGCGAAAAGATCGCTCTACGAAAGTCCGAATGGTGCGAATTGCGAACCTCGACCTCCAATCAAACCCGTGATTGGCGGTCTTGATATGAACGTGACCTGTTGACGAACGCGTGTTAACCAACCAATGTTATAGACGCCACAAGCGAAAGAATTCGTTATCTCGCTCAATAAGTCGAATCGACCGCCGAGATAATCTTGATAAGATCAAGTCCTCAAAAGAACAATAGAAGAGAACCTCTCAATTCTTTTCTTCAAAAATAAAATGTCTCCCAAAGAAATTCGGCAAATCCTTAATATAGACTTTTTAGTTGCCATACAAACCCTAAACTAGCCCTAAAAATCTAATACATCATATTTTAGAATATATCTAAACAAGAAGATAATTTTTTGACTTGGTCAAATATTTGATGACCAAATAATCAAATTGCTGAAAGATTTCCAAAATTCTTCAAGATTCGATCCAAGGTCATTTCCACATCAAAGATTATGCCAAGATTTCCAAGATTCTTCAAGATTTGATCCAAGGCCATTTTCACGCCAAAGATCACGAACCATGACACCAACAACTTGTTCAAATTGCTTGGCCCGCACTTGAGTGATCGAATCAATCAAAATAGACAACAAGTCCCTAGCACCTCCTCCTCAATATGGCTCGATGTCCACACCAATACCTTGGAATGTATATTGTGAATTGCTTGACCATCTCTTAAGATTGCTCTTTTCTTTTATGCTAAAGAAATTGTGACATCCAGAATTTTCAACCCTGTCTTCTACTGAATAAATCGGGCATTTCATTGACGCGTCTATAGGGTTATTCTCAGAGCCGATCACTCTCGAGATAACTAGACTAGCTGGGGAAATTATTAAGGAATTTTAAGGCAATAGACTTGAGAACTCGATCAGAAATCGACTTCTTGATCGTGTCCATCTTTAGAGGTCACTGCGGCACAGTTAAAAATCGATTTGAAATCAGAGATAGACTGGATCGATAGAGATATGTGACTAATCGTGGGTGACACCACTGAATTAGAAAATTCTCATCGGCCGACACTAGACTGATTTTCTTATTGTTTTGGTTCCCTGTGTCCGTAATTGAATTCTCGAGATTTTCACGATAATCAAGAGTCGCCATTAAGTCGAGTGGGTTCATAGTGGCTCGAAGAAAATTGACCACGGGTCATTTGCCTTAAAAAGTTCTGAAAATTACCCGATAGTCTAGGTCACGCTAAAAACGCGCCGAATGAAAATTAACCGCCAATTCGAGTCCGATTTCAGAAATTGAAGTTTTGGCCATGTCACAATAAATTTTAGGAGCATTGACTCAGTCTTAGAAAATTTTCGGAGATTCGGGAAATTTTACGGAAATTGGGTTCGGACGTCGCAGAAATTTGGCAGAAGTTCAGATTGGCTAAATTAATGAGAAATTTGACTTTCGGGTTGAGCCTGTGTGTGTCGGAGATTTTTAGAAGCTAAATGAGGATGAATTGAAATTATTCAAGTGTCCAATTGAGAGGAGATGATGCCAATTTCGTAATCCCCCTCATGCCTAGCCAAAATGCACCATTTGAGGTGTTGTGAGAAGTGTTGGTGTGGCTCATTGGAGGCCAAGGGATTATACATGGCCAAGACCAAGTCTTGGAGATATTTGTGTAAAATATCAAGCCAAAGGGCCCCCCATTTATCTCTCCTCCTCCCTTCCGATCGTGGGAGCCATCCACTTCGCTTCCTCCTTCCTCGATCAGTCCCTGCCGCCTGCTCTACTTTCGGTTTTTCCCCTGCGAAGCTGCCATCCGCGACCGAAGCCTCACGCTTCTGCCGTTCAATCCTCCACGCGTCTTCAATTGCTGCCGCAGCTGCTTCAAGTTCCCACGCCAGTCAACTCCAAGCCTTCTTCTCTTCAATTTGTTGACCAAGCTGCTGCCAAGTTGAGCCAGCGAAGCGACGCTGAACGAAGCAACTCGCAAGCCAGCTCGCCACCTCAACTGGTCTTCATTCAGCGAGACCCACCGAGCGTCCTTCACTCCACCAGCGTTGGTCTTCTCTTCTCCAAGTCCACTTCTTTGCCTAGTACCAGCAAAGCTGGTGTTGGCCTTCGAAACCCCAGAGAGTTTCCTCTCCCAGGCGGCCATCATCCACCGAAGAAGAAATCTCCACGCGGCTTTAGTCTTTGTCGAGCTGCCCTCTCTTAGTCAACAAGCTGCCCACCCACGCGTCTTCTTCTTCAAACGCATGAAGTAGCCGCCTCATCCGTGAAGAACAAACTCCACCGAAGCTCCTGCTCTCGTCCGTTTCTTCTCAACGCGTGGCCTCCACCAGCGTGACTTCATGTTCCGCCCAGCAGCAACATCGAGCAGGGTCTTCAGGCTTTGACTCCAAGAGCCAGCGAAAGCCCACGTCTCCCCCACCGAGTGAAGCCACACGCGAGCTGCCCCTCTTCCATTTCGTTGCAGCATCATCCATCTTCGCGTAGAGCTGCTTCGCTGTGTCAACTTCAGCTTCACGCGTCTTCACCGAGTCAATCCCATCTCCACCGTTCAAGCAGAGTCCACGAGCAGCTTCCATCTTCAGTCTTCCCCTGTGGCGTGCCCTCAGCTCCATGCCAGCTCATTGTGTTGACCCTCCCTCCAGTATAGAAGATCGAGCAATCCAGCGCACCTTCGTGGCCCAGCTCGCAAGAAGCGAGCCCGTGATTCCAGCAATTTGTGCGCCTCTCCGCCATCTGCCAGCGCATCTTCAGCTGTCCACGGATCCAGCGGCCTCGATTTTCTTTTGCTCTTGGGCAGACCTCAGCGAGCCCATTCTGCTTCTCTTGCCGGCCCAGCTCACTCAAACTCAATTGAAGCCCAGCTAATTTGGCTTATTTCAGCCCAAAGAGAGCAGCCCATTCTCAGTTTAATTTCAAGTCCAGCAAGATGCAAGCCCAATTGAGTTCAGCCCAGTCCAAAGGAAGCCCATTCCAGTGCAAGAACAAATCTCATTTGGGCTGATATTTGTTGGGCCAAGGTCAAGGCCCGGTCCCAAGTCCGCCGGTGTCGTCGGAAGTCCGATTTCGGCCGCCGTCGCGTCGCCGTTGCGGTGATTCGATCCCCGCTTTTTCCAAGTGAGTTTTACTCACTAATGCTTTATTAGTTTGCTAATTATGTCTTAGGGTTGGTTAGATTTAATTACATGCCCTTAGGTGGTTAGATTAGGTTAGTACAATTAATTTAGTGACTTAATGATGCATGTTAGGTGGTTAGACCTAGCTATTAGCAAGTAGAAATGTTTGATTATTTATTGAATGTATCTCGGGATTTTTCCCGACCCGTTTCGGGCTCCAATAAGGCAATATGGGCCTAAATTGGATTTTTAATGTTTATTTATTTATTTTCGAAATTTATTTATTTAATTAATTATTTTTCCGGAAATTCAACCGGGATGGCCGGTGACCGGAATTTCGTGCTGATTGTCGTGGTGCAGCCCATTTATTTATTTGAGCTCTACGTTGTGTGGAATTGAATTTATTGTGGAATTTTAGGAATTGTCCTAAATTGTTTGTTATTGAATATTTGATTGGTAATGGCCAAGCATGGGTATATAGCGCCAGTACGTTGATGGGCTATATAGTAGAGAGAACGGTGAGAGCTAACTGAGAATGTTATTGGCTGAAACCAATCAGGTACGATGTTATTGGACATACGTGATTCGGTGATTGGAAGTATCACTGGCGAAAACGGCGCCTTAAAGAACGCACGTAAATGACTTATAGACAAACGTGGTTCGGTGATTATGGAAATATCACTGGTGAAAACGACGCCTTAAAGAACTCACGATGTTGTCTATAGCCGATGTCACCTTGGCGAAAACGGCGCCCTAGAAAGGACACGTGGTTCGGTGATCGAGGATATCACTGGTGAAAACGGCGCCTTAAAGAACGCACGGTGTCGGTGATCGGTATGTCATTGGCGAAAACGACGCCCGAGAAACACATGTGATTTGGTGAATGAGTACACCACTGGGAAAGCGTGGTATGAGCGGGAATGACCTAGAGAGGGTCTAATTGACATGTAATCGACTTAGTCGATTGGCCAGTGCTGGATCGGATGTCGTGAATTGTTTGAATGTATGTGTTTAACCTTGAATTGCAGGTTGGAACTGAGGCTAAGGTAAGTCCTCTGACTCGTGTTGTGCTTAGGCAACCGTATGGCATATTAGTTTACTAATCGAGTCGTAGGGGGTAGGACTCGCTGAGACGTGGTCTCATTGGTTATTGAATAACCATTTCAGGAACCTAAGGAGAAGCTAAGGAAGAGGAACCTGAAGGGGAGAAAGACTTTTGAAGTAGAAGATGATCCAGAGAGGGATCTTGAGTACAACCTAGATGCGGATTGAGATCCCATCCCTTTTGTGAACCCTGTCTTAGTGTAGATAGGTGCTGAGACTTTTATGATGTAAATAGTATTGTAAATATACTATGAGTTGTGCTGTTAATGAAAGTGTGGTTATGAATTTCAATATGAAAAATATGGCCTGCTTTCCTATCCCATTATTTTATTGTCTGGGGATTTATAACTGCTTCCGCATGCGTAATGAAAAGAAAGGGTCGGCGATAATTAGTCCTGGGATATCGCACTTTAATAATCGACCAGAACTGAAGGATGGGCGCGTCCCCGAGGATCGGGGCGTGACAGAAATCGACCAAGAAAAAAGAAAGAAAAGAAAATAGAAGAGCTTGCTTAATCGGACAAAAACATTATCTGATTTTGTGCCAAGATGTTTTTTTTTTTTTTTTTTTTCACAATAGATATGAATCAACAAAGTTTTATTCACTATTTTTGTATATCTCTAAACTCCACTCTATAGATGTATTCTTAGTTTACACAAATTGATGGACTATCGGGATATAGGTCGTCAACAAACGAAGCCAGAGTAATTTCATGTCATGGTTTTTTCTTCTTTTGTTTGTTTGTTGTAATCTCAATGAACTTCACGTTTTGTTCCACTCTCATATTTTATTACTTCATGCCTAACCCGGTATTTCTATTTGGATATACACAATGGCCTAGATTTTGTATAAAAAACAAATTGGACTACAAAAATGAAGTATGGAAAAAATGTCGACCATGAGTTGTCCCAATTGACGTTTGGCGAGAAAAGAAAGTCATTTTGGCCGTTTTCTAAAGAGATTTAACTCTCTTTTCTTTTGTCGGATGCAGATTGCTTCTTTACAATAGAAAATAGTAAGTAGGTAAAAAAAATTCTAAAGGTGTTACCACTCAATTTTCTATTCTTGCATTTCATCACACCAATAAACTTATAACGCTATATATCAATTGTGACGCTACAATGTTTGGCACGGCAGCTGTAACATATAAGCGTAATTAAAAACAACTATACCTATAATTGTATGGCATGGCATGTGTACCATAGAAATTTTTGTGGGCTCATACTTTTAATTTATTTTCTGCATGCATACATACATACATACATACATACAAGTAATTAGATCCAAGTAATTAGACTATTTTAAAGCGAAAATCACTTTTAGTTTTCTTCTTTCCAAGTGCATGGGACGCAATCTCTTTCGTTATGGCAGCAAAGAACTTGCCACATGATTCACGTACATTCCTTACTCCCGTTTTTTTTTGGGGGGGGGGGGGGGGGGGGGCGGAATCCCTAGTGCTTAAGAGGCAGCGACCTCTGTCAGTTCCCAAGTGATTCACGTACATTCCTTACGCAATCTTTTCTGTGGCGATATTCGAATTGCGTCATTTTGGAAGTAAGAGGCAGCGACCTCTGTCAATTTTCATGTGGGCCAAGTCATACGATTTTAAGACATCTTTGTACAAATCAAAAAGGGTGAATTGCCAAGAAAGAGATGAAAAAGAAAAACAGAGGATGAAATTCCACATGCATAATCATGAAGACAAGAAAAGCCTCCGGGTATCCATATCTATAAACGAACATGAATTGCCAAGAAAGAGATGAAAAAGAAAAACAGAGGATGAAATTCCACACGCATAATCATGAAGACAAGAAAAGCCTCCGGGTATCCATATCTATAAACGAACATGAATTGCCAAGAAAGAGATGAAAAAGAAAAACAGAGGATGAAATTCCACACGCATAATCATGAAGACAAGAAAAGCCTCCGGGTATCCATATCTATAAACGAACATGAATTTCGAACGCACACTGACTTGGTTTAGTAGTACTAGGAGTTTCCATAGTTTCGCAACAAGAGTGGACTAATCCTGATGGAACTAAACTACTTTGCCATGGCTCCAGCAGCCGGATCAAATTCTGAGGAGGTCGTTCCGAGTTGCTCATTTGGTTTTCCTTCCTCCCACTTTATCTCAGACGCCAATTCTCTTGGCAAAGATCCCTTCAGTTCAATATCTCACTTATGTCAGGCCTTTCAGACAAATTTTTTTTTTTCTGGTACAAGACTCCACAATGGTTACCGCTTTCCTAGCTGAGTCGATGTCGAATTTTCCTTGCAGACGTGGATCCATAAGTCCCGGCATGGTATTTCCATCTTTGATGAACAAAGTCACATAATCAAGTATGTGCACGCTTTTTCTCCCAGGCCTTTCCATTATCGCCGGATGTCCTGTAATCAGCTCAAAGAGCACAATTCTGAAACTGTAAACATCACCTTTCTTGTTTCAGCTGTGAAAGTGCTGATACCTGCAGAAGACATAAGAACATGAACGATAATGCTTCTCTTTGAATTCTCGAGTCATGTATCAATGCTGGACTTTCTTCAGTGGAATCCTCATAATGGCCACAAACAAAGTTAAAAAAGATGCAACCTCTGAAGTATAAACACTGCGTGTGTTTCCAAGTACCAAATAGGGGATACTGATAAATGAGAAGCAAAAGATGAAATCTTTGGAAATATTATAGATTATAAGGAGATTGAGTTTCAGACATTACTCAGGGGCGAGGGAGCCAGGAGAGCCCATGATGACTCAACACTGGAGCGCTAGAACACGAAAGCCAAGCTTCGCAGTGATTGAATTAACATGCGCCCATCACCGGACTTCAATCACCAGACGGATTTACCATCAATTTTCACTTCTAACGCCAGACGATTAACACCCAGACATCCATAGCAAGTCAGCAACTAACGTCCCTCGTCCTAGTCGGCCTCCTCCTCTACTCACCGTCGAATGGACTAAACCCAAACTCGCGCCGAGATTCATGCCATCAACAACCAATGACCCAAAAAAAGAAAAGAAAAGAAAAAAAAAAAAACCACATCACACATACGGATGGGGGCCGGAACTCGCGCGTAACGGGTAAAGGCCACCCCGGTCCGGCGAGCCCGAAACAGGGCAAGACGAGGCGTAGGAAGGTAAAACCAGGGGCGTGCGGTAGTACTCCCCGCCCGTCTCGGCGGCGGCGGGCGGTGGGCCAGCTCGGTAGATCGCGCTACGTCCGTTCGCCTCGCGCGTCTCCAAGGCGGGATCCTCGGGAAATCGACCCGACCCGAGGAAAATCAAGAAAAGATCGAGAACCCGGATTCACCGTGGGCTCGACGCGGAAAGTGGGGCGACGTCGGTGGGATGTCGGCCGGGGTTCAAGCGTATCCGTCGCCGGAGGAACCCTCTCGCTCTCAGCCATCTCTCTCTCCGAACCACCTCGTCCGAATCTCCTCCCTCGCTCGCTCTCCACTCTCCCTTTTAAGTCACCCAGCGCGCATGGCCTCCTGCAACGCCAGCTGTTGTTGCCGGTCTGCCCCCGACCACCAACTCCGGTGCGACGCTCGCGCCTGTCTCCTCTGCCTCTGTCCTTGGGTCCTCTCTCTCGTTTTCTGCAGAACGCGTGAAAGCGCGCGCGAGTGGAGGAAGGAGAGGCTGGCTTGGGCTGAAAGGAAAGAACAAAAATGGGCTGGTCCAGGCCCAGGCGGGTGAGAAGGCCGGCCCGGTCTCGCTTTTTCCCCCTTCTCTCTAAAAAGTTATTATTATATAATAATTTTTAATTATTATTTTTTAAATATTTTTCTTAAAATTTTAACACTAGTAATGCAAATGCTCCTAATGTCTATATAATTTAATGAGAGTTTTTTTTCTGGGGTTTAAAAAATCAATCCCTAATTTTTATGTAATTAATAAATAATTAAATTGTCAAAATTTAGATATTAACAATGACACTTTTACTTAAACGATATACAAAATCTCAAACCTATATTTATTTGACACATTTACCCTCTATCAAGATTTCCTTAGATGATTTTTCTATCAAAATAGTGTCATTAATGTAGACAAATTTTAATGTGTTACGCAAGCGCAAGTTTTAGATTTTGTGTCATGGAAAAATATAGGGTATTTGGGTCAAAGTCAAGATAATCGGGGTTTTTGGTGGCTTTCACCCTTCTTTTTATGCTAAAAGAGTTTTCCAATTTTGTTTCCATCACAATATTTCAATAGGTATTGGTGAGTGTCGAAAAATGTTGCTTAAAAAATTATCAGTTTTTTCTTCTAAGTAACTTGTTGGGAATTTACCAACACTTTAATGAAATAATGATTATTTATATAATATGTAAATTACGAAGTTCTGTGCTAACCGGCCAACTTTTTATCTACATAGATCACGAACATTTCAAGTTTGTTAAATTTTATGCAAAATTATCAGCATAAATTACCAAATAATTTTGGGCTATCAATTTTCATTTGAGTTATTGTCCAACGTTTAATAGTTTCCATTTAAATTTACCAACTTTTTTAATTGAGTTATCAGCTTTTATGTGCCTTGGTTAGAGGCCCCACATTTACTAACTCTATAACCAACTTAATTACCACGACTCACTAAATTTTGTTCCATTAAATTACAACTTAATATTGGGTTTTCAAAATGAGTTACCATAAATTAGTTGGAAAATTTAAGCAATTGATAATAAAGATAGATGAAAGTTAGGAAACGATAAAAGGAATTTTTTTTTTTTTTTAGAGACAAAATTTATTTTGGGTAGAATTAAGAAATATATTGAGCTTTAACCAAACTATACACAGCGATCACGGCACTAAAAACTTACTCTCAAAATGAGAAGGAATCATTATGAGAGGAAGGGTGCCGAGATGAAAAAGGAATCATTATGACAAAAATTTGTAATTTAAGAAAAGACAAAATAACTAACTTAGAATAAAGAAAGTTGGTAATCACTTTAATTGAGATCATTAATATCTTGAAAGAGTTGATATATCTAAAAAGTTGGTAAGTAAGACAAAAGAAAATGAGAACTCTATAAACCAAGTTGGTAAATAAATAAAAACTAAATGTTGGTAAAGCAACTCAAATGAGAGTTGGTAACCAAAATTAATTAATAACTTAATCGGAAAAAAGTTGTGTTGGATTGTGATTTATACTCCTCGTCAACATGAAGGCATGGAGGTCCCACTCCACGGTGAGTGAGCCAGGGTCAATGTTTAATGTATGTTTTTCTTCGTATAGTTTAGTTTATTTGTTCCATTGGAAAGGAGGAAGTTGACTGTGTGTTGCAAGCACAAAATGCTTTGTTTTCCCTTTCATTCATCTAGGTATTAAACCTATTTATTGTTCTAATAACAGTAAAAACTCAGATTGCTCACTATAATTACAGTCAATGAGAAAATGCTTAAATTGATTATGAACCACACGTCAACTCCTACCTATCTATTCACATTATCGAGTGCACTTGGTTGATTTCATGATTTAGCTTCATGGCTTAAGCTAGCATAGCTTATAGTCCCATATTACATAGAATTTCTCATTCCACAGTTGCCTTTTTTGGGGACATTTCTAAAATTCTGTATTAGAAAATGGACTCTCTCTCTCTCTCTCTCTCTCTTTTTTTTTTTTTTTTTGTCTCTTTATCGTTCATGGTACACATGTAACGTTGGTCACAAATTTCTGAATCACCGTTGTAAATTCATGTAATTGGTAACATACTAATCAAGTTACTAACTGTAATTAAGGAATGACGTGAACGATTTACATCAATGAAGTTGACGAAATTAAAAGATAGTACTCACTCAACACTTATAATGACATAGACAAGAATAGTCTCCGGTCATTCCAAACTTACGTAGATACACAAATTTGAAATATAAGAAGACTTCGATTTTAGTACCAAGAATTACCCAAGTTTCACAGCCGAAGTCAATGAAAACTAATGGATAAATGATCTACCCTTACCAAGGGCACACTATCCGATTCAACTTCCAAGGATGCCAGTTCAATCGCCCCCTTCAATTTTGTTAAAACCAGATTTATGTCCGGCCTTGCACTTGGTTCAGTTTGTATACAAGACTCCGCAACCTCTGCTACTATCTCGGCCGAATTGATGTCGAATTTTTCTTCCACCTTTGGATCAATAAGTCCGCGTATACATCCACTCTGGAACTTCGGAATCGCCCAGTCACGTATGTACACGCTTTTTCCAGCTTCATTTGTATTAATTACTGGATGTCCTGAATTTAGCTCAAGAAGCACGATCCCGAAACTGTAGACGTCACCTTTATTGGTTAAGTCATAAGTGGATGGTCCATACCTGCACAACTTATAATAAGAACGTGGACTGTCGAACTTTCTATTCATACAAAAATTGAGAACCATCTCAACAAGATCAAGTCTAAGTCGTTACTCAGGGGGGAGGTAGCCAGGAGTACCCAAAGGACTGGTTGACTTGTAAGAACTATTTCGAGCTGCCAAAGCTCTCGACAGACCAAAGTCGGATATTTTGGCTTGCATGTTTTCATTCAACAAGATATTTGCAGTCTTGATGTCTCTGTGGATGATGGACTGGTTGCAATCGTTATGGAGATAATTCAAACCTGCAGTTCTTGCGAAATTTCCTTAAACCATACCAATGTGAAGTGGGGCTAAATTCACAATTATGCATATCTCATTTATGTACCTTGTGCCACGTCTACAGCAATTCGTAGTCTGCTATCCCAAGTCAAGACATTTGGCTTGGCCCTTGGTACACCGACATCCTCGCCTTATGTTTGAGAAAAAAACGGATGCTTGTGGGATTCATTCTAGAGAATATAGAAACATAAAAGAAAAACATGATGAAGTACCTGATAAGTGTCGTTGTAGATTTCCCTTAGCCATGAATTCATATACTAACGCCTTTTTTTTGGGGTCATTGCAATATCCTTTAAGGGAAACCAAGTTTTGATGGTGGACCTTCGTTAAGACTTCCGCCTGCATTATCATGAATGTAATTTTCATATTGACATTCTTAAAGCATGGGATCGAGTTGTCAAATAAGCATATGATGGAATCTATCTAGCTAACCTCAGCTAGAAATGATTTGTCTGTCTGCCCTGACGATGTAGCTCCGGATGATTTAAAGAGCACCTTCACAGCAACTTTTGTGTCTTCCAATTCTCCAAGATACACTTTTCCAGATGCTCCTTCACCAATAACTGTTTCAAAATTCTTGGTAATCCTCTTAATATCGCCATAATTGAAGGTTCTTGATCCTCCGATTTTGGATTCTGCACACAATCTTACATTGAGTAATCTATGATGACTTTTAAAGATTGCCAAGTAGACTTTCAAGGTAAATCATCCTAGGACAACTCCAATTCTGTGATCAAGGGGAGAAAATAAAGTGACTGATAGGGGTAGGACGAAAAGTGAAAGATCCAGGCAACGGTTGCAGTTCAGAATGCAGATATGTCCGGGATTGCACAATCAAATTCTTTCCCAAGGGACCTTTACGCTAAACAGAGGAAAATGAACTCTCCAGTTGACACAGTTTTAACACTTGCTTGTTGTCTAGTTGAGTTTGTTAGGACATCAGTTTCATATGCTTCAGGCCAATGACTCAATTGGAAGAACATGCTAATGTTGTCTGTTCTTGATTCTTATTTTCTTCATTCATGACTTGCTCTTAGACACTTAATATGGGAAACTTATGAAGCAAACCATCCCGAAATTATGAAGTTCAGAAAAGCCATAGTCGTGACTTGATTTGGAAGGATTCATAATAAAATGTTCCTTTTTCCCGGAATATGCCACCATGACAAGAGAAATTCGAAACGACCAAAGTGGGTCAGTTCAGCTGAATGTGTTGGAGTCACTTCTGATTGTATAAGAAATATAATCCATCAGAAGAGACAACAAATATAACATGACAACGTTGGTAGGTTTATTGACATCTCCTACTGATAAATAAGAGCAAAATTTATGAAATTTCTCTGATCCATTTGTGGCTTATTACACAAACAAAATACTTTCAAGACGAGGAAGATTTCCTTAAACCATATTGGGATGTGGATGAGATTGTCAGCACTCTTATGGGGTCAATACAGAGAGCAAGTTGCGGAGTTATCTCTTTCTCAACTGTATTATCCTATAAATGATGTCAATTGTCGGGTAAATAGCGTGGAATGAAGTGGACCAAGTAAAAATTACCTGTCGTCTGTTTCCTTTTGATCAACCAAATACTTGCCGAAGCACACAAGAGAACTACAAAGCAGGCTGAAACCGATGCAGCAACCGGGACAACAATGGATTTTTTATTCTTCTCCTGTGGGCAAGAACTTCCCAGGCAAAGATCCGGGTTCCCGTCCAAGCTGCAACAGAAAACAGGCAGCTAGACTAAATGTCCACTAAAAAATTTTCTAGTTGCACAGCTAACAAGTTGACCATAAGGGCTTTATATTTGTCTTGAATCACAATAAAACATATTATTATTTCTACTCTAAATAAATAAAGCTATGAGCTAGACAGAGGAAGAACAAACCTCAAATCTAATGTCTTGTCCGCAACCCTCTTCTGAAGATCCTCGGGAACTGCACCAGTAAGGTTGTTTCCACTAAGATTTCTGCAAAATATAGTCATCAGTTAAGACTTCTGCACTTTTAACTATTTTAGATACCGGTAAGACACGTTAACTTACAGAATTCTCAACTTTGGTAGTTTTGCCAAAGTCTCTGGTATTCCTCCTGTAAGTTGATTGTTGGACAAATCTCTAAAATAAAGCAATTGTAGATAGTTAGCACTTCATAGATCTCACACAAAATTTAGAGAATGATAACTAGATGCCTGATATTTTATTTGATCATCTAGATGTCAAACGAATTATTGGGGTGTCTGTTAATCAAGAGATTAATGTAAGGGAGAAAGCGCTACTAAATCAATATGGTTATGTTTTTCTTTTATCAAGGACAGCTATACATACACAAGATTAATCCAAGAAGAAGAAGAACATCGGTTATAGATTGCACTCAAATCTAATCCGCAGTCACTACCAAAAGAGCCTCACTGTAGCGATACTTACAAGACCTCCAATGCTTCCAGATTTGATAGTGAGGAAGCTATGCTGCCTGTTAAATTGCTTGAGCTCAGTTTCCTGGCCATAATAAATCAAAACAGGGGAAGCTGTCATTGCTGCGCTCGAAAAGGTTATTTTGTCAGTACAATACAGAAATATTTTTGCAACCAATTACACAAAACGCATTAGTCGTAGAATTAGGAAAATATGGCAAGTGATGGAAAAAAGATATGAACGTTAAATAAGGGAACAGACTTCCAAAGTTCGGAGAAGAATGAGAATAAGCCTCCAATTTTTCAAGTAAAGTGATTTTTTCCTTATAAAGTTTCACCACCAGTGCCAGTCTTGCACAATAAGAACAGTGAAGGGAACTCACAGTGAAACAATCCTCGGAGTGTTAGTATAACTACAATTCAGACCGTCCCATGCAAATTCTCTGGGGATGCATGGATCGCCTTGCCAGCTCTCTTTATTCACACGAAGAGTGACCTTGGCGTCATTCATCACTTTGACTGTAGTTTCACATTGCAACATAATTATTTTTTTTTTTTCTCAAAAATCGTAACATTGTAGAAGAAGTGAAATAGTAATACTAGTTTGCCTCCACAAAAGAAATTGTGAATCGCGGACAAAATTATCAATGAAAGACTTCAACCTTATTCAAAAAGAAATCCTTGATCATTCATAATGTTTTCCGTGAAATCAAAGTCAACCAATCATGTGCCACAAACGTTTACGTGGAATTAGCTGTTGCTGATGCCGTCCTCACATAATTTATGGTAGAAGTATGAAAGGATTACCATCATCTTGGGTTGTCGGTACATTTGGATAGTCGGCAACAATGTAAATCTCTAAGGCATTGAGGATCGCCGCAACTCCAGATTGACTCCCTGTCGGCCTGATTGAGAAGTTGACACCAGACCCGGAAACCTGATCGGAAACCACAGTCTGAGGCATCAAGTATTTAAGACTGACCTTACGCGTGAACTGATTATTGTTTGTCGAAATTGTCAACTCCCTTTGTTGGCCTTCCGGCAGTCTCTCGAAATCTGCGAAGTGGAAGTACACAATCCATTTGGATAAACTATCCGACGAATTGAACCACATATATAAGAAATATCCGCCGTCTACAGCAGTGCTAAGCACTTCCGCCGGAACCTTATACTCATCGCTGTTCTCGGACAAAGTCTGGGTGTACGTGGTCGACAGTGGAGTCGTATAAGGGTATATTTTTGCATCCCAGATGCGATCATAGACATCCGCTGGGCACCTGCGCAAGGCATCTTCAGATACAGTTCATATGCTAAGTGATGGAGATAATCGATGGAGAGATATTTCAAAAAAATTCAAATGCCAGTGCATACGCATGGCACGTGCATGTGACTTATAATAAGTCAACACAAAATCAACGCGATTTCCCCGTGGAGAATGGAATTTTGTCGAGAGTAGTCCGAGTGCTTAGAATGGCAGCGGTGGCCGTGACGGTGGTGGCGGTGAGCGCCAGTGACGTCGGGCTTCCTCAACTTGGTGGCGCATTGAAGCGAAGGCGGAGGGAGAGGTTGGCAGTAATTTGGCAATAGTCTTAATGAACAGGTAAATCTAAGTACATATATCTATCTATAAAATTCGAAGGGAATCATTAGTCAAAACTTAAAGTGACCTTTTTGTCCCAAATTAGATCTACCCTATAATCTTTACCTAATTTTAGATTTTCACCGCCACATCATTAACGAAAATTGCCTAGATTTAGTAATGCGCTCTTACCTTTGTCTCCTGAAAATACGGAACAACTATTAATTAATCACGCAGTCTTTTATAATTAGTTTAATTTAAGAAGTTGCACGCATTCAACAAATAAGGGTGCATTTTTCTCGCGTGATATTTTTTTTATGAAACAAAATACTTTTTGTGAAAATCATTTCGAGGAAAAATGGCTGGTTTTAAGTTATCTAACAGAGTATTTGATAGTGAAACTCAAAAAATTTTCCGATTTACTTTAAAAAATCATCCCCTCCATTATGATTATATTAAATACAAAGATGATATTGGAATGTTTGTCTAAGATATTAGTAATATATGAAGCACAATTTTTATGTTTTTATAAAAAAATTAAAGCAACCTAAAAAATGACTTTGAAAAAAATAAAAAAAGAATGCAAATAATTAACTAACTTAGAGAGTACATAGATTGAAGCCATATGTGAACGAGTGTGTGGAAAGGAGCTTGGGAAATCGATATCCTCTTTATAGGATGGAGAAGGCAATTCACTCAATTTATTTACTTTTCTTGATCGTAAAGTCTTTTATGTTGATTACTTCCTTTAAGCAAAGTAAACGCATGAAAGTTTGAAAAATCATTGAAAATCATTTTCATGAGATCCTAAGTTTTAAACGTAAGCTACAAAAGTTAAACAAAAGAAATCCATTTCATTTAATTAAGAGTAAATTGAAAAATCCACAAAGCCATCAACTCCGATGCCGAGAGGAAGGGACAGATCGGCAAAAGAACAAAGAACAATATCACCACCCTTCAAATCAACTCACCTGATGCTAGAACCTGAGCTTCCCAAATTTTGCCTCCACCAGAGCTTTTGGAATCCCGACCCGACCGGATAGATCACATCGTTAAGAGCCCTAAGCTCCAATGCCGAAATGAAGGGCACTCCTTTGCCAATATTCACGACGCAAACCTGTACAACATCTCTTTGGGCCACATACACTATCTCTCTCTTCTCGTAATAGTAAGAATTTATGGTGGACCATTTATTAACGTCGATGTATAGGTCAAATGTCGGAGTTTGGTTCTTCCCATCATAGCTTCCATACAAGAATGATGCCCTGATCAAGTAAGGCTTGTTCTCGCCTTGTTCCGGCTTCAACGAGTAACAGTTCCTCATCCCATCGGGGAAGCTCCTCAGGGTCTCCAAAAATCGTGGCCCAGCAGCCAGGGATACATTCATGCTCCTCCCTGACTCCGTGAATTCTTGGTCCGTCTCGTAGTATAGTTTGGTCGTGTCGTCGGTGTATGGATCACTCGCCCCGCAATCGATGCTTATGAAACCTTCTAATAATTCAGAGGGGAATGAATGAAAAACAATGAGCAGCAATCGTCAATAGAGTCCTGATTTTTTACTTTTCTCTTCTTCTTTTTTTTCTGAGCCTCTTGTTACTTAAACACAGATACAAAAATGAAAAGTATCATGAGTGCTCTTATCAGCAGCCAAATAGAAGTCCCATTTAATGCATGCAACTTCCCGGAGAGACAGGGCCAGAGAGAGAGAGAGAGAGAGAGAGAGAGAGAGAGAACCTGGATTTATCTGGGCTTGAACCAGCAACATGATTGCCGGAGCTAAAGAAGCAATCGACGCACACAAGAATAGCGCAATTGATCTTTCCATTCTCGTTGGAGAGAGGGAGAGAGAGATCCCCCAATAATGGCAATATATAGAGTGGAAGCTACTGCAAGCAGCCACATACAATATAAGCCGAGCTATTGCCCGTCACTGAGGTTTTAAGAAGAAAAGAGGGCTCCTTTTTCTTTTTTTCTTTTTTTTTTTGGTAAGGAAAGAGGGCTCCTTTTTTTATTTAAACTATTCAGTCAAATTTTGCCTGGTTTAGTACAAATGATGGATTTAGACTTTGCACTATCCCTGGGGCTGCAGTGGCTTCATATATATAGAGAGAGAGAGTTTTTTGTTCATGGGTAAGATAGGTATCCCATTAACCTTTTAATTAATCAATAAAACCCGCGACTAGAAGGTTTGCTAGTGCTTGATCAGAAATATCTTGTTGTGTTTTATAGGCATTAACTAACATAATCATGTGATTTAGTATGTTAATAACATTATTTTTGGCAACACTGTCTATGTTCCATTTGTCAGTTAAAATCCACTTAAAGCCTGACATATGTCTAGAATTAAATAGAAAAGTGACGTGGAAAATTGGCATGGAATTCAAAGAAATTATGTCCTTAGGGTGCACAGTTGATCTAAATTTGTGGTTCGCGGGGGGTGTTGGGGGTGGGCGGTGGCTGGCTATGGACCGCAGCTTGCCCATAGATTTGGCGATGGCGGCTCAAGTGGTTGACCATGGGCGGAACATGCGTCGTCCCGATCCACGTTTGGCCAAAAAAGAGGAGTCATTTTGGCCCTTCTCTTAAGAGATTTAACTTGGTTTTATATGGATGTGGATTGCTTCTTTTCAATGGAGGACAGGAAAACGAGGAAAGGAGAACAGTAAGCAGGGATAGAAATTCTAATATTAATATTACAAAAAGTCTCAAATAAAAAACCCCAAACGGATAAACTTTTGATAAATTTATCCTCCATTAATTTGAATTAATATCACAAAAAAATCATAAAACTAAAAACATTAGGTAAAACTGCAAACTGATATACCTATCAACTGTCATATATTATCCGATTTAGTAATTTAATGGTAAAATTTAATATAAACTAATGGAGAATAAATTTATCACAAGTGTACTGGTTTAAGATTATTGATTTCAGTAAATCTATTTCTGTACCTATTTAGATTTTTTCGTGGTATTATTCCTAATTCTAAAAGTATTACTACACCGTTCTCTTTTCCTAAAGCCACATTTGTAAATATTTTTTAAGGTTGTTGTTTGTACAATAGAATAAAGCGGGACGGACAATATGCCATGGAAGAAACAAAATTTTCTGATATGAAACATCAGAGCAAGGGTCATCAAGAATCTGTTCATTTTGTGAATGTGAACAGGATCATGTTTCTCCAAGTCCAGCACAATTGAGGTCCCAAGACAATTATTATGGATCAATCAATCCTAAGCATGATTAAAAATATTTCCTATGCTGTAATATGTGCGCATCGAGAAAAGGGATCCACGTCGATCATTCAAAATGCATTTGGTTTAAAGCATTTTGCCTTGAAGCTTGATTTGGTTTGATATCTTGGAAAGTGAATTGTGAATTGCTTTTTTTTGGTCGAAATTTGTGAATTGCTTGACTAGCCCGAAAATTGTTCTTTTCTTTCACGGTAAGAAAATTGATAAAATAGAGCTTCCTTGATCGGACGAGAACGTTATATAAATATGCCAAGATTTTTTGTTTAAATAGATGGATCAAGAAATTTTTATTTACTATTTCTATATATCATTAAATTTCACTTTGCAGATGTGTTCTAGTGTAGACAAATTGGTGGACTTTCACGGATCTTTATCACTGAATTGCTCGTGATGATATCATTTCATTAAAAAAAAAAAAAGAAGAAGAAGAAAAGAATAAAGTGTTTTCCAATTTAATTGTAATTTCATAAGTCAACATTTGTGATCTCTGACTATAATATCATTCTTGAACCTGGTTTTCTGTCATGATTTTCTATTTTTCACGGTAATTTTCAAATTAAGATGAATTGTGTGTGACTAATAAAATGCTGATTTTGTAATTCCATGTCCGTGGTTTTTTCTTTTCTTTTATTTTTGTTGATTAATTGTGTTCATGGTGTTTTCCCGATGAACTTTATATTTTGTTTCAGTCAAGTTTGGTCTGGCTGAGTATAAATGATAGATTTAGACTTTGGGCTACCTCTTGTTACACTAGCTTCATATACTGTGATTCCTGTTCCAATAATTAAAAAAAGATGTTCTTCATGCAACAATTGAAGGTTTTTAAATAGTTAACATTAATTCCACAAACTTACAATGTGCAATAGTCTCACATTATTAGAATCAAAATTTAACGGGAAAATCATCCTTAACATATTGCGTCCGTGCTAATTTAATCCTTAACAATTTAATTTAACCAATTTAGTCATAAAACTTTTGATAATTTACCAATCTAGTCCTTCCATCCAAATTTGACCCGGAATTGCTGATGTTGACACTAATCATCCTACATGACACGGTTAGTGCTAATGTAAACAATTTTGTATTTTTTTTAATTATGAATTATCTTATTTTTGTTGCCTATTATTATTATTATTATTATTATTATTATTATTATTATTATTATTATTTTGTGGTCAGCAAGGGTTGCTGATGACCCATGCTGGCCACTGGGTCACGAAGGCCTCACCCATGACTAGTGAGACCCCAATGGCCTTGGGCAAGGCCACTGTAGCCTCATTGGCCACAACTGACCCTTGCCAGGCATATAGAAAAAAAAGAAAATAAAAATTCAATTTTTTAAAAATATTATAAAAATTGTCCATGTTAACATTGATCTTACCATGTAGGACGACCAAAGTTGACTTCAAAAATTTTAACCAAAATTGGTTAGAATGACTCAATTGGAAAATTGTCAAAAAAGTTTAAAATTAAATTAGTCAAATTGAAATATTTGGAACTGAATTGACACAAATGTAGTGTATAGGGATTTTTTGGTAATTTTCCCAAAATTTAATCGCCTATCGATATATACTCATTTACCCAAGATACCGTTAAATTAGGTTGTCAACCAAAATTGAGTCTAATTTATTAGGTGAAATGAGTATTTATTTTGAAATTAAGGAATGAAGTACTTTGGAGTGCATTTGAGAGTTTGTAAGCTCATATTATTATTTCTAAATGATCCCCGATAAGAATGATTCATTCGCCATCTCTTCCTCGCACAAAGTACGAAATTTAAATCATATTTGATTCTAACAAAATGTGAAGATAGAATTGACAGCTTCGCTTGTTTTACTTTTAAAAAAAAAATCTAGAAAAAATTTTTTTTAGAGTGCACATGATAACTATTTTATTTTTATTCCAAAACCATTTTTCTGCTTTAAACTTGTTTCTTGAATAAAAATATATTTGGTAAAGTGTTTTATTTTTCTATTTGTGGAATATATTTTTACTCCTTGTAGAAATCAGAAGTAAAATTTTTTTACTTTTCTAGTTCTGGAACAAAAATGGAAAATAAAAATTATTTTCATCGTTCATTCTCACTTTTAGCTGTCTACCCATCTGCATCCATTGTCCATCACTGCCACTCCCTGGTCATTGCTTGTCATTTGTCATTGACAATTGTTGGCGGCCACCATTCACTACCGTCATCGCCTGTTGTTGTTCACTAGCCGCTGGCCGCTAGTGATCGCTAGTAGTAGCAGTTGGTGACCGACGGAATTTTGTATTGTTATCAAATGAATTTTTTCCAAGAATAGAAATTTGTTGTTTTTATCAAACGAGTACTTTTTCTTAGAACTTATCCAAGAATATAAATAGAAAAATATATTTTCTTTTAGAAATCAATTTATGGTCAGAATGGTTATTATTCATGCCTTTAGCATTTGGTCGACAAGAAATCAAATAGTGAATGAAAACATTTTCTGTAAATAGAAAAAAAAAACACATTCAAAAGTGCAAAAAATGATTTTCACTTCTCCCTTTTCTTTCACTCAAACAAAGCACATTCTCCTCCATGCATTACTATTAATTATTATGTTTTTTTTTTCATTTCTCTTATAAAAAAACAAAATTTTAATTACCTTATCTTTTTTTTTTCTTTCTTCTTTTAGCTGGTCTCCAACCACAACCACGGCGGGTGATCACTCACAAGTGAGCTCAAGCTCACCGATCAACCTTTGGCGAGGTGGAGCCCTGCCCGAGGCTACAAGGCTTGAACTAACTTGTGGCTGGTTGCCAACTGTTGCCATGGTCAACGATGGATTGAAAGAGAAAGGAATGAAAAGAAAATGAAAAATAAAAATAATAAAAAATTTTATTTTTTAAGAAAAAAGAAAAGAATTAAAATTATTGAAAAAAGTGTAAGAAGGAAATTATGTTCCTTACCAAACGACAAAAATTAGTTTCCAATACCTTTCAGGCTTTAGTCAAATATCGGAAAATATTGTTATTTCCTTGAAATCTTCCCAAAAAGCATTTTTCAAAAATGTCACATTTTTCGAAAATTAAAAGGAGCCTACATTCTATTTTGTTTAGTTACACAATTATACATATTTCTTTCCACGCATTTTACATATCTCATATTCTTGAGTTATAGCCAATATTGATCAAATTTTCGTATGTAAGAATTTTAACCTGTGAAAAAATATCCCCGATAAATGTTGATTAGACGTGCACACATGATAACCCATCGATAATGTCCTTCCTTGCTGGGAAAACTACTCATGATTTCAATGCACAACTTTTCAAAGTATGATCCGGAGCATTAGCAAATTAATTATCCACTTTTGTTCCAGCTTTTTTTACCGATAATTTTTTTTTTTTTTACTTTAAGAAATTTATTATTCAAGAAAAATAGTTTTTATAGCATAAATATAATAAATCATATTCACATTTATCCCATTTCCTCCGTTGGATATTTGTATCAAGGCTCTATTCTCTCATATCCAACTTTATCTTATTTTGAGCATGAACCAAACAAAAGATATGAAATATTTTATCCTATCTCAATTTTTATCCTAACTACCAAAGATAATCATAATTATCTTAAATAAATCCAAGGGCATGGGACACAATCTCTTTCGATCCATGTGATTCACGTACATTTTTTTAACCTTTTATGTGGGCTGAAAAATGTCCCAAGTGCTTTTGTCAATGGCTTGAGCAAGAAAAGCATTCGGCTACTTACACGATGTACCACATCGAGAACAATAAAAATGATTTTTGCTTCAATAATGCACATTGTACTACGATTAAAGAAATTAAAAAGAAAATACTTCGCTTCAATAAAAAGTGAGTTTTGCTTTCACATTTCTAGGTTGATAAGATGCCAAAACCCACTTCATTCTTGAATAATAAAAAAAAAAAAATCTTGGTTGTTGTTGTATACATTTCTCGGATGATTTTTCCATTCAAAAAGAGATTCTTGTTGTAGAAAGTGTTTTTCCTTTTCAAAAAGCAGAAGAAAAAACTAGGAAGATGAGAGGGTCATCAAAAGTTGGTTGATTTGTGTAATGATTTGATTGTGTGCTAGAAAGTCTAACACGAGAACTTATAAACCATCTAGACAAGCGGTGTGAGATAAACACCATCTCTTATTGAACCCAATATAATCATTAATGGATTAAGACTATTAAAAATCTCGTGCTTCTACATATGCTTAAACAAAGGTTTCATAATTTTTGAGGAGGTCATCCGGAGAAGAAGATTCATTGTTATTTTAAGTCCCTTTTGATGTATTCTTCTTGTGCTAACACATGATGTTTTCTTACTGAGAAAGAAAATAAAATGGCTATGGAATCGACCGAATCTTTGGTCCATCATTTATTATGAGACAAACAACGTTATCATTGCTAAGTTTTGCTTTAATTGGTTGAACCGAGACATTTTCATTCTGATGGATTCCTTTCATCTAGTGACCATATGTCTTCTTCTCGTCGAGGTTTATATCAAACCGCATCTCTTTCAATATTATTTACTGCAGTTGCTCTCGACAATGTCTTAGCTAGAGCAATGATGGCTGTGTGATTATCATTGTAATATTGGCTTAGATTACTTGACTCTCCCCTTGTCTTTTGAATTAACAGAGATCGGTAGTGCTTTGGTCAATTCTCATGGTAGATCAACAAAGTCGCGAAAGAGGGAGAGGGAGAGGGAGCTTGAATTGTGATTTCATAATTTCATGTCGTAGTTTCTCTTTGAAGTTTTATTATCTTAATTGATCGTGTTGTGGTGACTTTTTCAAAAAACATTATGTTTTGTAGCACTTTCATATTTTTCATTACTCGTTGCCTAGTGTTATAATATTAAAATAATAAAAGACACATTTATCTAATAGTGTAAACTTTTAAAACAATTGATAGTGATCCATCAAAATCTGAAATAGCATTAGATTTGGAGATTCTAAGTTCGAATTTTTTCAGGCCTCACTTTCCTCTCCAATTGAATATTTTCACGCTTAGTACTAGATAAATAGATTAACCTTTTAAAACAATTGATCCACCAAAATCTCACACCTAGCATCAAATTCCTTTTTGGATGTCCTAAACTAAATTTTGTGTAGAAGACAATTTGGAATTGAACAGTAAAGTGGTAATGTCTCGAATTGAGAATTTTCAAATAATTTTTTAAAACTTTTGTTAATTTTACACTTGATTTGTACTAACATAGAATCACCATATGGATACATATTAGAAAATATTGTGTATAATGCATGGATTTGAGTAGTAAATTGACGTTATTTTTGCAAAGGAAAAGAGGTATTTCGGCATAGCGTATGATTTTCAATTTTAGTTTATTTTTATTTTTATTTTTATTTTTATTTTTTGGTTTATTCTCATACTTGCTTAGTTATGTTCTTGCTTTTACCGGTGGAAAGTTTCTATTTAAAGAAAAATTCAAGGAAATAATCGCATATCAAACAGTATGTTTTGAACAGTAGAGGCCATCTTGAATAATTTTTTTGTCCTTTTCAAACCTCACACATGTGCCTGACCAAAAAAAAAAAAAACCTCACAGATATGCTTTTGGTTAATTGGCCTATTCATGAGTTGGATATTTATTTGAAATTATTTCTCTGTTTCAACCAACTTTTACAATAAAATAAGATAATTTACTTTAACCTCTTATATTTCCCTCTTTTACGCTAAATGCTCTCTAATTGACCTTAAAAAATTTAGTTCATCTCTCAACTACATATTTCTTTTCATGTAGGTATATGTTAATCATGATTAACATAACAAATAACAAAGTTTGAGTCATATTTTTGTGTTCTCTTTTGTTGGAACCTAAAAGTTCAATGCGTATGATTCTAAAATTAGATCATTATACTAGAGAATGTGCAGTGCAAAGGAAAAAAAGGGTTCGCATTGTGTTTGTTTAATTTTCTTGATTTCGTTTTTTACCTAGTGGAAATTATGTATTTTCTTTAATTTTCTTGATTTCATTTTTTACCTAGTGGAAATTATGTATTCTCGTAGGACAGTGAGATTAAATAAAATAATTTATATGCCATCATTATGAAATGGAAGAAGTAACAATAAATGATGGAAGGACGTGATTGAACAAAATAAAATAAGTTATAAGGCTTGCTTGCACATAAAAAAAAGTTGAAGAAAGTTATTGAAAATGGTTCTCCATCGACACATTCAATTACAAAGACAAGAACAACTTATCATTATGCAAATCTACATCCAGGCGTAAATTCAAAAAATAAGTTGGCTTGAGTTCAGTACTAGCTGCTGAGGAATTCTGCAACAAAAGCGAAAAGTCTACTGGTGGGCCAAACTACCTTGCCATAGGTCCATTGTGAGGATGCAGTTGCTTTTGAAAGACTCACATGATCGGGTACTTTTGGTGACAATCCTCTAGGCTTTTTGCAGATGCCAAAATAATTGCCAGTGATTCCTTCAATACTTCCGATACATGATTTATGTCCGGCCTTTGAATGCCAGTTGGTAGTGTACAAGACTTGGCAATCTCTACCGCTTTCCAATCCGAGTTAGTGTTGAATTTCCCTTCTAGCTGTGTATGCAAGATCCTCTGTATATCTTGATTCTCAATGATAGGAATCACTGGGTATGTTCACGCATCCTTCCTGCTTTATCATCATTGCCGGATGGCCTGAAGTTCGCTTAAAGAGGACGGTTTCAAAACAACAAATATCACTCTTCTTGCTCAACCCAACTGATTGATTCCTACAATAGAAACATCAGAACGTGGATGAGAAGACAATTTCCAGGTCATCGATAAGGAATCTCCTCGAGTTCTCGAGCCCTTTATCAATGTTATAATTAACCTATATTCCGTCAAGTCCTTAGAGAAGCATAAACCATTCCAAACCTGCAATTCTTGCAAAATCTTCTTTAATAATGCCAATCCAAAGGAGCAAAAGTGGTAATAATGATATGTCATTTATCTACATTGTGCTACATTATAGCAATTTGCAGTCTCTTACTCCACATCAACACATTTGGCATGGCCTTGATATAGATTAGCATATCTTCGCATCATACACGAGAAAGAAACAGATATTTGAGAAATTATTTTAGAAGAAATTAAAACATGCAAAAATACAATGAAGTACCTGATAAGTGTTGTTGTAGGTTTCCGTTAGACATAAGTTCATATATTAACGGCATCCTTTTGGTGTCATCATAATACCCAATTAGAGAAACCAAGTTTCCATGGTAAGCAATTGTTAACAGTTGTGCCTGAAATATCATGGATGTGGCTTTACTAGGCGTAAGGGCAAATTCCTAGATAAGCAAATGGTTGCAGCATTATATCTCACCCCTGCTTGAAAATGCTTGCACCCTTGCCACAATGATTCAAAAAGTACCTTCACAGCAAGTAGTATAGAAGAGAAAATTGTCCAAAAAGTTCTAAACCTATTGAATTTTTGTCAATTTAATTCAAAATCTTTCAACTTTGCCAATTAAGTCATAAACATTTTTACTTCTTGCCAATTCAGTCCTAAACTTTTTCACTTTTTGCTAATTTAGTTTTAAATCTTTTCACTTCTTGCTAATTGAGTCAATCCGGCCAATTTTGACTAAAATTGCTGACATGGACGGCCAACGATATTGTGGCACTTTTTTAATAATATTTTAATGATATTTTATTTTTTTAAAATTTTTTTACTTTTTTTTTGGGTTTTTGGACCTAGGGCCGACGAGGGTTGCCGAACCTAGATCCAAAACACCCAAAAAAAAAGTAAAAAAAAAAATCAAAATATTATTAAAAAAGTGTCATGTTAGCGCCGACTGTTTATGTTAGTAATTTCCAGCCAAAATTGGCTAGATTGACTCAATTGACAAAAAATGAAAAGTTTTATGACTGAATTGGCAAAATTGAAAAGTTTATGATTGAATTGACAAAAGTACAATAAGTTTAAGATTTTTTGGACAATTTTCACTAGTGTAGTTCGTAGTTCATCATGACAGTTCACATGACCAAGGTACAGTGGGCTACATTCATTCAGATTTGCGTGGGCCTTCTTAGGTTTAGTTGAAAGGAGATGCTAGGTATATACTAATCTTCATTGACGAGATCAACTGAACTTTCCACTTATTGATGATGATAAAAAAAGTTGATCATTTTTTTGTGTCAACACAAATAACTATGAATTTCTCAACTTTGTTTTCAAATTAACAAAATCTAACATCTTACAATTAATAGGAATTTATGAGAATGTTATCTTAGATATAAAAAGATCTACCAATGGAGATGGAATATACATTTACCCACAAAACGTACAATCCCACACAAAGAGAGCAATCTATTTGCTAGGATATTTTTCAGCTTAAATAATGGAGGAGACTTGACTTGCACTTGAATCAATGGAAGAACACAATGTAGACCCCATGATCAATAATACTTATTATTCACCTTTTTGATGAGATGAGAAGAGAATCTTGTGTTGTCCCATCACATTATTAAAGTTGTTTGGGATATATTTTCCAACCAAAAGATGACTTTGTGTGGAACACGTGTTTTGACTAATCTTCGCACTGAGTCCAGCATAATGTGAATTCACAAGTATTAATTTACTTTCCTGAGCTAAAAAGTAAGTGAGAAATTCTTCATTTCTCTCTCTTACTTGGAATAATCAAAGAAGTTTCGTCTGTTGCTCTTAGCTTGGTGCTTATCCCTTTCGACTTTCTAAAGTGAAAGTTGCCCAAGAACAGAAACCGAGGTCGTCGTCCTCGTATCTAATATAAAGTTACTCGGATGGTAAGTATAAAGTAAGAATGTAACATGAGGGTTTAAAGTCATCGGCAACTTGTCCATTTGTGATTATGATTTCCATGTCAATTGTTCACGTTTCACACCAATCCTGCACCGTGGAATTTACGTACAGGAATGGAATATGGATTGATCATGAGGTGACATCTACTTATATGCCGCTAATCAAGTGTCCATAAGTTCTCATGCTTCCTTTTACACTAAGAGAGTTTTTCAATATTATTTTTTTCATGTCCACGAAATAAGGATTTTTTTTTCCATGACAATGAATTTCAATAATTATTGGCAAGTATCAAAAAAATGTCACTTAAAAAAAATGATCGGCAACTATTTTTTTCTAAATAACTTGTTAGTAATTTACCATCAATTTGATGAAATAATTTGTTAATTCAATTCAAAATCTTTCAATTTTGCCAATTGAGACATAAACCTTTTTACTTCTTGTCAATTCAATCCTAAACTTTTTCACTTTTTGCCAATTCAGTTTTAAATCTTTTCACTTCTTGTTAATTGAGTCAATCCAACCAATTTTGACTAAAATTGCTAACATGAACCGCCAACACTATTGTGGCACCTTTTTAGTAATATTTTAATAATATTTTGAATATTTTTATGATTTTTTTTACTTTTTTTTTTTTGGTTTTTGGACCTAGGGCCGACGAGGGTTGCCGACCCTAGAGCCAAACCCCCCCCCCCCAAAAGTAAAAAAAGAAAATTCAAAAATTATTTAAAAAGTGCCATGTCAGCGCCGACTGTTTATGTTAATAATTTCCAGCCAAAATTGGTTAGGTGGATTCAATTAACAAAAAGTGAAAATGTTTAGGAATGAATTGGCAAAATTGAATAATTTATTATTGAATTGGCAAAAGTACAATAAGTTTAAGATTTTTTGGACAATTTTCCCTAGTGTAGTTCGTAGTTCATCATGACAGTTCACATGACCAAGGTACAGTGGGCTACATTCATTCAGATTTGCGTGGGCCTTCTTAGGTGTAGTTGAAAGGAGATGCAAGGTATATACTAATCTTCATTGACGAGATCAACTGATCTTGCCACTTATTAAAGATGATAAAAAAGTTGATCATTTTTTTGTGTCAACACAAATAACTATTAATTTCTCAACTTTGCTTTCAAATTAACAAAATCTAACATCTTACAATTAATAGGAATTGATGAGAATGTTATCTTAGATATAAAAAGATCTACCAATGGAGACAGAATATACATTTACCCACAAAACGTACAATCCCACACAAAGAGAGCAATCTATTTGCTAGGATATTTTTCAGCTTAAATAATGGAGGAGACTTGACTTGCGCTTGAATCAATGGAAGAACATAATGTAGACCCCATGATCAATAATACTTATTATTCACCTTTTTGATGAGATGAGAAGAGAATCTTTTGTTGTCCCATCACATTATTAAAGTTGTTTGGGATATATTTTCCAACCAAAAGATGACTTTGTGTGGAACACGTGTTTTGACTAATCTTCGCACTGAGTCCAGCATAATGTGAATTCACAAGAATTAATTTACTTTCCTGAGCTAAAAAGTAAGTGAGAAATTCTTCATTTCTCTCTCTTACTTGGAATAATCAAAGAAGTTTCGTCTGTTGCTCTTAGCTTGGTGCTTATCCCTTTCGACTTTCTAAAGTGAAAGTTGCCCAAGAACAGAAACCGAGGTCGTCGTCCTCGTATCTAATATAAAGTTACTCGGATGGTAAGTATAAAGTAAGAATGTAACATGAGGGTTTAAAATCATCGGCGGCTTGTCCATTTGTGATTATGATTTCCATGTCAATTGTTCACTTTTCACACCAATCCTGCACCGTGGAATTTACGTACAGGAATGGAATATGGATTGATCATGAGGTGACATCTACTTATATGCCGCTAATCAAGTGTCCATAAGTTCTCATGCTTCCTTTTACACTAAGAGAGTTTTTCAATATTATTTTTTTCATGTCCACGAAATAAGGATTTTTTTTTCCATGACAATGAATTTCAATAATTATTGGCAAGTATCAAAAAAATGTCACTTAAAAAAATGATCGGCAACTATTTTTTTCTAAATAACTTGTTGGTAATTTACCATCACTTTGATGAAATAATTTGTTAATTCAATTCAAAATCTTTCAATTTTGCCAATTGAGACATAAACCTTTTTACTTCTTGCCAATTCAATCCTAAACTTTTTCACTTTTTGCCAATTCAGTTTTAAATCTTTTCACTTCTTGCTAATTGAGTCAATCCAACCAATTTTGACTAAAATTGCTGACATGAACCGCCGACGCTATTGTGGCACCTTTTTAGTAATATTTTAATAATATTTTGAATATTTTATGATTTTTTTTACTTTTTTTTTTTTGGTTTTTGGACCTAGGGCCGACGAGGGTTGCCGACCCTAGAGCCAAACCCCCCCCCCCCAAAGTAAAAAAAGAAAATTCAAAAATTATTTAAAAAGTGCCATGTCAGCGCCGACTGTTTATGTTAATAATTTCCAGCCAAAATTGGTTAGGTGGATTCAATTAACAAAAAGTGAAAATGTTTAGGATTGAATTGGCAAAATTGAATAATTTATTATTGAATTGGCAAAAGTACAATAAGTTTAAGATTTTTTGGACAATTTTCCCTAGTGTAGTTCGTAGTTCATCATGATAGTTCACATGACCAAGGTACAGTGGGCTACATTCATTCAGATTTGCGTGGGCCTTCTTAGGTGTAGTTGAAAGGAGATGCTAGGTATATACTAATCTTCATTGACGAGATCAACTGATCTTGCCACTTATTAATGATGATAAAAAAGTTGATCATTTTTTTGTGTCAACACAAATAACTATTAATTTCTCAACTTTGCTTTCAAATTAACAAAATCTAACATCTTACAATTAATAGGAATTGATGAGAATGTTATCTTAGATATAAAAAGATCTACCAATGGAGACGAAATCTACATTTACCCACAAAACGTACAATCCCACACAAAGAGAGCAATCTATTTGCTAAGATATTTTTTAGCTTAAATAATGGAGGAGACTTGACTTGCGCTTGAATCAATGGAAGAACACAATGTAGACCCCATGATCAATAATACTTATTATTCACCTTTTTGATGAGATGAGAAGAGAATCTTGTGTTGTCCCATCACATTATTAAAGTTGTTTGGGATATATTTTCCAACCAAAAGATGATTTTCTGTGGAACACGTGTTTTGACTAATCTTCGCACTGAGTCCAGCATAATGTGAATTCACAAGTATTAATTCACTTTCCTGAGCTAAAAAATAAGTGAGAAATTCTTCATTTCTCTCTCTTACTTGGAATAATCAAAGAAGTTTCATATGTTGCTCTTAGCTTGGTGCTTATCCCTTTCGACTTTCTAAAGTGAAAGTTGCCCAAGAACATAAACCGAGGTCGTCGTCCTCATATCTAATATAAAGTTACTCGGATGGTAAGTATAAAGTAAGAATGTAACATGAGCGTTTAAAGTCATCGGCGACTTGTCCATTTGTGATTATGATTTCCATGTCAATTGTTCACGTTTCACACCAATCCTACACCGTGGAATTTACGTACAGGAATGGAATATGGATTGATCATGAGGTGACATCTACTAAGAGATTTTTCCAATATTATTTTTTTCATGTCCACGAAATAAGGATTTTTTTTTCCATTACAATGAATTTCAATAAGTATTGGCAAGTATCAAAAAAATGTCACTTAAAAAAATGATCGGCAACTATTTTTTTCTAAATAACTTGTTGGTAATTTACCATCACTTTGATGAAATAATTTGTTAATTCAATTCAAAATCTTTCAACTTTGCCAATTGAGACATAAACATTTTTACTTCTTGCCAATTCAATCCTAAACTTTCACTTTTTGCCAATTCAGTTCTAAATCTTTTCACTTCTTGCTAATTGAGTCAATCTAGCCAATTTTAGCTAAAATTGTTGACATGAACGGCCGACGCTATTGTGGCACGTTTTTTAGTAATATTTTGAATTTTACGGCAAGATATTTTGTTTGAATAGACGAATGAAGAAATTTTTAATCACTTTTTCTATATTATGTTTCTTTAAACTTCACTCTTTAGATGTATTCTAGTCTTCACAAATTGGTGGATTATCACGAATACAACTCCTAATCGTGTGTGGGGCCACAGCGAGGACGTTGTACTAAAATTGGTGGATTATCATGGATACAACTCTCAATCGTGTGTGGGGCCACAGCGAGGACGCTGTGCTACTAAGGGGTGGAGAGTGTGACGGTCCAAGCGGCGGTGCGTGAGGAGGAGGGATGGAGCTGCTTCCGCGCCTCGGTCCCCGTACGTGCATAGGGAAGCGGTCCCTCTCTTGTCTTAAATTGCCTAAGGAGGGTGTTATGGGCTGCCTTATAAGATAATGGGCCATCTAACTGTACGTACACGTATTTTTGGAATAATATGGGCTGCCATGAGAAGAACGAAACCATGAGAACTTAGGGCGCGTTTGGTAATATTTCTGTTTAAAAATTGTTCTAGGAAACAGAAATAGAAAAAGTGTTTCTGTTCCGGAGAACAATTTTTGCACAAAAAAACGCGTTTGGTAAACTTGTTCCAAGAATAAAAAATGAACAGAAATACGTTTAGTAAATTTGTATAATTTTTTTATTTCTTTTATTTTTTTAATATTTTTATTTTATTTTTCTATTTTCTTTCTTATTTTTTATTTATTTTTCCTTTTTTTTCTTTTTTCTTTTTCCTTTTTTCTTTTTTCTTCTTTTCGCTGGTCACTCTTCTTCCTCGGCATCTCCTTGCATGATCGTGCCAGTGCGCCCGCGTCGGCAGCCGAGTCGACAGTGACCCAGAGCCACACCGTTGTCTCCCTCCACCGCATCGGCGACCGCACTCGACGCCTCCTCGCCGCCACCGTACTAGCCGTTCCTCGGAGCAGCCACCACGCCCCCTGCACGCCGCGACGCCGAACCCGCGCTCGACGGCGTCGCCGACCTCTGCGTCCCCAAATTCGTCGCCTGCCGCTCCGTGTTCTCCCCTCGCGACACCAGACCTGCACCCGAAGCCTCTGCCGACAACCCAACGACGCCGAAGCCCCAAAGACTGCCCCTCCTCCTCACGCCCGATCGTCGCATCTGCAGGTCTCGAGCCTCCGTTCACCACCGCCGCATCAGATCTCACCGCGCCGTGACCCACGACTTCGAGATCCACTCGATCGTCGACACCGCGCCGGCCCACGACTCGACTGGCCGTCCTTGCCGCTCCCCCTGGCCGCTGGGCGAGCTCGGCCTCACCGGATCTGGGCGAGATCGAGCTCGCCCAGCCCAGCGCGAGGTCGACCTCGCCAGGGGCCGGCGACGCTTCGACGAGGTCGCCGGCCCTCGACAGCGTTGCCGACCCTCGACGGCCGGTCGCCGGCCATGGCCGAGGCCAGCGACTGGCTAAAGAAAAAAGAAAGAAAAAAAGAAGAAAAAAAAAGAGAAAAAAAATGAAAAGTGTTTCTGAATTTTGTTCCAGAAACAAGAAATAACTTTTTTTTGTTTCTTGTTTCTGTTCAGATGTGTTTCTGGAAACAAAAAAATAATTTTGGAACAAAAACGCAAACAAACGAGTTTCTGTTTCTTTTTTGTTCCCAGGAACAAAAAAACAAAAAACGTGTTTAGAAACAGAAAAAAAAGAACAAAAACAAACGCAGCCTTAGTATCCAAAGCGAATAATATATGTACAGTGGAGACTTAGGGTGTCACATTTTCTATATTATGTATCTTTAAACTTCACATTTTCGATGTATTCTAGACTACACAAATTGGTGGATTATCACAAATACAAGTCGTCAACAAATGATGCAAGTGTAATTTCATCTTGTGGTTTTTTCTTCTTTTTTTGGTTGTAATTTCCATGATATTTATGTTTTGCTTCACTCTCATATATTTATTACTTGTTGCCTAATGTCGTGACCTAATTTTTGGGTACACCACATATGTTTAGACTAATGGACTACTAAATCTTTAAACTTAGCTTAGGCTCTCCCAAGTCTATACCAACTCGCGACTTAGGTTCAAATATTTAACATGCAAATGATTATTATCTAGTAGTCACCATTAATCAGTTTACGGTAGGTCGATTAGAAACCTAAGTAAAATAATGTGAGAGAGTACGGGAACTTGATTACACTACATTTCTTTAATGCACTTTCGATACAATTTCTTTTTATTCAAAAAAAATGTTTTTGTAGGCAGTTTAGATTTATTTTAACCTAACTTATTATCATGCAAATATGGTGACCACACGAATACTCATCTACTATTAAACATTCAAATAAAAATAAATAAATTGCATCACACAAAGCAAGCAAATTTTTTTTTTTCTGAGTTTTCTTGAAATCATAATTTTTTATAAAACATGCATTTTAACTAAATGACCTAATTTTACTAATAAACAAATTCTAATTAAAAGATACTATTATGCAAACTAGTTAACATGCACATAGTATTTTTGTATTTTTTATTGAAATTCATAATTAATAAAAACCCTAATTAAACTATCTAAAATGAATAATTTTCTAATTTATTTTAGGGATTAATTTGACTTAAATCCTATCCTATCTTAAAAAACTATTTTTTTAGAAAAATAAGATTATCATGATGTGCGATCATTATTTAAAAGTTTGTCTATGTAAAAAATCAATCCTAATCTATTACAAAAATTAACCAAAAGTGCAATCCTTAAAAAATGTAATCCTAAAAGTGCAATCTTAATTTACTCTACATGTCTAATTTACCAACCTCCATACTCTATGCAAGATTTTGATTTTTTTATTCTTATATTTTTTTAGTATTTTTCAAGATAGGCAATTATAAGGTAAATAATAAATCTAAACTAATCAAGATATTCATCGAATAAATGATTAAAATAACCAAAAAAATAATCCGTAGCCTCAAGAATTAAATTAACCATTACTGTAACCTTAAACATCACGACAAAAGCTCAAAATAGTTAAAAATCCGATCCAATATCTTATGGATCAAATTAATAATTATAATGATTTAATAATTAAAGTACTATCAAAATGCTCCCCAAAATTAATATAATTAAAAAAATAATTCGATGTCTTACGAGATTAAATAATTACAATAATTTTAGGCAATACCCGACAGATAATGACCGCAATAAAATGAAAATCAACTCCCAACATTCCAATTAGTACAAAATAGCACAACTTAAAATAAAATATATAAAATAAAATAACATAAAATAAATGAAATATAAAAATAAAAAGAAAAGCAAGCAACCTAAGGAAAAGGGAGGCAGCAGGTTGGTCGGCGCCGGGCGGACGGTGGCCGGCGTCGGAGCTCCGGCGAGGGGACCGGCGGAGGTATGGCGTCCGGTGTGGGCAGCTGCGCGGCGGAACGGATCGGTCAGGCGCGGGAATGACGGGGGCACAGCGACGGCGTCGGGTTGCAGCAGGGACAGCGGCGCGGCGTCGGACGGAGGCTCCGCAGGGGCGTCGGGTTGGAAGGGCAGTAGTCCGGCTTGGGCGAGGGCGCGGCAGAGACCGGCGGAGGGCGATCTGCAGAGGTGGGTCGCGTACGGATCGGGACCTGCTGTCTTCGGGGGCCGCGGCGTCGAGCACGGCGAGAACAGGGAGATCGGCGAGCGGAGCTGGACGGGAGCGCTGCAGGCGTTCGGGCTCGCGGGTTGCTGGCTTCGGGCGCTGGGTAGCGCTGTTGGGCGGAAGTGGTCGCAGGTGGGGCGTCGGATGATGGGCTCAGGCTGGTAAGCGGCGCTTGGCGTCAAACGGAGCAGCAGCGACGCCGGGAGGGAAACAGCAACGGCGGCGTCGGGTTCTGATGGTGTTGCAGGGAGGCGAGGGCGCGGTGGACGGGCGCAGGTGATGCTCGGGCAGAGGCGCGGAGTAGTGGCGCGGCGTCCAGAAGTGGGCGGTTGCGACTTCGAGCGTCGGGTTGCTGCGGTGCCTGCCCGAGGGAAGCAGAGGCGACAGTCCTGCAGAGCGGTGAAGGCGTCGGCGCTCGGAGGTCGGCTGAGCGCAGGCGGAGCCGGGCAGAGAGAGGCGGAAATGCGGGCACTGCAGTTGGTTCGCGGCTGGGGGCGGAAAAGGTGGCCAGCGGCGACGCGGGCGAGGGCGCAGGCGCGGTGGTCGGCGCGGAGGAGACGGGTAGCAGCTGACACCGGTGAGGGACTTCACGAAGAAGATGAACAGTTCCTCTTACCTCACGTCACTTCCCACGTCTCCTCTTGCTGACTTTTCTTTTTTCTTTTCTTTGTACTTCAGTCAGAGAAGAAAAGGAGCTGCCCACCCTTTAACGAAGGAAAATGTTCCTTTTTTCTTTCCCCTCTTTTCTCTCACAAATTTTTGCGCTCGATTTTTTTTTTGAATTCCCCTCCCCTTGGTCACGAAAATTATGACTCTTTTTATAGTGATTTCCAAATAGCCATTTTTTATAGCAACTTTCGAATTTCCATTTTTGTTGCATTAAATCAAGACTGCAAATCGAAGCATGATTTCGCAATCAGCTCAATTTTAATCCGATTTCTTCCATTTTGTAAAATTTATTGCCATTTATTCACCTGATTTTTATATTGCTTATATATTTATCAAAATCTGAATATTCATCAGAATTTCAAACTTTCATGCATAATCAATCAAATCGATTTTTTCCATTTTTTCCTTCTTTTTATTTTTATTTTATTTGTTCTGATGCGATTTTTATTTTACTTCCTTAGGGTTGTCAAAATTTAAGTGTTAACACCTAACCCGGAATTCCTATTTTTTCAAGAGTAAGGTGGGTAATAAATGTGGAACATGAGCCATTCCAATTAACGTTTAGCGAAAACAGAAGAGTGATTTTGGCCATTTTCTAAAGAGATTTAACTCTCTCTGTCTCTCCCTCTTTTTCCTTTGGATGCAAAAAGCTTCTTTCCAATAGAAAACAATAAGTAGGTGAAAAAAATTCAGAAGGTGTCACCACATATTTTTTTATGTTACACTATTGTTGTACTTCATAACACAACAACATATTTATGATGCTATATATCAATTTTACAACATGTTATGATATATTTGTTTTTACTTATGACAACTAGTTGTCTTATCATGTGGCATAACAATCGCATGATTGAAGTTTTTGTGGGCTTATACCATTTAGTTTGTGGGCTCATACCATCAATTAGCCTAACCCAAGCAATTCACATGTTTTATAAAATTGTTTTATCATAGAATAATAAAATATATTTAAAACATTTTTTTAATCTTGTTTAGTTACTTGCAAAGTTATTTTCTGCATACATATATATTAGATTCAATATAATAATAAATGAAAATTTAGGGGCCAAACAAATTACAGTTCTCATTAGTAAATGGCTCTCATGTAAATAAGTCAGTGGTAATATGGTACGGCACAGCAAGAGTATTATAGAAGTTGTTGTGCGCTTGTATATATTTTTTATTAGCTTTTTTTAACCAACTATTTATTAGCCTTCATGGCCACGCATTTCACATGCTTGATATAAATACTTTATCGAAGACATTCATTATTTTTCTAAAAGTTATTTTATCTCGCTTAGCACTATTAGTGTTTTTTTTTTCTGTGTATACATATATATTAGATCCGCAAAGGAGTTGAAGAAACAAAATTTGCACAACTATCACGACTCAGTTCCATGGCTTAAGCTAGTATAGACGATATCCCCATATTACACAGAATTTCTCATTCCACAGTCACCCTTGTTAGGGGCATTTCTAGAACCGGTCTTGGAAAATGGACTTATATTTCGCTCATGGTAAACATGTAATATTGGTCGTAAGATTATTAATCATGGTTGTAAATTCGTATAATTGGTAACTAGCTGATCAAGTTACTAGCTGTAATTTAGGAATAACATGAATGATTTATGACTATCGATAAAGTTGACGAAATTAAAAGATAGTGCTCGTGCGACACTTACAATGAAACAGACAGGAATAGCCTCTGGGCATTCCAAACTTATATATAGACACAAATTCGAAATAGGGAAAAAGCCATGAAAAACCCTAAACTTTGCCCAAAGTGACACATTTACCCCAAACTTTTTTTTGTGACGTGAAAAACCCCGAACTTTCGTTACGTGACACATTTACCCCAAAATTAGAGGGCATTTTGGTCTTTTCATTTTTAAAATTTTTTTTAAATTTTTTACTTTTAAATTTTCTTTTTTTTTTCTCTCTCCCCTCCACCGGCTGGCCGGCGAAGGAAAGCCGGCCGGCATCCGGCGAGGGCTGCCCTCGCCGGCGTCGGGCGAGGGTCACCCTCGCCGGCCTCGGGCTAAGGCGGCCCTCGCCGGCGTCGGGCGAGGGCCGCCCTCGCCTGCGTCGGGCGAGGGTCGTCCACGCCCGACGCTGGCGAGGGTCGTCCTCGCCCAACGCCGGCGAGGGCCGCCCTCGCCTGCGTCGGGCGAGGGTGTCCTTGCCCTCGCCAGATCTGGCGAGGGTCGTCCTCGCCCGACGCCGGCGAGGGCCGCCCTCGCCTGCGTCGGGCGAGGGATGCCCTCGCCAGATCTGGCGAGGGCCGTCCTCGCCCGACGCCGGCGAGGGCTGCCCTCGCCTGCGTCGGGCGAGGGATGCCCTCGCCAGATCTGGCAAGGGCCGTCCTCGCCCGACGCCGGCGAGGGCTGCCCTCGCCTGCGTCGGGCGAGGGATGCCCTCGCCAGATCTGGCAAGGGCCGTCCTCGCCCGACGCCGGCGAGGGCTGCCCTCGCCTGCGTCGGGCGAGGACGGCCCTCGCCTGCGTCGGGCGAGGGTGTCCGTGCCCTCGCCAGATCTGGCGAGGGCCGTCCTCGCCCGTCGCCGGCGAGGGCCGCCCTCGCCTGCGTCGGGCGAGGGGTGCCCTCGCCAGATCTGGCGAGGGCACGGACACCCTCGCCCGACGCAGGCGAGGGCCGTCCTTGCCCGTCGCCGGCGAGGGCCGCCCTCGCCTGCGTCGGGCGAGGGTGTCCCTGCCCTCGCCCGACGCCGGCGAGGTCGCCGGACGCCGGCTTCCCTCCGCCGGCCATGGCCGAGGGAAGAAGAAGAAAAAAATTAAAAAAAAAAAGAAAAAGGAAAAAACAGAATAAAAAGACAAAAATGCCCTTGATGGGGTAAATGTGTCACGGTTTAGAAAGTTTGGGATTTTTCACGTCACAAAAAAAGTTTGGGGTAAATGTGTCACTTTGGGCAAAGTTCAGGGTTTTTCGTGGCTTTTTCCCTTCGAAATATTTGAAGACTTGATTTTAGTACTGGGAGTTGCCAAAGTTTGACAACCGACATTGATGCATACTAATGGGTAAAATGCACTACCCTGCCGCGGGTGCACCATCTGATTCAACTTCCAAGGAGGTCGCTGCTATATTCACCTCCGTCCGTGTACTACTGGGCTTGGATGCCAGTTCAATTGGCCCCTTCAATTATGTCGAAACATGTTGTTAGGCCTTGCGCCTGGTTCTTTTTGTGCACAAGACTCCGTAGCCTTTGCTGCTATTTCAAAATGAGTCGATATCGAATTTTTCTTCCACCTTTGGATCGACATGTCCGCGTACATATCCACTTTTGAACTTCGGAATCGCCCATTCACGTATGGGCACGCTATTTCCATCTCCACTTTTATTGATTGCTGGATGTCCTGAAATTAGCTCAAGCAGCATGATCCCGAAATTGTCGACATCACTTTTATTGTTTAATTCATAACCTTACCTGCTCAACATACCATAAGAACACGGACTGTCGGATTTTCCATGCTTACAGAGATTGAGAACCATTGCAACAATATCGAGTTTAAGCTGTTACTTGAGAGGGGGCGGAGCCAGGAGTGCCCAAAGGAGTGGTTGACTTGTAAGTGCCATTTTAAGCTTCCAAAGCTCTTGAAAGACTGAAGTAGGATGGTTTGGCTTGCATGTTTTCATTCAACAAGATATTTGAAGCCTTGATGTCTCTATTAGGGGTAAGCATAGTCTGAGTGGGCGGTCCCATCTTGGAACCGAGAACCACCCACTAAGGACTAGTTCCGAAAAATTGAAACCAAGACCCGTCTGTTGGCTCCATAGATCCACCTAAGAATCAACCGCTAATCCGGTCCAGTTCTTGGGCGGGTCCATGGAACCAGTCTCAAATCCCTACACAATTGCATTCATTGACAAATATGATGATGAACTTACTTTATATTTACCCTTTACCAAAAAAAAGAAAAACTTACTTTCTATTTAGAGCACCAAAGCTTGTTCAATCTTATATTTGGGTAGAATTGCGCGCCATTAATTTTGATTAAGGATTGAAAACTATAGGGTGAAGTGAATAAACAATACTTGTTAGCTAAACACTTAATTTCTTCTAAGGTCACGGTGTAGCCCTCTTATGGTTTCCCGCACTAGAAAAATGTTGAGAGTTAGACTCTTAAAACATTAATCGCTTGGTCCATCTTTTTTCAACATTAACCTAATTTAATCATGGAAATGGCTAATGGGAGACCTAATTATACTTTTAAAATGAGCCGTTGGCTCTTAATTTCATATCATGACGACGAAGTGACACAATATTTATGGACATCTCCAATTGATTTTTTCCTTCCTCTACATTTCTTTATTTTGTTTTTATTGAGAAAGCAAGTAAATGGATTATTAGAATTAAAAAAAAAAGGTAGGGAAGTTAATCCTATTACACACCTAAGGACAAAATTAGTCAATAATATCCAATAACTACAAATATATATATATATATATATATATATATATATATATATTTGGTCAACAAACTACAAAATAATTAAATAAGTGAGACTAAATTACTTATATATATATATACCGGTCTGGTTCAGGTGGGTGGGCGGATAGTTCCATGCTAGAATTGGGAACCGGACCGACCCCCATGGGAATCGCCGGTTCCGATCTAATTCCTAGTAGTCCGGGTGGTTCCCAATTTTTTTGCACACCCCTAGCCTCTACGGATGATGGGCGGGACATGACTGTTATGGAGATAATCCAAACCTGCAATTCTTTCAAAATTTACCGTAAAAATGGCAAATGCAAAGCAGGGAAAAATTCACAATTATGCACATCTCATTTATATACCTTGTGCTACGCCTATAGCAAATCATAGTCTCCCATCCCAAGTCAAGACATTTGGCTTGGCCCCCTATTAAACTTGACATCCTCGCATTGCATTTAAAAAAAAAAAGGAGTGTTTTGTAGGATTATCATGGAGAAAACAAAAACATAAAAGAATATGATAAAGTATCTTATAAGTGTTGTTGTAGATTTCCGTTAGCCATGAATTCATACACTAATGCCTCATTTTTGGAGCCATCACAATATCTAATTAGGAAAACCAAGTTTCCTTGGTAGATAATCATTAAGAGTTGTACGTGTGATATCATGAATGTGCATTTCATATTGACATTGCTGTAGCATGGGATCGAGCTGTCAAAGAAGCATATGATTGAATCATCCTATCTAATCTCAGCTCGAAATTGCTTGCTCTCCTGCCATGATATCTGAGTTATCATGAATTTAATTGTATATATAATTATGGATTAATTTTTAATTCCTAATAAAAAAATGGTTTTCACTAAATTGCATAGCATATAAACATTAGAAGCATTAGCATTAATAGTAATATAATTTATAGAAATATCAAACAAATTTAATTAAAGAAAGTAGTGGCCAGGGCTGGGCCTGTCCGGCCCCTTCTTCCTTTTTCCCTTCCTTTTTCTCTTTTCTCCACCTGAGCCGGCCCACTTCCCTTTTGTTTCCTGGCCCGGCCCCCATCTCTCTTTCTTTCCCCGTTGCTCTTGACGCCCCTGCAGAGAACAGAGAACGGAAGAGGACGACGAGGACCAAGGACAGAGACAGGGAAGACGGGGCGAGCGTCGCACCGGAGTTGGTGGTCGGGAGCAGATCGGCAGCAACAGCTAGCGTAGCAGGAAGCCATGCGCGCTGGCTAGAGAACTTAGAAGGGAGAGAAGGAAAGCAAGACGTGGGCGGGGGATCGGAGAGAGAGTTCCGAAAGAGAGAGTGCCGCGAGTAACAGAGTTCGAGCGAGAGCAGCCGAGAGAGCGAGAGGGCCGAAATTTAGCCCCCGCTGAGCGTCGTCCAGCCGTCCTCGACGCAAACCGGCGTCCCCAGCCGGCGCCACCGACGTTGGTGAGTTGAGTTTTGGTTTCGATTCGCCAAGCCAGGTCGGGGCCCGCGATTGAGTGCTCGTTCCTTTTTCTTTTTCTTTTTTTTTTTTTCGCTGCGTTCCGCTTGATTTTAAAGAGCTAAGCAAGCTCGATTTCATTAGGCCTCACCCGCGTCGGACTCGAATGAGTCGATTTTTCTTAAGTTTGAACGTTGCTCGCTGATTCCTCGAGTTTGGGTGTGCATTCGAGCTCCGAAGAACTCTATATTCGCTCTCCAACTCGCTGCCCACTACGTGTTCGAAGAAATGCCCAAACAAAGTCCGTCCAGTTTAATCTCGCCTGTTTAAGGGGGGCATTCGAATTTGTTCTGTGCAGTGCATGATTGTTCTTGATTATTGAGTGCCTTCTCAGTCAAAAATTTTGTTCCCATCGAGTCCGAATCTCTTAAAACTTTCGGTTGCCTTTGCTTGGTGCTTTGATATAGTCCTCGTGAATATTCTTGGAGTTGTCATCGTAACGTTTGGAGGTGTTGGTCTGTGCGTACTTAGCTATTAAATCGTACTATGTATGCGATATCGTGATGACAAAGTAATCTGTATCATACTGCTTGTAGGAGACATATTTTAATTTTGCAGATCCACTTACTGTATCGTACCAAAACAAAAGTAGTATGTCTCATACGGAAACCTCATATTTAGGCTAGATTAGTAAGACAAGCCATTATAAAGGAATAGAAACCTCGCTTTTGAGAGAGAGAGAGAGAGATTTGTAAAGGAAGAATGAAGGCGGACCTAATCTCCTAGTGTCCGCCTTTGAAATGTCGAGCTAGTCTGACCTGCCAGATTAAGATTTATCTAACGCCAAAAACCGAGGGACGAGTTGGCCTCTTGCGCTGGTATGGGAAGCACTGATATGATCACTGTTCAAGTGAAGCAGTTATTTTCGGCTTTCCCTTCATCTATCGATTTGCAGGGATTCTTACACGTTACAGCTGGAGATTTGTGATTTGAGTCATCAGAGAGCTCTGCAAGTGTCCAAGTGAGTGACATGAGTTGTACGAGTGAAAAATTCGTAGTGCTGTCTTCATTTGTGGTCGAGTGTATTGTTTCTCTACCTACTCTCCTCGAAACTGGTATGTTCAAGTTCATGAAATAATGTTCTTACTGCGCCCATCATTCTATACACTCAAGAAGGGATGTCACAGCTTTCTCAACCCGACATTTGATATCAAAACCATGTCACCATACCCAGCAAGTGGTACAGAGCCACGCTTCCCTACTCTGCACTATCGAGTCTTGAAGTTCTAATATTGTGCCTTTTCCGACGGAATTGCATGCAAGACACATCCATATCTCCATGTGCAGTTCGTAAAAACGAAAATATAGATACCATATAACTAAAGTACTTTTTGTTCCTGACATCTATGGGATTGGAATAAAAAGCTATAGGAAGAGAATTATTTTTCCTTTGTGTAAATATGGAATGGTAGAAATAGAGCTGATGAAAGAGAAAAGAAAAGAGAAGAAAATCGTACTTTTATTGAGGCAAAAGAACACTAGAAGTGTCAAAAGTTATATACGGCACTCACTTTAATGTCAAAAATTTCCATCAGATTAGTTAAGTATCAAATTGGAGAAAAGATCATTATTAAGTGCCAATTGGCCAAAAATAATACGTGCTTCTGTAATTAGAAATTTTATATAACTTGACATATTATTTAAAAAAATCTAATGGACATGGCATTTCCACATGATGTGTTTGGCACTAAAAGTGATCACTTTTTAATAATGACCGGCACTGAAATGATCACTTTAAACAAAATTTGGCACTTAAAGATTGCTATTTACAAATTTTAGATGACATTGTTTATGGGTTATATGCTAACTGGGCATGCCGGTAAGTCACGTAGGACTAAAAAATAAATAAATATAGTCATTCGGATTTCTGGCGACTCGGATTGGAGTTGACACTTAAGTGATTTTTATTATTATTATTAAGTAACACCTAAGTGATAAAAAAAAAAAAAAACGACATTCAAATGAGCATTGTATAAAACTTTTGGTACTTTTAGAGTCCTCCCCTTTTATTGGCTCTTCATACATCTTTTGCATATAACACCTGATCATAGTTAAAGCTTCTTAATTTTTCATGTGACTGCAACCCCACAGAAAGAAACCATTTAGGGGCGACAAAACTAGTGTTAGGTTTGAATAGATAAAACTTACTTATTTTGCACTTTGATTAACTCTAAAGTTAGAAGTCGAGATAATTATCTATGAGATGCAGAGGATACAGAAGTACGCAAGCTCATAGGAATTACTCAGATGAAAGAATTTAGTATTCTTTACAGTCACAGATCCAGAGAAAGCACTTTTGGTGAGCATTTTACAACAGGACACCCTCACTACACTTCCACAACAGTACCATCCAAATACAAATTAATAACAAGAAGCGGGTCATCAGGATAAAAACTTACATGTTTTTTCATTTATTTGGATGACGAAAAAAGCCACCTTAGGTAAGTAAACCCTGGACCAACAGATAATCCGACTTCACCATCATGGATCCGGTAAGTAGTGAGCCAAAACCGAAACAGGTTAATTCTGCGACCTACCTGGCACGCGGGACTAGATCGATCTCTAAGAAGGTCAACTGAAAGGAACCAGAATTGGCTTCAAGAGATAAGCATTCTTTGAGCTCAGACAAGACATGGTTTATGTCAGGCCTGCCCATCGAAGTTAGACTCACGCAGGACATTGCTGTCTCCACAGCTTTCCACGCCGATGCAGTGTTGAACAGGCCTTGGAGCCTCTGGTCCACAATGCTGTATAGATCCCCTTGTTCTATGAGAGGAGTCATCCATTGGATGATGTGGGTGCTGCTCTTCAGGCTCCTTATGATGGCCAGTCGGCAGGTAATGAGCTCGAGCAGTATGATCCGAAAGTTGTACATGTCGCTCTTCCAACTAAGATCGTCAGACATTTGAAATCTGAAAGTCGGAAAGTGAGATTTGTTCAACACAACCATGGAGAGCCGGAGGCATGAGAGATACTAACAAATTGTGGGCTAAAGCTTTTCTTAAGTATTGCTAAAATGTTAGAATCAGGCCTAATCCCAATTGCCTAACTAAGACAGGTGCCCAGCAATCGGTCGGGCTGAAGATCGAGCTTTAGCCGATGCCCAAGTCATCTTATTTGTTAAATATCACAGAAATTCATCTAACAATCTGAGGCTCCGCAAGAGGGAGAAGAGATTGCTCAAGCCTACTTCAACTAAATTACCTTATTCTTAGGGTAGTGCCTTGTTGAGCCTAATAGGCAAAAGTTTAGCCCAAGCTGTGATAATCATATGCTGTTTAAATCACTGTACTAATGATAAGGTCTAGTTTCAAGGTTAATAGTCTGAGATCACTCACTCGGGATCGAGGTAACCTGGCGTGCCAGCTGGGCTAGTCGAAACGTAACAGTCCTGATCAGTTGCGAAAGCTTTGGATAGCCCGAAATCTGCTATCTTCGCTTGCATGTGCTCGTTCAATAAGATATTCGATGTTTTAAGATCTCTATGGATAATAGGCGGTTTGCAACCATTATGCAGATACTCTAAACCTGCATCAAGTCGGAAAATACCAGATTGCCATGCACTTTCACATGTTTTGTCTAATGAAAGCAAATCGATCATTATTGCTTCGTCCAATTTTTACCTTGAGCAGCATCGATTGCAATGTTCAATCTTTGTGACCAGCTCAAGAGATTCACAATATCTTCTGTAGACATAAAAAAATAAGCGCAAGAAAGTCACCTCAATGAATGCTTTTCGAACCTAATCGTATTGCAAACATTAAGGAGACAGGTTACACTTCTACTAGTAATCTATATATTTGCCTTGCTAGTTGTGAACGTCCGTTATAACTGTTATATATAATTCATTGAGCAACCAATTTGGAAACACGATATTGCTATAGTACCGCCTACCTGATAAAAGTTGCCTGAGGTTTCCATAATACATGAATTCGAAAATTAGTGCCATGCCATGAGCATGATCGCAATACCCAATTAGAGAAACCAAGTTCCTATGGTAAACAATCATTAGAAGTCGTGCCTGCACTCAGCACAGAAAAAAAGAAGAATCGTAAACTCGTTAAGAGTAAATAGAACGGTGGGCGCAACAAAAAAAAAAAAAAATTTCTGGATGGCGTTATCCATTCATAGAAAATCAATTCGTTTTCATGTTCTGACATCGGCGAAATTCCTTGTGACCTTGCCGTGAAGACTGGCAGAGCATTTTAACCTCAACTTTGGAGCCATCATCAAGAGTTCCATGATAGAATTTCCCAAATCCTCCTCCTCCGATCACTACCTTAAAATTCTCAGTGAGGCGCAGGACTTCGTCGTATCGAAATAGTCGTTTCTTTATCATTTTGAATGCACCCTCATTTGGCTCGCTTGCGTTAACTAGACAAATGAAGACTAATTGATTACCATAAGTGATCATCGGGCAGAGGTTATAATTAAAAACAGAAATAAAAGTCACCTCGTCTTCTCCTTGTGGTTCTCCAAATTATGATGGCGAGAGAGCACACAAAAATTAGGGAAAAAATGGATGAACCAGATACAATAACCGGCACAATCCATTTTTTCTTGTTCTCTGTTTGGCCCTTTGTGCCAGGACTGGGATCTGGCTCGGACACATATACTTGAGACACGTATGGATTTCCTTCTACATTGTAATATTGAACAAGTTCTCTATAAAAAAGATTAAGATAACCGGGAAGAAATCTTGACTTTTTTGGGATTTTTTTCTCCTTTACTTTGGCCTTAAACTAGCTAATAATTAGGAAACATAAATAATTAGAATTTTTATTGTCAGTTTTGTTGCGATAGGGCGAGCGATCGAACAAAATATAGACGGAAGAAGAAAAATAAATCAGACACCAGATTTACGTGGTTCAGTCGTAAAGACCTACGTCCACAGGGAGAGCAGTAGCGAATTTCACTATAGATCGAGCGATACAAGGAGATTACACACTCAAGTCACTCAAACACTCTCTCGGTGTTTCCCAAGCCCCAATTTAACCCCAAACCCAAGTCACGACACAAAATTATCACACAAGCTCAAAAACAAACGCTGAAAAAGAACTCCTTTTCTTGATCGCGCTTCAGCTTGAAGATATGCGGCTCCTCCTTTTCTCTCGTACGGGTGCAACAGCAACACCCCAAGAAGAAGACCTCTTTCGCGGCTTCCTTTTGTGACTTCTACATAGGGTTTTGGTCGGCAATTTTTCAGAAGCCCTCCAGAAGAAAATCTGCATAATATTTACTTTTATACGTGGGTGTGCAGGACGTGCCAAAGAAGGAAATCGTGCGCCCAAGCTTGGGCCCACCTACGCTCCGCTCCGTGCTTCGCTGAACGTGTGTGTGTGCCCAGAATCAACACTTTGACTCTGGGCCCACCCATTCATTCACATGCAGACGGAACATGCAGACGGAATCCACGAGTAAATTCGTTTCTCATACCCACGGCCGGATTCCTTTTTTTTTTTTAACTTTATTTCCTCTTCAGTAATTCCTTCGCGAGTCCACCAAATTTTGCGTTTTAGCAAACGCTCAAACTCGAGTCATATTTAACAATCTCCACCTTGGCTCGATGTTTGAGCCAAATTACAATCGCTTCGTAAAAATTCAAATTCTGCTGCTACTTTCCCATAGCCCCCAATGGGCTCAACCGCCACACATATTATCCAAGTCCAAGCTTCGCTTGAACTTCGCCATAACTGAGGACCTCATCAGAATACCAACTCTACATGCACCTTTAACTGCTCTGCAAGGATTTTCTGACGCAACCTCCCTAACCGCAGATAAAGCAAAACCATTATTGCATCCATATCTATCAGGAGATCGAACACGTACCTTGTTAATTTCAGCAGTTACAGCAACTGTTGGCTCTATAAGCTCCACCTCGCTATAAGCACCATCCGTGTCGATTACTTTACTAGTACCTGTACTCGCTACCTCAGGAGTTTCTGGTTGCAACTCCACCTCAAGCTGAACACCATTCAGATCCGTATTAACACTGCTATAATCACTCCTAGCTAGAAGTACTTGAGACTCATCAAGGGTAACTTCTCTGCTGTTAACAGGTGAATTTATATCTGGACACCACAACGGATCGCCTCGCTCACCTTGTGCATAGTCATGAAATATGCACCTTGCCCTCCCATCGAGCTTACCATCACTCACTCGAAAATAATACGGGCAACGTAACATTCTAATGATAGAATAACCAGCAACGTTACCTGACCACACTTCTTTAGGAGTCCGCCATTCAATAGCAGTTGATGGGGATCTATTCACCAAGTAGCTTACTGTACTTAGCACATCAGCTAAGAATCTCCTAGCCATACCAGCACTAGAGATAATTTTACGGGCCATCTCTAGTAATGTTCTGCTCATCAATTCTGCAAATTGTTGTGATTTACTAGCACTAGTGCGGTGTTTCACTATGCTATCTTTCATGCAGAATTTATTTGTCAGCTCTGAGCAAAACTTCATGCTATTATCAGTCTGCACATGCTTGATCAACTTACCAGTCTCTGTCTCGATCAAAGCTTTTGACTGCAAGATCCTGACACCAGCATCAAACTTGTGCCTTGGCACAAACACCCAGGTCTTCTTTGAGCAGTCAAAAGACTCTCGAACAGATGCATCCGACGTCTCAGCAGCGAAATTTATCACTGTCTCACCTTGAAGTTTATACAGGCCATCATGCTTGATTCCTTTCATTATCACCAGGGCACCTCGAACAATCTTCAGAACTCCACCTTTTGAAGAATACCTGCAACCAGCTGAATTTAGGGCACCCAAGGAAATTAAGTTCTTTTTTAATTCTGGAACATGCCTCACTCCAGTCAATGTCCTCACGATACCATCATGCATTCTGATTTTAATATCACCAACACCCACAACATCGCACTTAGCGTTGTTCCCTAACTGGACTTTATCACTACCCGTGCACTGATAAGTGATAAACCAATTTCTATTTGGTGTGACAAAGAACAACCAGAATCCATAATCCATCCATCAAACGATGAATAATCAGTGACAGACAAGACATAATCAGCATTATCTGCTACAGCTGCAACATTATCTGTAGAATCAACCATAATTCCCTTACCCTTCTCATTCTTCAGCTTAAGGCAATCCCTTCTAAGATGCCCCCTCTTGCCACAGCTCCAACAGACAACATTAGTAGTCCTAGATTGACTACGTCTGTTCATATTAGTACTACCATTACCCACACGTGTTGTAGATCTTCCTCTATTTTCACCTACTAGAGCAGTAGATACAGATTCGCCAGATTCTCTTCTACGAATGTCCTCGCTCAGAATCAAATCTCGAACCCCATCAAATGTCAAACTTGTTGACCCAGAGGAATTACTAACAGCAGTAACGGTAGTATTCCAACTATCAGGCAATGATGATAATAGAATCAAAGCACATACCTCATCTTCAAAATCAATCTCAACTGAACTCAATTGACTAACAATCACATTGAATTCATTGATATGATCTGCAACTGACGCACCTTCTTTCATCTTCAAGTTAAACAGACGTCGCATCAAACAGACCTTGTTGATCGCAGAGGGCTTCTCATACATATCCGACAGGGCTTGCATCAAATCAGCAGTGGTCTTCTCCTTCAGGATGTTAAACGCGACGTTACGAGCCAACGTCAGCCGAATAACACCCATAGCTCGTCTATCCAGCAAATCCCAATCAGCTTGCTTCATCGTCGCTGGTTTCTCCCCAGACAAGGGCAAGTGCAGTTTCATCTGATAAAGATAATCTTCAATCTGCATCTTCCAGAAACTAAAATCCTTCCCATCAAATCTGTCGATTCTCACTTTTACTTCTTCTGTCGCCATCGATTTGCTTCAACTCAGCCAAGCCTGGCTCTGATACCACTTGTTGCGATAGGGCGAGCGATCGAACAAAATATAGACGGAAGAAGAAAAATAAATCAGACACCAGATTTACGTGGTTCAGTCGTAAAGACCTACGTCCACAGGGAGAGCAGTAGCGAATTTCACTATAGATCGAGCGATACAAGGAGATTACACACTCAAGTCACTCAAACACTCTCTCGGTGTTTCCCAAGCCCCAATTTAACCCCAAACCCAAGTCACGACACAAAATTATCACACAAGCTCAAAAACAAACGCTGAAAAAGAACTCCTTTTCTTGATCGCGCTTCAGCTTGAAGATATGCGGCTCCTCCTTTTCTCTCGTACGGGTGCAACAGCAACACCCCAAGAAGAAGACCTCTTTCGCGGCTTCCTTTTGTGACTTCTACATAGGGTTTTGGTCGGCAATTTTTCAGAAGCCCTCCAGAAGAAAATCTGCATAATATTTACTTTTATACGTGGGTGTGCAGGACGTGCCAAAGAAGGAAATCGTGCGCCCAAGCTTGGGCCCACCTACGCTCCGCTCCGTGCTTCGCTGAACGTGTGTGTGTGCCCAGAATCAACACTTTGACTCTGGGCCCACCCATTCATTCACATGCAGACGGAACATGCAGACGGAATCCACGAGTAAATTCGTTTCTCATACCCACGGCCGGATTCCTTTTTTTTTTTTAACTTTATTTCCTCTTCAGTAATTCCTTCGCGAGTCCACCAAATTTTGCGTTTTAGCAAACGCTCAAACTCGAGTCATATTTAACAAGTTTAAAATTAACCTCAAGTCTTGGGTCATGTACCTCAACTGCAACGTTCCATCAGCCACCTCCTTCATAAGGGCTTGAGGAATCGCACCGCTTATACTGTTTTTGCTTAAGTTTCTGCAAATGGAGAGAACAAAACGCATATTAACACTCTCATTTAGTTAATAATGACCTGTTCATGTTTACTGAGTTCTTGCATAACCAAACGAGAAGCAACATGCTATACCTAGTCTTGGCAACTCAAGAGGATTTATAGGCTTGACATTTGGGCAAAAGATGTCGGTATTGGACTTCTCAAACCGTTGTTTGATAATCCCTAAATGAAAGAGATGGCATTCTGAATAAGCAGATGAGCGACAAGTTGATCTGGCTTTGCAGATGCAAATAATGTTCGTCGAATCGTCCCTCCTGAGAGGCTATATGTGTAGGTGATTGTATGTAAATGGATATTTATTCACTGAATTTTTATTAGGACAAAGTACACTCTAAGTGCCAAAACTTGACACTGAGGGACACTTAAGTACCAAAAGTTTGGAAAGTGACACTTAAGTGTCAAAATCAGAGCAAAATGGATCACTTAGGTAGTGCATGATAACGCTCATGTTTCTCCCAATTTCTGTTCTTTTGTTCCCCGGAACAAAAAAAGAACAGAAACCTGTTTGGTAAAACATTTGTTCCCGGGAACAATTCTCTAATTTTTATTCCCGTATTGTTCCCGGGAACAGTTTTGAGAAGCAAAAAAAGGTTGCTTCTTGTTCCCGGGAACAATTTCTAGAAGTAAGCTGATTTTCTTTTTTAATTTTCTTTTCTTGCCGCGACCACTGTCAACCGCTCGGAGCCACCGCCCATCGCCACCGTTGCCGGCCGCCGCCGCTGCCGGTCGCCGGCCGCCGGTTGCCCGCCGCTGCCGCCGCCGCCGCCACCGCCGGCCGGCGACAAAAATAAAAAATGAATAAATACAAAAAAAGAAATTGTTGCGTTACCAAACGCATTTCTATTCTTTTTCTATTCCAGAAGTAGAAATTTTGTGTCGTTACCAAACGGGTTCTTTTACTTAGAAATTGTTCCCTGGAGCAGAAATAGAAAAGAACTATTTCTGAAAAAAAAAAAAAACTCTTCCTAGGAACAAAACCGTTGTCATGCGCAGCCTTAAGTGCCAATCCTACCAAAATGCCGACGTGGCGATTTTCCGACGAAGGAAATGCAAAATGACGCCGTTTTGGTGCTGATGTAGTAAAAAAATTAATATAAATATTAATTAAATTTAATTTAAAACTTAATTTATTTAAAAAGTTTAAAATAAAATAAAAATATTTTAAAAACTAAATTTTTTTAAAAAATTTAAAAATAAAAAGGGGGTGGGGAGTAGGGTGGGCGGTTGAGGGCTGAGCCCTTGCCACCGCTGCCTCCCCGTCACCGCCGAAAAGGCCGGCAGTGGAGGGGGGAGGGTCGGTGGCCCTTGCCTAGATTCAGTGAGGGCTCGCGGGCTTTCGCCGCCGGTTGGCCGGGGTCGCCGATCCCTAGCTAAGGCCCGGCGACCCCAGCCGACCCTCCCCCCTCTGCTGTCGGCCCTTTCGGCGGCAGCAAGGGCTCAGCCCTTAACTGCCTGCCTCTCTCTCTCTCTCTCTCTCTTTTTTGTTTGTTTTTTTTTTTTTAAATTTTTAGTTTTTTAAATAATTTTACTTTTATTTTAAATGTTTTAAATAAATTTAATTTAATTAATTTTTATATTAATTTTTTACCACATCGGCACCAAAACGGCGTTGTTTTTGTATTGTCTAGCCAGTCAGTGTGCAAAAAGATGCCATTTTGCATTTGCTTCGCTGGAAAATCGCCACGTCGGCATTTTGGCCAGATTGACACTTAAGTGATTCATTTTGCTTCGATTTTGGCACTTAAGTACTACTTTCCAAACTTTTGGCACTTTATGTGTCCATACCTCATTTTTATTATGTCCAATGTTAGCATAACTTTTGGTTCACACAGAGGTAGCTTTTACATATCAAAAGTGTTCTTTTTCTTCTGCACGTGTATTTGTACTCTTTTCTGTGTTCTCGAAAGTGTGTGTAGCTTGAATACTATAGATGATGAAAGATCAAAATCCTAATTTGCATATATTGGGAGATATATTAGGAGATATTCAAACTTACAAGATGGCCAAAGCCGTGAGATTGGAAAAGGAATCGGATACACCCCCTTTCAACAAGCTGGAGCTCAAATTCCTGTACAAATGCCACTTTCATTACCAAAAGTTTGTCATTTGTTAAAAGAGATCTCAATCAATACGGCAACAAAGATTGACCAATTGCTTCAAGATTCAAGTTTGGTCGAACTTCAATAGTTGTACCTAGAATGAGGTCATCCTCAGAGGACTACCGTATTTGCAACTCAATCCTTTCCACAAATAATCTTGTCAAGCGCATGGATCGCCTTACTAGCTATCTCGTACAATTGCATATATTTTCTTTATGTCGACAGTCGCATTGACTGCGATTTTTTCTATTGGAATGAAATTATTAACTAATATAGATGAATCATACATATGGAAAAATGTATGTGTCGCATGAGAACTGGAACAAGGCATGCATAAAATTATCATCGTTGAGTGCCGTCTGAGAGATCGGTAGATCATTAATGTTGAAAATCTCGAGGGCGTTGATCATTGGCAGGAGGGTGGATTGGGACGTGAAGGTGAGAGTGAAGTTGATCTCGGTTTGACCGGTGATGGGCTGTGAAACAACAGTCACCGGGGTCGAGTACTGTGGCCTGAGCATGGCGGTCAAGTTCCCTTCCATGGACACAGTGAAATCCCTCACTTGGCCCGGTCGAAGAACTTCGATCTCGGCGAAGTGTAAGACGATGTACCACGTTTCGCCGGGATTGGACGACCAATAAATGTACAAGAAAGACCGGACTTTGTTTTATTTTTGTGCGGACATCAACACTTCGGCTGGAACAACATAAGCATCGTTGCAGCTCGTTAGGTCGATGACCGTGGTGGAGGTAATCGATGTGAAAGCATCATACTCTTGGGCATCCCAAATGCGATCATAGTCATCTTGCAGGTGCCTATTTGAAAGACAAAGTGACCGACTAATTAGTGAGAAGGCGACTCCATGTATAAATTCACTCTCTGAGTTTTCTTTTCGGAAATTCAACATGTGCAATTCAAGTCGATTCGTTATAGAATATATATATATATATATAAAGAAAATGAAGTTTTGGATATTTTTATTGGAATAAAAAAACAAAAGATCATCTATATATGTGACGGTGGATCCACTATTCTCTCGCCATTTGGTTGCTAGAGCACCTGAATCAATATGGTAAGTTGTGCTGTCCAAAAGTCGCAACTCTATGGCTGAAATGAAAGATTTTCCCGTACCCTTATTCACTAGGCATACTTGTATGTAATCTCTAGGGGCAACATAAATGATTTTGCTCCACGTGTAGTTTGGTGAGTCCACCGTGGCCCAATAGTTTGTGTCCACGTGCAAATCGAACACTAGGTGTGACATCCTGAAATTCGACCCCGTTTCGATAAAGTGAAATGGGCATGTCGTCAACGTGCCTATGGTCCTTTTTCTCTGAGCTGATCACTCACGAGTTAACTAACCTATTGGGTGAAGCCGTTAAGGGATGTATCCGCGGTAAAATCCCTAAAAGCTACTCAATTGGTTGGATTGGACTAAAATCGCGTTTGATTGATTCTAACCATGAAATTTAATTCGGTTTTGGGAATCGAATATTCGGACGTGTCACAATTCATTTTTAGGACCGTCTCATCGTCTATTAATTTATTGACGAGTCCGAAGTTTCAAGAAAGAAATTATCGGAGGAAGATTTGAAGACCAAAAGAAAATAGAAAGTGAAAGGGAAAGAGAAAAAGAAAAGAAATAAGAGAAGTATTATTATTTAAATTCTTTTCTCTCTCTCCCTTTTCTTTCTTTTTCTCTCTATCTTCTCTCTCCTCCCCCCTTTTCCCTTCCCCTTCGTGCGACTCCCCCACCGCCCACCTTTTCTCTCTCTTCCCTTTGACTAGTCCAAGCTTATCTTCTCTCTTCTCTCTCCTCTCTCTTCTTTCTTCCCCCTCACGACAGAACCAGCTTTTCTTCTCCTTCTTTTCTTCGCGTGCGAACCAGGAGCTCGGAGATCGCAGCTCGCCGAGAACCGCTCGCCACTCGTCCCGCCGCCGCACCGCCGCCCGCGCCCGTGCGCCCGTCGCCGTCCCGCCGTCCGTCGCTCGCTGCCGCTCCTCCCTCCGCGCGATCCAGCCAACCCAGCTGCTGTTCGCCCCTGTTCCGCACCGACCAGCCACCGTCCGGCCACCTCCGGCCATCGCCTAGCCTCGCCGGACCTCCCCCGCGACCCCCTCGTCTTCCGCCGGCCTTCCCTCGCCGTTTTGGCCGTCGGATCTGCTCCGACCAGCCAAGGGCAGAAAACCCACGAAATGGGTTTCCAGCTGGTTCGGGCCCGTTTTGGGCCGTTTCCGGGCCTCGGATCCGTGAGTCGCTTTGGGAACAATCGTTCCTCGCGTCGCCGCCGTCGGATTGATCCGATTTGCGTGCGATTTGGTGAGTAATCTCACTAATCTTGGATTAGTTGGCTAATTATGCTTAAGGTTGGTTTAGATTTAATTAATTATGTTTAGGTTGTTAGATTAGAATAAATTAGCAATTATTAGTCAATTGTGATGCGATTTAGATAATTTGATTGCGCAATTAGCAAGTAGACGTGGTCTACTAATTATTGGAAGTGCCTAGGGATTTTTCCCGACCCTTAGTGGGCTCCAATTAGGCTTTTCGGGCCTAAGTGGATATTTTTAGTATTTAAATATTAATTTTCGGAATTAAATTAAATAATTATTTATTTTCCGAAAATTCAACTGAGATGGCTCGGGACCGGAATATTGTGCTGATGACCGTGGTGAAGTCCGTTTAGTTAATCGGGCTTTATTTTGAGCTAAATTGAATTTTTAATATTAATTATTTAATTTTCGAAATTAATAAATTAATTAATTATTTTTCAGAAATTAAGATTTTGATGGCCGACGACCGAAATCTCGTGCTGATCGTCGTGGCGCAGTCCGTTTATTTATTTGAGCTCCACGTTGTATGGAATTGAGTAAATTGTGATATTTTAGGGATTTACCCTAAATTGATTGGAATCGATTGAGATTGAATTATCGATTGGTGAATGGCCAAGTATGTTTATTCAGCATTTATAATGCTTTGTTGAGTTAATTTAATTATTTGATTGAGTATTGATTGGTGAATGGCCAAGTATGTTTATTCAGCATTTATAATGTTTTGTTGAGTTGATTTAATTATTTGATTGAGAAATCGTTGGGCATTGGTTGTCGATATTGAAAGTGAATTGGTAACCACTGCAAAGAGGACACGTGGCTCGGTGAATTGGAGTGTCACCTGGGAAAATGCACGTGAGTTCAGTGGTTGAATATGTCACCTTGGCGAAAAGGTCGCCTGAGAGAATGCACGTGGCTCGGAGACTCGGTATGTCGTCCTGGAGAATGCACGTGGCTCGGTGACAGGATTTGGCATCTAAAAGGACACGTGGTCTCGGCGAATTGATGCATCGCTTTGGTGAGATGCACCTTAGAGAATGCACGTGGGTCCAGCATTCCGGAATGGCATCTAAAAGGGCACGTGGTCTCGGCGAATTGATGCATCGCTTTGGTGAGATGCACCTAAGAGAATGCACGTGGGCCCGGGCATCTAAAAGGGCACGTGGTCTCGGTGACTTGATGCATCACTTTGGCGAAAAGGTCGCCTGAGAGAATGCACGTGGGCCCAAGGTTCGAGGCACGTGAACTCGGAGACTTGGAAGGTCGTCCTGGAGAATGCACGTGGCCTAGCTTTTAAATATCCCACAGTGGGGATTGATTTGTTTGGCATGTAATCGACTAGGTCGATGCTTTGATTTGATGTTGTGAATTGATTGACTGAATGGAATTGACCGTGAGTGGTCTTGTTGGAATATAATCGACTAGGTCGATTTGATCGATGCTTCGATCGGTGATATGATTGCTTGGGTGCCTATTATGAATTGTACTGACTTGCAGGTGGGATTAGAGGCCAAGGTAAGTCCTCTGCCCTGTGCGTGTTTAGGCAGCCTTTAGTATAATAGTTTACTAATCGGGCTTAGTGGGGTAGAACTCGCTGAGACGTAGTCTCATCCCAGTTTGGGGAAAACCATTTCAGGACCCCGCTGAAGAGCTAAGGAGGAGGAATCCGAGGAGGAGAACTCGGAGGTGAGATATGAAGAGAAGGATTTTTGGAAGAAGAAGATAGTCCCGAGAGGGGCCTTGAGTACGGCTGGATGGATTGAGATCCTATCTTATTTTGAGATCTCCTTTTTTATGTGAATAGTTATGAAGTGATTTATGATTTGTATAAAAGTTTGGTTATAAATTTCAATATGAAAAATATGGCCCTGCTTTTCTATCCCATCGTTTTATTGTCTGGGGATTTTAACTGCTTCCGCATGCGCTTAATAAATGAAAGGGTCGGCGATACTAGTCCTGGGATATCGCATTATAAAATCGACCAAGGGAGAAGGATGTGTGCGTGCCCGAGGATCGGGGCGTGACATCCAGTTTAAGTGGTATCAGAGCGAGGTTTAAGATTGGAGTGATAAGGAGCGTTGACCATGGGATAGTTAGTAGGAAAGACCTTTAAATTCATGCTGGTGCATGTCTGTGTTAGCTGAATGCTAAAATTGTTTATTGTGTGTGGATCGCTCACCTTCTAACCCAGTGTGGGTTTGGAAGACGGGTTGCAGTGTAAGACTGAACCATGAGCGAGCAGGAGCTGAGAACTCCTAGTGAGAGGACAATGTCCTCTGTGACTCGGGATGATGCACTGACAAAGGTCAGTACCCGAGGTGGTTGTGGCAGAGTGTTGGCTCTGGCCAGCTCGAGTGTAAGAGTACCACCGCAAGTTGGTACTAGTGTAGCAGCGTCGAATGATCCTAAGTTCGGTAGGATCGTTTTGATGCTAGTGTTCCTTGGGAACTGGATGAGCCAGCAAGCTCAGAATCGAGCCGCTGTTGTTGTTGTCGCTATCGCAACCGTTGTTGTCGCCTTGCATGCTGAGATTCAGAGTGGAGGTGTGATCCAGGAGCGAGTCATGGCATTCGAGCTGAGGTATAGATCCAGTTCAGGCAGAAATGGAAATCAGTCAGGGAAAAGACCGAGGTCAAGAGAAAAGCATTCTATTCCACTCACGAGGAAGAATGGAGTAGTCAAGTCGGCACCGAATCAAATAGATCAGGTTGTTTTCGGACGTGAGGATGGAGATTGGTATTATGTCCTTCCAAGGACGCGAATTTGTTTAGAGTATAGCTAACAGGGATATCTGGTCAGGAGTGGTCCTAGCAGAATGATGGGGCAACCAGAAAAAGTGTGTGCTGTCACTTGGCAGGAAATAGAAGACTCACCGGATAAGTGTCAGAATTGTAGAAGGAAGTATGGATAAATCCAGTGTCCGAGTATGACTAGAACTCGTTGTGATGATGACCAGCGTGGCCATCAGGTGAAGGACTGTCAATGGAAGTCCAAGGTAGCATAGGCATCGCTACTGCGGCAGAACGCCAGTAGGATGGCGAAAGGAATGAGAGTATAATTGATCTTGCACCGATTAGAGAAAGAATGTGTTGGAGGTGATCTTATCAGAACATCGTAGCAGAGTTTTGTGCTGAGTTGGTAGAACTTAAATTGTTGAAGTAAAAGTGAAAGAGAAGGGAATCACTAGCAATAGTTGTGCTTGACTAACTGCTAAAGTGTGAGTTTGATATCACATAAATAGTGTGAGTTCATAAAGCATCTTGTGATAATGAATCTTGGTCATGGAATAATCTAGTTTAGTCTATTAGTTTGCGAAAATAGCAAGATTATTAAGAGTCGAAAAGAATCTTCGATTTCATTAATCTCGTTGGCTAAAGACAATCCGTTTGTTAGACGGAGGTTGCCAAGATTGATTTGACAGCTGTAATGGATGTGTCAGTTGAGAAATAGAATGAGAAGAAGGTGGCCGTGATACAGAAAATTTCTAAGATGGTTCCAAAGGAATTGCTTGAGTTACCGCCAGAAAGAGAGATTGAAATTGCAATTGAGATAACACCAGGATAAAGCCACTCTCGAAGGCTTCTTACCAGCTGTTGTTGTCTGAAGTGGTAGAATTGAAGATGCAGATGTGAAGATTGATGAATGAGGAATTCGTGTATATCGGTGCATCACTTTTGGGAAACATCGGTTTTGTTTATGAGAAGAAGAAAGATAGTTTATTGCGAGTGTGCATCAACTATTGTCAACTCAATTAGGTGAAGATCAAGGACAAGTGTTCTTTGCCAAAGATCCATGAATGGTGTGACTAGTTATAAAGAGTATCGATGTTTTAAAGGTCGAATTGAGATTATGAAGTCGTCAGTTACGAACCAGGAAGGAGGTTGTACGAAAGGTAGCTGTTCGTACTTGATATGGTCTTTACGAGAGTATTGTAAGATCGTTTGGTTTGGTGAACACTCTAGTTGCTGTCATGGATTTGACAAATAGAACGTTCTAGGAATATCTGGATCAGTTTGTGATTGTGTTCATTGATGATATCTTAGTCTATTCGAGAAGTAATGAAGAGCATGAGAATCATCTGAGATTAGTGCTTCAGACCTTAAGAGCTCATCAGCTGTATGCTAAGTCTAGCAAATGCGAGTTTGGTTGGCTCGTGTTGCGTTCTTAGGTCATGTGATTTCCGGAGAAGGAATCTCCGTCGACCTAAGCAAGATAGAAGCCGTGATCAAGTAGCCGAGACCGACATCAGTGACAGAGATCAGAAGTTTTCTGGGGTTAGCAGGTTATTACAGACGGTTTGTGGAAGGGTTTTCGTCGATAGCGTCGCCTCTGACAAAGCTCACGAAGAAAAATGAAAAGTTCATATGGACAGACAAGTGCGAGCGTAGTTTCCAAGAGCTAAAGGAAAAGCTGAATACCGCACCTATGCTGACGATTCTATCTGGTTTTAGAGGATTCGAGATCTATAGTGATGCGTTATTCAAGGAATTGGGTTGCGTGCTGATGCAACGTGGCAGAATTGTTGCATACGCTTCTCGGCAGTTGAAATCTCATGAATTAAATTATCCGATGTATGACTTAGAACTCGTAGCCATCATGTTTGCGTTGAAGATTTGGAGGCACTACTTGTGTGGAGAAAAGTTTCAGATCTTCACAGACCATCAAAGTCTCGAGTATTTGTTCTCTCAGAAGGAGTTGAACATGAGACAGCGTTGATGGATGGAATTGTGGAAGGATTATGACTGTGATGTTTTATATCACACGGGAAAGGCGGATAAGGTCGCCGATGCATTGAGTCGGAAGTCTTCAGTGGCACGGATCTTAGTTAAGGAGTGGAACTTTGATTGAGAAAGCTCGGGATTCGGAATTCAAATTTGAGGTAGGCCACCTTTTAAGTTTTATGGCCACCATCAGAATTGAGCCGGATGTTCAGGTCAGAATCAAGCAACTTCAACCGACAGATCCGGACGTATAGAGAATTCTTCAAGAGGATACCGATAAAAGAAAGGCTGATTTTCAAGTTTCAGATGATGGAGTACTGAGGCTTCGTGGACGTTTGGTTGTATCTGACGATGTAGAGCTTAGAGAAGAAATTTTATCTGAAGCTCATCGTAGCAGTTATAACATTCATCTTGGAAGTACCAAGATATATTAGAATCTGCGTCAACACTACTGGTAGTCAGGTATGAAGGCGGATGTCGCCAAGCATATGGTCAAGTGTTTGACTTGTCAGCAAGTAAAAGCCCAGCATTGCAAGCCGGGAGGACTTCTGCAATCTCTTGCGATCCCAGAGTGGAAATGGGAGCATATCATGATGGACTTTGTTACTGGACTACCAAGAAGTCAGAGGAGGAATGATTCGATTTGGGTAGTAGTCGACAGGCTGACAAAGTCGGCTCACTTCATTGCAGTTCGAAAGGACTTGAGTCTGGATAGACACGCAGACCTGTATGTGCGTCAGGTGGTTCGTATGCATGGAGTGCCGGTTACGATAACATCTGATAGAGACCCGAGGTTTACTGCTGCTTTTTGGAAGAGCTTGCAAAGTGCTTTAGGTACAAAGCTTCAGTACAGTACGGCGTATCATCCTCAGATGGATGGCCAGTCTGAAAGGACAATTCAGACTCTTGAAGACATGCTGAGAGCGTGTGTAATAGACTTCAAAGGAAGTTGGGAAGATCAGCTTCATCTGGTGGAATTCGCCTACAACAACAGTTATCGGTAGAGTATCAAGATGGCTCCATTTGAAGCATTGTATGGCAGAGCGTGCAGAACTCCAATATGTTGGGATGAAGTCGAAGAAAGGAATATCAGGCCCAGAGTTGGTTCAGTGATCAGTAGATGCCGTGGCAGTGATCAAAGACAGATTAAAGACAGCGCAGAGCAGGCAGAAAAGTTATGCAGATAAGCGTCGAAGGTCTTTGGAATTCCAAGTTGGTGATCACGTTTTTCTAAAAGTGTCACCAATGAGGGGAACTTCGCACTTTGGTAAGAAAGGCAAGCTGAGTCCGAGGTACGTAGGTCCGTTTGAGATTCTTGAAAGAATCGGAAACCTAACGTATTGTCTTGCGTTGCAGCCAAGTTTGGCGCAAGTGCATGACGTCTTTCACGTGTCGAGGTTAAGGAAGTGCGAGCCTGACCCGACCCACGTGCTCAATTTCGAGGAATTGGACGTGGATGACCGTGTGTCATACGTGGAAAGCCCGGCTCAGATTGTCGATCGCAAAGAGCAAGTTCTGCATACAAAGACCATTCCGTTGGTCAAAGTGGTCTGGCAACACCACGGTATTGAAGGAGCGACTTGGGAGATGGAAGAGTCGATGAGACAATTATACCCCCGCCTTTTTGAGCAAAGTGTGTCAGGGTTTAAATTTCGAGGACGAAATTTTTATAAGAGGGGAAGAGTTGTGACATCCTGAAATTCGACCCCGTTTCGATAAAGTGAAATGGGCATGTCGTCAACGTGCCTATGGTCCTTTTTCTCTGAGCTGATCACTCACGAGTTAACTAACCTATTGGGTGAAGCCGTTAAGGGATGTATCCGCGGTAAAATCCCTAAAAGCTACTCAATTGGTTGGATTGGACTAAAATCGCGTTTGATTGATTCTAACCATGAAATTTAATTCGGTTTTGGGAATCGAATATTCGGACGTGTCACAATTCATTTTTAGGACCGTCTCATCGTCTATTAATTTATTGACGAGTCCGAAGTTTCAAGAAAGAAATTATCGGAGGAAGATTTGAAGACCAAAAGAAAATAGAAAGTGAAAGGGAAAGAGAAAAAGAAAAGAAATAAGAGAAGTATTATTATTTAAATTCTTTTCTCTCTCTCCCTTTTCTTTCTTTTTCTCTCTATCTTCTCTCTCCTCCCCCCTTTTCCCTTCCCCTTCGTGCGACTCCCCCACCGCCCACCTTTTCTCTCTCTTCCCTTTGACTAGTCCAAGCTTATCTTCTCTCTTCTCTCTCCTCTCTCTTCTTTCTTCCCCCTCACGACAGAACCAGCTTTTCTTCTCCTTCTTTTCTTCGCGTGCGAACCAGGAGCTCGGAGATCGCAGCTCGCCGAGAACCGCTCGCCACTCGTCCCGCCGCCGCACCGCCGCCCGCGCCCGTGCGCCCGTCGCCGTCCCGCCGTCCGTCGCTCGCTGCCGCTCCTCCCTCCGCGCGATCCAGCCAACCCAGCTGCTGTTCGCCCCTGTTCCGCACCGACCAGCCACCGTCCGGCCACCTCCGGCCATCGCCTAGCCTCGCCGGACCTCCCCCGCGACCCCCTCGTCTTCCGCCGGCCTTCCCTCGCCGTTTTGGCCGTCGGATCTGCTCCGACCAGCCAAGGGCAGAAAACCCACGAAATGGGTTTCCAGCTGGTTCGGGCCCGTTTTGGGCCGTTTCCGGGCCTCGGATCCGTGAGTCGCTTTGGGAACAATCGTTCCTCGCGTCGCCGCCGTCGGATTGATCCGATTTGCGTGCGATTTGGTGAGTAATCTCACTAATCTTGGATTAGTTGGCTAATTATGCTTAAGGTTGGTTTAGATTTAATTAATTATGTTTAGGTTGTTAGATTAGAATAAATTAGCAATTATTAGTCAATTGTGATGCGATTTAGATAATTTGATTGCGCAATTAGCAAGTAGACGTGGTCTACTAATTATTGGAAGTGCCTAGGGATTTTTCCCGACCCTTAGTGGGCTCCAATTAGGCTTTTCGGGCCTAAGTGGATATTTTTAGTATTTAAATATTAATTTTCGGAATTAAATTAAATAATTATTTATTTTCCGAAAATTCAACTGAGATGGCTCGGGACCGGAATATTGTGCTGATGACCGTGGTGAAGTCCGTTTAGTTAATCGGGCTTTATTTTGAGCTAAATTGAATTTTTAATATTAATTATTTAATTTTCGAAATTAATAAATTAATTAATTATTTTTCAGAAATTAAGATTTTGATGGCCGACGACCGAAATCTCGTGCTGATCGTCGTGGCGCAGTCCGTTTATTTATTTGAGCTCCACGTTGTATGGAATTGAGTAAATTGTGATATTTTAGGGATTTACCCTAAATTGATTGGAATCGATTGAGATTGAATTATCGATTGGTGAATGGCCAAGTATGTTTATTCAGCATTTATAATGCTTTGTTGAGTTAATTTAATTATTTGATTGAGTATTGATTGGTGAATGGCCAAGTATGTTTATTCAGCATTTATAATGTTTTGTTGAGTTGATTTAATTATTTGATTGAGAAATCGTTGGGCATTGGTTGTCGATATTGAAAGTGAATTGGTAACCACTGCAAAGAGGACACGTGGCTCGGTGAATTGGAGTGTCACCTGGGAAAATGCACGTGAGTTCAGTGGTTGAATATGTCACCTTGGCGAAAAGGTCGCCTGAGAGAATGCACGTGGCTCGGAGACTCGGTATGTCGTCCTGGAGAATGCACGTGGCTCGGTGACAGGATTTGGCATCTAAAAGGACACGTGGTCTCGGCGAATTGATGCATCGCTTTGGTGAGATGCACCTTAGAGAATGCACGTGGGTCCAGCATTCCGGAATGGCATCTAAAAGGGCACGTGGTCTCGGCGAATTGATGCATCGCTTTGGTGAGATGCACCTAAGAGAATGCACGTGGGCCCGGGCATCTAAAAGGGCACGTGGTCTCGGTGACTTGATGCATCACTTTGGCGAAAAGGTCGCCTGAGAGAATGCACGTGGGCCCAAGGTTCGAGGCACGTGAACTCGGAGACTTGGAAGGTCGTCCTGGAGAATGCACGTGGCCTAGCTTTTAAATATCCCACAGTGGGGATTGATTTGTTTGGCATGTAATCGACTAGGTCGATGCTTTGATTTGATGTTGTGAATTGATTGACTGAATGGAATTGACCGTGAGTGGTCTTGTTGGAATATAATCGACTAGGTCGATTTGATCGATGCTTCGATCGGTGATATGATTGCTTGGGTGCCTATTATGAATTGTACTGACTTGCAGGTGGGATTAGAGGCCAAGGTAAGTCCTCTGCCCTGTGCGTGTTTAGGCAGCCTTTAGTATAATAGTTTACTAATCGGGCTTAGTGGGGTAGAACTCGCTGAGACGTAGTCTCATCCCAGTTTGGGGAAAACCATTTCAGGACCCCGCTGAAGAGCTGAGGAGGAGGAATCCGAGGAGGAGAACTCGGAGGTGAGATATGAAGAGAAGGATTTTTGGAAGAAGAAGATAGTCCCGAGAGGGGCCTTGAGTACGGCTGGATGGATTGAGATCCTATCTTATTTTGAGATCTCCTTTTTTATGTGAATAGTTATGAAGTGATTTATGATTTGTATAAAAGTTTGGTTATAAATTTCAATATGAAAAATATGGCCCTGCTTTTCTATCCCATCGTTTTATTGTCTGGGGATTTTAACTGCTTCCGCATGCGCTTAATAAATGAAAGGGTCGGCGATACTAGTCCTGGGATATCGCATTATAAAATCGACCAAGGGAGAAGGATGTGTGCGTGCCCGAGGATCGGGGCGTGACACTAGGGCCATTCCTTGACTACTGTAATTCCCATAGAAAAAGGTTCCCCTAATCAAGTATTTTTCGTTCTTGCCTTGCTCTGGTTGAAGAGTATAGCAATTCCTAGTACCATTAGGAAAGCTTCTCAAGTTCGCCAATTGTTGCATGTTTTTGTAGATGAGATTATTGGAGACTTGCAACACCTGTCTGGAGTCTACAAATCCAATATCTGCCTCGTAGAATATGTTGAGAACATTATTGTGGTAATCATTCGGTGTGCCACAATCGACGTTTATGAAGCCCGTTGTTAAAAATAACCCAAAAAAAGAAAAAGAAGAAATAGTTGAGGAGTTTTCTCGAGAACAATGTTCTTTGAAACTAATTTTATTTATAGAGAAACCTCTCAAGAGATTTTGCAATAAGTGTGAAACTTTATAAAACTGTGAATTACTCTCTTTATACTAGGTGGGGGACTATAAGTTAAATGAGAAGCAAGAAGGCCGCTTTACATGTGACATGTCTGATTTATTTGGTATGAAATAATTAATTGAATTTTTCAAGGTAAAAAACCTATAATATCAGCCTTTGTTTAGCTTAATGACCTTATCTTGAATGGTTAATTGACAAATAGAATAAAAACACTGGAGAGAAAATATCGATATTATTTAGAATCATGTGTGAAAGGAAAATTGACACGATATGTTCCGTGCATATTAGATAAAATTGTATTGCTCAGTGGAAAAACTGATGATACGAATATACAATTGCTTCCTGTACAAGATTTGGTTGAGGCAAGCCACTCTAGTTTACATTAATTTCTTGAAACCAAATGATATACATGAGCATGAGAGAGAGAGAGAGAGAGCTGGGGTTGTCTTGTCCTTGAACATAAAGTCCGAGAGCAAGACAAGAAAATGACGCAGATCGAGTCTTCATTGTTCTTTCACAAGTACGATTTTGCCATCTGTCTTCCTCTGAGAGAGAGAGAGAGAGAGAGAGAGATTTCTAAGTACATTGCGACATGAAGCCTAGGTAAAGCCATTGATATAGAGAGTTAACAAAGAGACTCGGTTCGCTATCTTGCACATCCATTGACTTATACATGCGCTTGACCTTGTAAAGATTATGTCACATTACTTAGGTATCCTTGCGGATGCTGATAGAAACACGAATGTTTCTAAGCACTAAAAGATTGCCAATATTCATAAATATCTCAAAAATATAAAGCTACAGGGTTTTTGAGAAAAATTAAAAGAATGTGAGGATGAAACATGAAAAGGACATTTAAGATTGTGTCAAATTTGTTTGGGTCAATTGATGAAGGAGAGAATACGCGCGCGCGCGCACATATCTATTATGTATATATGAAGTTGTTTTTGTTAGAATAGGCCATGCTTGTGCTTAAGGAGTAATATATATCATTAACATAATATTTCATTCAACCAACTTGCGATGGCAGCATGTATGGAGCTTATCCTCTTCTCTTGACCAAAGGGTCTACTATTAAAAAGTTCAGGTTCAGTTGATACTATATTTTAATTAATTTGACTAATTTTCATGTCTTTTTTGGTACACCGAAAAACTAAATATTACTTTAGTATTGCATTAAATGCAAACTCAAACTTTTTGGAGGTGTTAATATTTTATCCATGGTAATTTGGAACAATAAATAACTTTACCTAGCTTTTTTTTCTAAGAACTAATTGGACGAAAGAGTAATTCAACAGGTTTTTGGTTAACTTGAATCGAAAAGGGGTTAGTGTCCTTAAGAAAACATGTAGAGGCTTTGTCCAAATATTTGGTGCAAAATTGAGACCGCCTAGAAAATGAATTCCAGGAGGATTGAAATGGCTATTATAAAGTTAAGTTATCGTATTTGCAAATTACGTCCAATGAGAGTTGTTTGAAATTTACGCTGATAAAAATTATCTTATATTGATCGATCAAATTCACTAATTATAAATTGAATATTCAAGATAAACTTGTGTCAAACATCTAATTAACATGGTTAGATGTCATCTTCAAAGAAGAAAGTTTCACATCAATTAGATCAAATCGTCCATGCTTCAAACGTCCGGAGGGTCAATGTAATCCAACACGAAGACGTTGGCTCATCCTTAAGCACCTTCATTTTCCAAAATTATACGTAGCTTATGTTTTTCTTCAGAGAAATGTATTGCATGAGTGATAATTGACACTTAAATGTATATAGAGGCATATGATCACATAAGTAGTAAGGCAATAGACCATGCCTTAGAATTGATCGATTCAGCCACATTGCTAATGTTTCTAAGCTTCCATTATTTGACCAACGTTGATAATACACTTTCATACGTCAGATTCATTTTGTTTTAAAACAGAAAAGTCCATCATACGTAAGCAAATTTTGGCATCATGAGATATCTCAATTATGTTTACCATTGTTCCTAAGATACGAATTGAGCCCAAATACAGAAAGATGCCCTTGATAGTATACGAGATTGAGCATAACTCGTGTCGTGTGATTAATCCACACACCAATATTTATGAATTAGAATGAATTCTAGCTTTGTGGGTTCGATTTGGGGGTCTTTAATATATGTAAAATAGGGGAAAATTGTCCAGAAAGTTGTAAACCCATTGTCGGCAATTAATTTAGTCATAAGCCTTTCAATTATATCAATTTAATAAAAAAAAATTGATGATTCGCCAATTTAGTCCTAAACTTTTCAAGTCCACCATTTTAATCCTTAACAATTTTATGATTTGTTAATTTAGTCATAAACCTTTTAATAATTTGTCAATTTAGTCATAAACCTTTTAATAATTTGTCAATTTAGTCATTCTAGCCAATTATCCAAATAATCAGTTTATGACTAAATTGACAAATTTAAAAAGGTTTAGGACCAAATTGAGACAATCGAAAGGTTTAAGACTAAATTGGCAAATCGTCGAAATTAGCATAATTGAAATGTTTAGGATTAAATGGGCTGATGAACAATAGGTTTAATACTTTTTGGACAATTAACCCCATAGAATAGTACATGTCCCTAGGGGTGAGCGGTTCCCGGTTCCTTACAGGTTCCGCTTGGAACCTGGAACCTACCCTCGGGTACAGGTTCCTCATTTTTTGGAACCTGGAACCTACCCGTCAGAACCAAGAACCTGGAACCTACCCTGTCACAGGTTCCGGGGTTGGTTCCAGGTTCCAACATGTTCTTTTTTTTTTTTTCATTTTTAGTTTTAAAAAAATGGAAATGAATGTAGCAATAATAAACAAACTTGTCATTCATCAAAGATAGGACAGTAAAAGGAGGAAAATAACAGATGATGAAAGTGCTTTGATGGAATCAAGTTCATCAGATTTGATTGAACAACACATAAACAAATTTCATGAATTTAGATGCTCATAACCTCAAGCTATAGACTAACTAACCAAGCAACGGAAGCAGTATTAGTAGAATGAACAAGAGAGCTTCAATAGCCTGATTTCTATTCAATGAAAAAATGTCACTACCCAACAAAGTACATATAGATGCGCCTCTTGCTGAGAATCATCAGTTCCCCATATCTATTCCACAAACTAACTTCCTTACTTTTCAAAAAGGAAGAACAAAGCAACAATCATTTAGGAAGCCGATTGGGCGTATGAACCCTCATCAAGCACCCTTTACGTTGATATTACAGTGGAGATTGGGTAAACTTGAATGTTAGCTCTACAATTGGAAGAAACGGTGTACATCGGAATGAATTCAAAATAAAAAAGTTAATTACGTCTGGCATATCATTAGGACAGCCAAACTTATGACATCCGTCCACATACCCTGCAAAGAGGCTGGTATCATTCGTCTCTCAGCTTTGAAGTCAGAAACTGGATATTCAAGAAACTATCAACACTCTTTTCCTGGATTTGATGAACCGGCATGTATGGATATGCCCTCTCCCGGCTTTAGCTCTACTTGACATACATCACACATGAACAGCCTAAACATGTTGCATAGGGGGTATTTTGTATCTAGCCTGCATTTTACAAGCATTTCTCGGTCAAAGAAACATTGATACGTCATAAAATCACAGTTAGGCATACAAGAGTGGTCCACCAAATTACTGTAAAAAAAGATCCATTGTTGTGACTGAAAGTGGAGGTTAAGATGTAGACCTTTCTGAGAGCATTGCTGATCCGTCCTCATATAACTCCTCCACTACATCTGGCTCAATATATTCTTGATCAATCTGAGAAGATGATTCGGATGACTTTTTACGAAACATTGACTGGAATACTCCTTTTCCTAGCTTCTTCGGTGGTGGCAAAGAAGCCATTGGTTTATCTTGCGGTAATATATCGATAACAATGCATGTTGTATCATCTCGAAGTCCTTTTTCATGTAAAGCTTCCTGTAATAAAAGAGGCCGTGAGTTTACATCTAATATAAAGTACATCAAGCTACGTCATGTACCAGATACAATTTCACCACACAATATTTACCACAAACAATTAAATGTTATCCTATTAAGTAGGGTTAGCCATATGAATTCTTCCAATGCCATTGCACTTTGTGTCAAGACTTCCATAAGATCTAAGTGGTCTACATCTTTTCTTATAATCTCCTTCCTACGTCTTCCCTCTTCTCATTTAATTGGAGTCTTCATCTCATACCCACATCTCCTCACTGGAGCATCTGAAGGCTTCCCGTTTCAAACATATAAGCCTTGTCTAGGTTCTCTTCCTCTCCTCCTAAGCATGAACAAGAGAATGCAAACTACTCTTGTAGCAGGCGTGCCACATATTCCATGTCTTTCAGTGAACATCTCTTTCCACCAATGTTGGTAGGTACTTAAGGTTAAAGCTGCATTCATGAGGGAAGAAATATGCAAGAATGTTTTGCTCTCCTTTAAACAGCTTATGAGAAATGAACCTATTAGGGATAGAACATTGCATAAAGGGGACTATATCAACCAAAATCAAACATTTAAAGCACAATTCATTACAGCAAATAAGTAATCATGACTCCCAAACCAGGGTCCATAAACCCCGATGGAATTACTCATGTATTGAGCTTACTAAAAGAGCGCACCTCAACGGCATAAGGACTAAAGACTTTCAGAATTATAAGAAAACATCATATATATTGCCCATCAGGTTAAAGAAACAAAAGAGACAGCAAAATGGGGGCTTCTTCTCTACACTTATCCAGTAAAGTGCAACCAAGTAAGCACGTCACCGAAAGACATTTTGTTTTCACATGTTCTACTCAGATTTTCAAAACATCAAGCCCAACTAACTACAAAAAAACGAGTGTCAGACAAGCACCACGAAAAACATAAGATTCTAAGCAATGTTTCTATTTCGAAGATTAAAGGAAAAGACAAGGCAAAGCTGCGGCATCACGGGCTTTGGGGCACGGCTTCGAGTGAAACTTTGAGTCACGGTGAAGGCAGAGCAGCGGCGTCGCGGGCTGCAGGCGAGGTGCGGCGAAGGCAGCAGCGGGCCGAGCAGGAGCGACGTCGGGGCACGGCGAAGGCACGGCAGAGCAGCGGCGTCGTGGGCTATAGGCGAGGCACGGCGGGGATGCTATTTGGTGGCATCAAGTATAGGGCGAAGAGAGAACAGACTCGTGGGTGAAGTAGCAGCCAGCAAGAGGAAGGAAGGAAGGAAGGAAGGAAGAAGAAGAAGAATGGGGGATTTCGGCCGAGAGAGGAGGAAAGAGGAGAGAGAGAAGAAAAGAAAAAAAGTAGTGGTAGGGGGGCAGGAAGTGACGTGTGAGAAGGAAAAAGAAGAGAAAAGAAAGAGAGAGAAAAAAAAAGGGAAGGAGGGAAAATCGAGGGGGAAATCACATGGGGGAAGGGGAGAAGGGGAGGTTTAGGGTTTTTTTTTTTTTTTTGAATTTGACCGGTTCCGGTTTCGGAACCGAGAACCGCCGGTCCTAGGAAAAAGGAACCGGGAACCGGAACCAGCCACTTTAGAACCGAGAACCGAACCTGACCCTCCTCCGGTTCGGTTCCAGTTCCCGGTTCTACCCGGAACCACGCTCACCCCTACATGTCCCTATAATTGATAGATGTATCAGTCCAAAACTTTTGGATTATATACTAAAATTATGTGATATCGTAAACAAAAGTCGTTTACTCAATATATATTAGGGTTAATACCTTGAAAAACCTCAAACTGGTACACTTGTGACAAATTTACCTCAAACTATTTTTTTGACCATAAAAAACCCCAAACTGGTATACCTTTGACAAATTTACCCTAAACGGGTACACTTGTGACAAATTTACCCTCTGTTAGTTTTAGTTAAATTTTCTTGTTAAATTATAAAGTTAAATAACACGTGACAATTGACCGGTATATCAATTTGGGATTTTACACTCTGTTCGTCATAGTTTATAATTTTTGTGATTTTTTTGTGTTATTAATCTAATTTTTCGGAGGGTATATTAGTCACAAATTTACCAATTTGGAGTTTTTTGTGGTCGAATAAATTAATTTGGGGTAAATTTGTCATAAATGTACCAGTTTATGGTTTTTTTATAGTTAGTCGGGGTAAATTTGTCACAGGTGTACCAGTTTGAGGTTTTTCATGGTCAAAAAAATAGTTTATGGTAAATTTGTCACAAGTGTACCAGTTTGGGGTTTTTTAAGGTATTAACCCTATATATTATTGGGGTTGACATCATCAATATTCACGTTTATAAATTCTAATGTCTTGGTCAATTTTTTTTCCCTGTTTTTCTTATAATAATGGCAAACACATAAATACAAGTGTGATCATTGTTATTATTACTTGTGCTAATATTGACCAACAAAATATGGCGCAATTTGCATTAGTCGATATTGGTCAATTTGAGTCCTCGTCAGATTGATTGCAACTTTTTTGTGAAGATAACACTTATGGCAAGTAATTGTCATGACCTTGACTCAGACATGTCCCATGAAAGAGAACTGCATAGTTTCTTCAATTATTCTACAAGTTTAAAGCCTGTGTACCATAAATGGCAAGTCGCTGCAGATAGATTGATTTCTGACTTAATCAGCTAAAGGAACAGATTGTTGGTTTAAGTCAACACCCGCGTATTTAGTTGCTAGGAACTGATGTCGACAGACATCTTGCTGAAATTTCTTAGCACCGAGAAGTTTTCAAGAATCGATTTAAGACTCTCAAGATCGACAGAAGATGAAACATGAAGCTTAAAGGATCGAGCTGTTTCTATGGATGTTCGAGCGAAACCCAGAACTTAGGTGGTTGTGGTTCTCAAAGATCGTCAAACGATCACTTCGGTCTGTAAAACAAATAGTTTGACAATGAAAGAAATACATAGTTCCTTTCATTCATTGTACAGGGGTTCACATGGATAACTGAGCAAGGCTGCCTTTCAACATCTGAATAACTGCTCGGTTTGTAAGCTTATAAAGATGGGCAAAGTGAATTGAACTCGACATTCATTCATTATAATTCTAAGGTAGAAAAGCAACAACCCCAACATACAACAATATGACAATTTAAAGTCACAAGCTCAGATTTTGTACAGAAGTTTTCAATCTATACGACCCAATAATCAACAACTTACACAAGAACGCTGGACGTGATAACCTTACATACCAAGTACAGTTAACGAGCATTTGGTGCAATACCAAGCTCAATTGAGGTCATCTCAAAAGACTCACTTCTTCTCTTACTATTTCCCATTCTTTGGCTTCTCCCTGACCCAATCTCTACCGTCAAGCATTCTTTTAGTTCCGACAGAACACGGTTCATGTCCGGCCTTTGAACAGCTGTCATCGGCACACACGACATGGCTATTTCAACCGCTTTCCATGCAGAACCGATGTTGAATTGGCCATTTAACCTCGGGTCGACAATGCTTTGGATGTCCCCTCTTTCTATGAGTGGAGTTACCCAGCGAAGTATGTGCATGCTGCCCTCTAGACTTCTTATAATGGCGGGGTGGCCAGTGATTAACTCGAATAAAACTATGCCAAAACTGTATACATTGCTCTTCTTGCTCAAGTTTCCGGATGTATGAAACCTAAGAATTCAAAAGGAATTGTTTCTTTGATTAGTACAATAATAGCCGAAACTGCCTTTTAGAAAGTACCTACACATATGTTTCCAACATAAACATGCACGAATAAAATGTCATTTTGAGTCACTTACTCTGGATCAAGATAACCAGGCGTTCCTGCTGGGCGAGTCGAAATATGAGAATCATGCTCTGTTACAAATGCCTTCGATAATCCAAAATCAGCAATCTTCGCTTGCATGTTTTCGTTTAGTAAAATATTGGGCGTCTTTAAATCTCTATGGACAACGGGAGGTTTACAGCAGGTACTCTAACCCTGCACCACCAACAAAAACGAAAACTTAATGAATTGTATTGTGTAGCTTAACTTGTGGAAATGTGAACAAAGATTTCATCAATCTACTTTATGTACCTTGAGCTGCATCGATTGCGATTTTTAGTCTCTCGCTCCAACTCAAAACACTAGGGTTGTGTGCTGCTTAAAAGTAGAGAAATAAGGAGTATTCCAATCATGAAATATGTAAAAGCTTGTTCACTGTTGTCCTCATTCGCTGAGAAAGTTAATTTCATCTCCATAATGCTATTAATAAATTTGTAACATGACCGATTAATGCAAAAGCCTAAACTATCAAAGAACAGTGTTGAGATAAAATATATTTGGACACACGTCTTTGCTGTCACATTGGGATAGTCTAACGGATGTTTTATCTGTTTAGAATTTGTAAATGGAAATATCAGACAAACCTGACAAATGTTGCCGAACATTTCCATTTGACATGAATTCGTAAATCAGTGCCATGTTCTCAAATTCTTCGCAATATTCGATAAGTGAAACTAGATTTCTGTGGTGAACGACCATCAAGAGTTGTGCCTGCACATCAAGGTATCAGGGCTTGCTATTAGTTGAAAATCCAGAAAACTAAAAACATGCAACATTAATGTCCCAGTATATCCTTCGCTAGATTTGGTAGTTGTAGTAATAGTAGTAACGTCTGGAGAAATGAAAAGGAAATTATATAATCTCAACAGCAGCAGATCATGATTTTCAGTTTGACATCACATGCCTTCACTACAAAAAGAACCTTTTTGAAAAAGTATGTAATGACTTATTATAAGGATAGACCGAGTCATGAAAAATGAAATTTGAAAGAGCGAAGCTAGTTATCTCAACCAAAGGAAGTATTCACGCCTTTATCTATCCGAGATGTAGATACGCATTGATGCAATTATGATACTATTAACAGAGAACGTGTGCACAGTTTTTTAACATTGAACAGTGGTGCATAGAAGCATGATTATCATGTTCACTTTTTCTGGGTCCAATTGTTGCCATGAGCAATTGGACCGGTTAACCAGTTTGGGGTTCAAAACATGACCCAGACTGACAAAATCCCATGTAAGAACTTTGGATTTTTCTTGCACATGCAATACGCAAGAGAGTTACCTTGGATTTGTCTTCTTTTGATTATCCACAACACTGCAAGAGCTCCCAATGAAACCAAGACCAGAATGGCTGCAACTGATGCAATGATTGGGGCAACAGAGATGCCCTTTTTCTTTGGCTGCACATTGCTGGTCTGACAATTGTCTGACTGGCAAAGATTTGGATTTCCATCTAAGCTGTCGAAAAACGTCAGCAGTACTTGTCAATGCCGAAAGATTAGCGCATGAATTCATGGATATCCCGCCCTCTATATATGTCATACATGCATAAGTTGATCAAACAGAAAATGAAAAACCGAGTACCACTTTCATCTTTTGCATTCTTCAAAGTGAGAACAAACGTAGAAAGAAGAAGCAGATCGTGTAGATAATAATGAGTGATTAAATGCGGAGTTACAATAGTGTGGCAATGAGCGAACCTTAATAGCAACGATCCATCTGCCTTCTTCTTCAACAGAGTTTGAGGAACAGAGCCATTCATGTTGTTTCCACTTAAATTCCTGCAAGTATTCATGATTAGAAGTTGATGGCCATTTACTCAAGCTAGATAACCGCACATAATAGTTCCATCAAAAGCTCAGTGACTCACAGAACTTTCAATTTCGGCATTTGAGCTAAAAAGTCTGGCATGGACCCATTTAATGAATTGTTGGATAAATCCCTGAAATTAAACCAAAAACTACTAAGAAACTTCATATGCATATACTTGTTGAAATGCATAAAATGGGATATTGTAGATAATGAACAACATGCTAGTGGCAAAGAAGTCAGTCGCTTTTTTTGGGCTTAGTGTTCTCCATTCTCTCTCTGCAAATTACGTAAACAATATGAAGAAAAACTGCTAATGCATACAGGGATACAACTGCTGTCAAATTGGAGATTGATGTAGCTATCGGTCCTTTCAGTCCACTGGAGCTCAGGTTCCTGCACATTCTCAGCTAACTTTATAAGAATAAAATCCCACCGTTTGACATTTTCTATAAGGAAAGCGTTCATATGGTGACTTGATATTGAAATCATTTCCTCAGTCGCATGACATATTACCAACCTGTACTATAGTTGTTGTTGAGAAAACTTATCTTTTATGACTTGTGGTTCGTATGCAGCATGTTTTCAGAGAAAATATGTAGTCGTGGACTTACAATGAGATGATTCTTGGAGAACTATCATAGCTACAATTCAGTCCACTCCATGTGTACTGTGTAGGAATGCATGGATCACCCTGCCAGCTAGCTCTGATCACCCCATATGTTTTCTTGACGTCATACATGGCATTAACTAAACCACCACATAAATCGCTAAATCATAAGGAAATCAAAGATTATCGAAACAAAAAAATTAAGTGGGAGCATAGATATAAATATACAGTCATCAAGAAAAGTCGGTGAATTTGGGAGCTGTGCCACAGTGAAAAACTCGACGGCATTGAGGAGCGGTGGCAGACTAGAGCGGGCCATCGCACTAATAGTCAAGTTCAAATTATGTCCACTTATGGGCAATGAGGCTACGGTCACTGGCTTTAGGTTCTCGAGCATGACAGTTTCCACGAATTTGTCTTGTACATATATGGCGAATTCTCTGAATTGACCCTTTTGCAATTGCAATTCCACAAAGTGGAAGTATATATACCAGACAGTGGTGGAATTCTCCGAGGTCCAAAACAGACTCAGAGGATCAGTGATATTTTGTACTTGTGTGGCGGTCATCAAAACTTCAGGCGGAACTTTATAGGCATCATTGCTTGTACTTGTCACGATGGCCGTCGTGTTGCTAACGGACGACCAACCTCCACTATAAGTCTTATTGTTCCAGATGCGATCATATACATCTTGCGGATGCCTATTAATGCCGAAGCCAGTCAAATAATCATAGTAGTAAGTGCAACATGATGAACAAGCCGACACAAATCAGTTTGTAATTGACAGCATGTTTTCTATTGTCCATGCAGTTGCACAATGTAAAAATGCATGATTCGTAAGATTTAAATACGCTAACTTTTCATTTACCGACTGATGAATGTGGTCAATGTCCAAAATTGAAGGGCAATAACAAAGAAAATCACCTGTATGTGCTTAGGCTCCCCAAATTATATTTCCAGTTGGTTACAAGTGCACCGGAATTGATTTGGTAAGTCGAGTTATCCAGCAACTGCAACTCCAGAGCTGATATAAATGGAACTCCCGAGTCGATATTCACCAAGCAAAGTTGTATGTAATCTCTCGGAGGAGTGTAAATAATCTCTTCGTATATCCAAGACGAAGAGTTCACCGTGATCCAATAGTTAACATCAATATGGAGGTCAAATGCTGGGGTTTGATTCTTGCCATCATAATTACCATACCAAAATGAAGCCCTGACCAAATATGTGTTGCCCTTTCCTTCATCTGGCATTAATGTATAACAATTCCTTTTTCCACTAGGGAAGATCCGGAGATTCTTTGATTGTTGTTGGTTGTTTTGGTAGATGACCTGGGTAGACACCTGCATGTTTGTTCCGGAATCTACATATCCCGCATTGGCCTTGTAGTATATGTCGAGCTGGTCATCATGGTAATCATTAGGTGCTCCGCAATCGATGCTTATGAAACCTAAATCGAGGGGAAACCAGAGTTTGTCACTTGCTTTTCACTACGCATCACGAATTTGAAATTTAAACACTACTATAAATTTCTTGATGCTTTGCGATTTCCCTTAAAACTTTTTTTATTTGACTTCTTTAGAACAGTATCGACTAGATACAAATTTCAGCAATGAAAATTACATGTGCAAGATTTGGCTTGATAATTGTTACTTAAGAAGAAGTTTTGATGGTTATTCCGATGATAAAGTCGTCCATGAAAAGCTTGAAAACAGAGACGTCATCTGCAAAGTTAGAGGATGATGCATTGCTAACTCTGCAATAATTAGGAGAATCTGGAAATGTTTTCTGGAGACTCTTGAACAGGCTTAACTTTGCTAAATTCCTAAGTCGGAGTACAAATACTACCTAATTACCAAGTGCTCGATTTTTATATCAAATTTTAGTGTCACTTTTTTTCGACTTACGCTTGAAAGGTTGATCACTAACGAGAAGAAAGATAGATATTGAATCATCACTGTGCCTATTTCTAGAATCCCATCTTCTGATGCCTCGACTCTTCACGATTCAATCATCAGGGAGAGAGAGGGGGAGGGAACCTGGATTTTGTTGGCCGCGAGCAATGACTGCTAGAGCTAGACAACCAATCAAGACATGCAGCATCTTCAAGATCTTCATGGTATATCAAACCTCTCTTCACATTGGTTTCTCCACTCTAGTGAGGAAAGAAGGGCTCTACCATCTCAGGCGAAGAAGAAGAAAATCAACGTCTTCAAGATTCATAAGAATATGTTAGTACTTCAATGAGGGCGCGTTCATGGACCAGACGTGCACTCGTAAATTAGTAGTGGGGGAGTGATTTCTCCACCAATGGTCAACTCAGTTATAGAGAATAGAAGTTAGGAACTAACAAATAAAGAATCAAGAATTGGTTATCACCTCTGGGACAGGCAAGAAGCTCGCAGCTGGACCTGATGCCTACCAACTAATTGAGCTATTACAATACAAAGTCAACACGGATAATGCATATTAAACGACGGCAACTGCATAATTCTGAAGAATCCCTCATTCTACTAAGAATGTCCCAGCTGTGTCATGACAAGGACATGCCTTATGTGCCTAACAAACTCTAGAAGGCGTCGAATTCAGACAAATCAGAACAAGGAAATTCGCAGACAAGATTATAATAATTGAGATGTCCTTAACCTAAGGCATATAGATCAATTAGAAGAGATATCACTTCTATTGCCTTTTCGAGTGTCTCAAATACTTGTTAGGATTTAGCCGAGGGCTAACATCGATCCAGGCTTAGTTTGACTTGATCCATTCCATCAAAGATTGTGAAAAGATTTGAGGCCGCCACGGAGGGGTGAAAAAAGTTGATGTAATTCCCATTATTATCATGGACAAAAGCCACAAAAAAAATCCCAAATTATGTCCATTGTGACATATTTACCTTAATTTTTTTTTGTGACATGAAAAATCATAAACTTATACCTGTATGACACATTTACCGTTTGTTAAGGTTTCGTCAATTAACATAGTTAAAACTCTGTCTACGTAGATGTTGGAAAGCATGTCACTCACGTGACTTAAGTGAAATAAATACGATATTATTTTAGCTAAAAAAATCATGTTATAGACTCTTAATAAATGGTAAATGTGTTACATAAGTATAAGTTTGGGGTTTTTTATGTCACACAAAATTTTTTAGGATAAATATGTCACAGTGAGTATATCCCAAAAAAAAAAAAAAAAGTTTAAGATAAATGTGTCGTGATAGACATAGTTTGGATTTTTTTTTTTTTTTAAGGAAAAGTCTTACATAACACAGATGCATAAAGATCTGCACATAAAATATTCCATAGAGGAAGCGGCGGTGAATTCAACCAATTTAGAGGGAGATTATGTACTCGATGATTCCGTGCAAGCCAATCTGCTGCTGCATTTGCTTTGTGTGGGCAATAGATCACCGTGATGTTGTTGCTTTGAATTAGCGCACTTCTGCAACGCTGCACAATTACATTTAGGTTCCACGAAGGGTTGGCCTGGCCCACTACCATTTCTACCACCGCTGAACAGTCACTTTCAATTGTCCACTTAACTCTTCGACTTCCGAAGTCTCCCACGTGTCGCAACTGAAGTTCCTGGGTATATAAGATTCCGTGTAAAATCGCCTCAGCTTCCACTTCGTGTGACGAAAAAACCCTAGCCGTGGAAGCGAAGCCTTCGACAGCTCTTCCAGACGAATCACGCACTACTCCAGCCACAAAACACAAAAACTCGCCTAAACACCATGCCGCATCAACGTTCAGCTTCAGATCCTGTCCTTCCGGAGGTCTCCACTGATCAGGTTTGTCTCGTGTGAGTTGTCGTAATTTTTGTTTCGACTTTCCTCGACTGAGAGAGATTTGTTGTTCCTGTGCCGAAATCAATAGATCTGCTGGTCTGGGGTATTTTGCTCGAAAAATCCAACTATTTCTCGCCTTCCAGATGTTCCACAGAAGCATACCAGTGAGCTCTCGTGCAAGTAAGAGCTGATCTCCTCTAAAAGCTTTGAAGATCCACTTATTTGTTCGCTTTATGCTGTTTCTGGGTATGATCCCATCAAATCTCGAGTCATCCCATAATTTCCTTGTCCATTTACACAAGAAAAAAAGGTGCTCTATAGTTTTGATACTAGAGTGTCAGAACGGGCATAATAGATCTTGAATAATTTTCCTTTTATGTAGGTTCTCTCTCGTAGGGAGGGCATTTTGACAGAGACTCCAGAGAAAAGTTCGAACCTTTGGTGGCGCGTCAAGACTCCAGATTTGAGTCCATAAGGTGCATGGTGGCTGAAATGAACAAGAGGGTCGGTTATGATCTGTGCTGCTTGTTGTTAAAATGGCTCTGTTGTATCCACTTTTGACAGAGTACTGCCATGTTCTGTTGCCTGTCCATATGAGCGAATCTGGCTTGGATTGTTGGCTTAAAGGGATTGCTAATATTTCGTTAGCAATATTTGCATCGTAGAACTGTTGGATTGTCTGTTGTTTCCACTCTCTAGTTTCTGCATTGATTAGTTCAGACACTAGAAAAAGCTCTGTTTGGTTTGCTTGACCGCCTATAATTCCTTGTGAGAGCCATCTATCTTCTCGAATACGAATAGAATTCCCGTCCCCTACTGACCATTGAATGTTGCTCTTTTATTGTGTCTCTGCCAAGCATCAAACTTTGCCAGCCCCATGATGGCCCGTGTCCCTTAGCAGCTGTCCAGATATCACCATTGGGAAAGTAGATCCCTTTCAGCACTCTGCTCCATAAAGTCGAAGGGGAATTAGCTAATCTCCAGGTTTGCTTGTCGAGCATGGCTCGATTAAAGGTAATCAGATCTTTAAAACCAAGTCCACCTGTATCCTTTCGGGTTTTCAATACTTCCCAACTTTTCAAGTGCATCCCGCATTTAACATCACCTTTCTGCCACCAAAATGACGCAATTCGTTTTTTTATGGATCTACAAATAGACACTGGCAGCTTGAATATGAACATTGCATAGGTAGGTAGGGATTGCACTACACTTTTTATTAATACTTCATTTCCTGCCTTTGTGAGTAATTTTTCTTTCTAGCCTTCTAACTTTGAATTTACTCTGGCCAGAATCCATGCAAACAGATCTTTCTTGGATTGACCCCACTCTATAGGTATGCCCAAATATTTTCCTGTTTTCTCTAGTAAAGGGACTCTCAATTTTGTGGCCATATTGCTTTTTAATAATTCAAGGCAGTTAACACTAAAGTAGATCCCTGATTTGTTTAAATTAATTGCTTGACCCGTAGCATAGCAGTATTGGTTAAGTATTAGTGCTAGATTCTGGCATTCTGTAAGAGTTCCATCCATAAAAAAATATGACATCATCGGCAAACAAAAGATGTGACAGCTTAGGACAAGACCTATTTATCTGTATGCCTTTGACACTACCATCTGCTAATGCTTTTTTCATCAGCCAGGTCAATACATTGGAAATCAGGATGAATATATAGGGTGAGAGTGGATCATCTTGTCTGAGTCCTCGCGAAGGATGGAAGAAAGAGGTAGGTTCTCCATTGAATTTCACGCTGAAAGTAACAGTATATATACATTGCATAATTAAGGAAACCCATTTAGCACAAAAACCCATGTGCAGCATACTATCCCTCACAAAGTCCCATTCAATCCTATCATATGCTTTCTGCATATCAAGCTTCAAGATAGCCTAATGTTTTTTCTTCTTTTTTGTAATGCGCAACTGGTGCAGAACTTCCTGTACTATGAAGATGTTGTCCTAAATTTGCCTCCCCCGAACAAAAGCACTCTGCTCTGGTTCAATGATAAGTGGCAACCACTTCTTTAGTCTGTTTGCAAGGATTTTTTAGATTACTTTATAATTGAAGTTGCAAAGACTAATTAGTCTATATTGGCTGATGTTTTCAAGACTTTTAACTTTAGGAATCAAAGCTATGTGTGTCTGGTTGAGTCGGGAATCAAGAATACTCTTCTGAAAGAAATCCTGGACGAGATGCATCAGGTCAGTTTTTATAGTTTCCCATGATTGTTGGTAGAAGATACCATTGAAGTCGTTAGGACCAGGGGCTTTGAAAGCTCCCAACTCCACTAAAGGTACTGCCACCAATTCTTCGTTTATATGCTCTGTTATTGGGGATGGGCATTGATTTAGGATAGGTTGGCAATTTCTTGGACCCTCAGTCCTATATAAATTCTTGTAGAAAGACTAGATATGTTTCTGTAGAATCATTGGATCTCGGCACCAGCTATGATCTTCTAGTTGCAGCATAGTAATACGATTTTTTTGCCTTCTTTGGATTGTTGTAGCATGGAAAAATCTTGTGTTTTTGTCTCCCCAATGTCACCACTTGATACGTGATCTCATTCCCCATAACTGTTCTTCCTGTTTTCTCAATGTTTCTATTTGACTGATGATGTTTTGCACTTGCTTCTTACTTGTATGCTAAACTGTTTGATTCGTAATTTCTGTTAAGGCTTGATTAAACTCTTTTATCTACAAAGAAGCATTAGCAAACTTCTCTTTACTCCACTTTGATAATACTTGTGATGTCTCCCATAATTTCTCTAAGAAAGAGGAAATCTGAATTGGTTTTGCGGCCCATATTTGTTGGATAACTTCCTGGTATTCTGCATGTTCTGTCCATAAAGCTTCCAATTTGAACTGTTTCTTCCTCTTCTTTGCTCTAGGGTATAGTCAAAGGACTAGAGGACCGTGGTCGGAGCCGATGGCTGGAAGAGCCTAGACTTCTACTTCATGAAAGGTAACTCTCCACTCTAAAGTACAAAGCACTCTATCAAGTTGCTTTTTGACAAAATCTTCCCCTTCCCTATTATTAGCCAATGTGTATGCACATCCATGGCTATCTACATCCATTAGGGATAGATCATTAAGCATATTTCTAAATGCTGCGATTCTTCTGTTGTCCGCTTCTTTTTTCCCCACTTTCTCCCATACAAATCCATGGGATAGGAGTTGGAGGTTTAAAGTCCCCAACAGTTGCCATAAGGTCATACGCTCCCCAAAGTCAGTAGAGGCATGGACAAAGGTAATCTGCATAATTTGTCTGCTTGCATGATCAGTACACACCACATCTATGAACTGCTTTGAACTTGCTTGCACCTTTAAAGCAATTTCCTCTTGCCACATTATAGCCAGTCCCCCCGATATTCCTGTTGGATTAACTAAGTAGAGTTTCTGGAATTGTAACTTTTTGCATACATTTTCCACCATAGTTGTTTTATTTTTTGTCTCCATGAGAAAAAGTAAACTGGGCCTTTTGAGAGCAATTAAAGCTTTTAGTTCCTGGAATGTCAGGGGGTTGCCCAGCCCCTGACAATTCCAACTAACGATTTTCATGGCTTCAGTGGTGGCTTATTAGGGCTAGCCACCAAAGCCTACTCATGTCCATCTTTGATCAACTTCATCGGGGTCTCCAGAAGGTTTGCATCATCTATAAGGAGAGGAGATGTTTCTGGTACGCATTTCTGTTTTTTTGCCTTTTGTACTTTCATATTCTTTTTGCCTTTTGTACTTTCATAATTTGGAGTTTGTTGTGGCTTTTTTTCTATCATCATTGACTTCTCTATATTGACACATAAATTTTGGCTAAGTTTATGATTAAATTTCATAGAAAATTAGGGATTAATTCGACCCTAATGAAAAATGATCTTCACATCATATGGGCACTAATATTACTTTCATCAACTAATTTTTTTATTTTAATTTCCATTATTTTTACTGCATTTTGGATAGATAAAAATATTTTTTAAAAACATTATATTATTTTTTTTAAAGAGAGAGAGCCTGCGAGGGCTAAAGGGCTGGGCCTTCGCCCCAGCCCCCTTTCCCCTCCTTTCCCCATTCGGGCCGAGGCCCAATCTCGCCCAGCTACCCCGGCCCGGCCTAGCCTTCTCTGCCCTCTCTTCTCCTCTCCTTCCTTCAGCCACCGAGTACGCTGCGTGAGCAAAGCAGGAGCAGGAGAAGGCGGCGATGGAGGCGACCGGTGATGTGATGCCGGTTAGCGCGCCAAGGACCAGCGGCCAAAGCGCCTCCCCTGATTGCTCTTCGGTGAGAGAGAATATTTGGGGGGGGGGGGGGAGGTGGGTGGGGGTGTGAGCGGTGAGAGAAAGCCGAGTGAGAAATTGAGAGTGAGCGAGTGTCCTCCGGCGACGAATACGGCCAGGGGCTCACCGGCGTTCACCCTTCCCCTTTCCGAACCAACCTACGGTGGGCGGTGCTTCGTCTCCCATCGTTCTTTTTCGTATTATAATATTGGGGCAAATTTCGGAATTTTAAAGTATTTTTAAACAAATATAGTAGTGTATATGGAAAATTTTCAAAATTAAATCAGTTTTTACATGTCTAAAAATGTCTCTACATTCGAATGCTAAATTAGTCCATGATTACAATAAAAATTGCTGGAAAGTGAGCTTCGAAGGTTCAGATATTAGTGTGGAAATAAATTCAAACTCAAAGGATTTGCAAAATTCAATTTTTTGGACCAGTTCATGAGTTTTTTTTTTTTACTAAATTGTAAACATTTTTGAGCTATTTGGTCATGAGACAAAAAGCGTTCGTTCTGCTGATGATCTGCAAAATCAGTATGGGGTTCAAAACATGACCTGGACTGACGAAATCCCATGTAAGAACTTTTAATTTTTCTTGCACATGCAATACGCAAGAAAGTCACCTTGGATTTGTCTTCTTTTGATTATCCACAATACTTCAAGAGCTCCCAATGAAATCAAGACCAGAACGGCCGCAACTGATGCAATGATTGGGGCAACAGAGATGCCCTTTTTCTTTGGCTGCACATTGCGACCGAATCCTTCTCGGCCTATAAATAGGAGTCTTTGGCGAGAGAGAATGGGACGGGGGAGACAGAGGAGATCGAAGGGGTGAGCGGTGAGAGCAAGCCGAGTGAGAAATTGGGCGTCCTCCGGCGACGAGTACGGCCAGGGGCTGACCGGCGTTCGCCCTCCTCCTTTCCGAATCAACCTACGGAGGGTGGTGCTTCATCTCCCATCGTTCTTTGATTGCCAGGACTCGAGGTCGGTTGCCCAAGGATCTCGGCTCAGAGGCCCGCGAGGCGGCTGGACGTAGTCCGGTCTTCGAGCTCGTCCGCCGTCCGACACCGCGAGCCGGGTAGGGATTTTGGGCCGACCGCCCCTGTTTTTGTGCCCACGCCCTGTTTCGGGCTTGCCAGACCGGGCTGCCGTGGATTGGTTCGTGCAGAGAGAGAGAGATAAAAAAATAATAATAATAAAAGGGAATAAAAAGAAAATGAGAGAGGACAAAAGGCGGCCCTCTTCTCTCTGGCCATTTGGATTCGCGAACCCGGGTCGGGCCGAATCAGGCCGGCACGCGGGTCTCATCGACCCGAGTCAGTTTATATTATATTATTATTTTCAAAAAAATTTATAAAAATAAAAGAATCAGAAAAATCCCAGAAATTTTTATTTTTCCAAAAAAAAATTCAGAAAAAGCCTAAAAATAATCTTTGAGTGGTTTTTTCTTAAGATATGCGAAAATCCTCAAAAGTAAACCAAAAAAAAGAAGAGAAATTGTGCTTAAGTATGCGAAAGCAAATGGATTGATGTTTGCAAATTTCCTTTATCTCAATTATGCCATTATGAAGCATGAATTGGAATCCCAAAAGAGATTGGATACCAAAATGGTATCAGTTGATTCACAAGTGTAATTAGTCGTGCAAAAGTACAATATTTCTTCCGCTCTTCTACTTGAATTTTTAATTGACCCATCACAAATCAATTAATGACGACTCCTGAATGAAATTAAATTGCAGGTTAAAATATTCGGATTAAAATATTCGGACTGTAAGTTGTGAATCGATGGGCTTGAGAGAGCATGGGCTAAGCTTAGACTTAGCGAGCCATTAGCCAAGTGCTTGTGGAAGGATTCGAAGAGGTGGTGACACTCTTATGGCCTTCTAAATAATAGTGTATTTGGGGTGGGGAGAGGGAGAAAGTCCATGTTGAGTTGTTTCACCTCTCATCTCGTGAAATGATCCCTGAGAATATATCCACCATAAAGCAATAACAACAAGCGAGACTCTAGTCTAGAGTGACCAAATCCAAATCCAACACAGATGAGTCTTCTCAAGTACATAGTTCCTCCCATGAATGACAAAAGCTGCGAATACTCATGTTTCTATCAAGGACCTATTCATAGAATAATAGAATCACTAGAGACAAGAACAACTTCTGAATATCCAAATTGACACATAAATATAAATTTGAAATATGAACCACGCTTGAGTTCAATTTTGACGGCTGCAGAAATTTGGCAACAAATTCACATGCATTAAATACCCAACACTCTTCCAAGGGAATTACCGGTTGAATGAACTCTTGAGGAGGTCCTTTCGAAAGAACTACTTGACTTTCTCATTTTGCTTCCCATCTTCTGGACTTTTTTCGGGTTCCGGTGCTGTTTTCAAACAATCCTTCAATTCTGTCAATACATGATCTATGTCAGGCCTTTGATCTCCAGTTGGTTTTGTACAAGACTCTGCGACCCGTATCGCTTTCCAAGCCGATGTGCTGTCGTATTCTCCTTTTAACTTTGGATCCATGATCTTCTGCAAATTTTTACTTTCAATAAGGGAATTCGCCCAATCAAGTATGTGCACATTTCCTTCCTGCTTCGTCATCATTGCCGGATGTCCCGTGATTAGCTCAAGGAGTATGATTCCAAGAGTGAAAACATCACTTTTCTTGTTTAAACTTTTAGTCGAATGGTACCTGCAGGACATATGAGAACACAACCGAGGATAAATTTGCCAGGTCTTAATATATTGCTTTTTGGACTCTAGAGTCATTTGTCAATGCTGAACTTTTCTTCAGTAAAGTTGTATACGCTACTTACAAGTACATGAGTCTTCAATGCAATCTCAGGGAGAGCCAGATTTTCTATCCATACAAAGACTATATAGCATATTAATGAGATTAAGTTTAAGCCCTTACTCAGGGTCGAGGTAGCCAAGAGTGCCAACATCACGAGTTGATACATGAGTATCAGGGTCGAGGTAGCCAGGAGTGCCAGCACGAGTTGACACATGAGCATCAGTCTCAGCTGTAAATGTTCTTGAGAGTCCAAAGTCAGATATTTTCGCTTGCATTTCTTCATTCAACAGGATGTTTGTCGCTTTTAAGTCTCTATGGATAATGGGCGGGTTGCATCCATTATGGAGATACTCCAAACCTGCAATTCTTGCAAAAGATCCATTTAATCATTCAAAAAAGGAGGGGAACAAACAACACTGGGGCATATCCTTGAAGTACCTTTTGCTACATCTACAATGATGCGAAGTCTCTGTTTCCAAGTTAAGACTGGCTTGTCCCCTGTCAAATTAGCGTATTTTCTTATTATATATGAGAAAGAAACAGATATTCGCAGGTGTATTCTAGAGAAAAAAATTATACAAGAAAACATGATAAAGTACCGTGTAAGTGCTGTTGCAAGTTTCCATTAGCCATGTATTCATAAACTAATGCCTTGTTTTTAGAGTGATCACAATATCCATGTAGAGAAACCAAGTTTCCATGGTGAACGATCATTAATTGTTTCTCCTGCAATGTCGTAAGTGTCCTTTACCACAATTTTTATTGACAATTGTTTGGAAGCAAGTCTATAAATAAGCATCTTATTGCATTGTACCTCAGCTTGAAATTCCCTGTCCCCTTGCCATGATTTTTCTGAGAGCATCTTCACTGCAACTTTGGTTCCATTCTCTAGAGTGCCAAGATATACTTTCCCAAATCCTCCTACACCAATCTCTGTTCCAAAGTTTCCAGTGATCCTTGTGATCTCACCATAATTGAAAGATCTTAATCTCACCATTCCTTCAATAAATAACCAATATATTACCAATGAGTAATAGACGCAACCTTTCGAAGATTTCCAAGTAGACTTCAATGGAAAATCTCCCTAAGATAACTCCAATTGGTACTACAAAAGTCAACCTATGGGAAGTGAAAATCCACGCAAGGATTGAAATTTTGGTACCTAGCTCTCCATATGGTAAGATACAATCACTTTGATGGTCATCAATTCTTAGGGAGCATTAGACTAATCAGAGACAATTGTATTTTCATGTGCTGTGGACGAGAAGTCGAAAAATAAGTTACCTCTTATCTGTTTCCTTCTGATCAACCAAATAGTGACCAAACAGATAACTACGACTACGCTTGAAACCGATGCAACAACCGGGACCAAGATGGAGCTTTTATTCTTTGGGCAAGGACTTTCCCAGCAAAGATCAAGATTGTCGTTAAAACTGCGACAAAAGGTAAGCAGGTAAAGTTACGTTTCTCGAATTGCTTTGCCCACATGTTGATCACAAGCGGCTTTCTTACTTGCTTTGAATCACAATAAAACATGTTAAAATGCTCTGAGAGAGAGAGAGAGAGAGAGAGAGAGAGAGACCTCAAGTCCAATTTCTTGTCCGTAACCCTCCTTCTAAGAGCCTCAGGAACTGAACCATTTAGCTTGTTTCTGCTTAGATTCCTGCAAAGCATAACCATGTATAAAGACTCATGCTCTGTCAATTCTTCAGGGCGCCACTAAGGCACATTTACTTACAAAACTCTCAACTTCGGCAAATTTGCCAATGTTTCTGGTATGGCTCCTGTAAGTTCATTGTTGGACAAATCTCTGAAACAAAAGCAAGTCTAGGTAGTTAACAATTCAATAGATCTCATCCGAAATTTTGAAATTATGAATAAGAAAAACAACAAACGTTTTGAGCCAAAGAGGCCAAAAATATCGTTGCAATGTTTTAAAATCGATGCTCCACATAAACTTCCTCCAACAAAGGCTCTCTCTTGAAGCCTTCGAAGTAACTTTTCCTCAGAATAAGTAAAAATGAGTTCTCTAGCAAAAACTAGGATGACCCAACACATCCAAACAGAAATTATAAAATCTGCGCCATTAAGACACTACCTAAATCCTCCCAACAAAAGTTGACCACCATGGAAATTTAATGTTGAAAACACTACTTAAATCACCATTGTGATACCTTTTTTTCAATTTTGTCCTAGGCAGGCATTTAAACGCAAGATTGATACAACAAAGGTCTAAAGTCACTCAATCCTAAAACACCATCACCTCAATAAGGGCCTCACTGGGCTAATACTTACAAGGCCTTCAATTCCGATAGATTTGATAGTGAAGAATGGATGTTACCCCTCAAATTGCTAGAGCTCAAGTTCCTGCCCATAATCAATCACATGAGAGGAAGTTGTGTCATTGCTGTGTTCACAAAGGCGGTAATATTTGTTCGATACATAAATGTTTGTGCACTCAACTATAGAGAACACAGTGTTACCTAATAGTAAAATTGAGAAGCACACAACTGATGAAAAAGTTTTTATAGATTAATGTAGTCATACAGAGGAACGAACTTCCAATTTTTCAAGAAGAATGAGGAAAAGTCTTCAATTCTTTGACTTCGTTCGTTTCGCGGAAAATGTGGCATTTTTGGAAAATATTTTCTAGGAAGTCATTTTCCATGGAAATGTAGTTATTTTCCAATATTCTGATGAAATCTGAAAATGAAGTGGAAAATATTTTTCGCTATTCGGTAAGGAAAATATTTTCCTCCATATACTTTTTTATTTATTAAATTTTTTTAAATGGATTTTTCATATTTTAAAATCAATTTTTAATTATTTATTTTTTAAAATCGATTATTCAATTATTTTTCATTTTTATTTTATTTTTGCCTTTTCTTTTCTTTGTTTTCCATCTTCTTCTTTCTTGGTCGGTTGCTGGCCATGACGATGGCCAGCGACTGGCCACAGACAAGCCTTGAGCTCGTCGATGAGCACAAGGCTCGTTGATCTGGCAACACCCGAGTCCAACAAGGTCGAGGCTCACCAAATCGGCGAGTGTGAGCTTGTGGTCGACAAGCAGCAAGCCTGAGCTCACTAGAGATAGGCGAGCCTCGTGCTTGCCGGCAAGCTCAAGGCTCGCCTGTGGCCAATCGCAAGGCGTCGCCGTGGCCGACGACTGGCCAAGAAAGAAAAAGCTGGGAAACAAAGAAAAGAAAAATAAAATAAAAAAGAAAATAAAAAAGAAATAGAAAAAAAGAAAATCAAAATATAATTTGAATTAAAAAAAGAAAAAGAAAATTAAACATAATTCGAATAAAAAAAGAAAAGAAGAAGAAAAAGGGGAGGAGGAAGTGAGGATTTGTAGAGGTGTGAGATAAGAGAGATCAAGTAAGGAAAATGTTCTCAACTTTTCAAAAGTAGAAAACATTTTCCGCTAAGTTAGAAGACTTTTTTCCTTTCATGGAAAATTTTTTCCTCAAGGAATTCATTTTCTGTGAAACGAATGCCGGAAAATCTGGGAAATATTTTCATGAAAATTATTTTCTGCGAAACGAAAGGAGCCTTCAAGAAGAAAAGAGAATTCTTTTGAAGTTTCACCGGCTGCACCAGCATCATCTTACAAGAAATTGTGCAAGGAGATTTAGAGAGAGAGAGAGAGAGAGAGAGAGAGAGAGTTCTTTTAGAATTTCATTGCTGGATGATGCTTCAAGAAATAGTTCAAAGGCGAGTTCTTTTAGAATTTCACTGCTGGATGATACTTCAAGAAATAGTTCAAAGGCACTCACAGTGAGATAATCCTTGGAAGTTTTCCATAACTACAATTCAGACCATCCCATGTATAGTTGCTAGGGACACACGGATCACCTTGCCAACTCTCTTTATTCACATCATATGTTGCCTTGGTATCATTGATAGCTTTCACTGTAGTGTATACCACAACAATATCATTTCTTTTTAAAGAATTGTAACGTTGTGAAAATTGAGAAAATGCTATATGTTGAATTTGAAGTGATTTCTAGCAATGCGGTATTTCAAGCAAAATGTAGCCTTTTACTTTCAGGATAAACCTAGTTTAAGAGTAGCCTATTAACCATTAAAATTGCATCTTCTAGAGATAAATTAAGAAAACTCTTATCGTATGCTTAGATTTTTCAAATTAAGCTTCTTGAAGCTCAATTTCACCTTACATTTTTGTAAACTTAGCTTACAACCTTTCCGTTGCCACGATCTTTACCTACCAAACCTCACCACCAATAATTACTTAACCAATCCAACATCAATTCTCTTCTGATGGAGCAACCAAGGCAAGTGAATCTAAATTATTGCCTTGCAAGAACAAATGAGGTTTCTAAGGAAGAGTAAGCATTAAGATCTCCTAGGTTACTGAAAGAGTAATCTTTATCCAATAGAGTCATCAATTTGATCAACAAATCCTTATTTTTTTTAATCACGTTTTACTTTCATTAGCCATGCAAAACGAAACTATTCAAGTTAGATTATGCAAGAAACATCTCCTAAAATTGAGTTAGATGAACATAAATCAATGCAACAGTTAATCGCTAAAACCATCTAGCATTTATGTCGACCCCTTAAGAATATGAGAACACACGGAGTGGAGGTTGACCAGTTTATGTGGCAGTACTTTTTACTGAATACAACCTATATGATCAGATGTGTAATGAGTCGCTTTTTAAACAATTTATTGTTCATGTCCACTTTAGAAGACTTCTGGTAGCACAACATTCGAATTGGCACTAGAAAAACATGTGGATGTAGGGGAAATACCATCATCTTCCGCTGTTTGTACATTGGGGAGTCCAACAATGTCATAGAACTCGATGGCATTGAGGATTGGCGGATATGTAGATTCGTTTGATGTGGGACTGATCAAGATGTTGATCTGGGAACCAGTAACAGGAGTGGAGACTACAGTCACTGGCTTTAAGTACTCGAGCGTCACATTCTTCGTGAATTGATTACCATTGATTGAAACCGCGAACTCCCTTTGTTGGCCACTCCGCAAAATTTGGGTTTCGGCAAAATGGAAGTACAAGATCCAGTTACCTGGAGGAACGTATTGCTTCAAGGGCATCCAACTGTAATTCAAGGAGGAGTTACCATTGCTCACGGTTGCTGCGGTCATAAGAACTTCCCCTGGAACCTTGTACGCATAGCTGTTGTCGGACAAGGATGTAGTAGATGCTTCGGCGCTGGGAAAAAGACTGTAGTAATCATCATAACCCGACCAGATGCGATCATAAACATCATCTGGGTACCTGGTTGAGGCATTTTCACAAACAGTTGATACGCCCAGCCATTGAGAAATCAATAAACTTGCAAAATTTCAAGTGTGTAAGTCTTTGATTATTGTACTCCTACTATCAGTCAGATCCATGTAGCTGATAAAAGTGGGACATCATGTGCATGATTCAAGTTGGCGGGCGCTTGTCTAGAATCATTAATTGGACGGCGTACTGAAATATTAATTAGATTTTTTTATTTAGTAACTTTTCCTTGAATTCACTCGTGTTTTCCATAATCAATAATTTAAAATTGAATCGATACTTCATGTTAGGTGGATCTTAAGCAACCCTTGGTTCAATCCACTAGTGTTTTTTGTAATCAATACTTTGAAAAATTGAGTTATTACTTCGTATTGAGCATGTTTAACAAGCGTAGGAAGATATAAAAAATGATTATTTGAATGACATATTACCTATAATGAAAATAGTGATAGTCAACGAAGAGAGTCATTTGGTCCGATAAAATGTTACATAACAAATTATCACACCCAGAAACTCATGTATGAATTAACGAAATCATTAGATGCAAACGTTTTCAATCATGAAATGAGTATATTCTTATGAGATTCTCATAGAAAATTAAGTGTTTAGTCATAAAATTGTTATGCACCAAGTGAAAAAAAGAAAAAGCATAGCAATTAATGGTACCATTAGTAATTATTATTTTTTTGGACGAATGCTACAAATAGCGTTCATGAAATTCTTGTGAACTCAATTATATGGCAACTATAATGCTTCAATGATCTGTACGATAAATACGATTTCTTCGGGGTGACTTATAAAACAATGGGGATACATTAGTTGTTACTAGTTGAAATAAATGTTCGTTCTCATTGTTTATCTGTGTAGACCTCTAATATTCTAAACCCATCGAAGAGTATACCCACATAATTTTTTTTTTTTTAAATACAGCTTCGACCATTCAAGAGAAATATCACAAATGTCTCAAAAGGGGGGAAATTGTCTAAAAAAACATAAACCTATTGTATGACAGTCAATTTAATTCTAAAATGTTCAATTTGGTCAATCTTAAATCTCTCGACAATTTCTCAAAATATCACTCCGGTCAATTTTAATCAAAAATTACTAACATGGTGGTCTAGTCAACATAAACCGTCTTATATGACACAATTGACATTGACTTCCATGATTTTTGTAATTTTTAAAAAGTTTTCTAAAAGTTTTCTTATTTTTTCCTCTTCTTTTCTTTCATTTCCTTTTATCTTTTTTCCCTATTTGCCTCTACCGGTCGCAAGGGCCTCAATGAGGGCATTGTGGCCCTTGCGTATGGTGGACAACCTTCGCCAGCCATCACCAGGTAGAGTGAAATAGGAAAAAAAAAAAGGAAAATGAAAGAAAAGGAAATAAAACAAAGAAGAAAAAATTCAAAATTTTAAAACAAATTAAAAGATCGTCCACGTTAGCGCCGTTGTGCTACATAGGACGGTTGATGTTGATATCAGTGATTTTCAATCAAAATTAGCCCGAAGGATTATATTGACATATTGTGAAAAGTTTAAAAACCAAATTGGTCCCTATATAATATGTTTAGTATTATTTGAACGATTATTCTATCTCAAAAGATTTGCTCTCATGAAAGCTAACTTGTGTTCTCCAAAACGACTCACCTTATAAATGAACTAGAGTTTGTTCCCATGTCGAACCGATCCACAAGCCTCAAGAACTCAGATCCAATTTGATAGATGCTATTGTTCAAAACTCTTAACTCCAGAGCTGTAATGTAAGGTATTCCACTTCCCATATTCACAACACACACCTGTATATAATCTGCTTGGGGGACATACATAATCTCCGTGAACACATTACGAGTGTCGCTGACGGTGGTCCAATAATTAACATCAATATATAGGTCGAACGTGGGTGTTTTGTTTACTCCATCGTAGTTGCCATACCAAAAGGAGGCCCTGATCAAGTAAAGGCTTTTCTTGCCTCGATCAGGTTTGAGCGTATAGCAGTTCCTCGTTCCATTCGGAAAGCTCCTTAAATTTTTGGTAGTTTGCAGATAATTTTCGTTGAAGTATTCTGTGGAAACCTGCTTGTTTTTTCCTGAATCTGTAAATCCTTCATCTGCCTCATAATATATCTTGTTATAACTATGTCGATACGAATCCGGTGCCCCACAATCAATACTTATAAAACCTGGAAATTTAAATAAATTAGAACTAAATAGTCGATATGTTCTCAAATTTTCCATAGCTAGTTCAAGAATTCGGAAGCGGTCATCTCTTATCGGACCACAACCGCCATAATTAATTAGGTGAGATTGATCATGATGTATATTGTAAATGAACGAAGCATCAACAAATTTCATACCCATGCCTGTGATCACCCTTTTAATCTTATCCTTTCCTTCGCTTCTTCTCTTTCTTTCTTTTATCTACTGCATGTTCTGTCAGTGGGTCAAGAAACCTACTATTCACCATTGCGTAACCTTGCGATTAACTTTCTAAGAAGAAAACAAAAGAAATTAACCTGCTAGATGGGCTAGTTCACATATCAATGCGATCGACAGATCAAACCTTGCAAATTATAACTTTTTCATGTTTATCATTTTGCTTCTCTCTCTTTTGTTTTTAACTCTAATCTCATTAGTTGCTTTTATTAAAAGAAATGTGGATATGGAACCATAGAATAATAACTTAATTGTTGGTTATGAGAAGAGTATTGTGAAAATAAAATGAAAAGAGAATTACAATGAATTTAATCTAGAACTTATAATAAAAATATGTATTTATTTATAACTGCAATTCTACAATATTGGAACACGATTATGTTTAATAATTATAAAAGTTAACGGACATTATTCTAAAATTAGAATTAATGAATTTAAATCATACTAACTATAAATAACCTAAATTATGTTGTTAATATCTATTTTATTGTATATCAGAATATATAGTCATATTGGGAGAAATGTCTGTATTTTTCTCGTGATTTGTGAGCTTGAAATGGATAAATGAACATTTCCTCGCATGGCACATGGCACATGGAATGACGGTTCCGGCAGAACTGAGGCAATTATGATTCCTTCCTTTATATTCACCGTTTCAAGGAAAATGAAAAGAAATGGTTTTGTTGAAGAAATAACTGTACGGAAATCTTTAATCTATTAGGAAAATAATAGTCTATTTTGCACCATAAGAATTCAAGGAAAAATTTTAAAAATGTTCTGAAATACCCTTATTTTCTCAAATAATAGCCTAAAGTGAATATTATTTCAAATAATGATATGAAGTGCTATTTTTTTTCTCAAATAAGAGTCTAAAGTGGTTATAATTATTTCAAATAAGGGTCTAACATTGTCGGCCAGCAAAATATTCCGGCCGATCAGGATTATTTTCTTCTAAACACATTTTTAATTTAAATTTAATTAAACTAGTTTTAAAATTAAAAAATATATATTTTTATTAAAAAGAAATACAAGCGGCCACCCCATCGCTAGTGGGGCAACAGCCACAAGCGGGATGAAGCCTCCCTCCCATTTGTTTCTTTTTTTTTTTCTTTAAGTTTTAGTTTTTTTAATTTGTTTTTTTGGAAAAAAAAACAAAAAAAGGAGAAAGAAGAAAAAAGAAAGGAACAAATTTTTTAAAAAAAATTAAGAGACGATATTGCCCACCACCGGATGATGAGTTCAAGTTCTTCCTTGAGACTGATATAATCACTTCAGTCTCTTATTTTAAACAATGTCTACTTCAGGCTCTTATTTGAGGAATGAGGGTACTTCGAGCTCTTATTTGAAATAATGATCACTCCATGCTCTTATTCGAGAAAATGAGAGACTTTAGGTCCTTATTTGGAATTTTCTCAAAAATCAAATAACAAATAATTATAAATTGTTGTAAGGTTTCTTCTTTCAAGAATTTATGGCCCAAAGACTATTATGCTAGCAAAGCCTGTTTTGCTGATACCCTGGAATTGAGAGACATGTGACTTGCATTCATTTATGGAGTTAGATCTATCTCCGCCATGACCTGTCTCTAAGCATATGCGCAGAGAGCGAGGGGAGAGGGAGAGGAGGGGGGAGAGGGTGGATAATGAGGTTGAGCATGTGCTAAGGCTCCAACTTCAACGAAGAAAGAGAAGGGAGAGAGGAAAAAGGGAGATGAAAGAAAAGAATCGATGTAAGTTTTACGTTAATTGATTCTGTACTAAATGTAACAAATTACCGTCTTTCGAGCTTGTACGAAAGATCTGAAAGACACTATCCCATATAAAAAGGACTGGATTGATGGCTAATTTTATTAGTAATACAACAGGCAAAATCTATCATGTTAAAAAAATTTATATTATTTATTTTCACATGCGATTTTTTGTGAAATTTATTATTTCTTGATTTTTTCTACAAGTAAATCTATTTTTTCTTGAATGATTGAGTCGTGTCTTTTGTTTGTTGTAGTTGAATGGCAAACAATATATACTAGATCTCTCAACAGCTCAACCATATGAAGGTCATGAAACTTGTAACAAGGGTTCATAAATTTGGTATCTGTCTACCCGAATCAGCGCAAACAAAGTCGTAATTAATATCATGGTTATTTTTCCAGGAGGTAAGACGGGAGAAACTTCAAATTCTGGTGTACTGATTGGTGTCTCAGTTAGCTTATAAGGCTTTCAGAGAGAGAGAGAGAGAGAGAGAGAGAGAGAGAGACCTGGTTGGGGTTGAACCTGCAGCATTACTCCCGGAAGTAGAGAAGCAATCCACGCACAAAAAATCAGTAGCACAGTTGATCTCTCCATTTGAGAGAGAGAGAGAGAGAGAGAGAGAGAGAGAGAGAGAGAGAGAGAGAGCGCAATAATAGCGTTGCAATGTGGAGGATGATGCACGCGGCAATATTTATAGGAGGTTCACTGGTGCTAGGAACTCAGGTGTGTACAGAAAACGAGAACACTCCTCAGGGATAATTAAATTTAAGCGAAACCCTCATTCATTATAACTCATTTTTGTTAAAAAATGTCTTTTAATATTTATCTTTTACAACTAAAAGACAATGCTGTATTTATGCTTAATTTTTTCATGCCCCATTTAATTATGTTTCGCATGATAATCCGCACAATGCGCGAGTTAATATCTAGTTGTGAGATATTAGACTTCCATTTTGATCTCCAACAAAATCAACCAAAGCTGATAGTTTTGATATTTCGAATCCTCATGTACTTATGATTCTTCCTTGGGATTGGTATCTAAGATTGGAAACACCTGAGAATTGAGAGTTCGACCTACTGTAATCTTCTTTTTGCTAATTATTATGGAACCATCTCGATTTGATGCAGTTAGGTTTTATTTTTGCAATTTATTTCTCACTTTAATTTTTCACATTAGTTCTAAGGATCTATTATTGATTGATTATTTCAGAAATTTTGTTTGTATGCAATTATCGTTATGGATTTTCTTAAATTTGAGTTGGAGAAATTTACTGGCAGGAATAATTTCAATTTGTAGTGCATTAAGATGTGTGTGATGTTAAAGCTATAGTGTTTGGATTTAGCATTGGAGGGAGATGATAAATTTCCTCATACTGTAGAAAAAGTTGATATTTTGAAAAAGACCATGTGTAGATGAGTGTTTTGAAAAAGTTGATACTGTTGAATCTAGGGATAATGTTTTGGTTGAAGAGATAAATTAGACGAGTGTAGATGCAGTTCGGGCAAAACTTGAAGCGTTGTACATATCAAAATCTCTTTTGAATAAACTTTTTTGATTCGACGGTTCTTCATTTCAAGATGGAAGAGGAATGTTAATCCAGGATCACATAAATGAGTTAAAGAAAGTCATAATCTAAACAATGCGGATGAGAATGTATCTGAATAATGGCATACCATAATATTACTTTATTCTTTGTTCAATTCTTATGAGTAATTTCGTGGTTATCTAACAAGAGTAAGTGAATTCTGCACTGTCTTCCAAAAGAATGATATAAGAAATTGTAGGGCAACGAACGCAGAAGTGGCGTTATGGCTTGTTGGTCAAAGGCAAAAACCCAAAGATGGGTTCTTATAAAAGACGTAAGTTTAGATTGAAGTTTAGAGTAAGGACAAAGCCGTTAAGATGTTACGACTATCAAAAAGAGGGGCACATTGCAGGTGGATTGTCCATAGCTAAAGAAAGTAGAGAAATCGGAGAGTGACGCAAATGTCACACGGGCTAGAGGGGAGGAGTCATATGTTTTGAGTCGGACTACTAGTTCCACTATAGAGGAGTGGATCATGAATTCTATATTCACATATTACATGACATCACATGAGGATTGATTTTCAGATTATTAATCTATTGATGTCGATTTATTTCAGAGTCTTAAACTTTGAAGGTTATCATAGTTGCACTTATGGTCATGAAGGGGAAGCGGGCAAGCGGTCTCTACTACCTTCAGGGATAGACAATTATAGGCTCAACTTGTACAGTTTTATCCACATGTCCGAGAGAGGTATGAACATTTCAAGTGAGCAGAGTTTTTTGTATGGGCATGAAATTGGGAAGATGGACTTTTGCAAACATTGTGTGTTTGACAAGCAGCATAGAATACAGCTCAGCACCGGAGTTCCCAGGACCAAGGTACAATAAATTACATTTATTCAAACTTGTGGGACCCTTCAGTTGAAAGGAGGTACCTCAAGTATGTACTAACCTTCATTTATGAGGTCGACTGATCACTTATTGATACTAATAAAAAACGTTGCCCATTTTGTTTTTATTTTTGTTAATGTGAAGAAATATGAATCTATGGACTTTGTTTTCAAATTAATGAAATATGATATTCCACAATTAACAGGAATGGACAAGAATGTTACCTCAGATATGAAAAATCTTTGCAATGGAGATGGAATCTACATTTGCCGACAAAGTGTACGATCCCGCATGAAGAAGGCAATCCATTTGTCAGGATTTTTGAAGCTTAAATGATGGAGGAGCTTGCACTATAATCGATGGAATAACACGGAATGTAGACCCCCCCCATGTGAATCGCATAACATTATTAAAGTTGTTTGTAATTATACTTTCCATTCAAAAAGATGATTTCGGTGGGGCCGTCCACAGCAGGGTGAAATCAGACTCGAGTTGATGTTTCACTATTTGTTTTGAATAATCTTCGCGCTATTTGTTTTGAATAATCTTCGCACTAAGTCCCGCATGACATGAATTCATAAGAATAGATTTCCTTTCCTCCGCTAAAAAGTAAGACCGAAATTCTCCATTTCTCTACTTTATTTGGAATAATGAAGGAAGTCTTGTCTGCTGCTCTTAGCTTAGTGGTGCTCATTGCTTCCGACCTTTTAAATTGAAACATTCTCAAGAACAAAACCCTAGGTTGTTGTCCTCGTAACTGGTGTAAAGTGTTTTGGATTGTGATAAGATGAAAGTAGGAGCATCATATGAGGGCGGTCAAGTCACAAAATAAAATCTTAAATTAATTTCTACCACCATGCCGCAAACCAAGGGGTGCATATTGATCTTGAGGTGGCTAGAGAAAGGATCGACTTCTACTACCATGCCGCGTATCAAATGTCCATAATTTCTCATGCTTTGTATTAAAAAAAAAAGTCAAAAAAAAATTTCAAATTAAATTTATTGTGACACATTTATCTTAAATTTCTTTTTTGACATCAAAAACCTCAAGGTATACCTACTATGATTGTTGTGACCTACTCATTAGTAGGGGTGTCAAATGGTTGGGTTCGGTTCCGTTTTTTTGAAAAATCGAATCGAACCGAACCGAACCGAAATTTTGGTCATGTTCGGTTTAGTTCGATTTTTTGATTTTTGGTTTTCAGATTTCAGTTTTTGGTATTTTCACTATCTGATTTTCTCATGATTTCTTTTTCTCAACCAATTCTATAGCTTCTAACCTTCCTCTTTCTCATCTTCACCAGCGCTTACCTCGGCCCCCGAAGAATTCTGACTAGTAAGACCACATCTACCAGCCAGCAACATACACAAGAACCGAAAACAGAAAAAGAACGCGCCCAAGAGAAAGAAAATTACACCTCTTAGATCGTCTATGTTGAGCATTTAAACATGTATGCGCACAGCTACTTCCACCCTCTTGTTTTCCAACACCCACTTCACTCCCCACTGCATTCAAACCATCCATTCCCTTCCCCCTTCCACAGACCACCCCCCCCGGCTCTTTTCTCCTTTCAATCACTCCTCATAAACTCCAACACACCATTCAAAGCTCAGACATTCGAGCGTAAATGCAGATGCATAGTGAATGACCCACTTAAGCGGAAGGAACAAGAATGATTTCTGGAGGATGAAAACAAAGACTAACACTAGTCCTGGGCAAGTCCTGAACGAAAGGCTAGATTTTTAGGCATGCGCGAGCGAGCGAGCGTGAGAGAGAGAGAGAGAGAGAGAGAGAGAGAGAGAGAGAGAGAATTAATGCAATCTCGAAATGGAAGTAGGCCAAAAATTTACCAAGCGAATAGCATGAGAGAGAGAGAGAATTAATGCAATCCCGAAATGGAAGTAGGCCAAAAATTTACCCAAGAGAATAGCACCAAGAAATAAGCTCATACCCCGCAGGATGGCACCAAAAAATAAGCTCTTATTGGTTTGTTGGTTCGGTTTGGTTCGGTTAACCGATAAAAAAAAATTGATTTTTAATGAGAACCGAACCGAATGAAAACCGAACCGAAAAAATCAAATTTTAAAGTTTGGTTTTCGGTTCGGTTTTTGATACCCCTACTCATTGGTAGGGAGAAAGAGAGATTTGGAGGTATTGCCTAATTTTACATGACATTGGACATTCGATTTTGATTTGATTAAAATCAAGTGAGATTGGTTAAAAACCAAGTGAGACATGTAAGTGTACTTTACTTTCTACGCAATTAGAAAATCTAGGGTTGGAGACTTGGAGGAAAAGTGTCAAAAAAGTCCTAAACCTTTTGTATTTGTGCTAATTTAGTCTTAAATCTTTTGATTTGGTGCTAATTTTTAGTTATAAACATTTTAATGGTGCTAATTTAGTTCAAAATCTTTTGAACTAGTGCCAATTTAATCATAAACCTTTTAGCTTTGTGCCAATTTAGTCTTATAAGCTAATTTTAGTTAGATTCTGCTGACATGGACACCGGCCCACTAATGTGGATAATTTTTAATAATAATTTTTAAATTTTTAAATTTTTAAATTTTTTTTTCCTTTTTACCTTTCTTTCCATTTTTTTTTTCTATCTCCTCCCTTTCTCCTTCCTCTTGGTGGTGGCAGACCGACAGGCAATGGCCAGGTGGGTTGGCCTCACCTGGCTAGGGTGGCCAGAGCCTTGTGAGGGTCGGCCTTACTAGATTTGGCTTGGGTGAAGCCAACCCGCGCTTGGGCGAAGGCAACCTCGGCGAGGGCTCCCCTAGCCAAATCCAACAAGGTTGGCCCTTGCCTAAGCTAGGGTAGCCTCACCGGGCGACGCCTGGCTAAGGTGACGCTCAGGGCTAGGTGAGGGCTGGTTTCGCCAAATTTGGTCTAGGTGAGGGTAGCCTCGACGAGGGCTCCTCTCACCAAATCTGGCAAAGCTGCCTTGGCCTCAAGGGTTGGGCTTGGTGAGGCTACCTTCGCCAAAGTCAGATTCGGTGAAGCCAGCCCTCATTGGTGCTTGGCCTCACCTTGGCTAGGCGAGGCTAGCTTGCTCAGCCATGGGCAGTGGCCAACCATTGCTTGCCGGCCGGCCACCACCAAGAGGAAGGAGAAAGGGAGGACAAAGAAACAAGAAGGAAAGAAAAAAGAAAGAAATCAAAAAAATAAAAAAATAAAAAAAAATCGAAAAACTATTAAAAAATTATCAACGCTAGTGTCAGCGGTACCATGCTAGTAAGCCGGTGTTCACGCTAGTAAAATCCGACTAAAATAAGTCAGAAGGACTAAATTAGCACCAAACTAAAAGGTTTATTATTAAATTGATACTAGTTCAAAATGTTTAAGACTAAATTGACACTTTTAAAATGTTTATGATTAAATTGGCTTTAAGACTAAATTGGCACTATTAAAAAGTTTAGGACTAAATTATCACAAATACAAAAGGTTTAGGACTTTTCCGTCACTTTTCCTGAGACTTGGTTGTACTAATTAATCAACTAGTGCCATTTCCATACATAATCATGTTCATTAAAAAAAAATATTTATTAGATAGTTTGGATTAATTTTAAACCTATCTAGTAACATGTGAAGTGATGATGTGGGTACACAATTATTAAAGTAACAATCGGCAACCAAGGAAGTATTAAATATGTTACAAGAAAAAACAATAATCTAACACTACAAAATAAGGAACATGCCATTCCTAATTAGGCTAAAGGAAAACCTTAATCAACATATTAAAAATGCAGAATCAAGAGCATTGGTCTCAAAAAGGAACATTCAAAACCTGTTGTAAAGCCTTAAGAATTTGTTCAATTTTAAGCACCATTTTTTTTATAGAGGATTTTTTCATACATTTGAATAGAAAACTACTCAAAAGCTAATTTTTAAGCTTTTTCATGAATTTTAGAAGAAAAAAAGAATTTTCGGAATTTTTCAGGGCGCCACTAAGGCACATTTACTTACAAAACTCTCAACTTCGGCAAATTTGCCAATGTTTCTGGTATGGCTCCTGTAAGTTCATTGTTGGACAAATCTCTGAAACAAAAGCAAGTCTAGGTAGTTAACAATTCAATAGATCTCATCTGAAATTTTGAAATTATGAATAAGAAAAACAACAAACGTTTTGAGCCAAAGAGGCCAAAAATATCGTTGCAATGTTTTAAAATTGATGCTCCACATAAACTTCCTCCAACAAAGGCTCTCTCTTGAAGCCTTCGAAGTAACTTTTTCTTCAGAATAAGTAAAAACGAGTTCTCTAGCAAAAACTAGGATGACCCAACACATCCAAACAGAAATTATAAAATCTGCGCCATTAAGACACTACCTAAATCCTCCCAACAAAAGTTGACCCCCATGGAAATGTAAAGTCGAAAACACTACTTAAATCATCACGGTGATACTTTTTTTTTTCAATTTTGTCCAGGGTAGACATTCAAAGGCAAGATTGATACAACGAAGATCTAAAGTGCACTCAATCCTAAAACATCATCACCTCTATAAGGGCCTCACTGGGCTAATACTTACAAGGACTTCAATTCGGATAGATTTGATAGTGAAGGACGGATGTTGCCCCTCAAATTGCTGGAGCTCAAGTTCCTACCCATAATCAATCACATGAGAGGAAGCTATGTCATTGCCGTGTTCACAAAGGTAGTAATGTTGGTGTGACATCCTGAAATTCGACCCCGTTTCGATAAAGTGAAATGGGCATTTCGTCGGCGTGCCTATGGCCTTTTTCTCTGAGCTGATCACTCACGAGTTAACTAACCTATTGGGTGAAGCCGTTAAGGGATGTATCAGCTGTAAAATCCCTAAAAGCTACCTAATTGGTTAGATTGAGCTAAAATCACGTCCGATCGATTTTTAACCACGAAATTGAACTCGATTTCGGGAATCGAATTTTAAGCGCGTCATAATTCTTATTTTAGGATCCTGTCTCATCGCTCGTCAATTTATTGACGAGTCCGAAATTTCAAGAAAAAAAATTATCGGAAGAATTATTGAAGCCCAAAAGAAAAGGAAAAGAGAAAAGGAAAATTTAAATAAGGAATTATACATTTCCTTTTCTTTTTCCTCTCTCTCCCTCTCTTTTCTTTTCTTTCTTTTCTCTCTTTTCTTTCTCTCTCCTCTCCCCTTCCCCTCGTGCGATTCCACTCCCACCGCCTATTCTCTCCCTCTCTCTTTCTTTGACCGGTCAATGCTTATCCCTTCTCTCCCTCTCTCTTCTCTCTCCTCTCTCTTCTTTCTTCCCCTGCACGACAGAACCGGTTCCCTTCTCCTTCTTTTCTTCGCGTGCAAACCAGGAGCTCGGAGACAGCAGCTCGCTGAGAACCGCTCGCCGCTCGTCCCGCCGCCGCACCGCCGCGCCGCGCCCGTGCGCCCGCCGCCGTCCGTGCGCGCTCAGGCCACGCGATCCAGCGACCCAGCTACTGTTCGCTTCTGTTACAGCTTCGTCCAGCCATCCCCGGCCACCTCCGGCCACCGCCAACCTCGCCGGACCTTCCCCGCGACTCCCTCGCCCTCCGCTAGCCTTCCCCCGCCGCCCTAGCCGCCGGAGCAGGCCCGATCAGCTCCGTCCAGCAGACCCACGGAGTGGGTTTCAGCGACTTCGGGCCCGCTTTTGGGCCGTTTCCCGGCCCCGAACCCGAGCCGTGCTTTGGGAACAATCGTTCCTCGCGTCGCCGCCGTCGGATTGATCCGATTTGCGGGCGATTTGGTGAGTAATCTCACTAATCCAGGATTTGTGGCTAATTATGCTTTAAGCTGGTTTAGATTTAATTAATTATGTTTAGGTTGTTAGATTAGAATAAATTAGCAATTATTAGTCAATTGTGATGTGATTTAGATAAATTGATTGTGTAATTAGCAAGTAGACGTGGTCTACTAATTATTGGAAGTGCCTCGGGATTTTTCCCGACCCTTAGTGGGCTCCAATTAGGCTTTTCGGGCCTAAGTGGATATTTTTGGCATTTAAATATTATTTTTCGTAATTAATTAATTATTTATTTATTTCCCGAAAATTCAACTGAGATGGCCAGGAACCAGAATATTGTGCTGATGACGGTGATGGAGTTCGTTTGTTTAATCGGACTTTATTTTGAGCTAAATTAGATTTTTAATGTTAATTATTTAATTTTCGAAATTAATTAAATAATTATTTATTTTCCGAAAATTCAACTGGGATGGCCCGTGACTGGAAATTTATGCTGATGATCGTGGTGAAGTCCGTTTATTTAATTGTGCCTTATTTTGAGCTAAATGGAATTTTTAATAATTAATTATTTATTTATTTATTTTTCGGAAATTAAGATTGAGATGGCCGACGACCGAAATCTCGTGCCGATTGTCGTGGCGCAGTCTGTTTATTTATTTGAGCTTTGAATTGTGCCAAATTGAATTGAATGTGGAATTTAGGATATGTTCCTAAATCATTGTGGTTAATTATTTCATTGAGAATCTTGCAAGTGGTCGAGTGGGACCGTAAAGCCATTGAATCTTGAAAGTGGTCGAGTGGGACCGTAAAGCCATTAAATCTTGCAAGTGGTCGAGTGGGACCGTAAAGCCATTAAATCTTGCAAGCGGTCGAGTGGGACCGTAAAGCCATTAAATCTTGCAAGCGGTCGAGTGGGACCGTAAAGCCATTAAATCTTGCAAGCGGTCGAGTGGGACCGTAAAGCCATTAAATCTTGCAAGCGGTCGAGTGGGACCGTAAAGCCATTAAATCTTGCAAGCGGTCGAGTGGGACCGTAAAGCCATTAAATCTTGAAAGCGGTCGAGTGGGACCGTAAAGCCATTGAATCTTGCAAGTGGTCGAGTGGGACCGTAAAGCCATTAAATCTTGCAAGTGGTCGAGTGGGACCGTAAAGCCATTAAATATTGAATGTTGCTGAGTGGGACTCTGAATAGCAATAGCTTGAATGACCGGGAAAGGGTCAGGTTGACATGTAATCGACGAGGTCGATTGATCATTGTTTTGCTTTGATGTTGTGAATTGATTGACTGAATGGGAATGACCGTGAGTGGTCTTGTTGACTTGTAATCGACTAGGTCGATTTGATCGATGCTTTGATCGGTGATACGATTGCTTGAGTGCCTATTGTGAATTGTACTGACTTGCAGGTGGGATCTGATGCTAAGGTACGTCTTCTGACCTATGCGTGTTTAGGCAGCCTTAGTATAATGGTTCACTAATCGGGCTTAGTGGGGTAGAACTCGCTGAGACGTAGTCTCATCCCAGTTTGGGGAAAACCATTTCAGGACCCCGCTAAGGAGCTGAGGAGGAAGAGTTGGAGAAGGATTTTGGGAGAAGAAGACAATCTCGAGAGGGGCCATGAGTACGGCCTAGATGGACTGAAATTTTATCTTCTTTGATATCTCCATTTTGATGTGAATAAAGTTTATAATAAAAAGATGTGAAGTGTTCTGGTTTGTGGTTTGTATAAAAGTTTGGTTATAAATTTCAATATGAAAAATATGGCCCTGCTTTTCTATCCCATCGTTTTATTGTCTGGGGATTTTAACTGCTTCCGCATGTGCTTAAGAATAAAAGGGTCGGCGATACATTGTCCTGGGATATCGCATTATAAAATCGACCAAGATGAAGGATGTGTGCGTGCCCAAGGATCGGGGCGTGACATCCTGTTTAAGTGGTATCAGAGCGAAGTTGAAGATTGGAGTGATAAGGAGCGATGGTTAATGGGATAGTTAGTAGGAAAGGCCTTTAAATTCATGCTGGTGCATGTCTATGTTAGCTGAGTGCTAAAATTGTTTGTTGTTTGAATCGCTCTGTTTCTAATTCGTGTTGAATTGGAAGCAGGTGTCAGTAGATTAAAGTGACACCATGAGCGATCAGGAGCCAAGAACTCCTAGGCAGAGGACTTTGTCCTCAGTAACTCGGACTAGGACACCGACAAGAGTTGGTGCCCGAGGTGGCCGAGGTAGAGCGCAAGCTGAGGCTAGCGCGAGTGGAGCAGCACCACAGCCCGTCGGTGCCGGGGTAGCAGCCCCAGTTGATCAGGGAACAGTTGGGATCACGCAAGCGTTGGATGCTATGCGTGAGATGATGGGGCAACAGGCCCGAGATCAAACAGCTGCATTTACTGCTGCCGTTGCTGCCGCTACTACTGCTGCTGCCAATGCTGTTGCTGCAGCCGTACCTGCTATCGTACCTGCTGGAGTCCCGCCTGGGAGGCCGATGCCTAGTTTGGTGGAACAGTTTTTGAAATTGAAGCCACCGAAGTTTACTGGGGCAGGAGACCCCGAAGCTGCTGCTCTGTGGATCCAAGGACTAGAGAAAGCATTTGCACTATTGATGTGTTCTGAGACCGAGAAAGTGGTCCTCGCAGTCTACCAATTAGAAGGAGTTGCGAGTACTTGGTGGAGGACCACTCAAGGAACGATATTTCCCGGAGGTTTAGCCCTAGAATGGAACGCTTTTGTTGAAGCCTTCAACGGGAAATACTTTTCAGAAACTGCTAAAGAGATAAAGATGGTTGAGTTCCAACGCCTTCGCCAAGGCTCTATGACTGTGGATCAATATGAGGCGAAGTTTGCTGAACTGTCGCAATATGCCCCTGAATTAGTGGAGAATCCAATAAACCGAGGGAGAAGATTCAGAGATGGACTCAAGCCAGAGTTGAGAAGCCCATTGATTTTGCTAAATCTGAGAAATTATAATGATCTTTATTAGAGGGCTCAAATGATCGAAAGAGACCAGAACGATAGAGCCGCCTCATCTGGATCGAGGTTTAACTTTCAGCGAGACAACATCCGCCAAGGAAAGAGGCCGATGTTTGGAAATAGATTCCAAGGCCCACCCAGCAAGAAGGGTGGATTTAATAAATCAAGACCTATTGGAACTGATGCGTGTCGCTTTTGTGGGAGAAGACACGGGACAGCACCGTGCCTAGCTAGGACGATGGTGTGTTTTGAATGTGGCCAACAGGGTCACATCGCAAGGAGTTGTCCAAGGAAGCAAAGAGGACAACCTCAATTGCCACAGCCGCCACCACTGAGACAGATAGGAGGGTATGCCCCTCAGAATGCACTGCAAGGAGGACAACAGAGACCTCCAGCTCAAGGCACTGTGTACGCGATTACCCAAGGTCAGGCAGAAGCTGCGCCTGGCGTGATTACAGGTATGGTCTCGCTCAACGACCAACCTGCTTATGCTTTGTTTGATTCGGGAGCAACCCATTCCTTCATTGCCGAACAATATGTTAGGATGCTAGGATTGAATCCTGTATTGTTAGAATCGGCAATTTGCATATCTACACCCTTGAAAGATAAAGTTATTGCTGCTTTGGGATGTTCGGGGTGCAAGTTAGAGATTGGTGAGCGAGTGGGGAAAATTGACTTGTTAGTCCTAGCCATGTATGATTTTGATTTGATAATTGGCATGGACTGGCTCACCAATCAACGAGCTAAAATGGACTGCTATCGCAAGGCGATACAGTTTGACCCATTAGAGGGTAAGAGTTTCGAGTTTGTCGGAAATCGAGGAGGACCTTCGATTTCCTTAATCTCGTCGCTGGAAGCAACTCGTTTGTTAGACGAGGGTTGCCGAGGCTATTTAGCGACTGTCGTGGATACGACAGTTGAAGGGTTGAAAATGGAAGATATTGCAGTGGTACAGGAGTTTCCAGATGTTTTTCCAAAAGAATTGCCAGGATTACCGCCAGAAAGGGAGATTGAATTTGTAATCGAGCTAGCACCAGGGACAGAACCGATCTCAAAGGCACCGTACCGAATGGCGTTATCCGAGTTGAAGGAACTGAAGGTGCAGATGCAAGAGTTATTGGATAAAGGATTTATTCGTCCTAGTGCATCGCCTTGGGGAGCACCAGTTCTGTTTGTTAAGAAGAAAGATGGTTCGTTGCGTTTGTGCATCGACTATCGGCAGCTCAATCAGGTAACGATCAAGAACAAGTATCCATTGCCGAGGATAGATGACTTGTTTGATCAACTGCAAGGAGCATCAATATTCTCGAAGATCGACTTGAGGACAGGATACCATCAGCTGAGGATTCGGAAAGATGATATTCCTAAGTCAGCATTTCGTACCCGGTACGGGCATTACGAGTTCACAGTGATGCCGTTTGGATTGACGAATGCTCCAGCTGCCTTTATGGATTTGATGAATAGAGTGTTCAAGGAATATCTAGATCAATTTGTGATCGTGTTTATAGATGATATCCTGGTCTATTCGAGAAGTAATGAAGAGCACGAGAATCATCTGAGATTAGTGCTTCAGACCTTAAGAACACATCAGTTATATGCTAAGTTTAGCAAATGCGAGTTTTGGCTGACTCGTGTTGCGTTCTTAGGTCATGTGATTTCCGGAGAAGGAATCTCCGTCGACCCGAGCAAGATAGAAGCCGTGATCAAGTGGCCAAGACCGACATCAGTGACAGAAATCAGAAGTTTTCTGGGATTGGCAGGTTATTACAGACGGTTTGTGGAAGGTTTCTCAGCATTAGCGTCACCTCTGACAAAGCTCACGAAGAAAAATGAGAAGTTCATATGGACAGACAAGTGCGAGCGTAGTTTTCAAGAGCTGAAGGAAAAGCTGACTACCGCACCTGTGCTGACGATTCCATCTGGTCCTGGAGGATTCGAGATCTATAGTGATGCATCATTTAGGGGATTGGGTTGCGTGTTGATGCAACATGGCAGAGTTGTTGCATACGCTTCCCGGCAGTTGAGACCTCATGAATTGAATTATCCGACGCATGACTTAGAACTCGCAGCTATCATATTTGCATTGAAGATTTGGAGGCACTACTTGTGTGGGGAAAAGTTTCAGATCTTCACGGACCATCAGAGTCTCAAGTATTTGTTCTCTCAGAAGGAGTTGAACATGAGACAACGGCGATGGATGGAATTGCTGAAAGACTACGACTGTGATATTTTATATCACCCGGGAAAGGCGAATAAGGTCGCCGATGCATTGAGTCGGAAGTCTTCAGTGGCACGAATCTTGGTTAAGGAGTGGAACTTAATCGAGAGAGCTCGAGATTCGGAATTCAAATTTGAGGTAGGTCACCTCTCAAGTTTTATGGCCACCCTCAGAATTGAGCCGGATGTCCAGGTTAGAATCAAGCAACTCCAACCGACAGATCCAGACGTACAGAAAATTCTTCAAGAGGATACCGACAAAAGAAAAGCTGATTTTCAAGTTTCTGATGATGGGGTACTGAGGTTTCGTGGACGTTTGGTTGTACCTAACGATGTAGAGCTTAGAGAAGAGATTTTATCTGAAGCACATCGTAGCAATTACAGCGTTCATCCCGGAAGCACTAAGATGTATCAGAATTTGCGTCAACACTACTGGTGGTCAGGTATGAAGGCGGACATCGCCAAGCATGTGGCCAAGTGTTTGACTTGTCAGCAAGTAAAAGCCCAGCATTGCAAGCCGGGAGGACTTTTGCAACCTCTCGCGATCCCAGAGTGGAAATGGGAGCATATCACGATGGACTTCGTGACTGGACTACCAAGGAGTCAAAGGGGAAATGATTCGATTTGGGTAGTAGTCGACAGGCTGACAAAGTCGGCTCACTTCATTGCAGTTCGAAAGGACCTGAGTCTGGATAGACATGCAGACCTGTATGTGCGTCAGGTGGTTCGTATGCATGGAGTGCCAGTTACGATAACATCCGATAGAGACCCGAGGTTTACTGCTGCTTTTTGGAAGAGCTTACAGAGTGCTTTGGGTACAAAGCTTCAGTACAGTACGGCATATCATCCTCAGACGGATGGCCAGTTAGAAAGGACGATTCAGACTCTTGAAGATATGCTGAGAGCGTGTGTAATAGACTTCAAAGGAAGCTGGGAAGATCAGCTTCATCTGGTGGAATTCGCCTACAACAATAGTTATCAGCAGAGCATCAAGATGGCTCCATTTGAAGCGTTGTATGGCAGAGCATGCAGAACTCCAGTGTGTTGGGATGAAGTCGGAGAAAGGAAGATAACAGGCCCAGAGTTGGTTCAGCAATCAGTAGATGCCGTGGCAGCGATCAGAGACAGATTGAAGACAGCGCAGAGCAGGCAGAAAAGTTATGCAGATAAGCGTCGAAGGTCTTTGGAATTCCAAGTTGGTGATCACGTTTTTCTAAAAGTGTCACCAATGAGGGGAACTTCGCGCTTTGGTAAGAAAGGCAAACTGAGTCCGAGGTACGTAGGTCCGTTTGAGATTCTTGAAAGAATCGGAAACCTAGCGTATCGTCTTGCGTTGCCGCCAAGATTGGCGCAAGTGCATGACGTCTTTCACGTGTCGATGTTAAGGAAGTATGAGCCTGACTCGACCCACGTGCTCAATTTTGAGGAATTGGACGTGGATGACCGTGTGTCATACGTTGAAAGCCCGGTTCAAATCGTCGATCGCAAAGAGCAAGTTCTGCGTACAAAGACCATTCCGTTGGTCAAAGTGGTCTGGCAACACCACGGTACTGAAGGAGCGACTTGGGAGACTGAAGAATCGATGAGACAGTTGTACCCCCACCTTTTTGAGCAAAGTGTAATGGTTTAAATTTCGAGGACGAAATTTTTATAAGAGGGGAAGAGTTGTGACATCCTGAAATTCGACCCCGTTTCGATAAAGTGAAATGGGCATTTCGTCGGCGTGCCTATGGCCTTTTTCTCTGAGCTGATCACTCACGAGTTAACTAACCTATTGGGTGAAGCCGTTAAGGGATGTATCAGCTGTAAAATCCCTAAAAGCTACCTAATTGGTTAGATTGAGCTAAAATCACGTCCGATCGATTTTTAACCACGAAATTGAACTCGATTTCGGGAATCGAATTTTAAGCGCGTCATAATTCTTATTTTAGGATCCTGTCTCATCGCTCGTCAATTTATTGACGAGTCCGAAATTTCAAGAAAAAAAATTATCGGAAGAATTATTGAAGCCCAAAAGAAAAGGAAAAGAGAAAAGGAAAATTTAAATAAGGAATTATACATTTCCTTTTCTTTTTCCTCTCTCTCCCTCTCTTTTCTTTTCTTTCTTTTCTCTCTTTTCTTTCTCTCTCCTCTCCCCTTCCCCTCGTGCGATTCCACTCCCACCGCCTATTCTCTCCCTCTCTCTTTCTTTGACCGGTCAATGCTTATCCCTTCTCTCCCTCTCTCTTCTCTCTCCTCTCTCTTCTTTCTTCCCCTGCACGACAGAACCGGTTCCCTTCTCCTTCTTTTCTTCGCGTGCAAACCAGGAGCTCGGAGACAGCAGCTCGCTGAGAACCGCTCGCCGCTCGTCCCGCCGCCGCACCGCCGCGCCGCGCCCGTGCGCCCGCCGCCGTCCGTGCGCGCTCAGGCCACGCGATCCAGCGACCCAGCTACTGTTCGCTTCTGTTACAGCTTCGTCCAGCCATCCCCGGCCACCTCCGGCCACCGCCAACCTCGCCGGACCTTCCCCGCGACTCCCTCGCCCTCCGCTAGCCTTCCCCCGCCGCCCTAGCCGCCGGAGCAGGCCCGATCAGCTCCGTCCAGCAGACCCACGGAGTGGGTTTCAGCGACTTCGGGCCCGCTTTTGGGCCGTTTCCCGGCCCCGAACCCGAGCCGTGCTTTGGGAACAATCGTTCCTCGCGTCGCCGCCGTCGGATTGATCCGATTTGCGGGCGATTTGGTGAGTAATCTCACTAATCCAAGATTTGTGGCTAATTATGCTTTAAGCTGGTTTAGATTTAATTAATTATGTTTAGGTTGTTAGATTAGAATAAATTAGCAATTATTAGTCAATTGTGATGTGATTTAGATAAATTGATTGTGTAATTAGCAAGTAGACGTGGTCTACTAATTATTGGAAGTGCCTCGGGATTTTTCCCGACCCTTAGTGGGCTCCAATTAGGCTTTTCGGGCCTAAGTGGATATTTTTGGCATTTAAATATTATTTTTCGTAATTAATTAATTATTTATTTATTTCCCGAAAATTCAACTGAGATGGCCAGGAACCAGAATATTGTGCTGATGACGGTGATGGAGTTCGTTTGTTTAATCGGACTTTATTTTGAGCTAAATTAGATTTTTAATGTTAATTATTTAATTTTCGAAATTAATTAAATAATTATTTATTTTCCGAAAATTCAACTGGGATGGCCCGTGACTGGAAATTTATGCTGATGATCGTGGTGAAGTCCGTTTATTTAATTGTGCCTTATTTTGAGCTAAATGGAATTTTTAATAATTAATTATTTATTTATTTATTTTTCGGAAATTAAGATTGAGATGGCCGACGACCGAAATCTCGTGCCGATTGTCGTGGCGCAGTCTGTTTATTTATTTGAGCTTTGAATTGTGCCAAATTGAATTGAATGTGGAATTTAGGATATGTTCCTAAATCATTGTGGTTAATTATTTCATTGAGAATCTTGCAAGTGGTCGAGTGGGACCGTAAAGCCATTGAATCTTGAAAGTGGTCGAGTGGGACCGTAAAGCCATTAAATCTTGCAAGTGGTCGAGTGGGACCGTAAAGCCATTAAATCTTGCAAGCGGTCGAGTGGGACCGTAAAGCCATTAAATCTTGCAAGCGGTCGAGTGGGACCGTAAAGCCATTAAATCTTGCAAGCGGTCGAGTGGGACCGTAAAGCCATTAAATCTTGCAAGCGGTCGAGTGGGACCGTAAAGCCATTAAATCTTGAAAGCGGTCGAGTGGGACCGTAAAGCCATTGAATCTTGCAAGTGGTCGAGTGGGACCGTAAAGCCATTAAATCTTGCAAGTGGTCGAGTGGGACCGTAAAGCCATTAAATATTGAATGTTGCTGAGTGGGACTCTGAATAGCAATAGCTTGAATGACCGGGAAAGGGTCAGGTTGACATGTAATCGACGAGGTCGATTGATCATTGTTTTGCTTTGATGTTGTGAATTGATTGACTGAATGGGAATGACCGTGAGTGGTCTTGTTGACTTGTAATCGACTAGGTCGATTTGATCGATGCTTTGATCGGTGATACGATTGCTTGAGTGCCTATTGTGAATTGTACTGACTTGCAGGTGGGATCTGATGCTAAGGTACGTCTTCTGACCTATGCGTGTTTAGGCAGCCTTAGTATAATGGTTCACTAATCGGGCTTAGTGGGGTAGAACTCGCTGAGACGTAGTCTCATCCCAGTTTGGGGAAAACCATTTCAGGACCCCGCTAAGGAGCTGAGGAGGAAGAGTTGGAGAAGGATTTTGGGAGAAGAAGACAATCTCGAGAGGGGCCATGAGTACGGCCTAGATGGACTGAAATTTTATCTTCTTTGATATCTCCATTTTGATGTGAATAAAGTTTAGAATAAAAAGATGTGAAGTGTTCTGGTTTGTGGTTTGTATAAAAGTTTGGTTATAAATTTCAATATGAAAAATATGGCCCTGCTTTTCTATCCCATCGTTTTATTGTCTGGGGATTTTAACTGCTTCCGCATGTGCTTAAGAATAAAAGGGTCGGCGATACATTGTCCTGGGATATCGCATTATAAAATCGACCAAGATGAAGGATGTGTGCGTGCCCAAGGATCGGGGCGTGACAGTTGGTTTGATACACAAAAGTTTATGCACTCAACTTTAGAGAACACAATGTAACGTAAGAGTAAAATTGAGAAGCACACAACTGATGAATGAGTTTTTATAGATTAATGTATTCATATAGAGGAACGAACTTCCAATTTCTCAAGATGAATGAGGAAAAGCCTTCAATTCTTCAAGAAGAAAAGAGAATTCTTTAAAGTTTCACCGGCCTTACCAGCATCATCCTACAAGAAATAGGGCAAGGAGACTTACAGCGAAATCCCTCGGAGGATCTCCATAGCTACAATTCAGATCCTCCCATGCAAATTTGGTTGGTACACATGGATCTCCTTGCCAGCTATCTTTTTTCACGCCATACTCTGTCTTGGTGTCGGTGAGAGCTTTGACTATAGTTTAGAACGCAACAAGATCAGTTTGCTTCAAGAGAAGGATGATGGAAAGATGGGGATTTGAGCAGATCAAAGTCATGCATTGAATTTCATCTTTCCCTATCTAAAGAATGGTATCCTTTTAAGGAATTGGTGAAAACAACTTATATGTGCAATTTGAAGTGATTTTACAGTAAAAATCTTTGCTGAGCAAGGAAAAGCCTGTTAATCGGCAACTTTAATAATTCAAAGCTCACGCGAAGAAAACTCTTTCACTACCTCCTCCAGATTTTTTTGGTCCCCAACAATCTATAAACTAAATTTTCACCGCAGATTTCTACCGGTCACTCTGAATGACCACAAAAAACTTAGCTTATCCTTATCACCAAACCACAGTTTTGTAACATCATGTCTAACAATCCTCATCCATCTCCTATAAATTCGCAAGCGCCCTTTCATTGGAGCAACCAAGGCAAGTGAGTATAAGAGATTAGCTTCCTAGAGTTTGCATGTAAGGTGTCCTAGGAGGTCTGAATTTTAAAGAGTGTCCTAGAGTAGTGCGAGTGTACTCTTCTAATCTCTAGGTTGTTGAATTGAATATATACTTATTTAATAAATGATTACTTTCCATACTTGGTTTCTCTTCCTTTCAATCTAGCAATCTAATGCCAAAGCCAAGCTAGCCAAGACAGTTTGTATGTTTTTCATTCCAAGGCTGTACTTCACATTATTTATCGTAGCACTAGCACAAGAGCATGTAGAAGCACGAAATATTACCGTCATCTTGGGCTGTTGGTACATTCGGAAGTTCTTGAATCGTAAACATCTCAAAGGCATTGAGGAGCGGTGGTGGATATCCAGACTCTCTTGTCGTTGCTTGGAATGAGAAGTTGATCGTGGATCCTGTGACGGGAGTGGAAATTACGGTCACCGGCTTCAAGTACTCGAGCCTCACCGTCTTATTGAATTGGCCATCCGCTGTAGAAACCGTGAACTCCCTTTGCCAGCCGCTTGGCAATCTTTCGGTTTCAGCGAAGTGGAAGTACCCAATCCATTTATTCGTCGAGTTCGATAGGAAAGGATAACATAAGCTATCATTGGCGTCACACGTTTGAGCGGTGAGAAGGACTTCTCCTGGAACCTCATACTCGTCGTTGTTGTTGGACAATTCGGAGGCAGACGTAACGTTCCCGGGGTTAAGCATGAGCCAGTTGACGATCTCACTTTCCCAGATGCGATCATAAACATCATTCGGGTACCTGGGTGGGACATTTTCAAAAAATTCCTGTGATGCTCGCGTGGCATGTATAAAATATGCCACTTATCAAATAAAGTTTTCAAATGCACTTGCCACCAATCCGATTCCAAGGCCGTTCTCTAAATTGGCCTCCATTTGGGTGATTATTCGCTCGATTATCACTCATAACTTTTCTCGATACAATGTTGATTAAAAGGTTGGGATCAGTTCCCTAGAATCCTTAAAAACACCCGTTATTTTGACTCATTTGTCTCTCTTTATAGAGAAAGTCTTTTAATTTTAAGTATATAATTTAAATTAGAGCACCCCTAGGCTTTCGCCGTTGGCCGGGGTATCCCAATGGGGACTACTATCCCAAATTTCTTCCCCTCACTTACCTTTAAATGGCTTGTGGGGAGAAGACACCCCGAAATGTTCGTTTCAGGGTGGAGCCGTTTAAGGACTTGCTCAGGTTCAATCCGTCTCTCTTTATTGAGAAAGTCCTTTAATTTTAAGTATATAATTTAAATTAGAGCACCCCCTGTATAAATTGACCCTTTTGTTTTCTAGGTGTCAACAGTTTGGGTTTCCATGTTTCCTGAACCGACCCGAACATTGCCAAGGCATGTTTTTTCCCCTCGACCCTAACCACATAAGACCAGAACTGAAACCACGTCGGGTCGGTTCCTCCTTACTCTCTCTCTCTCCTCACCGTAACCCCGACTCTCTCTAACCATCCCCGTTTCTCTCTCCTCCCTTCCTTTATCCCCTCTCTGCAGCCATCCTCTTTTTCTCTCTGCTTTACAGGAAATTGGAGACTTCGACAACTGGAAGAAGATTAATGGATTTTGATTGCAAGAATATCAATCAAGCTTGATTTTCAGCACTCGGAGATGCAATCCATTCATTCTCTCTATTTTGTCTTCTTCGAGTAGAAGCTACAGGATTATAGCCTATCTTCATCTATCCACACATTGTTGTTAGATCGCTCGATCCTTCGCGATGCATGCCTCAAAGCTTTCACCACACCACATATAAGAGAAACCGGCAGTTTCCACTCTTGGACCCGATCAAGCGCAGAACCAGACCCAAATCGAAGGAAATGTGAGGAATCATCCACAAGACCGAAGAGACCTTCCACTTGGGAGGAGGAAGTCACAAGCAAGGTGAGCACAAGGTCAAGCGCGAAGAAGGCCTCACCGACAAGATCATGGACCAGCTTCACTGCGACAACCTTGTGCGAGGGCTGGAGGAGCGGCGGCGAGACAGAGGGAGACCAAGATGTTGATCGAGGTGCACATGAAGAGGATGGAGTCGAGAGCCTGCTTGGTAATCCAGGTGCAGACCACAAGGGGAAGGAGATACTGTAGAGGGCTTTGTTTTCTCTGTGAGCAACAGAGCATTTGGTTTAATGTTTCTCAGTTCGGTTCGGGTCCGAACCGTGGATATTGCCCTAAACGTTTTTTTCTTTATCTATTACCCGAATCGGTAGATGAGGTTCAGTCCGGTTTGGGTATTTCTGACAAGTTAGTATCAAGCGATAAGGTGGCATGTATATTGCTCTAACAGAGATGTTGGATAATACTTGAGCACTCTTGAGAATTTGACAAACGATGAAGGCTTTTCATTGATTCCGGATGCATCTAAAGTACGTGAATCCGAAAATATTTTCGATCTCTAATTTTTACTCAAGTATTCTGTGTACAAATTAATTTTTCGGAACTAATATGCATAACCTACAATAATGTTTTTTTTTCTAAATCTCTTAACACTTTAAAATTAAATTCAAATCTTTCTCGACATATTTAGATTATGCAAGAAAGATAACATATGCTTGCTCTTGTTTATTTCTGTAACAAAAAACAAAGTTAAAAAGAGAACTCACCTGATGGCAATATTTGACTTTCGTCCGATGTCGTATCTGCCATTAAGCCTAAAAAATCCTGATACAATCTGATAGAGAGAATTGTCCAAAGTTCTAAGTTCCAATGCCGAAATGAAGGGCACTCCTTGACCAATATTTACGAGGCACACTTGTATATCATCCCTTTGGGGCACATAGACAATTTCTCCGTGCATAGCATAGGAAGGATGGATCGTGGTCCAATAATTAACATCAATATATAAGTCAAATGTGGGAATTTGGTTCTTTTCATCATAGTTCTCATACCAAAATGATGCCCTAATCAAGTATGTGTTGTTCTTGCCTTTGTCCGGTCTTAAGGTGTAGCAGTTTCTCGTTCCATTAGGAAAGCTCCTTAAAGTCTCGTACATCCGCAAGTATTTCTCTTTGTTGTATATCGTGAATATCTGCTTGTTCTCTCCAGAGTCTATGAAGCCATCGTCCTTCACAAAATCTATGTTGATCGCCTCGTCTCTGTAGGAAGGTGCTCCACAGTCGATGCTTAAGAAACCTTGAAACTCAGAAAATGAAAATGGAATAAATAGTGGTTGTAGTTACAACTTTTTCTTGAAATAGAGTTAAATGTTCCATTTTAAATTGAGTCAATGTCAGTCGAGACCAATTCATAATCTATTTGTTTGTTTTTCAGACAGATAAGACTATGTTTTTTATTAGGCAAGATTTAGGACTCTCTTCGTTCTGTGATATAAAAAGAGCAATCAAGCATTTCTTTCAAATGAAGGTTTACATCACAAGAAATGGATCGGCAGGAGGACTCTAATCTCATTAGTTGCTTCTATTAAAAGAAATGTGGATATGGAACCATAGAATAAACTTAATTGTTGGTTATGAGAAAAGTATTGTGAAATTAAAATGGAATGAGAATTAAAATGGATTTAATCTAGAACTTATAATACAAGCGTGTATTTATTTAAAAGTGCAATTCTACGATACCGGAACGTGGTTATGGTTTAATAATTATAAAAGGTAATGGACATTATTCTAAAATTAGAAGTAATGAATTTAAATCATACTAACTATAAATAACCTAAATTATTTTGTTAATATCTATTTTATTGTATATCAAAATATATAGTCATATTGGGAGAAATGTCTGTATTATATTCTTGATTTGTGAGCTTGAAATGGAATAAATTAACATTCCCTCGCATGGCACATGGAATGACGGTTCCAGCAGAACTGAGGCAATTATGATTCCTTCCCTTATATTCACCGTTTCAAGGAAAGGGAAAAGAAAAGGTTTTGCTGGAGAAATGATTATGTGACAATATTTAGTCTATTATGGGAATAACAATTTATTACCACAAAAAATTAAGAGAATATTCTAAATAAGGATTTAAAGTGAACATTATTTCAAATAATGACTTAAAGTGTCATTCTTCTCTCAAATAATGACTTAAAGTGGTTATGGTTGTTTCAAATAATGGTATAATCTTGCTGGCTCACCGGCCGGCAAAATATTCCAGTCAATTAGAAGTATTTTCATCTAAACACACTTTTAATTTTAATTTGATTAAATTAGTTTTAAACTAATAATAAAAAAGACAAAAGTTTTTCTAAAAGCAAAAATAAAGGCGGTTGCCCCATCGCTGATGGGGCGGCGGCCACAAGCTGGAGGGAGCCCTCCCTCCCCTTTGTTTCTTTTTTTTTTTTTAATTTTTTAATGGAAAAAAAATAAAGAAGAAAGGAAAAAAATTTAAAAATTTAAAAGACGAAATTGCCTACCATGAAATGGTGAGTTCAAGCCATTCTTTGAGATTGATATGACCCATTTAAGCCCTTATTTAAAGTAAGATCTACTTCTTTAAGCCTTTATTTGAAACAATATTCACTTCAAGCCTTCGTTTGAGAAAATTATAGCACTTCATGTTCTTATTTGTAAGTCGGAGCCTCGTTGCGGCCAATGAGCTTTAGCACATGCTCAACCTCATTACCTGCACATATGCTTAGAGACAAGTCCTGGCAGAGCCAGATCTAACCCCATGGATGAAGAGAGACAATGGGAGATTTGTTTTAAAGTTAGGATATTTAAATCGTGATAAGTTTGTAAATTAATTTCATATGTTGATAACCAAGAATAACATGAACGCACGTCACCTGTCTCTTGGTTGTGGGGCAGCAACAAAACGGGCTTTACTAAAAGAATCGATGTATTTTCTTATGATAATTGATTCCTCTGTATTAAATGCAACAAATTACCGTCTTTCGAGCTCATACGAAAGATCTGAAAGACACTATCCCACTATAAAAAGGACTAGATCGATGGCAGACAATATATTATTTATTTTCACATGCGATTCTATGTGAAATTTATTATTTCTTGATTTTTTCTACAAGTAAACCTATTATTTCTTGAATGTTGAGTTGTGTCTTTTGTTTGCTGTAGTTGAACGACAGACAATATATTCTAGATCTCTCAACAGCTCAACCATATGAAGGTCATGAAACCAGTTGCAAGGGTTCAGAAATTCGGTATCTGTTTACCTGAATCAGCCCGAACAAAGTTATAATTAATATCATGGTTATTTTTCCAGAAGGTAAGACGGGAGAAACTTCAAATTCTGGTATACTGATTGGTGTCTCAGTTAGCTTATAAGGTTTTCATATGTGTTTGTGTATATATATATATATATAGAGAGAGAGAGAGAGAGAGAGAGAGAGAGAGAGACCTGGTTGGGCTTGAACCTGCAGCATTATTCCCGGAACTAGAGAAGCAATCCACGCACACATAATCATTAGCAAAGTTGATCTCTCCATTTTCGATCGAGAGAGAGAGAGAGAGAGGGGCTCTTGCTATATTGGCGTTGCAATGTGGAAGATGATGCGTGCGGCAACATTTATACGAGGTTTACTGGTACTAGGAACTCAGGTGTGAACAGAAAAAGAGAACAGTCCATCAGGGATAATTAAATTTAAGTGAAACCCTCATTTATTGTATAACTCATTTATGTTAGAAAATGTCCTTTAATATTTATCTTTTACAACTAATCATATGGTAAGATAATCCTGTATTTATGGTTAAATTTTTCGTGCTCCATTTAATTATGTTTTGCCTAATAATCCGCACAATGCGTGAGTTAATATCTAGTCATGAGACATTAGGCTTCCATTTTGATCTCCAACAAAATAAACCAAAACTGATAGTTTTGATATTTCGGAGCCTCATGTACATCAATACTATGATCTCTTAATCCAGGAAGAATCATCGGTGCATTGAGATAAAAGGTAAAGTTAGTCTGTGATTATTGGTGTCGTAAATCCACATCTATTGGTGCAGTATAAGACTTAGAATTTGGGTTGATGGATAGTCTCAAACTTCAGTATATAAATTATTAAATATGTATTAGAATGCTCATTGAGGTGTGTAAGTTAGATATTCTTTAAAAAAAAAAAAAAAAAGATTTGGTTTTAGTCATGAAAGGAGACGAAGACTCCCACGGCTAGGTCTTTGTTATTAATGATGAAAATTTTACTTTTTCAGTCACCCGTGAAAAAAAAAATGAAAATTACAGTGAAGATCTATATATATACATGAATTTGCGATTTAAATATGGATATTGACTTTGTATGTGTAATTAGATCATAATGTCACATGGTGTTGAGATTCAAGTGTAAGTTGTGTTCGGGATGTCTTAACATGTTGACATGTAAAAAGGGGAGATATGCCTTACTGGTATGGATCCCAAAATTTTGAATCATGGTGTGAGTGGGGAAACTAGCTAAGCATGAACCTGAGTTTTAATAAGAGAATTTCATTTTTATTTTTTGAATTAATATTATGAAAAATTTTAAATTTGTACATTTATAATAAATTTATCCAAAATTATTTTTATGATCATCAGAAATTCTAAATTGATAATCAATTTGTGGATTTTAGTAGTATTAGCCCTTATTATTATTATTTATTTATTTTTGCATGTAGAATGCTTCTTTCAATTAAAGTTAGGGGACTGAGTTAAGGGAGACTAATCATGTCGCAAACATTCTTACTCTACATAGTCGTCGTAGTCAACGTCATTTTATAGTCGTCATGGTTGTCGTCGCTATACTATTATTATTCACATTTTAACTTTTGACGTTTTTGCATATGAAAAGCTTCTTTCGAATCAAAAGTTGGCCGAGAGTAATCATGTCACCAATCCTTTTACTATTTATAGTCGTCCTTGTCATTATTATTATTATTATTATTATTATTATTATTATTATGCACTTTAGCAATCTATTTACATCATGTTTCACAAATTCAATCGCGAGGCTCATCACGGACGGTGGTCCCAAAGATGCAGTACCCAGCTCTTTTTTTTTCAAAGTTCAGTATGTTGCTTTTATCATCCTCTTTTTGGACCATTCAGAACAAAAAAAAGTAATGAGTAAACTTTTGAAATCTGGCCATCCTTTTGATGGTGCCCTTTCCTTGACCCGATTTGTTTGCCCATTTTTCTCGGTAAGTCTCTTTAACGCATAATAGGTGGAACAATACTGATAAATTCCGTCGGATGAGTTTTCATTAACCTAAGTTTCATACAATTTTCCACAGGCCTTTCTCCTTCGGCTCAATTAACATTAAACTAATTTTTTTGACAAATACTCCTTCCTTTCTAGAGCTATGAGAAGCATTTCTTTCAATTCGAAGTCCCTAAATTTAGCTTTCACATTTTTGCTCTAGTAAGAAAACTCCTTTCTTATGATTTTTCCTTGTGGATTGAATATCTAGGATTGGAAACACTTTAGTGTTGAGCGTTCAAGCAACTGTAACCTTCTTTTTGCTAATTATTGTGGAACAATCTCAATTTAATGTGGTTAGGTTTTATTTCTGCAATTTATGTATCATTTGGATCGTGTGTTTGTTCACACTTTTTACATTAGTTGTAAGGATTTATTATTGATCGATTATTTTGGAAATTTTGTCCGTACGCAATTATCGTTGTGGATTTTATTAAATTTGAGTTGGAGAAATTTACTGTCAGGAACGGTTTTAATCGATGGTGCATAAAGAAGTGTGTGATGTCAAAGCCATAGTGTTCAGATTTAGCATTGGAGGGAGATGATATATTTCCTCAAACTATGAAAGCAGAAGAAAAAGTTGATATTTTGAAAAAAGGCTAGGTGTATGATACTGCTGAATCTGGGGGATAATGTTTTGGTTGAAGAGATAAAATGGACGAGTGTAGATGCAGTTCGGGCGAAACTTGGAAGTGTTGTACATATCAAAATCTTTCTTGAAGAAACTTTTCTTGATTAAGCGGTTCTTCACTCCTAGATGATAAAGGAATGTCAATCTAGGATCACCTAAATGAGTTAAATAAAGTCATTAATATTCTGAACAATGCGGATGAGAAGATATCTTACTAATGGCAGACTATGATATTGCTTTATTCTTTATCCAATTCTTATGAGTAATTTTGTGGTTATCTAACAAGAGGAAGTGAATTTTGCGCTATTTTCCAAAAGAATGACAGAAGAAATTGTAGGGCAACGAAAGCAGTAGTGGCACTACCGATGGCTTGCAGGTCAAATGCAAAAACTCAAAGATGGGTTCTTATAAAAGATGCGAGTCTAGTTTGAAGTTTAGAGTAACGAAAAAGCCGTTAAGATGTTACGATTATTAAAAAGAGGGGCACATTGTAACCATAGCTAAAGAAAGTAGAGAGGTTGGAGAGCGACGTGAAAGTTGCCCGAGCCATAGGGGAGGAGTTGTACGTTTTGAGCGGGACTAGTAGTTCGACCATAGAGGAGTGGATCATGAATTCTAAATTCACATATCACATAGCATCACATAGCATCACATAAGGATTGATTTTCAGAATATTTATCTATTGAGGATGTCAACTTATTTCAGACTCTCAAGCTTTTAAGATTTTCATAGGTGTGCTGATGTAGGTGAAGTAGGAAAGCAGTCTCTACTACTTTTAAGGACTGATAATTATAGGCTCAGCTCCTATAGTTTCATCCACATGTTTGAGAGAGGTACGAACATTTTGAGCGAGCAGAGTCTTCGGTGTGGGCATGAAATTTGGAAGATGGACTCTTGCAAATTTTGCGCGTTTGACAAGTAGCAGCTCAGCACAGTAGTTCACAGGACTAAGGTACAATAAATGCAGGGTACCTTCTTTTAACTGAGGGGCCCCACAAGTTTGAATAAATGTAATTTATTGTACCTTAGTCCTTGATTGCTTTCTTCACGCGTGAACGATCCCACGTGAAGAAAGCAATCCATTTGTCCAGACTTTTTAAGCTTAAATAATGGAGAAGACTTGACTTACACTTGAATCGATGGAAGAACACGTAATGGAAACCCATGTGAATCACCTTTGTTGATGAGGACAAGATTTGTGTTGTCCCATCACATTATTAAAGTTGTTTGGACATGTGTTTTCCAAGTAAAAAGATGATTTCGACGGGGCACTCGAGACTGGGTAAAATCAGACTTAAGTTAATGTTTTACTATTTTTTCTGAATAATCTTCGCACTAAGTCCAATATGATGTGAATTCATAAGAATAGATTTCCTTTCTTACGCTAAAAAATAAGTTCAAAATTCTCCATTTTTCTACTTTATTTGGAATAATGAAGAAAGTGCTGCTCTTAGCTTGGTTGTGCTTATGGCTTCCGACTTTTTAAAGTGAAAGATTCTGAAGAACAGAAACCCTAGGTAGTCGTCCTCCTAGCTAAAGTTCTTTGGATAGTAAAAAGACGAAAGTAGAAATATAATATGAGGGTGGTCAAGTCATCAACGACTTATCCATTTGTGATAATGATTTCTTTTCAAATTGTTGGTGTTTCATGCCAACCTCAAATGATGAATTTACGCATGACTATGGGGTACGTACTGATCTTGAGGTGACTTGAGAAAGTATTGACTTCTACTACCATGCTGCAAATCAAGTGTACATAATTTCTCATGCTTTGTATTAGGAAAAAAAGTCACAAAAACTCTTAAATTAAGTTTATTGTGACACATTTACCTTAAACTTCGTTTTTGATATAAAAAATCTCAAATTATATCTACTATAACTATCGCGACTTACCCCTCGATAGGGAGGAAGATAGATTTAGAGGTATTGCCTAACCCTAGTTTTAAACACATGCACTCCCAAGCCTATACCCCGTGTGACATTGGATATTCAATTTTGATTCGATTAATCCCATATGGATTTCCACATAAGGAGTTGCCACTAATATATTAAGGTTGATTAGAAATCAAGTGAGACATGTGATTGTATCTCACTTCCTACACAATTAAATAATTTAGGGTCAGAGACTTAGTTATACCAATTGATCAACTAGTGCAATTTTGGTACATAATCTTATTAATTTGTCAAACAGTTTGAATTGATTTTAAACCTATCCAATAATATGTAAAGCGATAATGGGAATGCGCAATAATAATCAATAATCAATAATCAAGGAAGCATTAAATATGTTACAAGAGAAAACAAGAATCTAATGCTATGAAATAAGGAACATGCCATTCCTAATTAGGCTAAAGGACAACCTTAATCAACATACTAAAAATGTGAAATCAGGAGCATTGGTCTCAAAAAGGAATATTAAAACCCTATTGTAAAGCCTTTAGAATTTGTTCAATTTTAAGCACCATTTTTTTTATTGAGGATTTTCATACATTTGAATAGAAAACTACTCAAAAGCTAATTTTTAAGCTTTTTCATGACTTTTAGAAGAAAAAAAGAATTTTCGGAATTTTTTAATATTTTAGTATCTTTTTTAAAATAAATATTTTCATTATTTTTTAATTGATAATACGAAAATAGGGACGGGATCAGAACTTGAGCTGTTCGAGAACATGCTTTAAACGGGGTTACTACTTAGGCCAATTTTAATTGACACTTCAAAAGCCCACTCTCCCTAAAGCAACACAAAGCCCATTACTCAAGCCCTTTTTCCTTTCATGACTATTTCAGCCCAAGATTCATTAAGCCTAAATGAGCCTAAAGTCCAGTATGCCTAGCTAAGCCCACAACACTCACTCCTCTTGACCCCCTCCTTCTCTGTTCTATTTCAACATAACGCGAGAAGAGTGACGACGCTCAAGCATGACCGAACGCCAAGCTTCGCAGTGAATGAATTAATATGCGCCCATCACCGGACTTCAATCACCAGACCGATTTACCATCAATTTTCACTTCTAACACCAGACGGTTAACACCCATCCACCCATAGCAAGTCAGCAACTAACGTCCCTCGTCCCGGTCGGCCTCCACCTCGACTCACCGTCGAAAAAGCAAATCTACTTCGTCACTCTGGCCAGCCATTGCATTAGACGGAAAATACACAATACGCACAAAGAAACGACACATCAAGCAACGGATCAAAGAAAAACTACAAATCCGCGTCTAAGGACCAATGAACACCCAGAATCAACCCAAAATCAGAGGAGTTCTAAGCGGAATCCAGTTCGAGCATTTCATCGAACAGGAGAGGTGCATTGGCTAAAAGAGAAAAAAAAAACGAATGGACTGAACCCAAACTCGTGCCGACTCATGCCATCAACAAGAAATGACCCCAAAAAAGAAAAAAGAAAAAAACACATCACACGTACGGATGGGGACCGGAACTCGCGCTAACCGGACAAAGGCGACCCCGGTCCGGCGAGCACGAAAGAGGGCAAGACGAGGCGTAAGAAGGTAAAAACAGGGGCGTGCGATAGTACTCTCCACCCGGCTCGGCGGCGACGGGCGGTGGGCGAGCTCGGTAGATCGCGCTACGTCCGTTCGTCTCGCGCGTCTCCGAGGCGGGACCCTCGGGAAATCGACCCGACCGGAGGAAAATCAAGAAAAGAATGAGAACCCGGATCTACCGTGGGCTCGACGCGGGAAGTGGGGCGACGTCGGTGGGATTTCGGCCGGGGTTCAAGCGTATCCGTCGCCGGAGGAACCCTCTCGCTCTCAGCCCCGCTCTCTGCTCTCTCTCTCGCTCTCCTGGATCTCTCTCTCCGGACCCCCTCGTCCGAATCTCCTCCCTTGCTCGCTCTCCTCTCTCCCTTTTAAGTCACCCAGCGCACATGGCCTCCTGCAACCCCAGCTGTTGCTGCCGCTCTGCCCCCGACCACCAACTCCGGTGCGACGCTCGCGCCTGTCTCCTCTGCCTCTGTCCTTGGGTCCTCTCTCTCCTTTTTTGCGGAATGCGTGAGAAGGTGAGGGAGAGGAGGAAGGAGAGGCCGGCTTGGGCTGAAAAGAAAGAACAAAAATGGGCTGGGCAAGGCCCAGGCGGGAGTGAAAAAGAAAAGAAAAAAATTGGCCGGGGCGGCCTGCCCCCGGCCCGGTCTCGCTTTTCCCCTTCTCTCTCTCTCTTTTTAATAAAAAAAGTTATTATCATATAATAATTTTTAATAATAATTTTTTAAATATTTTTCTTAAATTTTTAATACTAGTAATGCAAATGCTCCTAATGTCTATATGATTTAGTGAGAATTTTTGCTAGGGTTTAAAATTTAATCCTAATTTTTATGTAATTGATTAATGATTAAACGGATTGCCAAAAATTTAGGTATCAAGACTTCGTTAGATGATTTTTCTGTCAAAAAAATGTAATCAATGTAGACAAATTTTAATATGTCACATAAGTGCAAGTTTTAAATTTTTAGTGCCACAAAAAATACATGGTATTTATGTCAAAATGAAAATAGTTTAGGTTTTTGGTGGCTTTATCCCTTCTTTTTATGCTAAAACAGTTTTCCAATATTTTTTTTTCATGTCTGAAAAATATGGATTTTTTCAATAACAATAAATTTCAATAGTTATTGGTGAGTGTTGGAAAATGTTGATTAAAAAATTATCGGTAACTTTTTTTTTCTAGGTTACTTGTTGGTAATTTACCAACACTTTGATAAAATAATAATTATTTATATAATATGTAAATTAGGAATATCTATACTAATCTGCCAACTTTTTATCTACATAACTCATGAACATTTCAAGTTTATTAACTTTTATGCAAAATTATCGATCTAAATTATCGACTAATTTTGGGTTACCAACTCTCATTTAAGTTGTTGTCCAATGTTTTTATAGTTTCCGTTTGAATTTACCAACTTTTTAATTGATTTATCAGCTTTTATATGCCTTGGTTAGAGGGCCGTTTACTAACTCTATAACCAACTTAATTACTGCGACTCGCTAAATTTTGTTCCATTAAATTACAACTTAATATTGGGCTTTCAAAATGAGTTACCATAATTTAGTTAGAAAATTTAAGCCATCGATGATAAAGATAAATAAAAGTTAGTAAATGATATAGGGAATTTTTTTTTGTTAGAGACAAAAATTTGTAATTTAAGAAAAGACAAAATAACATTGGCAACTGACTTAGAATAAGGAAAGTTGGTAATCACTCTAATTGAGATTGGTAATATTTTAAAAGAGTTGTTATGTCTAAAAATTTAGTAAGTAAGACAAAAGAAAGTGAGAACTCTATAAATAAGTTGGTAAATAAATAAAAACTAAATGTTAGTAAAGCAACTCAAATGAGAGTTGGTAAACCAAAATTAATTGATAAATTAATAAAAAAAAAAGTTGTGTTGAGTTGTGGGTCATACTTCTCGTTAACATGAAGGCATGGTGGCCTGCCTCCCAGTGAGTGGGCCGGGGTCAATGTTTAATGCATGTTTTTCTTGGTCTAGTTCAATTTATTTGTTCCATTGGAAAAGAGGAAGTTGACTGAGGGTGTCACAAGCACAAAATGCTTTGTTTTTCCTTTCATTCATCTAGGTACTAAACCTATTCATCGTTCTAAAAACAGTAAATACTCAGATTACTTGTTATAATTACAGTCAATCAAAAAATGCTTGGACCGATTGCGAATTCACATGTCAACTTCTACCTATCTATTCACATTTCTCGAGTGCACTTGGTTGATTTCATAATTTAGCTTCACAGCTTAAGCTAGTATAGACAATATTCCCATGGTACACAGAATTTCTCATTCCACGGTTGTCTTTCTTGGGGACATTCCTTAAATTTTGTATTAGAAAATGAACTTTTTTTTTTTTTTTCGGTTCGAGGTAAACATGTAATTTTGGCCGCAAGATTCTGAATCACCGTTGTAAATTCATATAACTGGTAACCTGTTGATTACTAACTGTAATTTAGGAAAAACATGAACGATTCACAACCATCAATGAAGTTGACTATGTTGAAAGATAGTGCTCACTCAATATCTATAATAACACAGACGAGAATAGCCTCTGGGTATTCCGATCTTTTACACAGACAGAAATTCAAAATATAGGAAGACTTGATTTTAGTCCTGGGAGTTGCCAAAGTTTCACAATCGACGGGACGAATGCTAATGGATCGAATGAACTGCCCTTACCGGGGTGCATTATCTAATTCAACTTCCAAGGAGGCCGCTTCTATATGCTCCTCTTGATTTCCGTCCACATACTTGTGCTTGAATGCCAGTTCAATCGCCCTCTTCAAATCTGTCAGAACACGATTTATGTCTGGCCTTGCATCTGGTTTTTGTTGTGTACAAGACTCCGCAACCTTCGCTGCTATCTCGGCTGAGTCGATGTCGAATTTTTCTTCCACCTTTGGATCGATAAGTCCGCGTATATTTCCATTTTTGAACTTCGGAATCGCCCATTCACATATGTGCACGCTTTTTCCATCTCCACTTGTATTGATTGCTGGATGTCCTGAAATTAGCTCAAGAAGCACAATCCCAAAACTGTAGACGTCACTTTTCTTGTTTAATTCATAAGCAAATGGTTTATACTTGCACAACATACTATAAGAACATGGATTGTTGGATTTTCTATGAGAATAGAGATTGAGAACCATCTTAACAGTATTAAGTGTAAGCCGTTACTCAGGGGGCAGGTAGGCAGGAGTGCCCCAAGGACTAGTTGACATGTAAGAACCATTTGCAGCTGCCAATGGTCTCGACAGACCGAAGTCGGATATTTTGGCTTGCATCTTTTCATTTAACAAGATTATTGACACTTAAATTTTGGCAACCCGTTTAGTTATTTATCGCATTAAAAATTAGGGAATAATTTTATCCTTGAAAAAAATATTAATTACATAGCATATAAATTTAGGTGTATTTTTTTTTAATTTGTATTTTGTGCATTTATTTATTGGACCGGTCGCGAATGAGTTGAAATTAGTGGTTTTGCATGTAGAATGCTTCTTTCCAATTCAAGTTGGGGGAGAGTGATCGTGTCACAAATATTCTTACTGTTTATAGTTGTCGTGGTCGACGTCATTTTATGGTCGTCCAAAGATGCAGTACATTGCTTTATCGTTCTCTTTTTTGGGCCATTCAGAAAAAAAGTAACGAGTAAACTTTTGAAAATCTGGCCATCCTTTTGATAGTGCCCTTTCCTTGACTTGAGTTGACTTGAACATCTCTCTCGGTAAGTCTCTTTAACGCATAGCAAGTGGAACGGTATTGATAAATTCCGTCAGATGATTTTAAATCAACCTAAATTATTAGAGAAAAATTAGTCAAAAATCATAAACCTATTATATTTTGATCATTTCAATTGTAGACTTTTTAATTTTGTTAATTGAGTCATAAATATTTTTCTTGTTTTACTAATTGAGTCAAAAACATTTTCACATTTTATTAATTGAGTTTATTTGGCCAATTTTAACTAAAAATTACTAATATAGACGTTGACTATCTTACATGATACAACCAGCGTTGATGTTAACAATTTTTATGATATATGAATTTTTTACTTTTTATTTTCCTTTTTTTCCAAGCTTGGCAAGGGTCGAAAAAAGGAAAAGAAATAAAAAAAAGAAAAAAAATGAAGAGAAGATTTTAAAAAATAATAGTGTCAGATTGTCCAGGCGCATTTTACTTGGACACTCAATCCAACAATGTGGTTTTCAATCCAAACATGTTTTAATCCCTATTTTGAAGTCCTTATAAGTCACAACTTGCAACAACCCTAGGGATCTGAGTATGTCCTTATATTGCTCTCATCCTCTTTAGGGTTTATGCTCGGCGGAGGATGGGGAGCCTTCATTCCTAGGTGAGAAGCAAAATAAACTTGGGAAATTGGGCTAGGGGGAGAGGGAGGTGCACCCTCATCAATAAGGGCGCACATGACAATATTTTTCTGAACAAAAATCAATTTATGGGCAAAAATTGATTTCTCTATTTCTATTCCCTAGACGAGTTTTTAAGTGAAAAAACACGTTTGATAACGACTCAAAATTTATATTTTTGAAGTGGAAATTTGTTTGATAACATAATAAAATTTTTATTTCTTGAGGGGGAGAGGGGCTGGCATCCAATGCTCCTCTGCCGACATCCGGTGGCTGGTGGCTAGCGTCCAGCATGCCACGGACGGCGAGTAGATGGCAAGTGGCGACAAGAGTAAACGATAAGAAGAGTTTTCATTTTTCATTTTTCACTTTTGTTCCAGAAATAGAAAAGTTTTAATTTTTGATTTCTGCTCCAAATATATTTATGGAATAGAAATCTATTCTAAAAATAAAAAAATGAAATTTACGAGCACAACCAATAATGGTCAAATTCTTCTATGTATGAAGTTAAACCAGCGGGAAAAAAATCCCAAATAATAAGTCTGATTGGATATGCATGCACGATGCCCCATTGACAAAGCTGTTCCTTGTGGGGAAGAGTACTCCTGATCACAATGCACTCACGGCAAGATCTAGAGCATTGTCAAATTAATTAGACCATTTTAAAGCAAAAATCACTTTTATTTTCTTCAATCCAAGTATATGGGATGCAATCTTTTCCATTGCGGAAGTCAAGAACTTGCCACGGCATTCGTGGATAATTTTTACTCCTCTTTTGGGGGCCAAAAGAGAAGTGCTTTGGCTTGAGCAAGAAAAGGCAGTGGACGGATTCCCTGATGGAGAACAATAAGAAAATGACTTCTGCTTCAATAATGCACACCGCTCTCCCATTATAGACATCAATGAGCAAAAAGTTTTGCTTTAGTAAAAGTGAGTTTTGCTTTCACATTTCCCAATTGAAAAGATGGCAAAACCATTTCATGCGTCAAGAAAAACAATTAAAAAATAAAAAAGAGATTGTCATGCAAAATTTTTGTCATGGAAACTTTTTACTCCTCTTTTGGGGGCCAAAAGAGAAGTGCTTTGGCTTGAGCAAGAAAAGGCAGTGGACGGATTCCCCCGTGCAAAACAATAAGAAAATGACTTCTGCTTCAATAATGCACACTGCACTCCCATTAAAGACATTAATGAGTAAAAAGTTTTGCTTTAGTAAAAGTGAGTTTTGCTTTCACATTTCCCGATTGAAAAGATGGCAAAGCCATTTCATGCATCAAGAAAAACAATTAAAAAGAAAAGAGATTATCATGCAAAATTTTTGTCATGGAAAATTTTTCTTTTCAAAAAGTATAAAAAAAGAATATGAGAGTGGAGTCATCCAAAGTTAAAAAAACGTTTAAATAAAAGCATGAAGCACAATTATTTTCTCAAAAGAAAACTATGAATGAATGTTATCTTGGGGGCTGAAATGACTATTGACTAATTCAATCTCAAATAAAAGACTAGCTGGCCAAATCCTTGCCAGGCAACAAGTATGTGCATCTCACGTGCCATTTTCCAAGCCACGGTTGGGGGCATTGGAGCATTTGTTTTTTTCTTTCTTCTTTTTACTTTTCCTTGTTGCGACTTTCCCAGCTGTAAACCGTTAGAGAAAGCTAATTGATTACTAAGCTTACACTTAGTGCAGACTCTCCCAAGCCCATGCTAATTGTAACTTTGAGGGGTTTTAATCTAATCATCTAATAATGCAAATGCAATTCAATTTGGAGTAGTCACTAATCCATAATGGGTCAATTAGAAACTTAAGCAATTTATGAACAAGATATTCATGTAAACGAGGACTTGGTTATGTTAGGTTAAATATAACGCCATTTCGATATCTTTTCTCTTTATTCAAAAATATTTTGCAAGTAATTTGAGTCAATTTTAAGCCTAACCACTAACAACATGTGAGAGATGATCATGTGGGCCTACAAACAAGAATTTAACACTCAACAATTTGAGCAATTATTAAATTACTTGAGGAGATAGAGAAACCTTGGTGTGCTAAGCAAAGTTCCAATGAATGTTTTACAAAATATTAATTGATGACCAAGGAACGATTTGATGTATGCATGGCTTAGACATGATTTCTAGATATGAACAAGAGATGCCAATTCACTCTTTTTGCATTTTTCTTGTTTAACAATAACATAATTAAATTAAATGCTATGACTATGTGAATTCTAATTTAGCATGTATTGATGAACTAACATGAAATCTCGAATGATATGTATGCTACATTGGAAAATTTGCATAAATTATCCAAAAAGACTTACATTGGAATTTCGCATAGAGTTTTATGACTCAATTATAAAGATTGAATTGGTTTATGTACAATAAGTTCATAATTAATTTAGTAAAATTTTCCCTTCTCTGCTGATGGCAATGGGACTTGTGCAATGTACGACATACAACAACCAACAAGAAAAATGTATGCATGGAGATTGCCAAGATGTTTCGCTTGTAAATAATGGAGGGGACTTGTCTTGCACTTGGATAAATGAAACAAAAGGCAAAACAACGACCAACTCAGTGGATACAAACTAGGGGTGAGCAGCGGTCTAGGGTCGACCCTGGACCAACCCTGGACCGGCCCAACCCTGCCGGTCCTGGTCCGGTTCCCAAGGGGACTGGGTCGGTCCTTGGTCCTGAAATTCCAGGACCAACACTGTGCGGGTTGGTCCTTGGTCCTAAGAGTTTTGGGTTGGTCCAATCCTGGACCAACCCTGTATATTATATTATATTATATTATATTATTTATAATTCTCTTATATATTCAAACCTAAGTAAAATGTTTGTTATATTATATTATATTGAAATGTTCTATCAATAGTACTAATAGTAATTTCAATTTAAAACTTTTGTTGATTATTAATTAAGTGTCGTTTGTTTTGTTTTCAGGTGTTTAGAAGTTCAAGTGAATTAACAAGATGTGAAGTTATATATTCATGGTTTATATTAAGTATTTTGAACTTTTTATGGTTTAATTGTATTTTACTAATGAATTTCAACTGCACTTTGCTTTTCAATTTGTGTCAAATGGTAGAAGTTTTTAAAGAGTAGAGTAGTACTGCAGTTGCTACGGTGATTTGCTAGTCAAGTGGTGTGAAGCTCATTTTTTGGTTGAGTGGACTTTACATGATCAAATTCAGGAAAACGCTTTTGCATATGATGTTATGAATATTAAAAATAGATGATTACAAGAATTTTCCATCTTGTCCCATATCTCGATGAGCGGTTAGCAGGTACGAAATTTTTATTATTGTGTCATCTTAAATTTGCTAAATATGTATTGGTATTTATAGTTTAGTTACACAATGTCGCATTATTGATGAATGTGTAATTTGAATTTGTAAGTTTACTTTTGTAGGGAGTATAAAAAATAAGACGAAAAAAATTATCGATCGTTCCCGGGTTGACCCTGGAACCGGACCGAACCCATTGGGTCGGTCCGGTCCTTGGTCTCAGGCTCAATAGGGTCGGTCCTCGGTCCTAAAAATTGAGGACCGACACTGTACGGGTTGGTCCTAGGGTTAGGGGGTGGCCCGGACCAACCCGGACCATGCTCACCCCTAATACAAACTGGCCTCACTTTTTTTAAAACTGCTTTTCCCCCCTTATTAGGTTGTCGTATGATAAAATAAAGTATGTCGGAGAATACTTTCGTCACGGAAAAACAGATTTTTTGATGTGGAATATGAGAGTGTGGGTCATCAAGAGTCATTTCATGTTGGCAATGTGATGATGACTTGATCTTTGCTTTTCATATTCCACCAACTCCTGCACAATTGAGTTATCAAATTATTCAAAATACTTGATCGGATAAAAACGTCATATGATTTTATGCCAAGATATTTTGTTTGAATAGACGAATCAAGAAATATTTAATCACTGTTTCTATATTATGTATCTTTAAACTTCACTCTTTAGATGTATTCTAGTCCACACAAATTGGTGGATTGTCACATATACAAGTCTTCAACAAATGATGCGAGTGTAATTTCATCTTGTGGTTTTTTCTTCCTTTTTTTGGTTGTAATTTCAATGAACTTTGTGTTTTGCTTCACTCTCATATTTTATTACTTGTTGCCTAACTTGGAATTCCTTTTTTTTTTTACTAAAGTAAAGTACGTAATAAATGTGGAACATAAGTCATTCCAATCAACGTTTGGCGAGAACAACAGAGTCATTTTTTTAGCCTTTTTCTAAAGAGATTTAACTATATATATATATATATATATATATATATATATATATATATATTTGTTTGGATGCAGAAAGCTTTCTTTCAATAAAAAATCTTAAGTAGGTGAAAAAAAATTCTGAAGGTATCACCACATAAATTTTTATGATACGCTGTTCTTGTACTTCATAATACAACGATGTATTTATGATGCAGTATATCAATTACAACGTGTTATGATATTTTTGTTTTTAGTTACGACGACTAGTTATCTTATCATATGTCATAACAAATGCATGGTAGAAGTTTTTGTGGGCTCATACCAGTTATTAGCCTTACCCAAGTTCACACGTTTGATAAAATGTTTTATCATAGAATAATAAAATATTTTAAGACAACTTTTTCATCTTGTTTAGTGACTTGTAAAGTCATTTTCTGCATACATATATATTAGATTCGCGAAATAGTAGGAAGACCATTTAATTACCTTGATGATACTAATTCTTCAAACTTATTTTTAATTCACAATATCTTGATTTATAATGATAAATGAAAATTTAGGGGCCAAACAAATTACAATTCTTCTTATTAAATGGCTCTTATGTAAATAAGTCAGAGGCAACATGGTACGGCACATCAAGAGTATTACAAAAGTTGCCATGCGCTTGTATATATTTTTTATTAGCTTTTTTTTTAACCAACTGTTTATTAGCCTTCATTCCCACGCATTTCACATGCTAAATAGAAATTATTTATCAAAGACATTCATTATTTTTCTACGACTCCGTTCGTTTCATGGAAAATAATTTCTGGAAAAACGTTTTTCAGATTTTCCAGCATTTGTTTAACGGAAAACGAATTCATTGGGGAAAATATTTTCCATGAAAGGAAAAAAAGTCTTTTATATTAGTGGAAAACATGGGAAAACATTTTCCTCACTTGATCTTTCTTATCTCACACATCTACAAATCTTCACTTCCTCCTCTCTTTTTTTTTTTTTCTTATTTTCTTTTTTTATTCAAACACCATAAAATATTGTCATTTTCCTAGAAAATGACTTCTAGGAAAATGTTTTCCAAAAATGACTTATTTTCCGCCAAAGGAACGGACCCTAAAAGTTATTTTATCTCGCTTAGCACTATTAGTGTTTTTTTTTTTTTTCTGTGTATACATATATATTAGATTCCCAAAGGAGTTGAAGAAACAAAATTTGCACAACTATCATGATTTAGCTTCATGGCTTAAGCTAGTATAGACGATATTACCATATTACACATAATTTCTCATTCCACAGTCGTCTTTCTTAGGGGCATTTCTAAAATCGGTCTTGGAAAATGGACTTATATTTCGTTTGTGGTAAACATGTAATTATGAATCACGGTTGTAAATTCATGTAATTGGTAACTAGCTGATCAAGTTACTAGCTGTAATTTAGGAATGACGTAAACTATTTACGACCATCAATAAAGTTGATGAAATTGAAAGATAATGCTCCTGTAACACTTACAATGAAACAGACAGGAATAGCCTCTAGGCATTCCAAACTTATGTACAGACACAAATTTGAAATATAGGAAGACTTGATTTTAGTAGTGGGAGTTGCCAAAGTTTGACAACTGACGTTGACGCATACTAATGGATAAAATGAACTACCTTGCCGCGAGTGCACTATCCGATTCAACTTCCAAGGAGGTCGCTCCTATGTGCTCCTCCATGCGCATAGTTGGGCTTGGATGCCAGTTCAATCGCCCCCTTCAATTTTGTCAAAACATGATATATGTCCAGCCTTGCACCTGGTTCTATTTGAGCACAAGACTCTGCAACCTTTGTTGCTATCTCGGCCGAGTTGATGTCGAATTTTTCTTCCAACTTTGGATCGACAAGTCCACGTGTATATCCACTTTTGAACTTTGGAATCGCCCATTCACGTATACGTCACTTTTCTTGTTTAATTCATAAGCGGATGGTCCGTAGCTACTCAACATACAATAAGAGCCCGGACTGTCGGATTTTCTATGCATACAGAGATTGAGAACCATATCAACAATATCGTGTTTAAGCCATTACTTGGGGGGAGGTAGCCAGGAAGGCCCGAAGGATTGGTTGACTTATAAGTGTCATTTTCAGCTGCCAAAGCTCTTGAAAGACCAAAGTTGGATAGTTTGGCTTGCATGTTTTCATTCAACAAGATATTTGAAGCCATGATGTCTTTATGGATGATGGGCGGAACATAACCATTATGGAGATATTCCAAACCTGCAATTCTTTGAAAATTTCCTTTAAGCATGGCAAATGCTAAGCGGGGAAAAATTCACTGTTCTGCACATCTCATTTATATACCTTAAGCTACGTCTACTGAAAATCGTAGTCTCCTATCCCAAGTCAAGACACTTGGCTTGGCCCCTGTTAAACCGACATCCTTGCATTGCGTTTAAAAAAAAAGGAATGCTTTGTAGGATTATTCTAGAGAAAACAAGAACATGTAAGAATATGATAAAGTACCTAATAAGTGTTGTTGTAGATTTCCGTTAGCCATGAATTCATATACTAATGCTTTATTTTTGGAGTCCTTACAATATCCAATAAGGGAAACCAAGTTTCTGTGGTAGACAGTCCTTTAGAATTGTGCCTGCGATATCATGAATGTGCATTTCATATTCGACATTGCTGTAGCATGGGGTTGAATTGTCAAAGAAGCATATGATGGAATCATTCTATCTAACCTCAGCTCAAAATTGCTTGCTTTCCTGCCATGATGATTTAGAGAGCACCTTCACGGCATATTGTCGACACCTAAATTTTGACGAACCCATTTAATTATTCATTAATTGCATATAAATTAATGATTAATTTTTAATTCTTAAAAAATAATTTTCACTAAATTGTATAGCATATAAACATTAGAAGCATTGGCATTAATAGTAATAGAATTTCTAAAAAAAAAAAACTAAAAAATTATTATTAATTTAAAAAAAGAAGTCGTGGCCAGGGCTGGGCCTGCCCGGCCCCTTCTTCCTTTTTCCCTTCCTTTTCTATTCTCTCCAACTGGGCCGGCTCACTTTCCTTTTCTTTCCTGGCCCGGCCCCCATCTCCCTTTCTTTCCTCGTTTCCCTTCACGCCTCTGCAGAGAACAGAGGACGGAGGAGGACGAGGAGGACCGAGGAAAGAGACGGGGAAGACAGGGCGAGCGTCGCGCCGGAGTTGGTGGTCGGGGGCAGACCGGCAGCAACAGCTGGCGTAGCAGGAAGCCATGCGCGCCGGCTAGAGAGCTTAAAAGGGAGAGAAGGAAAGCAAGACGTGAGCGGGGGTGTCGGAGAGAGAGATCCGAAAGGGAGTTCGAGCGAGAGCAGCCGAGAGAGCGAGAAGGCCGAAATTTAGCCCCCGCTGAGCGTCGTCCAGCCGTCCTCGACGCAAACCGGCGCAACGGAGCTTGCGGTTCCCCCCTTCTTCCACGTCCTTCGACGTTGGTGAGTTGAGTTTGGGTTTCGATCCGTCGTTTTCCCGAGGATCCCGGCTTGGCGACACTAAGACGGCCGGCCATAGCTAGATGTGTGTTAAGACCGGCTTCCGGACGTCGTCGCCAAGCCAGGTAGGGGCCTGCGATTGAGTGCTCGTTCCTTCTTTTCTTTTTTCTTTTTTTAGCTGCGTCCCGCTTGATTTTAAAGAGCTAAGCAAGCTCGATTTCCTTAGTCCTCAACCGCGTCGGACCCGAATGAGTCGGTTTCTCTTAAGTTCGAACGTTGCTCGCTGATTTCTCGAGTTTGGGTGTCAGTTCGAGCTATGAAGAAGTCTATATTCGTTCTCCAACGCGCTGCCCACTACGCGTTCGGAGAAATGCCCGAACAAAGTCCGTCCAGCTTGGTCTCAGACTCTGACTTGTTTAGGAGGGGCATTCGAATTTGTTCCTTTCGGTGCACGATTGTTCTTGATCATTGAGTGCATTCTCAGTAAAAAATTTCGTTCCCATTGATGATAAAGCAATCTGTATCATACTGCCTGTCGGAGACATATTTTAATTTTGCAGATCCACTCAGTGTATTGTACCAAAACAAAAGTAGTATGTCGCATACAGAAACCTCATATTTAGGCTAGATTAGTAAGAGAAGCCATTATAAAGGAAGAGAAACCTCGCTTTTGAGAGAGAGATAGATTTGCCAGGGAAGAATGGAGGGAGACCTTTTATCCTAGTGTCCACCTTTGAAATTCCGTGCTAGTCTGACCTGCCAGATTAAGATTTATCTAACACCAAAAACCATTGAAGGGACAAGTTGGCCTCTTGCACTGGTATGGGAAACACTTATATGATCAATGTTCTTATTTTCGGCTTTCTCTTCATCTATCGAGTTGCTTGGATTCGTACACATTACAGCTGGAGATTTGTGATCCGAGAGTCGTCAGAGAGTTCTGCAAGTGTCCAAGTGAGTGACATGAGTTGTATGAGTGAGAAATCGTAAGTGTAAGTGCGGTCTTCATTTGCGGCTGAGTGTATCGTTTCTCTACGTACTCTCATCGAAACTGGTATGTTCAAGTTCATGAAATAATGCTTTTTCTTACTGCGCCCGCCAATCTATACACTCGATAAGGGACATCACAGCTTTCTCAACCCGACATTTGATATCAAAACCATGTCACCATACCCAACAAGTGGTATAGAGCCACGCTTCCCTACTCTACACGATCTAGTCGTGAAGTTCTAATATTGTGCCCTTTCTGACTGAATTGCATGCAAGCTACACCTATATCTCCATGCGCAGTTTGAAAAACGAAAATATAGATACCATATAACTAAAGTACTTTTTCTTCCCGACATATCTGGGATTGAAGAGAATTATTTTTTTACTTGTGTAAATATGGAATGGTAGAAATACAGTTGATGAAAGAGAAGAAAAAAAAAACATACTTTTATTGAGGCAGATGAACAATAAAAGTGATAAAAGTTGTGTACGGCGTTCACTTTAATACCAAAATTTTCCGTAAAATCAATTAAGTGCTAAATTGGAGAAAAATGATAATTAGGTGTCAACATGACAAAAATGATATGTGGCTTTTATAATTAGAAATTTTATATAACTTACCATATTATTTAAAAAATCTAGTTCGCATGGCATTTTCACGTGATGTGCTTGGTATTGAAGTGATTGATTTTTAATAATGACTAACACTAAAGTGATGACTTTACAATTTTTTAGACAACATCGTTTGTGAGTTATATGTTAACTGGGCACGCTGGTGAGCCACATAGGACTGAAAAATTAATAAAATATAGTTATGTTGAATTTCTAGCTACCTAGATGGGAGTTAGCACTTAAGTGGTCAATTTTTTTTTTTTTTTTTTACATGGTACCTAAGTAATATGAAAAAAAAAATGGCATTAAAGTGAGTGTTGTACAAAACTTTTAGCACTTCTAGTGTCATTTTCTCCTTTTATTGATATGGGTCTTCATACATCTTTTGCATTTAACACCTGATCGTAGTTAAAGCCACTTAATTTCTCATGTGACTGCAACTTTATAGAAAGAAAAAATTGAGGGGCGACAAAACTAGAGTTAGGTTCGAATAAATGAAGCTTACTTATTTTGCACTTTGATTAACTCTAAAGTTAGAAGTCGAGATAATTATCTATGGAATACAGAGGATACAAAGGACGCAAGCTCATAGGAATTACTCAGATGGAAGAACTAAGTATTCTTTCACAGTCACAGATCCAAAGAAAGCACTTTTGGAGCATATCAGAACAGCACACCCTCGCCACACTTCCACAACAATACCATCCAAATGCAAATTAATAACAAGAAGCGGGTCATCATGATAAAAACTTACATGTTTTTTCATTTATTTGGATGACAAAAAACGCCACCTTAGGAAAATAAACCCCGGGCGGATGGATAATCCGACTTCACCAACATGGATCCGGTACTTAGTGAGCCAAAACCTAAACAGGTTAATTCTGCAACCTACCTGGTACGCGTTGCTTGATCGATCTCCAAGGAGGTCAACTCAAAGGACCCAGAAGCATTGGCTTCATGAGATAAGCATTCTTTGAGCTCAGATAAGCCGTGGTTTATGTCAGGCCTGCCCATTGAAGTTAGGCTCACGCAGGACATTGCTGTCTCCACTGCTTTCCAAACTGATGCAGTGTTGAACTGGCCTTGGAGCCTCTGATCCGCAATGCTGTGTAGAACCCCCTTCTCTATGAGAGGAGTCCCCCATTCGATAATGTTGGTGCTGCTCTTCAGGCTCCTTATGATGGCTGGTCTGCTGGTGATGAGGTCGAGCAGTATGATCCCAAAGCTGCACACGTCGCTCTTCCAACTAAGATTGCCAGATGATTGAAATCTGAAAGTCGGAAAGTGAGATTTGTTCAGCAAAACCATGGAGAGCCAGAGGCATAACAGATACTAAAAAATTGTGAGCTAAAGCTTATCTTTAGTATTTCTAAATTGTTGGAATCAGGCCTAATCCCAATTGCCCAACTTAGACAGGTGCCTAGCAATTGGTTGAGCTGAAGATCGAGCTTTAGCCGATGCCCAACCCATCTTATTTGTTATATATCACAGAAATTCACCTAACAATCTGAGGGTCCGCTAGAGGGAGAACAGATTGCTCAAGCCTGCTTCAACTAAATTATCTTATTCTAAGGGTAGTGCCTTCTGGAGCCTAATAGGCAAAAATTTAGCCCAAGCTGTGATAATGATATACTGTTAAAATCACTCACTTGGAGCCTTGAAATCACTCACTTGGATCAAGGTAACCTGGCGTGCCAGCTGGGCAAGTTGAAACGTGAGAGTCCTGGATTGGTCGCGAAAGCTTTGGATAGCCCAAAATCGCTATCTTCGCTTGCATGTGCTCGTTCAATAAGATATTCGATGTTTTAAGATCCCTACGGATAATAGGCGGTTTGCAACCGTTATGCAGATACTCTAACCCTGCATCAAGTCGGAAAATATCAGATTGCCATGCACTTTCGCATGTTTTCTCTAATGAAAGCAAATCGATCATTATTGCTTCGTCCGATTTATACCTTGAGCAGCATCGATTGCAATGTTCAATCTTTGTGACCAGCTCAAGACATTCACATTATCTTCTGTAGACATGAAGAAATAAGCTCAAGAAAGTCACCACAATGAATGCTTTTCGGACTTAATCGTATTGCAAACGTTGAAGGAGACAAGTTACACTTCTACTAGTACTCTATATAGTTGCCTTGCTGGTTATGAACATCTCTTATAACTGTTATATATAGTTCGTTGAGCAACCAAATTGGAGACACGATATTGCTATAGTACTTGCCTAAGGTTTCCATAATAGATGAAGTCGCAAAATTAGTGCCATGCCACGAGCATGATTGCAATATCCAATTGGAGAAACCGAGTTCCTATGGTAAACAATCGTCAGAAGTTGTGCCTGCACTCGGCATGGAAAAAAAGAAGAATCAAAAACTCGTTAAGGTTAAATAGAACGGTTGGTGCAAAAAGAAAAACTAATAATAATATTTCTAGATGGCATTATCCATTCATAGAAAATCAATTCGATTTCATGTTCTAACCTCGGCTAGAAATTCCTTGTGACCTTGCCGTGAAGACTGGCAGAGTATTTTCACCTCAACTTTGGAGCCATCATGAAGAGTTCCAAAATAGACTTTCCCAAATCTGCCTTCTCCGATCACCACCTTAAAATTCTCAGTGATGCGCAGGACTTCGTCGCATCGAAATGGTCGTTGTTCATCATTTTGAATGTACCCTCATTTGGCTCTCTTGCGTTAACTAGACAAACGAAGACTAATTGTGTCACGCTCCGACCCTCAGGCACGCACACATCCCTTACTTTTGGTCGATTTTAAAATGCGATATCCCAGGACTATGTATCGCCGACCCCTTTCTTTTATATATGCACATGCGGAAGCAGTTATAATTCCCCAGACAATAAAGCAATGGGATAGAAAAGCAAGCCATATATTTATCTTACTTAAAATTCACAACTACATCTTATTACATTCAAACAAGGTCTGACAAGACAGGATAGGATCTCGGTCCTCATCCGAGTCATACTCGATGTCATACTCGGGGTCCTCCTCCACGTACTCCTCTTTGGGTTCCTCAACAGGGATCTCCTCATCAGATTCATGCTCCTTAGGCTCCTCATCCAGGTCCTGAAATGGTTATTCAATAACCACTGAGACCACGTCTCAGCAAGTTCTACTTCCTAAGACCCGATTAGTAAACTAATACACCTTAGGGCTGCCTATACACAACATGAGTCAGAGAACTTACCTTGGCCTCAGATTCCACCTGCATGTTAGCACATATCAAGTAGGCACACAAGCATTTACATCACAGATCGAAGCATCGATCTAATCGACTTAGTCGATTTCACATCAGGAAGACCACTCACGATCATCTCCCTTCAATCATTCAATTCACAACATCAACCCAAGGCAATGCATCACATCAAGTCACACTCAGATCGAATAATCGATCAATCGACCTAGTCGATTACAAGTCAATCAGACCATCTCATGGTCATTTCCAATCAATCTGCCCATTCACAACATCATATCAAGCAATGATCAATCGACCTAGTCGATTACATATCAACAAGACCACTTCCGGTCATTTCAACTATTCCAATTCAATTCCCAATTATGAATCACGGTCCTTAGGACACAACTTAATTATAGGTGGTAATCATGGCCCCACCAAGCAATTTTCTTAGATTTAGTGGCATCACGGCCCCACTCGGCAACTTTCAATATGTAGTGGCATCACGGCCCCACTCGGCAATGTTATATGTAGTGGCATCACGGCCCCACTCGGCAATGCTATATGTAGTGGCATCACGGCCCCACTCGGCAACTTTCAATATGTAGTGGCATCACGGCCCCACTCGGCAATATTATATGTAGTGGCATCACGGCCCCACTCGGCAATGTTATATGTAGTGGCATCACGGCCCCACTCGGCAACTTTCAATACGTAGTGGCATCACGGCCCCACTCGGCAATATTATATGTAGTGGCATCATCAACCGATGTCCGGTTATTATTCAATTAATAACCAACGATGATTCAATTTAGGAATAAATCCTAAAATCATTGATAAATCAATTTAGCACAAAATCAAGCTCAATTAAATAAACAGACTTTACAACGACAATCAGTACGAAATTTCGGTCGCTGGCCATCCCAGTTGAATTTTCGGAAAATAAATAATTAAACAATTAATTTCGAAAATTAAATAAATACATACAATAAATTCGATTTAGCATAATATAAAGCTCAATTAAATAAACAGACTTCACCACGGTCATCAGCATAATATTCCGGTTCCAGACCATCTCAGTTGAATTTTCGGAAAATAAATAATTATTTAATTTAATTCCGAAAATTAATATTTAAAATACCAAAAATCTCACTTATGCCCAAATTGCCTAATTAACACCCGATAAGGGTCGGGAAAAATCCCACGAAGCATCCAATAAATACTACAAGCAATTCTCTATCTAATTACACTAATCATACCACCAATAAACAAAACAATTAACTAATAATCACTAATCAATTCTAATCTAACAACCTAATTACACTTAATTAACACTAATCAACCTTTAAGTATAATTAGCAAACTAAGAAGGCATTAGTGAGTAAAACTCACTCAAAACGATGGGCTCGACGCGAGGATCAACTTTCCTCAAAGCAGGCCGAGCATCCGGGCTCGGGAAGGCGGCCAAAACGGGCCAAACAGTTGCTGCAAACCCATTTTCTGACTTCTCTGATCGCTGCTGGTTGGAGGCGAAGGAGGGTGGATCCGGGGCTGGTTGAGCTCGGGAATGGGCGGAGGAGCTGAACAAGACCAAGGCGAGTCCTCACGGTGGCCGGAGGTGGTCGGAGGAAGCTCCGGCGGGTCTTGCACGAGTTGGACAGAGGTGAAACAGGGGTTGGACAGCAGCTCTGGAACAGCGAGCTGGGCGAGAGGGAGACCGAGGCAGGCAGAGCACGGGACGGCGAACGGCGAGGCGACGCGGCGGCTCCCGGCGACGTCGGCTGCTGCTCCGAACCCAGGCGGGCTGCTTCCGTTCTGATCTTCAACTTGCAGGGGCGTTGCACAGCTCAGTCTTCGGTTTCCCAGATCTACTGGGTTTTGAACAACCCAAAGAAGAAGAAACCGATGGCAGCCGGAGGGAGAGAGAGAGGTGGAAGGCGTACGGTGAGAAGTTGTGCGCGCGGACGACGCGCGGGTGACGACGGTGAGCTGCTCCTGACTTCGTGCAGCTTCTGATTCTGCTGATCGGGCTTGCTCGAACCAGAGGAAGGAGAGAGAGAGGGCGGCGGAGGGCGCGCGGATGGCCGCGGAGCAGTGGCAGCGGCTCCGGCTTCGGTGGGTGACGACGGCGGCGAGAGGACCTACTGCTTCGGTTGCTCTGGTCTTCGCACAGCCATGGTATGAGCGGCTGAAGAAGAGAGAGAGAGGGTGTCGACGGGAGAGAGAAGAGAAGAAGAGAAAACCAAATTTTCTTTCTTTTTCTCTCACTCTCTCTCTCTCTCTTAGGTCAGCCATACGTGGGCCACCATGGCTGTCATCCACTCACCTTTCAAGCCCCAAAATAACCATTCTAGAAGACTTTAGGTAGTTTAAAATATTGGGTCTATGGGCATACGAATTTCCTAAGTTTTCTTTCCAATTAGGCCTTAATTCCTCTTGAATTAAATCAAATTGACCCCCATTAATTTATGCAACACCTCATCATTCCAATTGGTATTTTTCCTTACCAATATAGCCCACTTGCATTCCAATTTCACAATCCCTGGCTTTAATTGAACGAAAACGGCTCTATTTATCCAGTCGAATTAAAACCCGAAAATCTGGATGTCACAAATTGATTACCACAAGTGATCATTGGGTAGAGATTATACTCGAAAAAGGAAATGAAAATCACCTTCGTCTTCTCCTTGTGGTTCTCCAAATTATGATGACGAGAGAGCATACGAAGATTAGGGCTAAAAATGGATGAACTAATTATAATAATCGGCACAATTTAATTTTTCTTGTTCTGTGCCCCTTTGCGCTAGGACTGGGATCTGGCTCGGACACATATTTTGAGACGTATATGGATTTCCTTCAACTCTGCAATATTGTAACTAGTTATCCATTAAAAAAGATTAAGATAACTGGGAAGAAATTGACTTTTTTGGGGATTAATATTATGTTTTTCTGGCCTTAAACTTAGATAACAATTAGGAAAATGTCACAAACAGTCCCTAAACTTTTACTTAATGTGCGATCTTGTCCCTAGACTTTTAATTTGTTCAATTTAGTCCCTGAATTATTGATAAATGTCCAATCTAGTCTCTGACTATCTAAAAAGTGACCAATTTCGTCATTCCGTTAGTTAAAGTTAACGGAATTGGCTTACATGGCTTTTAGTCTCTTAAATAAAAAATAAAAAAAAAGGACATGTGGAATATCCACATGAAAGTTACCTTTAAAACAAGTCAAATTGTGGCCACCATCCAAAAAAGAGATACAGACCCCTTCATCTCTCTGCTTTTGTGATCAGTGCTCTCATTTCTAGCTGACCCCTAATTTGTTTTCCTTTTTAAAAATATATATTGACTCATAATTCTAATAATCCAACTTAGTTCCACATCATCAATTAATGCTCAACATCATCACTTAACGGTTTGAACAAATGGAAGGACTAGATGGAACATTTGTTTATAGTTCATGAACTAAATTGAGCAAATCGAAAGTTCATGAATGAAATTGAACGTTAGATGAAAGTTCCATTTGTGACATTTTCCCATAACAATTAGGAAACAATAATAATTAAAATTTCTATTGTCAGTTTGAGATTAACTTCAAGTCTTGGGTCATGTACCTCAGCTTCAACGTTCCATCTGCCCCCTTCTTCATAAGGGCTTAAGGAATCGCACCGCTTAAATTGTTTTTGCTTAAGTCTCTGCAAATGGAGAGAGCAAAGTGCATATTAAAACTCTCAATTAGTTAATAATGACCTGTTCATGTTGACTGAGTTCTTGCATAACCAAGTGGGAAGCAACATACTAAACCAAGTCTCGGTAACTGACAGCGTTTGCAGGCTTCGCAGTTGGGCAAAAGTTGTCGGTATCGGACCGCTCAAACCGCTGCTTGATAAATCCCTAAATAAAAGAGATGGCGTTCTGAATTAGTAGACGAGTGACAAGGTAATTTGATCTGGCTTTGCAGATGCAAATAATGTTTGTCGAATCGTCCCTCCTGAGAGGCTATATGTGTAGACGATTGTATGCGAATGGATATTTATTCACTGAATTTTTATTATGTCCAATGTTAGTAGAATTTTCGGTTCACACAGAGGTAGCTTCTACATATCAAAAAGTGTTCTTTTTCTTGTGTACGTGTATCTATACTCTTTTTCTTGAAAGATCAAAATCCTAATTTGCATAAATTGGGAGATATATTAGGAGATATTCAAACTTACAAGATGGCCAAATCGGTGAGATTGGGGAAGGAATCGGATACACCCCCCTTTCAACGTGCTGGAGCTCATATTCCTGTACAAATGTCACTTTCATTACCAAAGGCTTGTTATTTGTTAAAAGAGATCTCAATCAATACGGAAACAAAGATTGACCGATTGCATCAAGATTCAAGTTTGGTCAAACGAAATGACAAGAATTACTTAAATAGTTGCACCTACAATGAGATGATCCTGAGAGGACTACCGTAATTGCAACTCAATCCTTTACACAAATAATCTTGTCAAGCGCATGAATCACCCTACCAGCTATCTCGTAGAATTGCATATGTTTTCTTTATGTCGACAGTTGTGCTGACTGCCATATTTCCAATCGGAACGAAATTATTAACCAATATAGATGAATCATACAGACGGAAAAATATACGTGTCGCATGGAAACTGGAACAAGGCATGCATAAAATTACCATCATTGAGTGCCGTCTGAGAGATCGGTAGATCATTAGTGTTGAAAATCTCGAGGGCGTTGATCATTGGCAGGAGGGTGGATTGGGACGTGGTGGCGAGAGTGAAGTTGATCTCGGTTTGACCGGTGATGGGCTGCGAAACAAGAGTCACCGGGGTCGAGTACTGTGGCCTGAGCATGGCGGTCAAGTTCCCTTCCATGGACACAGTGAAATCCCTCACTTGGCAAGGTCGAAGAACTTCGATCTCGGCGAAGTGTAAGACGATATACCAGGTTTCGCCGGGATTGGACGACCAATAAATGTACATGAAAGACCGGACTTTGTTTGATTTTTGTACGTGTTGGGAATGACTGATCCCCGAAATACCGGATTCGACACTTAATCGAACCCCTAAATCAATGCAGAAGACGAAGCCCGGGAAAACACGTATCACCGATTGTAAAACACACCACGGATTCGAGCGTACCTTGTTAGCCACAGATTAAGCACCAACGCCGACAAGAGGAATAGAAACGGTCTTGTTCGATCCGATGAAGCCTTGAAGGGAAGGAAAGCGCGCCGTATGCTTACTGTTCTTCCTTTTTGGGAGAGAGAGTGTGAGGAGAGAAAAGACGTACGTTGAATTGCAAAACGTTGTCTTCTCTCTCTCTCTCCTCCCTTTTATACCTTCCCCCTCCACGGGCCCTATTCCCGTGGGCCGGGCCTTTTGGGCCCAGCATGGGCGGACGGGCCTTAAGCCCAAATTAAATAAAGCCTTCATCTCCCACTCGCACATGGTGGGCCGAACAATATTCTCTTTACCTCTCTTCAACATTCATACCGGTGAATAATCCGTGCGACCAGCATACTTTGAGAGCTCGTTGCTATACATCTGTTAGGAATATATAGCAGCTCATTAATGGGCGTCACACTCCGAGTAGATTTAGTATGCAGTACCTTAGATTGATCAATCACATTTATATCTCCCTTGATCTCTTTTAAACAATGATATATATATATATATATATATTGTATTCACAATTATAATTATCACAAAGACAGTCATAATTGGTCGACCAGTGAATACAAAACCACAATGTGATTCTCCAAAATCGATATTCCTCTTTCCTTCAAACTCTCAATTTCAGTCCAGCTTGCTTTTCTAGGAATGCCCCATTAGATCGAATCATCACATGACCATTGGCAACACCCTAAGATAGCAAACACTAAATAGAAATCTTGAGAATAAGTAAGAGTCCTGAGGGCACTAAAATTGAGGAACTCTTTTCCTCAAGAGTCTCACACGTCATAAAAGTTGAGATCAAACTTTTTGCCACTCTTATTGGTCGGCTCATGCATACGTAGTATGAAATACGTATTACGGTATTAACTCCTTTCCCATGGAGCGTATGTCTACACCTTTCAATACTGTACAGATGATAGTTCAGACATACCCAATGTCTAACTTGAGTTCACGTACCTACTCTTTTACAAAATTCATCAGAACTCACATCTGGCATCTTAGACAGATAAAGTAAAATATGTGGGGTATTTTACTTTCGGACATAGTAAGTATTATGTCCTCATCTTAACACTCAGTTAAGGCGACATACGTATTTTAAGCTTGAGCTCTCGATTATCACCTAGATAATAAGCTTAAAAACAGTCTCATCTCTATTCATCACACAGTAAATATAGGCGATTACCCGTGTGAGTGGGCTAATCTTTTATCTGTCCGACATACTTACTCAACTTAAAATAATACACTGAGTATTGAGATGCATAAAGATCAAACAAAGATTCATAGGCATTAATAATGAAACAACACTAGTTCATAAATGTGAACAACTCAGGGAAATTACAATCCAGTACATCAGACTCTACGCAATTCTAGAGATTTTACACGACCACAAAACACATCTCTAGGTATTGGTTTTGTCATAGGATCTGCTACCATTCTATGCGTAGATATGTACTGTAAGTTCACATCCTTTCGTGCAACCATATCCTTGACAAAGTTATACTTGGTATCTATATGTTTGGTCTTGCCATGATACTTTGGATCTTTGGTGTATGCTATAGCTGCTTGGCTATCACAGTTTACCAATAATTGATTTGCAGCTTTCTCAATAACACCTAAATGATCCAAGAATCTCTTAAGCCAAACTGCTTCTTGTACTGCTGCTGATAATGCCACGAACTCAGCTTCCATCATGGATAAGGCTATGCATGTTTGCTTCTTACTACTCCATGATATGACGCCATTGCTCAGTAAGAAAGAAAATCCTGAGGTAGATTTTCTTTCATCTAAATCTCCTCCCCAATCAGTATCTGAATAGCCTTCAAGTCGCAGATCCTTTCCTTGGTAATTCAACTTGTAATCAGTAGTTCCCTTCAGATACCTCAGTATTCTCTTAACGGCTTTCCAATGTGCTGGACCTGGATTGGATTGGTATCTACTCACCATTCCAACTGCAAAACATATGTCGGGTCTTGTACACATCATAGCGTACATCAAGCTCCCAACAGCACTTGCATAAGGAACATGTTTCATTTGTTCCTTCTCTTGTGGAGTCCTTGGACACAGTCTATGGCTCAATCCTTCACCTTTTGCAATAGGAGTGTCTATGGGTTTACAATCTTGCATACGAAACCGTTCTAGAACTTTGTTTATATAAGTTTCTTGCGAAAGAGACAACGATCTCTTCGAACGATCTCTTGAAATCTTAACTCCAAGAATGTATGCAGCCTCACCCATATCCTTCATCTCAAAGTTGGAAGACAACCAACTTTTGACAGTCTTAACAAACTCCATATTGCTTCCAGCAATTCGTATATCATCAACATATAATGATATGATCACAAATTGATCCTTGGATCTTTTGATATATACACAATGATCCTCATCAATCATCGTAAAATCATATGCCATTATGGCATTATGAAAACGTATATACCATTGTCTTGATGACTGCTTAAGACCATATATCGACCTCAAAAGTCGACATACTTTTTCTTCTTGGCCTTTCACTATGAAACCAATAGGTTGTTCCATATATATTTCTTCCTCTAATTCTCCATTGAGGAAAGCAGTCTTTACATCCATTTGATGTAACTCAAGATCCAAACTAGCCACTATTGCCAGAATAATGCGAATCGAGGTAAATCTCACTACAGGAGAAAATGTATCTTCATAATCAATTCCTTCCTGTTGATTATACCCCTTCACCACAAGGCGAGCCTTATGCCTTTCAATTGAGCCATCAGCCTTTCGCTTTATTTTGAGAACCCATTTGTTCCCAATAGCTCTGCGTCCTTTTGGCAGATCAACCAGTTTCCAGACTTGGTTTGATTTCATTGACTCCATTTCATCTTCCATTGCATTGATCCATTTTTCCTTACTAGGGCAATTTAGAGCCTCATTAATATTTCTTGGCTCATCCTCATCTTGTGGAGCAACCATAAAAGTTTCCCCTTCAATGCCAAAACGTCGACGAGGAATACTTTGGCGACTTGTTCGCCTAATGGGAGATTGTACACTTTGCACATCATTTCCCATTATGCTCCCACTTGGATTAGGTAATGATATCGTCTCATCAAGTGGTTGCAATTGAGAATGAGTTGAATTCAATTCATCACTTCTCATATTACTCCCACTTGGATGAACTCCACTAATATCATTATCCTGATCCAAGGTCTCAAATAGGGAACAATCTTCCCTTATTTCGCCCTTCCTAGGAAATTCATCCTCTAGGAATGTGACATCTCGTGATTCAAACTTAGTTATACTCCCACTTTCCTGCTCACCTATGAACACATATCCTTTCGAGTGTTCAGAGTATCTTATGAAAATACTCTTCTTTCCTCTGGGACCCAATTTCCCAAACTTGTGAGAGGACTCATGTGTATAGGCAGCACAACCCCATGGCTTAAGAAAACTCAAGTTCGGTTTTCTACCTGTCCATACCTCATATGGAGTGGAAGTAACTGATTTGGAAGGCACTCGGTTAAGTATATACGCAGCAGTTAACAATGCATCACTCAAAAAGGTGATAGGCAAGTTAGCATGCGCCATCATGGACCTAACCATTTCTAGTAGGGTTCTGTTTCTTCTCTCCGCAACACCATTTTGTTGAGGAGTATATGGAATAGACAACTGTCTTTCTATTCCTTTTTCATCACATAATTTTCTGAACTCATCAGATAAATATTCTCAACCTCGATCGGATCTCAATGCTTTTATTTTCTTGTCTAATTGATTATCTACCAGGTTCATAAACCTTTTGAAACAACTTATTGCTTCAGATTTATGAGAAATCAAATAGACATATCCAAATCGAGTGTAATTGTGACATCCTGAAATTCGACCCCGTTTCGATAAAATGAAATGTGCATTTCGTCGACGTGCCTATGGTCCTTTTTCTCTGAGCTGATCACTCACGAGTTAACTAACCTATTGGGTGGAGCTATTAAGGGATATATCCATGGTAAAATCCCTAAAAGCTACCTAATTGGTTGGATTGGACTAAAATCACGTCCGGTCGATTTTAACCATGGAATTTGATTTGGTTTCGGGAATCGAATATTCAGACGTGTCACAATTCATTTTTAGGACCGTCTCATCGTCTATCAATTTATTGCCGAGTCCGAAATTTCAAGAAAGAAATTATCGGAGGAAAAATCGAAGACCCGAAAGAAAATAAAAAGGGAATGAGAAAAGGAAAATACTAGAAATAAGAAAATTGGGTTTTCTTATTAAAGTATTATTTTCTTTCCCTTTTCCTTTTCTCTTTTTCTCTCTCTCTCTCTCCCCTCCCCCTCGTGCGTAGCCCTTCCCCACCGCCTATTCTCTCTCTTTTCCTCTTTGACCAGTCAATGCTTATCTCTCTCTTCTCTCTCCTCTCTCTTCTTCCTTCCCGCACACGACAGAACCAGCTTCTTCTTCTCCTTCTTTCTTCGCGAGCGAACCAGAACCAGAAGCTGCAGCTCCATCGCCGCCCGTCCCGCCGCCGCACCGCCGCTCGCACGCCCGCGACAGCCGCTCGCCCGTGCGTCCGCCGTCGTCCCGCCATCCGCGCACGCCCAGGCCGCGCGAATCAGCCCTGTTTCGCCCCTGTTCCGCACCGACCAGCCACCGTCCGGCCACCTCTGGCCACCGCCCAGCCCCGCCGGACTTCCCTAGCGTTCCCCTTGCTCTCCGCCGGCCTTCCCTTGCCGTTTTGGCCGCCGGATCTGCTCCGACCAGCCAAGGGCAGAAACCCACGAAATGGTTTTCCAGCTGGTTCGGGCCCGTTTTGGGCCGTTTCCCGGCCCCGGATCCGCGAGTTGCTTTGGGAAGTATCGTTCCTCGCGTCGCCGCCGTCGGATTGATCCGATTTGCGCGCGATTTGGTGAGTAATCTCACTAATCCTGGATTAGTTGGCTAATTATGCTTAAGGTTGGTTTAGATTTAATTAATTATGTTTAGGTTGTTAGATTAGAATAAATTAGCAATTATTAGTGAATTGTGATGTGATTTAGATAAATTGATTGCGCAATTAGCAAGTAGACATGGTCTACTAATTATTGGAAGTGTCTCGGGATTTTTCCCGACCCTTAGTGGGCTCCAATTAGGCTTTTTCGGGCCTAAGTGGATTTTTAGTATTTAATTATTAAATTTCGGAATTTCATTAAATAATTGTTTATTTTCCGAAAATTCAACTGAGATGGCCCGGGACCGGAATATTGTGCTGATGACTGTGGTGAAGTCCGTTTATTTAATCGGGCTTTATTTTGTACTAAATTGAATTTTTAAAATTAATTAATTATTTAATTATTTTTCGGAATTAAGATTTTGGTGGCCGACGATCGAAATCTCGTGCTGATAGTCGTGGCGTAGTCCGTTTATTTATTTGAGCTCTACCTTGTATGGAATTGAATAAATTGTGATATTTTGGGGATTTACCCTAAATTGATTGGAATCGATTGAGATTGAATTATTGATTGGTAAATAGCCAAGTATGTTTATTCATCGTTGCAATGCCTTGTTGAGTTGTAAAGTGAGTAGAATTGTGAGAGTGATTTGAATATACTCTTGGCTAAGATCCATCAGGTATGTTAATATCGTGTGAAAATTGATTGAGTTGATGAGTATGTGGGGATTCATCCCAAGATTGATCTGATTGATCAATGTCGGTATTCAATTAGAATTTGACTATGAGAGGTTGTGAGTTGAACCTCAGAAGACGCCGAAGTATGGCTATGCCAGTTGAACCGAGATTTGCCACCGAATTTGGAGTCGGTCGCGCCTGTTAAGGCCGTAATTTGCCACCCGATATGGGTCGCGCCTGTTAAGGCCGTAATCTGCCACCGAATTTGGAGTCGGTCGCGCCTGTTAAGGCCGTAATCTGCCACCGAATTTGGAGTCGGTCGCGCCTGTTAAGGCCGTAATTTGCCACCCGATATGGGTCGCGCCTGTTAAGGCCGTAATCTGCCACCTATTAAAGGTCGTGCCCATTGGGCCGTAATTTGCTACCTAAAGGTAGGTCGTGTCCTTCGGGACTGTAATTTGTTGCCAAGATTTGGTAGTCTATGCTCGTGAAGCAGTGAGTAAGATTTTGAGACTGAATAAGGGAGGTGACCAGGGAATGGTCGGATTGACTTGTAATCGACTAGGTCGATTGATCATTGTTTTGATATGATGTTGTGAATTGATTGACTGAATGGAAATGACCGTGAGTGGTCTTGTTGGCTTGAAATCGACTAGGTCAATTTGATCGATGCTTCGATCGGTGATATGATTGCTTGAGTGTCTATTGTAAATTGTACTGACTTGCAGGTGGGATCTGATGCTAAGGTACGTCTTCTGAGCTATGCGTGTTTAGGCAGCCTTTAGTATAGTAGTTTACTAATCGGGCTTAGTGGGGTAGAACTCGCTGAGACGTAGTCTCATCCCAGTTTGGGGAAAACCATTTCAGGACCCCGCTGAGGAGCTGAGGAGGAGTCTGAGAAGGAGAACTCGGAGGTGAAACTTAAGGAGAAAGATTTTTGGAAGAAGAAGATATTACTGAGAGAGATTTTGAGTATGACATGAAGGGATTGAGATTCCATCTTCTTTTGTGAACTTCAATTGATGTGAATAGTTATGAAGTTCTCTAGTTGATGTCATGTATAAAAGTTTGGTTATAAATTTCAATATGAAAAATATGGCCCTGCTTTTCTATCCCATCGTTTTATTGTCTGTGGATTTTAACTGCTTCCGCATGTGCTTAATAAATGAAAGGGTCGGCGATACATTGTCCTGGGATATCGCATTATAAAATCAACCGAGAGAGAAGGATGTGTGCGTGCCCGAGGATCGGGGCGTGACAGTAATCATCTATAAAAGTGATGAAATAAACAGCCCCATGCCTTCCTTTCACATTCATTGGACCACAGATATCAGTATGGATTAAATGCAGAGAAAATTCAGCTCTTTTTCCTTTTCCAAATGGTTTCCTTGTCGTTTTTCCTTCTAGGCAATGCTTACATATGGACAAATCGACTTTTTAAATATTGCCCAACAAGCCCTCTTTGGCTAGTCTATTCATACGCTGTTGGCCAATGTGACCAAGTCTAGCATGCCACACATTCACATCATTATCATATTTATTAGGAGACGTGAGAAGGGAATAACAAACATTAGTATTAACATAATCAATATCTAATACAATAAAACCATCCAGAAAATAACCACAACCATAGTAATTTGTATCCAAAAACAAATTCACACCTCTATTACAGAAGTTCATATTAAAACCTAATTTAACCAACACTAATACAGACACTAAATTCCGACGAATCTCCGGAGCATACAACACATCATGAAGGAACAAAGTGCGTCCACCACGCATATTCAGTTGGCATGTGCAAATTCCTTTCACTTCAGCTCTGGAGTTGTTTCCCACATAGATCCACTTAGTTCCAGTTGGTACTCGTCGGAATTCCACGAAGGATCCTCTATCCTTCGCTACATGGTCCGTCGCTCCTAAATCCACAGTCCACAAAGGATTAGACTCAGTTAAGAATACATAACTCGACACAAAAGTAAAGTTCTGAAAAGTACAAGGGGTGCATACCTTCTTTGGCTCACGACAGTCGCGAGCATAGTAACCCTTCTTGTCACAGTTGTAGCATTTCACCCTTGCAAGCTTTTTCATGCGGGGACACTTCCCTCTTTCATGTTGGTTAAACTTGGGTTTCTTCCCTGAAGGACCTGCTTCTTCCTTGCCTTTTCCCTTATCAAACCAGTTGGGGCGCTTGCGCTTGGAGCTCGAAGCTCCATTTGAGCTAGAACTAGCATGATAGAGTTCAGCATCCGGCTTAGCCGCCAACAAGCGGTCCTCTTCCAGCTCAAGATGACGCATTGCATCCTCAAAGGTTTTGATATTTTCATTATGAGTCAAGTGCACCTTCATATGCTCCCAACTCTGAGGCAAGGAAAGAATCACTGCTTGCACTTGCTGCTCATCTGTGAGGACATGGCCAGCATCTCTCAGCTCAGTTATCATGTTTGACATCTTTCTAAGATGTTGCTTCATGGTCTGACCATGAGGCTTCTTATAAGAGTCAAACCTGATAGTGAGCTGCCTCAGTCTAGTCACCGAAGTATGACCAAATCTAGCTGCCAATGCCTCCCACATTTCCTTAGCATTGTCAAAACGCCGAAACTCTCGCATGATGTCATTTTCCATGCTGCTCAGCAACGTGATGCGAGCTAGAGAGTTCATTCTTTTCCACGCAGAAAAAGCTTCTTTGTCTCTTTTGTGCTATGCAGTGGTTCCCTCTTCAGGTTCTACCATGGTCATGACAAGAGCCTCAAGTGCTTCTTGCTCTTCCAGCACATACTGGATTTTCATTTGCCAAATTTCATAGTTGTCTCAATTGAGCTTTTCACCTTTGTTCAGCTTGGCAACTATGCTCTTTGTGGCTGAAGCCATTGATCTGAACAAATCAGACAAATATGCACGAATTATTAATGCCTATCATTTATGCATCCCTATTTACACAGACCCATTATATTAATGAATAATTTCAAGTAAGGTTTCAGAATCAAAAGGTCACTATGTTTCCAATCATCCTCCAAAATCCTAATTTAAAACTATCATCAATATAATTGTCTTATGCAAAATTAATTCTATGAAGCTACAAAAAACTTCTAAAACTACCTACAGCTAATTACCCACAGCAACCAGTAATAACATAAAGCAATATATAATAGAACATCCAATAAAAAACAATAATGCTTTCAATTAACACAATTAGGTAGTAATCATTACATAATATGTCCACAAATCACACTTAACATATATCAGCCAATACAACTAACACCAAGTCAGCACACGAACTGGGAAAGATCCTATTTTGTTCAATTTCTTGATCTTTTCCCTTGAAACAATACAATAATATTCATTTACAAAATCCATCACAATTTTCTTATAGGAAGCAGCTCCGTTGACATCCCATATGCGATTTAACACATCTTGCCATTCAGGTGGAAGAGTGTTTATGAAAAATCGCACCATCTCTGACTGTGACATAGGACGACCATTCCATATGACCTGTTGAATCTTCCCGTTGACTTCAAGGACATGATCAATTAAGTCATCTCTCTCCCATCGATGATCAGTCAGCTCAGCTATCAACTTAGACAGCCTATCCTTTTGTTCATCGGTAACTGCGCAAATAGGTGTGCGCAACCTCAGGGGAAGCATTGTTCCTGCAACAAATGCAGAACAAATAAGGGATCATATTATAATCCACATTGACTTAATTGAAAAAAGAAACATATTCTTTTCCTTTTCCCTTTTTTTTTTTTTGGGTCAACGGTCAAAGTCAACGGTCGTCGGTGGTCAACGGTCAACGGTCGTCAACGGTCAACGGAGGTCACCGGTCAACGGTCGTCGGTCGTCGGACCGGTCGGACCGGCCGGGCCGGTGGGCCCGGTTCGCGCGAACCGACGGCACGTGCCGTGCGCGGGATGACGTCACGAAGACGTCAGCTGGCACGTGCCGTGCGCGGGATGACGTCACACAGACGTCATCCGGCATGTGCCGGGTCTTGCGCGGGTCGGGTCGCGGGCCGGTGACCGTCCTGCGAACCGTCGCCGTGCTGACGTCATCGATGACGTCACCCTAGCGGTTATTGACCGTTGGGTGACGTCATGCTGACGTTAGCACGCGTCGGTCCGCGGACCGGCGCGTGCCGGCTAGCCGGCCAGCGGTGCGCACGCGCCGGTTCGCCTACCGGCGCGTGTGCCGCACGCGCTGGGCGACGCAACGCTTCCGAGCGCGTCGTGCCCACGCGCAGCGCCTTCCGGCCACGCGTGTGGGCGCGTGCGGCGTCTCCCGGCGACGCACAACCTGTCCTCGGACTCGTCTCGACGTCGCCTTTCTTCCCATCTTTTCAGAAAATAGTTTCGACATACGAAAACTCAGTAAAAAAGCCGAAGAACGCTCGGGTGTCGGGATTTTTGTCCCGATCCGTACGGCCGAAAGTTTCTTCGCGAAAACTCAATCAAAGAACATGAAATTGATCGGGAAAACGTGAACTAGGGCTATGATACCAATGTTGGGAATGACTGATCCCCGAAATACCGGATTCGACACTTAATCGAACCCCTAAATCAATGCGGAAGACGAAGCCCGGGAAAACACGTATCACCGATCGTAAAGCACATCACGGATTCGAGCGTACCTTGTTAGCCACAGATTAAGCACCAATGCCGACAAGAGGAATAGAAACGGTCCTGTTCGATCCGATGAAGCCTTGAAGGGAAGGAAAGCGCGCCGTATGCTTACTGTTCTTCCTTTTTGGGAGATAGAGTGTGAGGAGAGAAAAGACGGACATCAGCACTTCGGCTAGAACAACATAAGCATCGTTGCAGCTCGTTAGGTCGATGACCGTGGTGGAGGTAATTGATGTGAAAGCATCATACTCTTGGGCATCCCAAATGCAATCATAGTCATTTTGTGGGTGCCTATTTGAAAGATAAAGTGACCGACTAATTAGTGAGGAGGCGACTCCATGTATAAATTCACTCTCTGAGTTTCCTTTTCGGAAATTCGACATGTGCAATTCAAGTCGATTCATTTTAGAATATATATATATATATATATATATATATATATATATTAAGAAAATGAAGTTTTGGATATTTTTATTGGAATAAGAAAACAAAAGATCATCTATATGTGATGGTGGATCCAATATTCTCTCGCCATTTGATCGCTAGAGCACCCGAATTAATATGGTAAGTTGTGCTGTCCAAAAGTCGCAACTCTATGGCTGAAATGAAAGGTTTTCCCGTACCCTTATTCACTAGGCATACTTGTATGTAATCTCTTGGGGGCAACATATATGATTTTGCTCCACGTGTAGTTTGGTGACTCCACTGTGGCCCAATAGTTTGTGTCCACGTGCAAATCGAACACTAGGGCCATTCCTTTACTACTGTAATTCCCATTGGAAAAAGGTTCCCCTAATCAAATATTTTTCGTTCTTGTTGCTTTACCTTAATTGTTATTTGAACAAGTAAAAGTTATGCCTTGCTCTGGTTGAAGAGTATAGCAATTCCTAGTACCATTAGGAAAGCTTCTCAAGTTCGTCAATTGTTGCATGTTGTTGTAGATGAGATTATTGGAGACTTGCAACACCTGTCTGGAGTCTACAGATCTGGTATCTGCCTTGTAGAATATGTTGAGAACATTATTGTGGTAATCATTCGGTGTGCGACAATCGATGTTTATGAAGCAAGTTGTTAAAAATAACCCAGAAGAAGAAGAAGAAGAAGAAGAAGAAGAAGAAGAAGAAATAGTTGAGGAGTTTTTCTCGAGAACAATGTTCTTTGAAACTAATTTTATTTATAGATAAACCTCTCAAGAGATTTTGCAATAAGTGTGAAACTTTGTAAAACTGTGAATTACTCTCTTTATACTAGGTGGGGGACTATAAGTTAAATGAGAAGCAAGAAGGCCGCTTTACATGTGACATGTCTGATTTATTTGGTATGAAATAATTAATTGAATTTTTCAAGGTAAAAAACTTATAATATCAGCCTTTGTTTAGTTTGATGACCTTATCTTGAATGGTTAATTGACAAATAGAATAAAAACACTGGAGAGAAAATACCGATATTACTTAGAATCGTGTGTGAAAGGAAAATTGACACGATATGTTCCGTGCATATTAGATAAAATTGTATCGCTTATTGGAAAAACTGATGATACGAATATACAATTGCTTCCTGTACAAGATTTGGTTGAGGCAAGCCACTCTAGTTTATATTAATTTCTTGAAACCAAATGATATATGTGTGTGTGAGAGAGAGAGAGAGAGAGAGAGAGAGAGAGAGCCGGGGTTGTCTTGTCCTTGAACATAAAGTCCGAGAGCAAGACAAAGAAATGACACAGATCGAGTCTTCATTGTTCTTTCACAAGTACGATTTTGCCAGCTTTGTCTTCCTCTGAGTGAGAGAGAGAGAGAGAGAGAGAGAGAGAGAGAGAGAGAGATTTCTGAGTACATTGCGACATGAAGCCTAGGTAAAGCCATTGATATAGAGAGTTAACAAAGAGACTCGGTTCGCTATCTTGCACATCCATTGACTTATACATGCGCTTGACCTTGTAAAGATTATGTCACATTACTTAGGTATCCTTGCGGATGCTGATAGGAGCACGAATGTTTCTAAGCACTAAAAGATTGCCAATATTCGTAAATATCTCAAGAATATAAAGCTACAGGGTTTTTGAGAAAAATTAAAAGAATGTGAGGATGAAACATGAAAAGGACATTTAAGATTGTGTCAAATTTGTTTGGGTCAATTGATGAAGGAGAGAGTACACACACAGATATATATTAGAATAGGCCATGTGTGTGCGTAAGGAGTAACATATATCAATAACATAATATTTCATTCAACCAACTTGCGATAGCAGCATGTATGGAGCTTATCCTCTTCTCTTGACCAAAGGGTCTACTATTAAAAAGTTCAGGTTCAGTTGATACTATATTTTAATTAATTTGACTAATTTTCATGTCTTTTTTGGTACACCGAAAAACTAAATATTACTTTAGTATTGCATTAAATGCAAACTCAAACTTTTTGGATGTGTTAATATTTTATCCATGGTAATTTGGAACAATAAATAACTTTACCTAGCTTTTTTTCTAAGAACTAATTGGACGAAAGAGTAATTCAACAGGTTTTTGGTTAACTTGAATCGAAAAGGGGTTAGTGTCCTTAAAAAAACATGTAGAGCGCTTTGTCCAAATATTTGGTGCAAAATTGAGACCGCCTAGAAAAGGAATTCCGGGAGGATTGAAATGGTTATTATAAAGTTAAGTTATCGTATTTGCAAATTACGTCCAATGAGAGTTGTTTGAAATTTACGCTGATAAAAATTATCTTATGTTGATCGATCAAATTCACTAATTATAAATTGAATATTTAAGATAAACTTGTGTCAAACATCTAAATAACATGGTTAGATGTCATCTTCAAAGAAGAAAGTTTCACATCAATTAGATCAAATCGTCCATGCTTCAAACGTCCGGAGGGTACAATGTAATCCAACACGAAGACGTTGGCTCATCCTTAAGCACCTTCATTTTCCAAAATTATACGTAGCTTATGTTTTTCTTCAGAGAAATGTATTGCATGGGTGATAATTAACACTTAAATGTATATAGAGGCATATGATCACATAATTAGTAAGGCAATAGACCATGCCTTAGAATTGATCGATTCAGCCACATTGCTAATGTTTCTAAGCTTCCATTATTTGACCAACGTTGATAATACACTTTCATACGTCAGATTCATTTTGTTTTAAAACAGAAAAGTCCATCATAGGTAAGCAAATTTTGGCATCATGAGATATCTCAATTATGTTTACCATTGTTCCTAAGATACGAATTGAGCCCAAATACAGAAAGATGCCCTTGATAGTATATGAGATTGAGCATAACTCGTGTCGTGTGATTAATCCACACACCAATATTTATGAATTAGAATGAATTCTAGCTTTGTGGGTCCGATTTGGGGGTCTTTAATATATGTAGAATAGGGGAAAATTGTCCAGAAAGTTGTAAACCCATTGTTGGCAATTAATTTAGTCATAGGCCTTTCAATTATATCAATTTAATCAAAAAAATTTTGACGATTCGCCAATTTAGTCCTAAACTTTTCAATTCCACCATTTTAATCCTTAACAATTTTATGATTTGTTAATTTAGTCCTAAACTTTTTAATAATTTGCCAGTTTAGTCATTCTAGCCAATTATCCAAATAATCAGTTTATGACTAAACTGACAAATTTTAAAATGTTTAGGACCAAATTGAGACAATCGAAAGGTTTAATACTAAATTGGCAAATCGTTGAAATTAGCATAATTGAAATGTTTAGGATTAAATGGGTTGATGAACAATAGGTTTAATACTTTTTGGACAATTAACCCCATAGAATAGTCCATGTCCCTATAATTTATAGATGTATCAGTCCAAAACTTATGGATTATATACTAAAATTATGTGATATCATAAACAAAAGTCGTTTACTCAATATATATATTATTGGGGTTGACATCATCAATATTCACGTTTATAAATTCTAATGTCCTGGTCAATTTTTTTCCCCTGTTTTTCTTATAATGATGGCAAACACCTAAATACAAGTGTGACCATTGTTATTATTACTTGTGCTAATATTGACCAGCAAAATATGGCGCAATTTGCATTAGTTGATATTGGTCAATTTGAGTCCTCGTCAGATTGATTGGAACTTTTTTGTGAAGATAACGCTTATGGCAAGTAATTGTCATGACCTTGACTCAGACATGTCCCATGAAAGAGAACTGCAAAGTTTCTTCAATTATTCTACAAGTTTAAAGCCTGTGCACCATAAATGGCAAGTCGCTGCCGATAGATTGATTTCTGACTTAATCAGCTAAAGGAACAGATTGTTGGTTTAAGTCGACACTCGCGTACTTAGTTGCTAGCAACTGATGTCGATAGACATCTTGCTGAAATTTCTTAGCACCGAGAAGTTTCAAGAATCGATTTACGACTCTCAAGATTGACAGAAGATGAAACATGAAGCTTAAAGGATCGAGCTGTTTCTATGGATGTTCGAGCGAAACCCAGAACTTAGGTGGTTGTGGTTCTCAAAGATCGTCAAACGATGACTTCGGTCTGTAATACAAATAGTTTGACAATGAAAGAAATACATAGTTCCTTTCTTTCATTGTACAGGGGTTCACATGGATGACTGAGCAAGGCTGCCTTTCAACATCTAAATAACTGCACGGTTTGTAAGCTTATAAAGATGGGCAAAGTGAATTGAACTCGACATTCATTCATTATAATTCTAAGGTAGAAAAGCAACAACCCCAACATACAACAATATGACAATTTAAAGTCACAAGCTCAGACTTTGTACAGAAGTTTTCAATCTATACGACCCAATAATCAACAACTTACACAAGAACGCTGGACGTGATAACCTTACATACCAAGTACAGTTAACGAGCATTTGGTGCAATATCAAGCTCAATTGAGGTCATCTCAAAAGACTCACTTCTTCTCTTACTATTTCCCATTCTTTGGCTTCTTCCTGACCCAATCTCTACTGTCAAGCATTCTTTTAGTTCCAACAGAACACGGTTCATGTCTAGCCTTCGAACAGCTGTCATCGGCACACACGACATGGCTATTTCAACCGCTTTCCATGCAGAACCGATGTTGAATTGGCCATTTAACCTCGGGTCAACAATGCTTTGGATGTCCCGTCTTTCTATGAGTGGAGTTACCCAGCAAAGTATGTGCATGCTGCCCTTTGGACTTCTTATAATGGTGGGGTGGCCAGTGATTAACTCGAATAAAACTATGCCAAAACTGTATACATTGCTCTTCTTGCTCAAGTTTTCGGATGTATGAAACCTAAAGATTCAAAAGGAATTGTTTCTTTGATTAGTACAATAATAGCCTAAACTGCCTTTTAGAAAGTATCTACATATGTGAATCCAACATAAACATGTACAAATAAAATGTTATTTTGAGTCACTTACTCCATATCAAGATAACCAGGCGTTCCCGCTGGGCGAGTCGAAAATGAGAATCATTCTCTGTTACAAATGCCTTCGATAATCCAAAATCAGCAAACTTCGCTTGCATGTTTTCATTTAGTAAAATACTGGGCGTCTTTAAATCTCTATGGACAATGGGAGGTTTACAGCCATTATGCAGGTACTCCAACCCTACACCAACAGAAAAGAAATGTCACGCCCCGATCCTCGGACGCGCGTACATCCTTCTACTTGGTCGATTTTAGAATGCGATATCCCAGGACTATGTATCGCCGACCCTTTCTTTTTATTAAGCACATGCGGAAGCAGTTATAAATCCCCAGACAATAAAACAATGGGATAGGAAAGCAGGCCATATTTTTCATATTGAAATTCACAACCACACTTTCATTAATAGCACCACTCATAGTTTATTTACAATACTATTTACAGCATAAAAGTCTCACACCTATCTATACCATGACAGGGTTCACAAAAGGGATGGGATCTCAATCCACATCCGGGTTATATTCAAGATCCCTCTCTGGATCATCTTCTACTTCAAAATACTTTCTCCTTCCTCAACTTCTCCTTCCTCAGCTTTTCCTCAGGGTCCTGAAATGGTTATTCAATAACCAATGAGACCACGTCTCAGCGAGTCCTACCCACTAAGACCCGATTAATAAACTAATACGCCATACGGTTGCCTAAGCACAACACGAGTCAGAGGACTTACCTTAGCCTCAGTTCCAACCTGCAATTCAAGGTTAAACATAGATATTCAAACAATTCACGACATCTGATCAAGCATTGATCAATCGACTAAGTCAATTACATGTCAGCCAGACCCTTTCTAGGTCATTCCCACTCATACCACACTTTCTCAGTGGTGTACTCATTCCCCAAATCACATGTGTTTCTCGGGCGTCGTTTTCGCCAATGACATACCGATCACCGACACCGTGCGTTCTTTAAGGCGCCGTTTTCACCAGTGATAACCTTGATCACCGAACCACGTGTCCTTTCAAGGGCACCGTTTTCGCCAAGGTGACATCGGCTATAGACAACATCGTGCGTTCTTTAAGGCGCCGTTTTCACCAGTGATATTCCCATAACCACCGAACCACGTTTGTCTATAAGTCATTTACGTGCGTTCTTTAAGGCGCCGTTTTCGCCAGTGATACTTCCAATCACCGAACCACGTATGTCCAATAATATCGTACCTGATTGGTCTCACCATTCTCCCTACTATATAGCCCATCAACGTACTGGCGCTATATATACATGCTTAGCCATTACCAATCAAATACTCAATAACAAACAATTTAGGACAATCCCTAAAATTCCACAATAAATTCAATTCCACACAACGTAGAGCTCAATTAAATAAACGGACTGCACCACGACAATCGGCACGAAATTCCGGTCACCGGCCGTCCCGGTTGAATTTCCGGAAAAATAATTAATTAGATAAATAAATTTCGAAAATAAATAAATAAACATTAAAAATCCAATTTAGGCCTATATTGCCTTATTGGAGCCCGAAACGGGTCGGGAAGAATCCCGAGATACATTCAATAAATAACCAAACATTTCTACTTGCTAATAGCTAGGTCTAACCACCTAACATGCATCCTCAAGTCACTAATTTAATTGTTCGAACCTAATCTAACCACCTAAGTGCATGTAATTAAATCTAACCAACCCTAAGGCATAATTAGCAAACTAATAAAGCATTAGTGAGTAAAACTCACTTGACAAAAGCGGAGACCGAATCACCGCAACGGCGACGCGACGGCGGCCGAAATTGGACTTTCGACAACACCGGCGGACTTGGACCGGGCCTTAAGCTTAGGCCCAACAAATCTCAGCCCAATTGAGATTTGTTCTTGCACTGGAATGGGCTGGACCTGCTGAATTTCTGGACTGAACTAACTGCGCTAGCTGAACTGGGCTTGCTGGTCTTGTGCTGAATTCGGTGGCCCAAAGGACTGAAGCTCACGGGCTGGGCTTGCTACAGGGCTTGTCTTCAGCTAGTTTGATGGACTGGCTTGTTGCGGCTGATCCACGAACTGAAGAAGACGCAGGCGAAGAAGGGAGCTACTCCCTGGCGTCTTCGGTGGATGAGCGGAACCAAGAAGCAGCAAGGAGAGGAGCTGGGGTCTTTGATGCTAGTGGAAGGGAACGGTAGCTGGCGTCGTGGGCGTGAAGCAGCTACGGGGGCACCTCGGCGAACTGAAGACACACGGCAAGTGGCTTCGCTGGGTCAACAGCCGGTGGAGTGACTCCATTGGTTGACCGAATCTGGCAGCAACCGGCAGAAGCTGAAGACGCGTGGAGCCCTGCTTTGTAGGGCGCAGGCAGAGGCGTGCGGATGATGGAGCAACTTCGTGGACGTTTGGCGGTCAACAACCGAGAGAATGGAGCTGCTTCGTTGACCCGTGAAGTGAGCTGGCGTTGGGCTTCGTGGGCATGGGTTGGACGAGGCAACGGCGCGGCACGTGAAGCTGCTGGAGATGATGCAGCGATCAACAAACCGACTGGTTTGACTGGGGAACAAAAGATGGTGGAGGCGTGCTGGTAGAAACCGGGAGAGATCTTCGGACGTGGCAGCTGTAGTTCCGGTGGCCACGAGCTGGAGAAGACCACACGGATGCTTGCTCGAGTCTTCAGCGGTGAGGAGAGTTGACTGGCGGGGGACAGCAACTAGTGGAGAGAAGTAGCTTGATTGAAGATCTCAAGGTTGGCGTGAGCAGAGTGTGTGGGCTTCGTTTGAGGAAGAGAAGAAATGAAGATGGAGAGAGATTGGATGGATTGTCTCGCACGATAGAGATATTAAGACAAAAGCAGGAAAAATGAGCGGATGGGAGTGCCGAGCGTGAGAAGCCAGCTAAGAGGAGACAAGAAAAATCAGAAATCTTAGCCAATACATTTAATGTTTTGGCCCCACAAGTCCACCATACACTCCTCTTTGTCCCCCCAATCAATTTCAAGCTTATCAACTCACAAATAAAAATTTTTAAAGTCCAAAATTGCTGTCTCATCCAATCATACGAATTTCACCATTTGAGCTTCAATTTCTCCAACAAATTCCCAACTTGAGGTCCAATTTCGACGTAGAAAAATCCCAAATGATTTTCTATAAATCCCCGACACACAATGGCTCAATCTGAAAGTCCAATTTCCCATTAATTTAGCCAATCTGAACTTCGACCAAACTTCCACGACGTCCGAACCCAATTTCCGTAAAAATTTCCTGAATCTCCGAAAATCTTCTGAGACTGAGTCAATGCACCTAAAATTTATTGTGACATGGCCAAAACTTCAATTTCTGAAATCGGACTCGAATTGGCGGTTAATTTTCATTCGGCGCGTTTTTAGCGTGACCTAGACTATCGGGTAGTTTTCAGAACTTTTTAAGGCAAATGACCCGTGGTCGATTTTCTTCGAGCCACTATGAATCCACTCGACTCAATGGCGACTCTTGATTGTCGTGAAAATCTCGAGGATTCAATTACGGACACAGGGTACCAAAACAATAAGAAAATCAGTCTAGTGCCGGCCGATGAGAATTTTCTAATTTAGTGGTGTCACCCACGATTAGCCACACATCTCAGTCGAACCGACCTATCTCTGATCTCTAATCGATTTTATACTGCGCCGCAATGGCCTCTAAAGATAGACACGGTCAAGAAGCCGATTCCTGATCGAGTTCTCAAGTCTATTGCCTTAAAATTTCTTAATAATTGTCCCAGCTAGTCTAGTTATCTCGAGAGTGATCGGCTCTGAGAATAACCCTATAGACGCGTCAATGAAATGCCCGATTTATTCAGTAGAAGACAGTGTTGAAAATTTTGGGATGTCACAACTCTTCCCCTCTTATAAAAATTTCGTCCTCGAAATTTAAACCTTACAAGACTTGATTAAAAAGGTGGGGGTACAATTCTTTTATTGACTCCTCAGTCTCCCATGTTGCTCATTTTGTACCGTGGTGTTGCCAGACCACTTTGACTAAAGAAATAGTCTTTGTACGCAAAACTTGCTCTTTGCGATCGACAATCTGGACCGGTCTTTCGACGTATGACACACGGTCATCCACGTCCAATTCCTCAAAATTGAGCACGTGGGTCGAGTCAGGCTCGTACTTCCTCAACATCGACACGTGAAAGACGTCATGCACTTGCGCCAATCTTGGCGGCAATGCAAGACGATACGCTAAGGTCTTGATTCTCTCAAGAATCTCAAACGGACCTACGTACCTCGGACTCAGTTTGCCTTTCTTACCAAAGCGCGAAGTTCCCCTCATTGGTGACACCTTCAGAAAAACGTGATCACCAACTTGGAATTCCAAAGACCTTCGACGCTTATCTGCATAACTCTTCTGTCTGCTTTGCACTGTCTTTAATCTGTCTCTGATCACTGTCACGGCATCTACTGACTACTGAACCAACTCTGGGCCTGTTATCTTTCTTTCCCCGACTTCATCCCAACATATTGGTGTTCTGCACGCTCTACCATACAGTGCTTCAAATGGGGCCATCTGAATACTCTGCTGATAACTGCTGTTATAGGCAAATTCTACGAGATGAAGCTGATCTTCCCAACTTCCCTTGAAGTCTATAACACATGCTGTCAGCATGTCCTCAAGGGTCTGTATTGTCCTCTCAGACTGGCCACCTGTCTGAGGATGATATGCTGTACTGTACTGACGCTTTGTACCAAGAGCACTCTGCAAGCTCTTCCAAAAAGCGGCTGTAAATCTCGGGTCTCTATCAGATGTTATCGTAACCGGCACTCCATGCATTCGAACCACTTGGCGCACATATAGGTCTGCGTGCCTATCCAAACTATGGTCCTTTCGAACTGCAATGAAGTGAACCGACTTTGTCAGTCTATCGACTACTACCCATATCGAATCATTCCCCCTCTGACTCCTTGGTAGTCCAGTCACGAAGTCCATCGTGATATGTTCCCATTTCCACTCTAGGATCACGAGAGGTTGCAAAAGTCCTCCCGGCTTGCAATGCTGGGCTTTTACTTGTTGACAAGTCAAACACTTGGCCACATGCTTGGCGATGTCCGCCTTCATACCTAACCACCAATAGTGTTGACGCAGATTCTGATACATCTTAGTGCTTCCAGGATGAACGCTGTAACTGCTACGATGTGCTTCAGATAAATTTTTTTTTTTTTTTTTTTTTTTCTCTAAGCTCAACATCGTCAGGTACAACCAAACGTCCTTGGAATCTTAGTGTCCCGTCATCAGAAATGTGAAAATCAGCCTTTCTTTTCTCTGCGTCCTCCTGAAGAATTCTCTGTACATTTGGGTCTGTCGGTTGGAGTTGTTTGATTCTAACTTGGACATCCGGTTCAATTCTGAGGGTGGCCATAAAACTCGAGAGGTGGCCTACCTCAAATTTGAACACCGAATCCCGAGCTCTCTCGATTAAGTTCCACTCCTTAATCAGTATATGAGCCACTGAAGACTTTCGACTTAAAGCATCGGCGACCTTGTTCGCCTTTCCTGGGTGATATAAATTATCACAGTCGTAGTCTTTCAGCAATTCCATCCATCTGCGTTGTCTCATGTTCAACTCCTTCTGAGAGAATAAATACTTGAGACTTTGATGGTCCGTGAAGATTTGAAACTTTTCCCCGCACAAGTAGTGTCTCCAAATCTTCAAGGCAAAGATAATCGTGGCGAGCTCTAAGTCATGCGTTGGATAGTTCAATTCATGAGGTCTCAACTGCCTGGAAGCGTACGCAACAACTCTGCCATGTTGCATCAGCACGCAACCCAATCCCCTGAATGACGCATCACTATAGATCTCGAATCCTCCAGGACCAGATGGAATCGTCAGCACAGGTGCGGTAGTCAGCTTTTCCTTCAGTTCTTGGAAACTATGCTCGCACTTGTCTGACCATATGAACTTCTCATTTTTCTTCGGGAGCTTTGTCAGAGGCGATACTATCGATGAGAACCCTTCCACAAACCATCTGTAATAACCTGCTAACCCCCAGAAAACTTCTGATTTCTGTCACTGATGTCGGTCTCGGCCACTTGATCACGGCTTCTATCTTGCTTAGGTCGACAGAGATTCCTTCTCAGGAAATCACATGACCAAAGAACGCAACACGAGTCAACCAAACTCGCATTTGCTAAACTTAGCATACAGGTGATGAGTTCTTAAGGTCTGAAGCACTAATCTCAGATGATTCTCATGCTCTTCATCACTTCTCGAATAGACTAAGATGTCATCAACGAACACAATCACAAACTGATGATCCACTTATTCATTGAACGTTCTGTTTGTCAAATCCATGACAGAAACTGGAGTGTTCACCAAGCCAAACGATCTTACAATACTCTCGTAAAGACCATATCAAGTACGAACATCTGTCTTTCGTACAACCTCCTTCCTGGTTCGTAACTAACGACTTCATAATCTCAAGTCGACCTTTAAAACATCGATACTCTTTATAACTAGTCACACCATTCATTGATCTTTGGCAAAGAACACTTGTCCTTGATCTTCACCTAATTGAGTTGACGATAGTTGATGCACACTCGCAATAAACCATCTTTCTTCTTCTCACAAACAAAACTGATGTTTCCCAAAAGTGATGCACCGATATACACGAATTCCTCATTCATCAATCTTCACATCTGCATCTTCAATTCTACCACTTTAGACAACAACAGCTGGTAAGAAGTCTTCGAGAGCGGCTCTATCCTGGTGCTATCTCAATTGCAATTTCAATCTTTCTTTCTGGCGGTAACCCAAGTAATTCCTTTGGAACCATCTTATAAATTTTCTGTATCACGGCCACCTTCTTCTCATTCTATTTCTTAACTGACACATCCACTACAGCTGTCAAATCAATCTTGGCAACCTCCGTCTAGCAAACGGATTGTCTTTAGCCAACGAGATTAATGAAATCGAAGATTCTTTTCGACTCTTAATAATCTTGATATTTTCATATGCTAATGGATTAAACTGGATTACTCCAAGACCATGGTTCATTCTCACAAGATGCTCCATGAACCCACACTATTCACGTGACATCAAACTCACACCTTAGCAACTAGTCAAGCACAACTATTGCTAGTGATTCCTCTCTCTTTCATTTTTACTTTAATAATTTAAGTTCTACCAACTCAGCACCAAACTTTGCTGCATTGCTCTGATAAAATCACCTCAAACACATTCTTTCTCTGATCGATGCAAGGTCAATTCTACTCCCATTCCTTTCGCCATCCTAGTGGCGTTCTGGCTACAGTAGCGATGTCTATGCTACCTTAGACTTCCACTGACAGTCCTTCACTTGATGGCCATGCTAGTCATCATCACAACATGTTCTAGTCATACTCGGACACTGGATTTATCCATACTTCTTTCTACAATTCTGACACCTATCCGGTGCATCTTTTATCTTCTATCAAGTGCTAGCGTGCACTATTTCTTGCATCGGAGACCTATCCCAAAATTCCATAGTGCATTCTATGAAGCACTTTTTCTGACTAGTCTTATCGACAGTGACAGCAGTAACCGTTGTCGAGCTTTCATCTCCTTATTCGGACAACCCATAACTCGCTATCCATGCTGGCGACACTTACCACGAATTCCCGTCCTCAGAATAAACGAGACTGATCCATACCATCTTCCATGGAACAACAAGTTCCATTTGTCTGAATGTTGACCTGACTATTCCACCCTTCCTATTAAGTGGAATAGAATACTCTTCTCTTAACATCAGTCTTTTCCCTAACCAAATTCCAAGTCTGCCTGCACTGAATCTTGACTCAGATATCAAAATCTATTCCCTGATCATCCTTCCAGGTTGAACCTCAGCAAAGGTGGCAACAACAATAACTTGATCTTGATCTTACTGGCTCATCTAGAATCCAAGGAACACTTGCATCAGAACAATCCTATCGAACTTAGGATCATTCGACGCTGCTACACTAGTACCAACCTCCGGTGGTACTCTTACACTCGAGCTGGCCAGAGTCAACACTCGGCCACAACCACCTCGGGTACTGACCTTAGTCAGTGCATCATCCCGAGTTACAAAGGACATTGTCCTCTTACTAGGAGTTCTCAGCTCCTGCTCGCTCATGGTTCAGTCTTTACACTGCAACCCGACTTCCAATTCCACACTGGATTAGAAGGTGAGCGATCCACACACCACAACAATTTTAGCACTCAGCTAACACAGACATGCACCAGCATGAATTTAAAGGCCTTTCCTACTAACTATCCCATGGTCAACGCTCCTTATCACTCCAATCTTAAACTTCGCTCTGATACCACAAAAAGGGGATGTCACGCCCCGATCCTCGGACGCGCGTACATCCTTCTACTTGGTCGATTTTAGAATGCGATATCCCAGGACTATGTATCGCCGACCCTTTCTTTTTATTAAGCACATGCGGAAGCAGTTATAAATCCCCAGACAATAAAACAATGGGATAGGAAAGCAGGCCATATTTTTCATATTGAAATTCACAACCACACTTTCATTAATAGCACCACTCATAGTTTATTTACAATACTATTTACAGCATAAAAGTCTCACACCTATCTATACCATGACAGGGTTCACAAAAGGGATGGGATCTCAATCCACATCCGGGTTATATTCAAGATCCCTCTCTGGATCATCTTCTACTTCAAAATACTTTCTCCTTCCTCAACTTCTCCTTCCTCAGCTTTTCCTCAGGGTCCTGAAATGGTTATTCAATAACCAATGAGACCACGTCTCAGCGAGTCCTACCCACTAAGACCCGATTAATAAACTAATACGCCATACGGTTGCCTAAGCACAACACGAGTCAGAGGACTTACCTTAGCCTCAGTTCCAACCTGCAATTCAAGGTTAAACATAGATATTCAAACAATTCACGACATCTGATCAAGCATTGATCAATCGACTAAGTCAATTACATGTCAGCCAGACCCTTTCTAGGTCATTCCCACTCATACCACACTTTCTCAGTGGTGTACTCATTCCCCAAATCACATGTGTTTCTCGGGCGTCGTTTTCGCCAATGACATACCGATCACCGACACCGTGCGTTCTTTAAGGCGCCGTTTTCACCAGTGATAACCTTGATCACCGAACCACGTGTCCTTTCAAGGGCACCGTTTTCGCCAAGGTGACATCGGCTATAGACAACATCGTGCGTTCTTTAAGGCGCCGTTTTCACCAGTGATATTCCCATAACCACCGAACCACGTTTGTCTATAAGTCATTTACGTGCGTTCTTTAAGGCGCCGTTTTCGCCAGTGATACTTCCAATCACCGAACCACGTATGTCCAATAATATCGTACCTGATTGGTCTCACCATTCTCCCTACTATATAGCCCATCAACGTACTGGCGCTATATATACATGCTTAGCCATTACCAATCAAATACTCAATAACAAACAATTTAGGACAATCCCTAAAATTCCACAATAAATTCAATTCCACACAACGTAGAGCTCAATTAAATAAACGGACTGCACCACGACAATCGGCACGAAATTCCGGTCACCGGCCGTCCCGGTTGAATTTCCGGAAAAATAATTAATTAGATAAATAAATTTCGAAAATAAATAAATAAACATTAAAAATCCAATTTAGGCCTATATTGCCTTATTGGAGCCCGAAACGGGTCGGGAAGAATCCCGAGATACATTCAATAAATAACCAAACATTTCTACTTGCTAATAGCTAGGTCTAACCACCTAACATGCATCCTCAAGTCACTAATTTAATTGTTCGAACCTAATCTAACCACCTAAGTGCATGTAATTAAATCTAACCAACCCTAAGGCATAATTAGCAAACTAATAAAGCATTAGTGAGTAAAACTCACTTGACAAAAGCGGAGACCGAATCACCGCAACGGCGACGCGACGGCGGCCGAAATTGGACTTTCGACAACACCGGCGGACTTGGACCGGGCCTTAAGCTTAGGCCCAACAAATCTCAGCCCAATTGAGATTTGTTCTTGCACTGGAATGGGCTGGACCTGCTGAATTTCTGGACTGAACTAACTGCGCTAGCTGAACTGGGCTTGCTGGTCTTGTGCTGAATTCGGTGGCCCAAAGGACTGAAGCTCACGGGCTGGGCTTGCTACAGGGCTTGTCTTCAGCTAGTTTGATGGACTGGCTTGTTGCGGCTGATCCACGAACTGAAGAAGACGCAGGCGAAGAAGGGAGCTACTCCCTGGCGTCTTCGGTGGATGAGCGGAACCAAGAAGCAGCAAGGAGAGGAGCTGGGGTCTTTGATGCTAGTGGAAGGGAACGGTAGCTGGCGTCGTGGGCGTGAAGCAGCTACGGGGGCACCTCGGCGAACTGAAGACACACGGCAAGTGGCTTCGCTGGGTCAACAGCCGGTGGAGTGACTCCATTGGTTGACCGAATCTGGCAGCAACCGGCAGAAGCTGAAGACGCGTGGAGCCCTGCTTTGTAGGGCGCAGGCAGAGGCGTGCGGATGATGGAGCAACTTCGTGGACGTTTGGCGGTCAACAACCGAGAGAATGGAGCTGCTTCGTTGACCCGTGAAGTGAGCTGGCGTTGGGCTTCGTGGGCATGGGTTGGACGAGGCAACGGCGCGGCACGTGAAGCTGCTGGAGATGATGCAGCGATCAACAAACCGACTGGTTTGACTGGGGAACAAAAGATGGTGGAGGCGTGCTGGTAGAAACCGGGAGAGATCTTCGGACGTGGCAGCTGTAGTTCCGGTGGCCACGAGCTGGAGAAGACCACACGGATGCTTGCTCGAGTCTTCAGCGGTGAGGAGAGTTGACTGGCGGGGGACAGCAACTAGTGGAGAGAAGTAGCTTGATTGAAGATCTCAAGGTTGGCGTGAGCAGAGTGTGTGGGCTTCGTTTGAGGAAGAGAAGAAATGAAGATGGAGAGAGATTGGATGGATTGTCTCGCACGATAGAGATATTAAGACAAAAGCAGGAAAAATGAGCGGATGGGAGTGCCGAGCGTGAGAAGCCAGCTAAGAGGAGACAAGAAAAATCAGAAATCTTAGCCAATACATTTAATGTTTTGGCCCCACAAGTCCACCATACACTCCTCTTTGTCCCCCCAATCAATTTCAAGCTTATCAACTCACAAATAAAAATTTTTAAAGTCCAAAATTGCTGTCTCATCCAATCATACGAATTTCACCATTTGAGCTTCAATTTCTCCAACAAATTCCCAACTTGAGGTCCAATTTCGACGTAGAAAAATCCCAAATGATTTTCTATAAATCCCCGACACACAATGGCTCAATCTGAAAGTCCAATTTCCCATTAATTTAGCCAATCTGAACTTCGACCAAACTTCCACGACGTCCGAACCCAATTTCCGTAAAAATTTCCTGAATCTCCGAAAATCTTCTGAGACTGAGTCAATGCACCTAAAATTTATTGTGACATGGCCAAAACTTCAATTTCTGAAATCGGACTCGAATTGGCGGTTAATTTTCATTCGGCGCGTTTTTAGCGTGACCTAGACTATCGGGTAGTTTTCAGAACTTTTTAAGGCAAATGACCCGTGGTCGATTTTCTTCGAGCCACTATGAATCCACTCGACTCAATGGCGACTCTTGATTGTCGTGAAAATCTCGAGGATTCAATTACGGACACAGGGTACCAAAACAATAAGAAAATCAGTCTAGTGCCGGCCGATGAGAATTTTCTAATTTAGTGGTGTCACCCACGATTAGCCACACATCTCAGTCGAACCGACCTATCTCTGATCTCTAATCGATTTTATACTGCGCCGCAATGGCCTCTAAAGATAGACACGGTCAAGAAGCCGATTCCTGATCGAGTTCTCAAGTCTATTGCCTTAAAATTTCTTAATAATTGTCCCAGCTAGTCTAGTTATCTCGAGAGTGATCGGCTCTGAGAATAACCCTATAGACGCGTCAATGAAATGCCCGATTTATTCAGTAGAAGACAGTGTTGAAAATTTTGGGATGTCACAACTCTTCCCCTCTTATAAAAATTTCGTCCTCGAAATTTAAACCTTACAAGACTTGATTAAAAAGGTGGGGGTACAATTCTTTTATTGACTCCTCAGTCTCCCATGTTGCTCATTTTGTACCGTGGTGTTGCCAGACCACTTTGACTAAAGAAATAGTCTTTGTACGCAAAACTTGCTCTTTGCGATCGACAATCTGGACCGGTCTTTCGACGTATGACACACGGTCATCCACGTCCAATTCCTCAAAATTGAGCACGTGGGTCGAGTCAGGCTCGTACTTCCTCAACATCGACACGTGAAAGACGTCATGCACTTGCGCCAATCTTGGCGGCAATGCAAGACGATACGCTAAGGTCTTGATTCTCTCAAGAATCTCAAACGGACCTACGTACCTCGGACTCAGTTTGCCTTTCTTACCAAAGCGCGAAGTTCCCCTCATTGGTGACACCTTCAGAAAAACGTGATCACCAACTTGGAATTCCAAAGACCTTCGACGCTTATCTGCATAACTCTTCTGTCTGCTTTGCACTGTCTTTAATCTGTCTCTGATCACTGTCACGGCATCTACTGACTACTGAACCAACTCTGGGCCTGTTATCTTTCTTTCCCCGACTTCATCCCAACATATTGGTGTTCTGCACGCTCTACCATACAGTGCTTCAAATGGGGCCATCTGAATACTCTGCTGATAACTGCTGTTATAGGCAAATTCTACGAGATGAAGCTGATCTTCCCAACTTCCCTTGAAGTCTATAACACATGCTGTCAGCATGTCCTCAAGGGTCTGTATTGTCCTCTCAGACTGGCCACCTGTCTGAGGATGATATGCTGTACTGTACTGACGCTTTGTACCAAGAGCACTCTGCAAGCTCTTCCAAAAAGCGGCTGTAAATCTCGGGTCTCTATCAGATGTTATCGTAACCGGCACTCCATGCATTCGAACCACTTGGCGCACATATAGGTCTGCGTGCCTATCCAAACTATGGTCCTTTCGAACTGCAATGAAGTGAACCGACTTTGTCAGTCTATCGACTACTACCCATATCGAATCATTCCCCCTCTGACTCCTTGGTAGTCCAGTCACGAAGTCCATCGTGATATGTTCCCATTTCCACTCTAGGATCACGAGAGGTTGCAAAAGTCCTCCCGGCTTGCAATGCTGGGCTTTTACTTGTTGACAAGTCAAACACTTGGCCACATGCTTGGCGATGTCCGCCTTCATACCTAACCACCAATAGTGTTGACGCAGATTCTGATACATCTTAGTGCTTCCAGGATGAACGCTGTAACTGCTACGATGTGCTTCAGATAAATTTTTTTTTTTTTTTTCTCTAAGCTCAACATCGTCAGGTACAACCAAACGTCCTTGGAATCTTAGTGTCCCGTCATCAGAAATGTGAAAATCAGCCTTTCTTTTCTCTGCGTCCTCCTGAAGAATTCTCTGTACATTTGGGTCTGTCGGTTGGAGTTGTTTGATTCTAACTTGGACATCCGGTTCAATTCTGAGGGTGGCCATAAAACTCGAGAGGTGGCCTACCTCAAATTTGAACACCGAATCCCGAGCTCTCTCGATTAAGTTCCACTCCTTAATCAGTATATGAGCCACTGAAGACTTTCGACTTAAAGCATCGGCGACCTTGTTCGCCTTTCCTGGGTGATATAAATTATCACAGTCGTAGTCTTTCAGCAATTCCATCCATCTGCGTTGTCTCATGTTCAACTCCTTCTGAGAGAATAAATACTTGAGACTTTGATGGTCCGTGAAGATTTGAAACTTTTCCCCGCACAAGTAGTGTCTCCAAATCTTCAAGGCAAAGATAATCGTGGCGAGCTCTAAGTCATGCGTTGGATAGTTCAATTCATGAGGTCTCAACTGCCTGGAAGCGTACGCAACAACTCTGCCATGTTGCATCAGCACGCAACCCAATCCCCTGAATGACGCATCACTATAGATCTCGAATCCTCCAGGACCAGATGGAATCGTCAGCACAGGTGCGGTAGTCAGCTTTTCCTTCAGTTCTTGGAAACTATGCTCGCACTTGTCTGACCATATGAACTTCTCATTTTTCTTCGGGAGCTTTGTCAGAGGCGATACTATCGATGAGAACCCTTCCACAAACCATCTGTAATAACCTGCTAACCCCCAGAAAACTTCTGATTTCTGTCACTGATGTCGGTCTCGGCCACTTGATCACGGCTTCTATCTTGCTTAGGTCGACAGAGATTCCTTCTCAGGAAATCACATGACCAAAGAACGCAACACGAGTCAACCAAACTCGCATTTGCTAAACTTAGCATACAGGTGATGAGTTCTTAAGGTCTGAAGCACTAATCTCAGATGATTCTCATGCTCTTCATCACTTCTCGAATAGACTAAGATGTCATCAACGAACACAATCACAAACTGATGATCCACTTATTCATTGAACGTTCTGTTTGTCAAATCCATGACAGAAACTGGAGTGTTCACCAAGCCAAACGATCTTACAATACTCTCGTAAAGACCATATCAAGTACGAACATCTGTCTTTCGTACAACCTCCTTCCTGGTTCGTAACTAACGACTTCATAATCTCAAGTCGACCTTTAAAACATCGATACTCTTTATAACTAGTCACACCATTCATTGATCTTTGGCAAAGAACACTTGTCCTTGATCTTCACCTAATTGAGTTGACGATAGTTGATGCACACTCGCAATAAACCATCTTTCTTCTTCTCACAAACAAAACTGATGTTTCCCAAAAGTGATGCACCGATATACACGAATTCCTCATTCATCAATCTTCACATCTGCATCTTCAATTCTACCACTTTAGACAACAACAGCTGGTAAGAAGTCTTCGAGAGCGGCTCTATCCTGGTGCTATCTCAATTGCAATTTCAATCTTTCTTTCTGGCGGTAACCCAAGTAATTCCTTTGGAACCATCTTATAAATTTTCTGTATCACGGCCACCTTCTTCTCATTCTATTTCTTAACTGACACATCCACTACAGCTGTCAAATCAATCTTGGCAACCTCCGTCTAGCAAACGGATTGTCTTTAGCCAACGAGATTAATGAAATCGAAGATTCTTTTCGACTCTTAATAATCTTGATATTTTCATATGCTAATGGATTAAACTGGATTACTCCAAGACCATGGTTCATTCTCACAAGATGCTCCATGAACCCACACTATTCACGTGACATCAAACTCACACCTTAGCAACTAGTCAAGCACAACTATTGCTAGTGATTCCTCTCTCTTTCATTTTTACTTTAATAATTTAAGTTCTACCAACTCAGCACCAAACTTTGCTGCATTGCTCTGATAAAATCACCTCAAACACATTCTTTCTCTGATCGATGCAAGGTCAATTCTACTCCCATTCCTTTCGCCATCCTAGTGGCGTTCTGGCTACAGTAGCGATGTCTATGCTACCTTAGACTTCCACTGACAGTCCTTCACTTGATGGCCATGCTAGTCATCATCACAACATGTTCTAGTCATACTCGGACACTGGATTTATCCATACTTCTTTCTACAATTCTGACACCTATCCGGTGCATCTTTTATCTTCTATCAAGTGCTAGCGTGCACTATTTCTTGCATCGGAGACCTATCCCAAAATTCCATAGTGCATTCTATGAAGCACTTTTTCTGACTAGTCTTATCGACAGTGACAGCAGTAACCGTTGTCGAGCTTTCATCTCCTTATTCGGACAACCCATAACTCGCTATCCATGCTGGCGACACTTACCACGAATTCCCGTCCTCAGAATAAACGAGACTGATCCATACCATCTTCCATGGAACAACAAGTTCCATTTGTCTGAATGTTGACCTGACTATTCCACCCTTCCTATTAAGTGGAATAGAATACTCTTCTCTTAACATCAGTCTTTTCCCTAACCAAATTCCAAGTCTGCCTGCACTGAATCTTGACTCAGATATCAAAATCTATTCCCTGATCATCCTTCCAGGTTGAACCTCAGCAAAGGTGGCAACAACAATAACTTGATCTTGATCTTACTGGCTCATCTAGAATCCAAGGAACACTTGCATCAGAACAATCCTATCGAACTTAGGATCATTCGACGCTGCTACACTAGTACCAACCTCCGGTGGTACTCTTACACTCGAGCTGGCCAGAGTCAACACTCGGCCACAACCACCTCGGGTACTGACCTTAGTCAGTGCATCATCCCGAGTTACAAAGGACATTGTCCTCTTACTAGGAGTTCTCAGCTCCTGCTCGCTCATGGTTCAGTCTTTACACTGCAACCCGACTTCCAATTCCACACTGGATTAGAAGGTGAGCGATCCACACACCACAACAATTTTAGCACTCAGCTAACACAGACATGCACCAGCATGAATTTAAAGGCCTTTCCTACTAACTATCCCATGGTCAACGCTCCTTATCACTCCAATCTTAAACTTCGCTCTGATACCACAAAAAGGGGATGTCACGCCCCGATCCTCGGACGCGCGTACATCCTTCTACTTGGTCGATTTTAGAATGCGATATCCCAGGACTATGTATCGCCGACCCTTTCTTTTTATTAAGCACATGCGGAAGCAGTTATAAATCCCCAGACAATAAAACAATGGGATAGGAAAGCAGGCCATATTTTTCATATTGAAATTCACAACCACACTTTCATTAATAGCACCACTCATAGTTTATTTACAATACTATTTACAGCATAAAAGTCTCACACCTATCTATACCATGACAGGGTTCACAAAAGGGATGGGATCTCAATCCACATCCGGGTTATATTCAAGATCCCTCTCTGGATCATCTTCTACTTCAAAATACTTTCTCCTTCCTCAACTTCTCCTTCCTCAGCTTTTCCTCAGGGTCCTGAAATGGTTATTCAATAACCAATGAGACCACGTCTCAGCGAGTCCTACCCACTAAGACCCGATTAATAAACTAATACGCCATACGGTTGCCTAAGCACAACACGAGTCAGAGGACTTACCTTAGCCTCAGTTCCAACCTGCAATTCAAGGTTAAACATAGATATTCAAACAATTCACGACATCTGATCAAGCATTGATCAATCGACTAAGTCAATTACATGTCAGCCAGACCCTTTCTAGGTCATTCCCACTCATACCACACTTTCTCAGTGGTGTACTCATTCCCCAAATCACATGTGTTTCTCGGGCGTCGTTTTCGCCAATGACATACCGATCACCGACACCGTGCGTTCTTTAAGGCGCCGTTTTCACCAGTGATAACCTTGATCACCGAACCACGTGTCCTTTCAAGGGCACCGTTTTCGCCAAGGTGACATCGGCTATAGACAACATCGTGCGTTCTTTAAGGCGCCGTTTTCACCAGTGATATTCCCATAACCACCGAACCACGTTTGTCTATAAGTCATTTACGTGCGTTCTTTAAGGCGCCGTTTTCGCCAGTGATACTTCCAATCACCGAACCACGTATGTCCAATAATATCGTACCTGATTGGTCTCACCATTCTCCCTACTATATAGCCCATCAACGTACTGGCGCTATATATACATGCTTAGCCATTACCAATCAAATACTCAATAACAAACAATTTAGGACAATCCCTAAAATTCCACAATAAATTCAATTCCACACAACGTAGAGCTCAATTAAATAAACGGACTGCACCACGACAATCGGCACGAAATTCCGGTCACCGGCCGTCCCGGTTGAATTTCCGGAAAAATAATTAATTAGATAAATAAATTTCGAAAATAAATAAATAAACATTAAAAATCCAATTTAGGCCTATATTGCCTTATTGGAGCCCGAAACGGGTCGGGAAGAATCCCGAGATACATTCAATAAATAACCAAACATTTCTACTTGCTAATAGCTAGGTCTAACCACCTAACATGCATCCTCAAGTCACTAATTTAATTGTTCGAACCTAATCTAACCACCTAAGTGCATGTAATTAAATCTAACCAACCCTAAGGCATAATTAGCAAACTAATAAAGCATTAGTGAGTAAAACTCACTTGACAAAAGCGGAGACCGAATCACCGCAACGGCGACGCGACGGCGGCCGAAATTGGACTTTCGACAACACCGGCGGACTTGGACCGGGCCTTAAGCTTAGGCCCAACAAATCTCAGCCCAATTGAGATTTGTTCTTGCACTGGAATGGGCTGGACCTGCTGAATTTCTGGACTGAACTAACTGCGCTAGCTGAACTGGGCTTGCTGGTCTTGTGCTGAATTCGGTGGCCCAAAGGACTGAAGCTCACGGGCTGGGCTTGCTACAGGGCTTGTCTTCAGCTAGTTTGATGGACTGGCTTGTTGCGGCTGATCCACGAACTGAAGAAGACGCAGGCGAAGAAGGGAGCTACTCCCTGGCGTCTTCGGTGGATGAGCGGAACCAAGAAGCAGCAAGGAGAGGAGCTGGGGTCTTTGATGCTAGTGGAAGGGAACGGTAGCTGGCGTCGTGGGCGTGAAGCAGCTACGGGGGCACCTCGGCGAACTGAAGACACACGGCAAGTGGCTTCGCTGGGTCAACAGCCGGTGGAGTGACTCCATTGGTTGACCGAATCTGGCAGCAACCGGCAGAAGCTGAAGACGCGTGGAGCCCTGCTTTGTAGGGCGCAGGCAGAGGCGTGCGGATGATGGAGCAACTTCGTGGACGTTTGGCGGTCAACAACCGAGAGAATGGAGCTGCTTCGTTGACCCGTGAAGTGAGCTGGCGTTGGGCTTCGTGGGCATGGGTTGGACGAGGCAACGGCGCGGCACGTGAAGCTGCTGGAGATGATGCAGCGATCAACAAACCGACTGGTTTGACTGGGGAACAAAAGATGGTGGAGGCGTGCTGGTAGAAACCGGGAGAGATCTTCGGACGTGGCAGCTGTAGTTCCGGTGGCCACGAGCTGGAGAAGACCACACGGATGCTTGCTCGAGTCTTCAGCGGTGAGGAGAGTTGACTGGCGGGGGACAGCAACTAGTGGAGAGAAGTAGCTTGATTGAAGATCTCAAGGTTGGCGTGAGCAGAGTGTGTGGGCTTCGTTTGAGGAAGAGAAGAAATGAAGATGGAGAGAGATTGGATGGATTGTCTCGCACGATAGAGATATTAAGACAAAAGCAGGAAAAATGAGCGGATGGGAGTGCCGAGCGTGAGAAGCCAGCTAAGAGGAGACAAGAAAAATCAGAAATCTTAGCCAATACATTTAATGTTTTGGCCCCACAAGTCCACCATACACTCCTCTTTGTCCCCCCAATCAATTTCAAGCTTATCAACTCACAAATAAAAATTTTTAAAGTCCAAAATTGCTGTCTCATCCAATCATACGAATTTCACCATTTGAGCTTCAATTTCTCCAACAAATTCCCAACTTGAGGTCCAATTTCGACGTAGAAAAATCCCAAATGATTTTCTATAAATCCCCGACACACAATGGCTCAATCTGAAAGTCCAATTTCCCATTAATTTAGCCAATCTGAACTTCGACCAAACTTCCACGACGTCCGAACCCAATTTCCGTAAAAATTTCCTGAATCTCCGAAAATCTTCTGAGACTGAGTCAATGCACCTAAAATTTATTGTGACATGGCCAAAACTTCAATTTCTGAAATCGGACTCGAATTGGCGGTTAATTTTCATTCGGCGCGTTTTTAGCGTGACCTAGACTATCGGGTAGTTTTCAGAACTTTTTAAGGCAAATGACCCGTGGTCGATTTTCTTCGAGCCACTATGAATCCACTCGACTCAATGGCGACTCTTGATTGTCGTGAAAATCTCGAGGATTCAATTACGGACACAGGGTACCAAAACAATAAGAAAATCAGTCTAGTGCCGGCCGATGAGAATTTTCTAATTTAGTGGTGTCACCCACGATTAGCCACACATCTCAGTCGAACCGACCTATCTCTGATCTCTAATCGATTTTATACTGCGCCGCAATGGCCTCTAAAGATAGACACGGTCAAGAAGCCGATTCCTGATCGAGTTCTCAAGTCTATTGCCTTAAAATTTCTTAATAATTGTCCCAGCTAGTCTAGTTATCTCGAGAGTGATCGGCTCTGAGAATAACCCTATAGACGCGTCAATGAAATGCCCGATTTATTCAGTAGAAGACAGTGTTGAAAATTTTGGGATGTCACAAGAAAACTTAATGAATTGTATTGTGTAGCTTAACTTGTGGAAATGTGAACAAAGATTTCATCAATCTACTTTTTGTACCTTGAGCTGCATCGATTGCGATTTTTAGTCTCTTGCTCCAACTCAAAACATTAGGGTTGTGTGCTGCTTGAAAGTAGAGAAATAAGGAGTATTCCCATCATGAAATATGTAAAAGCTTGTTCACTGTTGTCCTCATTCGCTGAGAAAGTTAATTTCATCTCCATAATGCTATTAATAAATTTGTAACATGACCGATTCATGCAAAAGCCTAAACTATCAAAGAACAGTGTTGAGATAAAATATATTTGGGCACACGTCTTTGCTGTCACATAGGGAGAGTCTAAGAGATGTTTTATCTGTTTAGAATTTGTAAATGGAAATATCAAACAAACCTGACAAATGTTGCCGAACATCTCCATTGGACATGAATTCGTAAATCAGTGCCATGTTTTCAAATTCTTTGCAATATCCGATAAGTGAAACTAGATTTCTGTGGTGAACGACCATCAAGAGTTGTGCTTGCACATCAAGGTATCAAAGCTTGCTATTAGTTGAACATCCAAAAAACCCAAAAACATGCAACATCGATTCTAGTTACACTAATGTCTCTAACCTCTGCGTGAAATTCCTTGTAGCCTTGCTTTGATGATTGAGATAACATTTTTACCGCGACTTGAATGCCATCATCAAGTCTGCCGAAGTAGACTTTCCCAAATCCTCCCTCTCCAATTACTATTCTAAAGTTATCAGTAATTCTTGTAACCTCAGTGTATGTAAAAGGTCGATTTTTTGACAACTTTAATGTCCCGGTAGATCCTTCGCTAGAATTGGTAGTTGTAGTAATAGTAGTAACGTCTGGAGAAATGAAAAGGAAATTATATAATCTCAACAGCAGCGGATCATGATTTTCAGTTTGACATCAAATGCTTTCACTACAAACAAAACCTTTTTGAAAAAGTATGTAATGACTTATTATAAGAAGCGACTGAGTCATGAAAAATGAAATTTGAAAGAGTGAAGCTAGTTACCTCAACCAAAGGAAGCATTCATGCCTTTATCTTAACCGAGATGTAGATACGCATTGATGCAATTATGATATTATTAACAGAGAATGTGTGCATAGTTTTTTAACATTGTGCATAGAAGCATGATTATCACGTTCACTTTTTCTGGGCCCAATTGTTGCCATGAGCAATTGGACCAGTTAACCAGTTTGGGGTTCAAAACATGACCCGGACTGACAAAATCCCATGTTAGAACTTTTGATTTTTCGTGCACATGCGATACGCAAGAGAGTTTACCTTGGATTTGTCTTCTTTTGACCGTCCACAATACTGCAAGAGCTCCCAATGAAACCAAGACCAGAATGGCTGCAACTGATGCAATGATTGGGGCAACAGAGATGCCCTTTCTCTTTGGCTGCACATTGCTGGTTTGACAATTCTCTGATTAGCAAAGATTTGGATTTCCATCTAAGCTGTCCATAAACGTCAGCGGTACTTGTCAATGCCGAAAGATTAGCGCATGAATTCATGGATATCCCACCCTCTATATGTATTACATGCATAAGTTGATCAAACAGAATGAAAAACCGAGTACCACTTTCATCTTTTGCATTCTTCAAAGTGAGAACAAACGTAGAAAGAAGAAGCAGATCGTATAGATAATAATAAGTGATTAAATGCGGAGTTACGATAGTGTGGCAATGAGGGAACCTTAATAGCAATGATCCATCTGCCTTCTTCTTCAACAGAGTTTGAGGAACAGAGCCATTCATACTGTTTCCACTTAAATTCCTGCAGGTATTCATGATTAGATGTTGATGGCCATTTACTCAAGCTAGATAACCACACATAATAGTTCCATCAAAAGCTCAGTGACTCACAGAACTTTCAAGCTCGGCATTTGAGCTAAAAAGTCTGGCACGGACCCAGTTAATGAATTGTTGGATAAATCCCTGAAATTAAGCCAAAAAATTACTAAGAAACTTCATATGCATATACTTGTTGAAATGCATAAAACGGGATATTGTAGATAATGAACAACATGCTAGTGGCGAAGAAGTCAATCGCTTTTTTTTGGGCTTAGTGTTCTCCATTCTCTCTCTGCAAATTAAGTAAACAATATGAAGAAAAATTGCTAATGCATACAGGGATACAACTGCTGTCAAATTGGAGATAGATGTAGCTATCGGTCCTTTCAATCCACTGGAGCTCAGGTTCCTGCACATTCTCAGCTAACTTTGTAAGAATAAAATCCCACCGGTTTACATTTTCTATAAGGAAGGCGTTCATATGGTGACTTGATATTGAAATCATTTCCTCAGTCGCATGACATATTACCAACCTGTACTATAGTTGTTGAGAAAACTTATCTTTTGTGACTTGTGGTTCGTATGCAGCATGTTTTCAGAGAAAATATGTAGTCGTGGACTTACAATGAGATGATTCTTGGAGAACTATCATAGCTACAATTCAGTCCGCTCCATGTGTACTCTGTAGGAATGCATGGATCACCCTGCCAGCTAGCTCTGATCACCCCATATGTTTTCTTGACATCATACATGGCATTAACTAAGCAACCACATAAATAACTACAATCATAAAGAAATCAAAGATTATCAAGACAAAAAAATTACGTAGGAGCATAGATATAAATATACAATCATCAAGAAAAGTCGATGAATTTGAGAGCTGTGCCACAGTGAATAACTCAACAGCATTGAGGAGTGGTGGCAAACTAGAGCGGGCTGTCGCACTAATAGTCAAGTTCAAATTATGTCCACTTATGGGCAATGAGGCTACGGTCACTGGCTTTAGGTTCTCGAGCATGATAGTTTCCACGAATTCGTCTTGTACATATACGGCGACTTCTTTGAATTGACCCTTTTGCAATTGCAATTCCACAAAGTGGAAGTATATATACCGGACAGTGGTGGAGTTCTCTGAGGTCCAAAACAGACTCAGAGAATCAGTGACATTTTGTACTTGTGTGGCGATCATCAAAACTTCGGGCGGAACTTTGTAGGCATCATTGCTTGTACTTGTCACGATGGTTGTGTTGCTAATTGACGACCAACCTCCACTATAAGTCTTATTGTTCCAGATGCGATCATATACATCTTGTGGATGCCTATTATTGCCAAAGCCAGTCAAATAATCATAGCAGTAAGTGGAAGATGATGAACAAGCCGACACAAATCAGTTTGTAATTGACAGCATGTTTTCTATTGTCCATGCAGTTGCACAATGTAAAAATGCATGATTCGTAAGATGTAAATACGTTAACTTGTCATTTACCGACTGATGAATGTGATCAATGTCCAAAATTGAAGGACAATAACAAAGAAAATCACCTGTATGTGCTTAGGCTCCCCAAATTATATTTCCAGTTGGTTACAAGTGCACCGGAATTGATCTGGTAAGTTGAGTTATCCAACAAACGCAACTCCAGAGCTGATATACATGGAACTCCCGAGCCGATATTCACCAAGCAAATTTGTATGTAATCTCTCGGAGGAGTGTAAATAATCTCTTCGTATATCCAAGACGAAAACTTCACCGTGATCCAATAGTTAACATCAATATGGAGGTCAAATGCTGGGATTTGATTCTTGCCATCATAATTACCATACCAAAATGAAGCCCTGACCAAATATGTGCTGCCCTTTCCTTCATCTGGCATTAATGTATAACAATTTCTTTTTTCACTAGGGAAGATCCGGAGATTCTATGATTGTTGTTGGTTGTCTTGGTAGATGACCTGGGTAGACACCTGCACGTTTGTTCCGGAATCTACATATCCTGCATCGGCCTTGTAGTATATGTTGAGCTGGTCATCATGGTAATCATTAGGTGCTCTGCAATCGATGCTTATGAAACCTAAATCGAGGGGAAACTAGAGATTGTCACTTGCTTTTCACAATGCATGACGAATTCGAAATTTAAACAATATTATAAATTTCTTTATGCTTTGCGATGTCCCTTAAACTTTTTTCATTTGACTTCTTCAGAACAGTATCAACTAGATACGAATTTCAGCAATGAAAATTACATGTGCAAGATTTGGCTTGATAATTGTTACCTAAGAAGAAGTTTTGATGGTTATTCCGATGATAAAGGCGTCCATGAAAAGCTTGAAAACAGAGACGTCATCTGCAAAAATAATGTAAGCTAGAGGATGATGCATTGCTAGCTCTCCAATAATTAGGAGAAGCTGGAAATGTTTCCTGGAGACTCTTGAACGGGCTTAACTTATGGAGTACAAGATACTACCTAATTACCCAGTGCTTGATTTTTATATCAAATTTTAGTGTCACTGTTTTTTCGACTTACGCTTGAAAGGTTGATCGCTAACGAGGAGAAAGATAGATATTGAATCCTCACTGTGCCTATTTCTAGAATCCCATTTTCTGATGCCTCGACTCTTCAAGATCTTCATGGTACATCAAACCTCTCTTCACATTGGTTTCTCCACTCTAGTGAGGAAAGGAGGGCTCTACCATCTCAAGGCGAAGAAGAAGAAAATCAACGTCTTCAAGATTCATAAGAATATATTCGTACTTCAGTGAGGGCACGTTCATGGACCAGACGTGCACTTGTAAACTAGTAGTGGGGGAGTGATTTCTCCACCAATGGTCAACTCAGTTATAGAGAATAGAAGTTAGGAACTAGCAAATAAAGAATCAGGAATTTCATTAGACAAAGTAGATTAATAGATTATCACCTTTTGGACAGGCAAGAGGCTTGCAGCTGGACCTGATGCCTACCAACTAATTGAGCGATTACAGTACAAAGTCAGCTCGGATAATGCATATTAAAGGACGGCAACTGCATAATTTCGAAGAATCTCTCATTCCACTAAGAATGTCCTAGCTGTGTCATGACAAGGACATGCCTTATATTCCTAAGAAGCTCTAGAAGGCGCCGAATTCAGACAAATCAGAATAAGGAAATTCGCAGACAAGATTATAATAATTGAGATATCCTTAACCTAACATGTATAGATCAATTAGAAGAGACATTACTTCTATTGCCTTTTCGAGCGTTTCAAGTACTCAGGATTTAGCCGAGGGCAAACATCGATCTAGGCTTACTTTGACTTGATCCGTTCCCTCAAAGATTGCGAAAAGATTTGAGGCCTTCACTGAGGGGTGAAAAAAGTTGATTTAATTCTCATTATTATCATGGACAAAAGTCACAAAAAGACACCAAATTATGCCCATTATGACATATTTACCTTAATTTTTTTTGTGACATGGAAAATCATACACTTATACTCGTGTGACACATTTACCACATTCGTTAATATTCCGCCAATTAGTGTAGTTAAAACTCTATCTATATGGATGCCGGAAAGCATGTCACCCACGTGATTAAGTGAAATAAAAACGACATTGTTTTGGCTAAAAAATCATGTTATAGACCCTTAATGGATGGTAAATGTATTACATAAATATAAGTTTGAGATTTTTTATGTTACATGAAAAATTTTAAGGTAAATGTGTCAAAATGAGTATGTCACAAAAGAAGTTTAGGATAAATGTGTCGCAATGGACATAATTTGAGTTCGCTGTGGCTTTTTCTCTATTATCATCAACTTCTCTATGTTGATATATAAATTTTGGCTAAATATTTATGATTAAACTTCATAGAAAATTAGGAATTAATTCAACCCTAACGAAAAAGGATCTTTACATCATATGGGCATTAATATTATTTTCATCAACTAAATTTTATTTTTATTTTTATTTTCCCTTATTTTTACTGCATTTTGGATAAATAAAAAAATATTTTTAAAAAAAATTATTTTAATCTTTAAAAAAGGAGAGAGCCCGCGAGGGTTGAAGGGCTAGGCCTTTGCCCCAGCCCCCTTTTCCCCTCCTTTTGCCATTCTGGCCCAGGCCCAACCTCGCCCGCCCAACCTCGCCCAGCTTGCTCGGCCCGGCCTGGCCTTCTCTCCCCTCTCTTCTCCTATCCTTCACGCCACCGAGCACGCTGCGGCAGCAGAGCAGAGACGGCAGCAACAGAGCAGGAGTAGAGGAGATCGAAGGTTTGGCCATGGGGGGCCGGTCAACGCGCCAAGGACCGGTGGCCGAGAAGGCCAGAGCGCCTCCCTCGACCGGCCTTCTCGGCCCATAAATAGGAGTCTTCAGTGAGAGAGAATGGGTGGGAGGGAGACAGAGGAGATCGAAGGGGTGAGCGGCAAGAGAAAGCCGGGTGAGAAATTGAGGGTGAGTGAGCGAGCGTCCTCCGGCGACGAGTATGGCTAGGGGTTTGCCGGCGTTTGCCCTCCCCCTTTCCGAACCAACCTACGATGGGCAGTGCGTTGTCTCCAATCGTTCATTGATTGCCCTGACTCAGAGGCCCACAAGGCGGACGCACGTAGCCCGCTCTTCGAGCTCGTTCGCCGTCCGACGCCATGAGCTAGGTAGGGACTCTCGGCCGACCGCCCATGTTTTTGTGCCCATGCCCTGTTTCGGGCTCACCGGACCGGGCTGCCGTAGCTCAGTTCGTGCGAGTTTCTAGCTTTATTTGTGTGCGTACTACGGGGTCGCCGGACTGTACGTTGATGGCTATGGATGTGACAGCCTGAATTTTCAGAATTTGTTTTCGATTAAATAAATTGAGCCTTTCGTCGACGCGCCAATAGTGCTATTCTCTAAGCTGATCATTCACGAGATAACTAGACTATCTGGGGAAGTAATTAAGGAATCTAATGCAATTGGACTTGAGAATTCGATCATGAATCAACTGTTCAACCGTGTTGATATGCAAGGGTCATTACGGCACCGTCAGAGATTGATCAGAGATCAGAGATAAGTCGATTCGACTGAAATATGTGATCAAAATGTGGGTGATTCCACTTGATTGCACAATTCTCATCGATCGACAATAAATTGATTTTCTGTCGTTTTGGTACCTGGTGCCTATAATTGAAATCTTGAGATTTTCACGACAACCGAGAGTCACTAATGTGTCGAAGATGTACATTGTGACTCGTGATAAATCGATCACGAGTCAATTGTACCAAAAATTCCTAAAAGTTACCCGATAGACTAAGTCACGCTAAAAACGCGCCGAAGTGAAATTAACCGTGAATTTGAACCCAATTTCAGGGCAGAAGTACACCACAAGTGCCATAACTTGGCACGCCGGGACACTTAAGTGCCATAACTTCAAAACGGTACACTTAAGTGCCACTTTTTTTTTCGAATGGGACACTTAAGTGCCACCTCCGGCGACCCTTGCCGGAAATCCTATGTGGCAATATTTTATTATTATTATTTGCCTACGTGGCTCGCCGGAGCTCCAAATCAGCATAAAAATTAAAAAAAAAATTAAAAAAATTCAAAAGTTTTAATTTTAAAAATTTCAATTTCCAAAAATTAAAAAAATTAAAAAAAAGAAAATTTTAAAAATTTAAATTTTAAAAAATTTTAAAAATTAAAAAAAAAAGAAATTTTAAAAAAATTTAATTTTAAAAAATTTTAAAAATTAAAAAAAAAAAGAAAATTTTAAAAAATTTAATTTTAAAAATTAAAAAAAAAGAAAATTATGAAATTTTAATTTTAAAAAATTTAAAAAAAAATAAAAAATAAGAAAATTTTAAAAATTTTAATTTTTAAAATTTTCAAAATTTTTTTTAAAAAAAGAAAATTATGAAAATTTTAATTTTAAAAAATTTAAAAAATTTTAAAAAAATAAGAAAATTAAAAAAATTTTAATTTTAAAAAATTTTAAAAATTTTAATTTTAAAAAATTTTAAAAATTAAAAAAAAATTAAAAAAATTTTAATTTTAAAAAATTTTAAAAATAAAAAAAAAAATTTAAAAATTTAATTTAAAATTTTTTTTTTTTTTTTAAAAAAAGAAAATTTTAAAAATTTTAATTTTAAAAACTTTAATTTTAAAAAAAATTTAAAAATTTAAAAAAAGAAAATTTTAAAAATTTTAATTTTAAAAAAATTAAAAAATTTTAAAAAATTAAAAAATTAAAAAAAAGGGGGGGTGGGAGGCGGCGGCGGCGGTGAGGGAGCCGCCGGCGGCGGCAAGGGAGCCGCCCCGTTCGGCCTCCCACCCCCCCCCTTTTTATAACTTTTTTATAATTTTATTTTTTTTAATTTTTCTTAATTTTTAAAAAATTTAAAATTTTCTTAATTTAAAAAAAAATTAAAATTTTCTTAATTTTTTAAAATTTTTTAAAATTTTTTCTTAATTTTTTTAAATTTTTCTTAATTTTTTTAATTTTTCTTAATTTTTTAAAATTTTCTTAATTTTTAAAATTTTTTAAAATTTTCTTATTTTTTAAATTTTTTTAAATTTTCTAATTTTTTAAATTTTTTAAAATTTTAAAAATTTTTAAATTTTTTAAAATTTTAAAAATTTTTAAATTTTTCTTAATTTTTAAAATTTTAATAATTTTTAAATTTTTCTTAATTTTTAAAATTTTTAAAATTTCTTAATTTTTAAAATTTTTCTTAATTTTTTAAAATTTTTTAAAATTTTTCTTATTTTTTAAAATTTTTTGAATATTTTAAATCTAATTTAATTAATTTATATACTATTATTTACACGTAGACGCGAAACGGCGTCGTTTTTGCATTTTCTCCGCCACGTCAGCATGCAAAACGACGCCGTTTTGGACCAAGCTCGCCGGAAAGTTGCCACGTCAGCCATTTGGCCGGATTTTCGCCGGAGTGGCACTTAAGTGTCCCATTTTACTCCGATGATGGCACTTAAGTGTACCATTTTAAAGTTATGGCACTTAAGTGTCCCGGCGTGCCAAGTTATGGCACTCCAGGTGTCCCGCACTCCAATTTCAGAAATTGAAAGTTTGGTGGTGTCATGAGTTATTTTCGCAACGTCAACTCATCCTCTGAGGATTTTTCAGAAATTCCGAGATTTTTGCAGAAAAACGTTCGGACGTCACAGAAAAAATTAGTGGAAATTCGTACGGCCAAATTAAAGAAAATTTGGACTTCTAAGCCAAGCTATTGGATGTTGGGAACTTATAGAAATGTGTGGGATTTTTCTTCGACGAAATTGGACTTCAAATTTGAGAAATTGAAGATGAAATTGAAATATAAACTAAAGGAAATTCGGAGCTTGGATGAGGGGTGCATTATTTGCATCAAAATTGAGTTTATTGTGAATTATTCTTGATGGAAAGTAATGGGGGGACAATGCATTTAATTAAGAGGATGAAGCTTGGACTCTTGAGACATTTTAATCATTCCCTTGACTAATTGGCCTCATCCCTTACTCCCTCTATTCTCTTCGTTGGACGACCTCCTCTTCTTCGCTCGACCACTTTTGCCACTCTTTCATTTTCTCTGCATCTCAATTTTCGGTTTCTCTCTGCCACTCATCCCTTCCCCCATTCACAAACGTCCATCTCCACCATTAGCTTTTCATTTTGGCCACAATTTCTTCGATTCGGTCAAACCCCTTGCCGTGAAGCCCTTCCCCCCATCTTTGACGGCTTCTGTTTCAGTGTTCCGCTAGCAGCAACAATCGAGCTGCTCCTCCACCGATTGACGCCACCCACCGTCCACGTGCATCATCAGAAAACCCCCCACGTCCTGCTCGAAGCTGCCATCATCCACCGCAGCCGCACACCGCTTGTCTGCTTCTCCCTCACGCTCGGTCAACTTGACCGAAGAAGCACCGCCCCAACGTCTTCGATTTCTGCCTAGCTTGCTGCCACTCGTCCGCTTCTCCGCCAGCTCGTGTCTTCCGCGTTGCAGTCAACCGAAGCAATAGCATCGCTCGCAGCTCGACACCAGCGAACTCCTTCGTCGTTGACCGCACGCCAGGCCCACCGAAGGCCCACTTCTGCTCGTGTCTTCACTTGCTGCAGCTCCACGCCACTTGGCCCAACGCCCGTGAGCTTCCAGCAGCTCCATTTTCTTCGAAGCGGCCAGCACATTCCGTCGTGGGCCATCACCATTTTGCCGTGTGAAGTCCATCGAAAATTGCAGCACTGAAGCCCACGAAGTTTTCAACTCCAGCCCGCTGAAGTAACGGAATTGAAGCCCAGCTTTTTGAAGCCCACGTGATTTTCAGCAGGCCGAAGTCCACAAGCTCAGCCCATCTTCAATTGCATTTCAGCAGTTCAGTCTTGAAGCCTAAGCTCGCGAAGCCAAGCCAAATCAAAAACAAATCTCAGTTTGGGCTGAGATTTGTTGGGCCCGTTTTAAGCCCGGCCCGAGTGTCCGCCGATGCTACCGAAAATTTGGATTTCGGTTGCCGTCGCGCCGTCATCGCGGTGAACCGGTTTCTGCAATAAACCGGTGAGTTTATACTCTAAACTTTTCTTAGTAGGCTAATGACGTTTAACATGTGTTTAGATTTATTTAATTAGGAATTAGGTGGTTAGTTAGATTAAATTAGAAATGTAATTATTTAATTGAGCATGTTAGGTGGTTAGCATGGATTGGCTAAGGTCTAAATAAATTTTACTATTTATCTAGAAGGGTTCGGGAATTTTCCGGGTCCGTATTGGTATTTAATATAATAATTTTTGGCCTAGGTTAGTATTTTTGGAAATTAAATTGAATTAATTAATTAGTTTTTCGAAAATAATTATTTATTAATTATTTTTCCAGAAATTAGGCCGGGATAGCCGGTGATTGGAATTTCGTGCTGATTGCAATGATGTAGTTAATTTCTACAATTGAGTGTTAAATTATGCAAATTGAGTGCTGATTGGATTTTTGGTCATTTATTCCAAAAATTTATAAAATTCGTTATTTATTCAGAAAATCACGGGTGTTGGTTTTTAACACCGAAAATGGTTTTATACACTATATAAACAATGGGATTTAAAAAAAAAAAAGAAGGTTATTAATTTTCTGGGTCCAATATGACCGTGTACCCACACATGAATATTTTCAAGTGTATTTCTAATACAAACAAAAAAGCCAGGTTCACCATTTTAATTGAAGCATTTGAGTGCAATGCACGGTGCCCTGGGCCATATTTGAGTAATCGTGTGATAGTTAAGAGAAATCGTCCCGGGCTGTTAAGTTAGACGTTAATACTATTTGGGATACCCCCTGGACAATGGGAAGCCGGTCGCAGCAGATTCTGGACCCTATGCTCCTTCGGGAAAGTTGTCTGAAAGAGACATGCTGTGCTCAATGGGGTGAGACGAAGCCTGGCAATGCCAAAAGACTGCTAAACAGAGAGTAGGCCGTGCTATATGCCGATATCAAAACTAGGAACGCATGTTAAATTGAGTTGATTGCGCCGGATTATGGGACAAAATTGTGTGACACGGTATGGGACATGTCATAACGATTTGGCCCTATAATTAGGACTCCTGTGCTTATTTGAGAATTTCAATGTGGCATTCTAGTTAATTGAGCTTAGTTGTTGCTCAAGCTTTCATGTTGTTTGAGTTATAAACTGTACTGACTTGCAGGGTGGATCTGAGGCCCAGGTAAGGCTTTGTGATTGTATGATTGCATGATTATGACGCTTCTAGGCGTATTTCCCTCATAATCGGGGTTTAGAGCATGGATTTACTAAGACATTGTCTCACTAGTTATTATATAAACATTTTCAGGGTCGTTGAGTGGAGTACCCGGAGCTGAGAGGAGGTGAACTGAAGTGTAGGTCAGTTAGGACCGCTTTTTTTTGGAAGGCTAGTCTATTGTAGTCTTTTGGCAATAGACTTTTGTACATGACTCAGTGTATTTATAAAAGCATGTTTGTTTGTGAATATGTTATCCTACTTTTCTATCCCAAGATGATTACTGTCATGAGATTTATTTTCGCTTCTGCATGTGCAATAAAATGAAAGGGTCGACGACTTGTCCTGAGAAGTTGCAAATTTTTTTCGACTAGAGCAGAATAGGCACGCACTCGGAGGTTCGGGGGGTGATAGTGGATCTCGACTTGAAAGGGTCTCTCTTTAGACTCTTGGGGCGTGCATGACAAAATTTATGTTTATCTATTTCTCAGTTTTTCTGTTATCTAGAACAGGTTTAGAACAGAAATCCATTTGGTAACGCAATTTCATTTTTCTATTTCTGAAATGGATTTCTATTATGGAAATAGATTTAGAGCAAAACTCAGAAGTTAAAATTTTTAGCTGTTCTATTTCCGAAACAGAAATGAGAAATCAAAATTTTTTTTATCGTTCACTCTTGTCATCGCCCGTCGCTCACTTGCCACTTGTGGGATGCCGGACGCCCACCGCCAGTTGCTGGCCACCTGCCATCGACCCTCGCCACCAACCGCCAATCGCCGGCCACCGGACATCGGCCGCCGCCCACCGCACTCTGGCCGCTGGTCACCAATTGCTAGTCGTCGAATGCTGGATGCCCACCGATCGTTGGCTGCTCATTGCCAATCATTGCATGCTGGAGGCTCGTCACCAACCACCGGATGTTCGTCGGTGACCGTTCGCCGCTCGCCACTGGCCGCTAGATGTCGGCTGCCCACCACCCGCCGGGGGTGCCGAATGCCGGTGACTGGCCACTCACTGCTGGCCTCCTATCGCTGGACTTCGGATGTTAGACGTCAGATGTCGAACTTCGAACGTTGGACGCTGATTGCTGATCATCAGACTCTGTTGTTGGATTTCGAACTTTGGCCACCTGCCACCGGTCACCGAACTTGGTGCCAAACGCCAAACGTTGGACTTCGGACTTCGGCCACTCGCTGCCGGTCGCTGAACGTTGGACTCCGGCCATCGGACAATGATTGTTGCCGCTATTAGAAATAAAATTTTTATTCTATTATCAAACGAATTTTTATTTTAGAAATAGAAATTTTGAATTATTATCAAACGCGTTTCTTTACTTAGAAACTCGTTCATGGAATAGAAATCGAGAAATCTATTTCTAACCAGAAATTGATTTATGTTCTAGAAATTTGTCATGCGTGCCCTTAGTCTGTAGAGTACAAACGGCGGAGTCTATTCTCTTCTAGTCTGACAACGTGCAGCGGGGAGAAGAGACGAGAGAGAGAGAGAGAGAGAGAGAGGGGGGGGGGGGGGGGGAGGTCGTGACACTGTGATGTCCTTTTCGAGTTGTTCGACCTCTCATTTCGAAAAATGATCGCCATAAAGCAATAACAACAAGTGGGACTCTAATCGGATAACCAAGCCCGAAATCCAACATAGATGAGTCTTCTCGAGTACATAATTTCTCCCATGAATAACAAAAGCTGCGAATGCTCTTGTTTCTACCAAGAAAGGACCTATTCATAGACATAATAGATTCACTAGAGACGAGTAGCTTCCGAGTATCCAAATTGACACACAAATATAAGTTTGAAATATGAACCGGACTTGAGTTAAGTTTTGATGGCAGCAGAAATTTGACAGCAGAAATTCACATGCACTAAATACCAAACGCCATTCCAAGGGAAGTACTGACTGAATGAACTCGAGGAGTTCCTTTCCAAAGAACTATTTGATTTTCTCATTTTGCTTCTGGACTATTTTCAGGTGCCAATGCTGTTGCCAAACATTCTTTCAAATCTGCCAATACGTGATATATGTCGGGCCTTTGATCTCCAGTTGGTTTTGTACAAGACTCCGCAACCCGTATTGCTTTCCAAGCCGATTTGCTGTCAAATTCTCCTTTTAACTTGGGGTCCATAATCCTCCGCAAATCTTCACTTTTAATAAGGGAATTCGCCCAATTAAGTATGTGCACGTTTCCTTCTGGCTTCATCATCATTGCTGGATGTCCTGTGATTAGCTCAAGGAGTATGATTCCAAGACTGAAAACATCACTTTTCTTGTTTAAGCTTACAGTCAAATGGTACCTGCGGGACATATGAGAACACAGTTGAGGATAAATCTTTCAGGTCCTAATTTATTACTCTTTGAACTCTAGTCATTTATCAATGCTGAACTTTTCTTCAACAATGTGGTATGCGCTGTGTACAAGTACACGACTATATGATGCAATCTCAGGGAGAGCCAGATTTTCTATCCATAGAGACTATGTAGCATATTAATGAGATTAAGTTTAAGCCAATACTCAGGGTCAAGGTAGCCAGGAGTGCCAACAGCACGAGTTGATACATGAGCATCGGTCTCAGCTGTGAATGTTCTTGAAAGACCAAAGTCAGATATTTTGGCTTGCATATCTTCATTCAGCAGGATGTTTGTCGCTTTTAAGTCTCTATGGATAATGGGCGGGTTGCAACCATCATGGAGATACTCCAAACCTGCAATTCTTGCAAAAGATCCATTTAATCATGCAAAAGACGAGGGGAACAAACTACAATGGGGGATATGCTTTAGGTACCTTTTGCTACATCAACGATGATGTGGAGTCTCTGTTTCCAAGTTAAGACATTTGACTTGTCCCCTGTCAAATTAGCTTTTCTTCTTATTGTACATGAGAAAGAAACATACATTGGTGGGTGTATTCTAGAGAAAAAAATTATACAAGAGGACATGATAAAGTACCGTGTAAGTGCTGTTGCAAGTTTCCATTAGCCATGTATTCATAGACTAATGCCTTGTTTTCAGAGTGATCAGAATATCCATGCAGAGAAACCAAGTTTCCATGGTGAACGATCATTAAGTGTTTCTCCTGCAATGTCGTAAGCGTCCTTTACCACAATTTTCATTGACAATCGTTTGGAAGCAAGTCAGTAAATGAGTATCTTATTGCATTGTACCTCAGCTTGAAATTCCCTGTCCCCTTGCCATGATCTTTTTGAGAGCATCTTCACCGCAACTTTGGTTCCATTCTCTAAAGTGCCAAGATATACTTTTCCGAATCCTCCTTCACCAATCTCTGTTCCAAAGTTTCCAGTGATCCTTGTGATCTCCCCATAATCGAAAGATCTTAATCTCACCATTCCTTCAATAGATAACCAAAAATTACCAATGAGTAATAGACTCAACCTTTTAAAGATTTCCAAGTAGACTTCAAAGGAAAATCTCCCTAAGGTAACTCCAATTTAATCCTAAAAATTTCAACCTATGGGAAGTGAAAATCCAGTCAAGGATTGAAGTTTTGGCACCTAGCTCTCCATATGCTAAGAAACAATCACTTTGCTGGTCATCAATCCTTGGGGAGCATTAGACTAATTAGAGACAGATGTATTTTCATGTAGCTATGCTGTGGACGAGAAGTAGAAGAATAAGTTACCTCTTATCTGTTTCCTTCTGATCAACCAAATAGTGACCAAACAGATAACTACAACTACGACTAAAACCGATGCAACAACTGGGACCAAGATGGAGTTTTTAGTTTTAGTTTCCTTCTCTGGGCAAGGACTTGGCCAGCAAAGATCGGGATTGTTGTTGAACCTGCAACAAAAGTAAGTGGGTAAATTTACGTTTCTCGAGCTGCTTTGCCCCCATGTTGATCACAAGCGGCCTTCTTATTTGCTTTGAATCACAATAAAACATGTTCACACAGAAGTCTTTCTATACTCTGAAGAGAGAGAGAGAGAGAGACCTCAAGTCCAATGTCTTGTCTGTAACCCTCCTTTTAAGATCCTCAGGAACTGAACCATTTAGCTTGTTTCCGCTTAGATTCCTACCAATCATAACCATGTATAAAGACTTATGCTCTATCAATTATTTCGGGTGCCATCAAGGCAACTATACTTACAGAATTCTCAACTTCGGCAAATTTGCCAGAGTTTCTGGTATGGCTCCTGTAAGTTCATTGTTGGACAAATCTCTGATACAAAGCAAGTTTGGGTAGTTAACAATTCTATAGATCTCATCCGAAATTTTGAGAATATGAATAAGAAAAACAACAAACATTTTGAGCCAAAGAGGCCAAAAATATCGTTGCACTGCTTTAAAATCGATGCTCCACATGAACTTCCGCCACTACATCTCCCTCTTGAAGCCTCTGAAGCAACTTTTTCTAATAAGTAAAAAGGAGCCCTATAGCAAAAACTAGGGTGTCGCAACACATTCAAACAGAACTTATAGAATCTGCTCCCTTAAGACACTACCTAAATCCTCCCAACATAAGTGGACCCCCGTGGAAACGTATAGTTGAAAACACCACTTAAATCACCATTGTGGTACTTTTTTTCAATTGTGTTCTAGGCAAACATTTAAACGAAAGATTGATGCAACGAAGTTCTAAAGTTCACTCGATCCTAAAACACCATCACCTCAATAAGGGCCTCATTGGGCTAATACTTACAAGACCTCCAATTCTGATAGATTTGATAGTGAAGAATGGATGTTGCCCCTCAAATTGCTAGAGCTCAGGTTCCTGCCCAAAATCAATCACAAGAGAGGAAGCTGCGTCATTGCTATGTTCACAAAGGCAGTAATGTCGGTTCGATACACCAAAGTTTATACACCCAATTGTAGAGAACACAATGTCACCTAAGATTAAAATTGAGAAGCACACAACTGATGAAGGAACTTTTATAGATTAATGTAGTCATATAGAGGAACGAACTACCAATTTTTCAAGAAGAATGAGGAAAAGCCTTCAATTCTTCACGAAGAAAAGAGAATTCTTTTAAAGTTTCACCGGCGGCACTAGCATCATCCTACAAGAAATAGTGCAAGGAGACCTACAGCAAAATAACCCTCGGACCTACTTACAAACTTTGGAAATGTAGGCTTCTTATGCAAAGACAATGTGGTCATGCAGGGGAGCAAACTTTCGATTTTTCAAGGAGAATGAGAGCAAAACTTCACTTCTTGATAGAGAGAGAGGGAGGGAAGGGGGGGGGGGGGGGGGAGGAGAGAGAGAGAGAGAGAGAGAGAGAGAGAGAGAGAGAGAGAGAGAGAGTTCTTTTAGAGTTTCACTGCTGTATGATACTTCAAGAAATAGTTAAAAGGCACTCACAGTGAAATAATCCTTGGAAGTTTTCCATAACTACAATTTAGACCATCCCATGTATAGTTGCTTGGGACACATGGATCACCTTGCCAACTCTCTTTATTCACTCCATATGTTGCCTTGGTATCATTGATAGCTTTCACTGTAATTTACATGACAACAATATCATCTTTTTAAAGAATTGTAATGTTGTGAAAATTGAGAAAACGCTATATGTTGAATTTGAGGTGATTTCCAGCAATGAAGTACGCCAAGCAAAATTGCATCTTCTAGAGCTCATTGAAGAAAACTCTTATCTTATTCTTCTTAGATTTGAAGTAGCCTTCTACTTTTGCGATAAACTTAGTTTAAGAGTAGCCCATTAACCATTAAAATTGCATCTTCTAGAGCTCGTTGAAGAAAACTCTTATCTTATTCTTCTTAGATTTTTCAAATTAAGCTTCTTGAAGCTCAATTTCACCTTACATTTTGTAAACTTAGCTTATAACCTTTTTGTCACCATAATCTTTACCTAACAAACCTCACCACCAATAATTACTTAACCAATCCAACATCAATTCTCTTTAGATGGAGCAACCAAGGCAAGTGAATCTAAATTGTTGCCTTGTAAGAGCGAATGAGGTATCTAGGGAGGAGTAAGCATTAAGATCTCCTAGATTACTGAGAAGTACACTTTATCCAATGGAGTCATCAATTTGATCAGCAAATCCTTATTCTGTTATCATGTTTTACTTTCATTAGCCATGTGGAACGAAACTAGTCAAGTTATATTATGCAAGTTTTACTTTCATTAGCCGTGTGGAACAAAACTAGTCAAGTTATATTATGCAAGAAGCATCTCCTAAAATCGAGTTAGATGAACAGAAATCAATGCAACAGTTAATCGCTAAAATCGTCTAGCATATGTGTCGACCCCTTTAAGAATACGAGACCACACGGAGTGGAGGTTGACCAGTTTATGTGGCAGTGCTTTTTACTGAACTAAACCTATATGAACAGATGCGTAATAAGTCGCTTTTTAACCATTTTGTTGTTCATGTCCACTTTAGAAGACTTCTGGTAGCACAGCATCCGAATTTGCCCTAGAAAAACATGTGGAAGTACGGGAAATACCATCATCTTCGGCTGTTTGTACAATGGGGAGTCCAACAATGTTATAGATTTCGATGGCATTGAGGATTGGCAGATATGGAGATCCGTTCGATGTGGGACTGATCGAGATGTTGATCTGGGACCCAGTAACCGGAGTGGAGACTATAGTCACTGGCTTTAGGTACTCGAGCTTCACAATCTTTGTGAATTGATTACCATTGATGGAAACTGTGAACTCCCTTTGTTGGCCACTCGGCAAACTCTGGGTTTCGGCAAAATGGACGTAGAGGATCCAGTTACCTGGAGGAACGTATGGCATCCATGGTGTCCAACTGTAACTCAAGGAGGAATTGCCATTCCTCGCGGTCGCAGCGGTCATAAGAACTTCCCCTGGAACCTTGTAACCATCGCTGTTGTTGGACAAGGAAATAGCAGATGCTCCGGCGCTGGGCGAAAGCGGGTGGTACCCATCATAGCCCCACCAGATGCGATCATAAACGTCCGATGGATACCTGGTTGAGGCATTTTCACAAAGCTTGATAAGCTCAGCCATTGAGAAATCAATAAACTTGCAAAATTTCAAGTGTCTAAGTCTTCAATTATATAGTCGCCCAAAAAAAAAAAAAAGTCTTCAATTATTGTACTCCTACTATCAATCAGATTCTTGTACCTGAAAAAAATGGGACACCATTTGCATGATTCAAGTTGGCGGGCACTTGTCTAGAATCATTAGTCGGACCGCGTATTGAAATATTAAGTAGATTTTTTTTATTTAATAACTTTTCCTTGAATTCACTCGTATTCTTTATAATCAATATTTTAAAATTGAATTTGTACCTCATATTAGGTGGATCTTTAATTTGCGACTGCTGGTTTAATCCACTCGTGTTTTTTGTAAACAAAATTTTGAAAATTGAGTTATTACTTTGTATTGAGCGTGTTTAACAAGCGTCAGAAAATATAAAAAGTGGTTATTTGAATGAAATATTACCTACAATGAAAATAGTGATTATCAACGAAGAGAGTTGTTTGGTCTGATAAAATGTTACATTGAGAAATTAGCACAATCTATATTTGAAACTCATGCATGAATTAACTAAATTATTAGATGAAAACTTTTTCAATCATGAATAGTATATTCTTATGAGATTCTCATAGTAAATTGAGTGTTTTAGCCAAAAAATTGTTATGCACCAAGCTGAAAAGAAAGAAAAAAAGCAGAGCAATTAATGGTACCATTAGTACTATTTTTTGGACGAATACCACAAGTAGAGTTCACGAAATTATTGTGAACTCAATTATATTGCAACTATAATGCTTCTCGATCTGTACGATAAATAAAACTTCTTTGGGGGTGAATTATAAATCGACACGGATGACGTTTATCTGTGTAGACCTCTAATATTCTAAATTCATCGAAGAGTATACCGACGTAATTTTTTTTTTTTTGAAGTATAGCTTCAAACGTTCAAGAGAATTATCACAAATGTCTCAAACTGGGAAAATTTTCTAAAACATTATAAACCTATTGTATAATGGTTCATTCAGTTCCAAACTTTTTAATTTAATTAATCTTAAATCTCTTGGTGATTTTTCAAAGTATCACTCCGGTCAATTTTAGCCAAAAGTTGCTAGCATGGTAGTCTAGTTAATGTAAATCATCTTATATGGCACGGTTGATATTGACTTGGACGGTTTTTGCAACTTTTTAAAAAAAATTCTAAATTTCCTGTTTCCTTTTACTTTCCTTCATTTCCTTTTTTTTTTTTTTGTCTTTTTTCCCCTCTATATCCCTCTATTGGTCGCAAGGGCCCTAGCAAGGGTGTTGCGGCCCTCACCTATAGCCAACAACCTCCATTAGCCATCACTAAGGCCCTAAACGGGTAGAGTGGACTAGGAAAAAACAAAAAAGAAAAATAAAAGGAAAGGAAAGGAAAAAATAGAAGAATAAATTCAAAATTTTAAAACAAATCGAAAAGATTATTTCATGTTAATATCATTGTGTCACATAGGACGGTTTCCGATCAAAATTGGCCTGAAGAATTACATTGGTAAATTGTGAAATTGTTTAAAACTAAATTGGTCAAATTAAAAAGTTTAAAATCAAATAGACCATTATTTTTTTAACAATTATCCTATCCCAAAAGAATTGCTCTCATGAAAGCTAACTTGTGTTCTCCAAACGACTCACCTTGTAAATGATTTAGAGCTTGTTCCCATGTCGATCCGCTTAACAAGCTTCAAGAACCCAGATCCAGTTCCATAGATGCTATTGTTCAAATCTCTCAATTCCAGAGATGAAATGAAAGGTATTCCCCTTCCCGTATTCACAACACACACCTGTATATAATCTGCTCGGGAGACATATATAATGTCTATGTACACATTCCTCGTCATGTTGACAGTGGCCCAATAATTAACATCAATATGTAGGTCGAACGTGGGCGCTTTGTTTTTTTCATCATAGTTGCCATACCAAAAGTTGGCCATGATCAAATAAAGGCTGTTCTTGCCTCGATCCGGTTTGAGCGTGTAGCAGTTCCTCGTTCCATTCGGAAAGCTCCTTAAATTTTTGGAAACTTGTGTATAACGCATGTCGATGTATTCTGTGGAAACCTGCTTGTTTTCTCCTGAATCTGTAAATCCTTTGTCCGTCTCATAATATATCTTGTTATAGTTATCGGCATACGAATTAGGTGTCCCACAGTCGATGCTTATAAAACCTTGAAATTGAAATAAATTAGAACCAAATGATCAATATATTCTCAAAGTTTCCGTAGCTAGTTCAAGAATTCGGAAGTGGTCATCTCTTAGACCGCTATAATTAATTAAGTGTGATTGATCTTGACATATATATATTCTAAATATTGTGAATGAACGACGCATCAACATATTTCATATCCATGCCTGTGATCACCCTTTTAATCTGACCTTTCTTTCTTTTATCTATTGCATGTTCTGTCATTGGGTAAACAAAAGAAATTAAGCTGCTAGATGGGCTAGTTCGCATATCAATGCGATCGACAGATCAAACCTTGCAAATTATAACTTTTTCATGTTTATCATTTTGCTTCTCTCTCTTTTGTTTTTATCTGATGGCTTTCTCCACATAAAATATTTTGCTTGCATTTTCCGACATGTTCTACAAGTAACTAATTATTCTCAATGAGAGAGAGAGAGAGAGAGAGAGAGAGAGAGAGAGAGAGAGAGAGAGAGAGAGAGAGAGACCTGGAATTTGTTGGGCTAGAGCCAGCAGCTTCAGTCCCGGAGGTAATAAGGAAGCGATGGAAGCACACCAGAGGAGGAACAACATTGATTTTTCCATTTTCGTTGTCCAGAAGACAGAGAAAGGTCTCTTGCCAATATGCATAAGTGAAGATATTACATGCAACCCATATTAATAAAAGCTCCGAGGTGGTGGGAATAGGAAAACTCCAAATCGGACATACAATGATACATCACAATTGACTCTTCAGTTAAATTTGATCCGGTTTAGTATAAATGACAAGCTTAGACTTTGGGCCATCTCTTGTTTCCCTAGCTTCATATATACCATGATACATGTTACAATATTTAAATATTAAATAATGTCTTGCAACAACAGTTGAAAGTTTTAGAACAGTTAGCATTGATTCCACAAACTTTCTATAGGTAATATTCCTATGATATCAAATCAAAACACTTGTTGATTTATATTTATTTACCCAAATATAATTAACTCAAGTCTTTGAGGATAACCAAGTCTAATTAATTAGGTGAGACAAGTACATATTTTGAAATTTAGGGAATGATGTTTTTTGGAGTGCGCTTGAAAGCTTATACGTTCACTTTATAAATGATCCCTGATAAAGGTGATTCATTCTGTATCTATTCCTTGCAGCAATCACGGGCAACTTATATCATATTGTATTCTAACAAAATGTAAAGATAATATTTTTAAATTCTATTTCGTTTATGCACAATTTATACATATTTCTTTCTACGCATTTTTCATATTCCATATTCTCCTATATATGAAGTTTAATCATCGGAAATAAAAAAACTCAGATAATTACTCTGATTAGATATGGACACGCGATAACCCCCATTGATAATGTCTTTCCTTGTGTGGAAGAATCCTCATGAATCATGATGACAATGCACAACTTTTCCACAGCATGATTAGAGCATTAGCGAATTGACTAGACTCTTTTAAAGCGAAAATCACATTGAGTTTCTCCAATCCATGTGCTTGGGACGCAATCTCCTTCATTATGGAAGCAAAAAAGAGAGAACTTTCCACATGATTCACGTATGATATTACTTTTCCTTTGTTTTGGGGGGGGGGGGGAGAAAATATACCCTAGTGCTTTTATTGATAGCTTGAGCAAGAAAAGCATGACTATTGCTTCAATAATGCACATTAAAGACATTAAAAAGTAGAGACTTTTGCTTTTGGAAAAGTGAGTTTTGCTTTCTCATTTATAGATTGAGAAGATGCCAAAACCCATTTCATTGGTCGAGAAAAAGAATGTTGGTTGATGTAGTTTGAATGTATTTTCCGTTCAAAAAGAGATTTCCGTCATGGAAAATATTTCTTTTCAAAAAAGAGGGGAAAAAAAAAGAATATGAGAGTGGAGCCATCCAAAGTTTTAAAAAAAAAAATGCTTAAATAAAAGTGTGAAGCACAGTTGTTTTCTCAAAAGAAAACTTAGAATGAATCTTGTCTTGGACCTGAATTGACTAATTGAATCTCAAATAAAGGCCTCAGTTGGGCAAATCCTCACCAAGCGATGAGCACGTGCATCTCACATGCTACTTTCCAAGCCATGGTCAGGGCATTGGAGCATTTTTTTTTTTGTTCTTTTTTATTTTTTCCTGTTTTGACTTTCCTATAGGTGAACCATTAGAGAAAGCTAAAGGATTACTAAGCTTAAATTTAGCACAGACTCTCCCAAACCTATACCAGTTGCAACTTTGGGGTCTTTTTAATTTAATCATCTAACCAAATCAATTCAATTTGGAGTAGTCACTAATCTATTATGGGTCGATTAAAAACTTAAACTATTTGTGAACCAGATATTCATGCATATGAGGATTTGGTTACGCTAGATTGAAATTTAGAGTAAGGAAAAATGCCGTTAAGATGATACAGCTATTAGAAAGAGGGGCAGATTGCAGCTGGATTGTCCATAGCCAAAGAAAGCAGGGAGAGTGGCGTGAATGTCGCAAGGGCCAAACGGAGGAGCCATATGTTTTGAGTGGGACTACCAGTTCGACCAGAGAGGAGTGTATCATGAATTCTAGATTCACACATCACATGACGTCACATAGGGATTGGTTTTTAGATTGTTAATCTATTGAGGATGTCAATTTATTAAAAAAGTCTAAGACTTTTGAAGGTTATCATCCACTTGTCTGAGAGAGGCATGAACATTTTAACTGAGCAGGGTCTTATGTATGAGCATGAAATTTGGAAGATGGACTTTTGCAAACATTCCGTGTTCGACAAGCAAAGTGCGGCTCAGCACAGCAGTTCACAAGACCAACGTACAATATGTTACATCCAATAAAACTTGTGGGGGTCCTTCTCTGGCGCAGTTAAAAGGAGGTGCCCAAGTATATACTAACCTTTGTTGATGAGGTCGAATGAACTTGCCACTAATCGACAATAATAATAAAATTTGGCCAATTTATTGTGTCTAACATGAAGAAATACGAATTTGTGGACTTCGTTTTATTAAATTAATAAAATCTAACATTCCATAATAAACAGGAATGGAAGAGAATATTATTATAGATATGAAAAATCTCTGCAATGGAGATGGAATCTACATTTACTGACAAAATGGATAATCCCACGTGAAGAAAGCAATCTATTTGCCAAGATTTCTTTAAGCTAGCTTAAATAATGGAGGAGACTTGACTTGGATGGATGAACACGGAATGCAATCCCATGGTGAATGACCTCGTTGATGAAAACAGAATCTTGCATTGTCCCATGCATTATTAAAGTTGTCTGGACATATATTTTCCAACCAAAAAGATGATGTCGATGGGGAGCCCGAGAGCAGGGCAAATCAGAATTAAGTTAATTTTTTATTGTAATAATGATTTGATTCTTTGTTTTGAATAGTCTTCGCACTAAGTCCAGCATGATGTGGATTCACAAGTATGTATTAACTTTCCTGAGGCAAAAAGGAGTCAGAAATTCTTAATTTCTTTGCTTTATTTTGGAGTGATGAAAGAAGTTTCATCTGCTGCTCATAACTTGATGGTGCTTATCGCTTTCAACTTTCTAAAGTGAAAACTGCCCAAGAACAGAAATTCTAGATTCCATCGATCTAATATAAAGTTCTTTCGATGGTGATAAGACGAAAGTAGGAAGAGAACACGAGGGAGGTCAAGTCATCAACCACTTATGCATTTGTGATAATGATTTGCTTTTCAAATTGTTCATGTTTCATGCTGACCACAAATGATGGATTTACGTACGACAATGGAATATGGATTGATCTTAAGGCGACTAGAGAAAGATTGACTTCTACTACCATGCTACTAATCAAGGGCATATAATTTCTCACGCTTATTTTTAGAAAAAAGATCACAAAAAATCTCAAATTATATTCGATGTTACATATTTACTTTTAACTTTTTTGTTTTAATATCCAAACCCCAAACTATACTCACTTTGACATATTTACCCTAAACTTTTTATTATGATATAAAAAATCCAAAACTTGTATTTATGTGACACATTTACTCTTTATCAAAATTCTGTCAGATAATTTTTCAATTGAAATAGTGTCGTTTTTATTTCACTTAAGCCATGTTAGCACTATGTCGACAACGTTTGCTTATTGGTGTCAACGTTTGTGTTACAAAAAAAAAAAATTAGGGTAGCTCTTCAGCATGATGTGAATTCACAAGTTTGGGCTTTTTTAGAGCTGGTAGTCTTAAGGGGCATAGCCCCAAACCCCATTTACCCACTGTTCAGCCCTCTGTGCACATGGGTTAGGCTAGCTCTTCAGAAGCAGCCCCTGCTTTGTTGGTGGAAAACCAGCAAATGTCTCCTAAGGATCCAGCCCGAGTGGCCCGCTCCCGAGGCCGAAGCCGTGCGCGTTCTTCTTCCAAACGTCTGCAGGCTGCTGGTCAGCTTCCAAGAAATTTGAAGACCCCCTTGCCCGCTCGTGGGCTAATCTTGCGAGACTTGCTGCAAGAGGATATGAACTATCCTATATTCCCCCTTCCTTTGTTGACAATAAATAAGTGGTTAATTTGTCTGTGGATGTGCTGGAGGCTACAAATCCCAAGTGGCACAAGTGCCTCATTGGGTATTATGTAGGGAAGAAGCTTCCCTTCAAGCTTATGGAGCAATCCTTGAAGGATGTTTGGGGTCCAAAACTTGTGGAAGTGATGGCTGATGACCAGGGTTTCATTTTCTTTCATATCCCGAACCCTCTTTTCTAGAGGAAGATCCTTGAAGAAGGCCCCTTAACGGTTGCAAGGGTGCCACTCATTCTACAACAATGGCGACCACTCATGAAGCTGAAGAAGGACAAGCAATCCTCAGTTCCAATATGGAATAAACTAAAGAACCTTCCTTTCGACTTTAGTTGGCACCGTCCATAATTGTTATCGCAAGTGCCGTGGGAAAACCCCTTTATGTTGATGAGAGAACGGAGCAAATGAAAATGATTTCCTTTGCTATGATGTGTGTGGAGATCCATGCAGGGGTAGCCAAGATGTAATTCAGTAAATGTGGTCTTGGATGGAGTCTTGCGCTCGGTTGCTATCGAGTATGAATGGAGGCCGGTGGAGTGCGCCAAGTGCAGCACTTTCGAGCACAAATGTGCGATTTCCCCACCCAATATCAACTCGGATAGAGCGGTGCAGCAAGTCTAGGCCAACTCCTCTTCTTTGGGCCTGGGCCAGGTCCTCGTCCCTACTACGATGGTGATGGAGACCCCTGAAGAGCTTGGACAAATCTGGATGCAGGTTAAAGGGAAGAAGAAGAAGCCCCTCCCGCCGAGGGAAGTCCCCCTTCTCACTCGGTTGGTTCCAATGATGAGGGCCTTAACCTAAAGCTGAAGGAGCCCGCATCCGAGAAGGCCCTGCCCTCCACCTCCTCTCGCAAGCCTTTGAGGGGACTTAGTGTTCCTTCGAGGTTAGTGGTTTCACTGTCCAGCCCTGCATTGGCTAGGTTCAGCCCTCACGAAACCTCGCCCTTGGCTCCTCTCGATCTTGTCGCCAAATCAGATGTCTCGGCTGGCATAATTAGCAACTCGAACGAGGACCTACTCTCTCCTTATCCATCCCTAAAAGCTCCTCTTGCTGGTAAAAGAGTCGACACCATGCAGGACAAGCTGCTGACCCTTGCCCTGGACCCGCCTCTTGCTACAACTCCTGCTGCTCCACCGGCTACACGACAGAAGCCTTCCAAGTAGAGGTAAGCCATACCTCTAACATCTCTCTTTTGTATATAGTTATGTACATAGGTTTTTGGAATATCAGGGGTCTTGTTAACCCGGTTGGCAAGCAAAGGTCCAAAGTCTGGTTTTCTCCAACGGATTGTGCTTGGTTGGTCTCCTGGAAACAAAAGTCTCGGAGGCTCTTTTATCCTTCATTTCTTCGAGTTTAATGAGGGATTGGTGCTGGATAGCAAACTATAGTTGCGCTCCTAGAGATAGGATTTGGGTTGGCTGGGACCCTACGGTTGTTTCCTTTGAAGTGTCCTCAGTTGATGCCTAGGTGATTCGTGGGAATCTAAAGATGCTAAATTTAGGTGTAGACTGTTGTATCTCAATGGTCTATGTTGAACACACTTTCCCGGCCCGGATACTGCTATGGGAGAATCTTATTCTCAAAAGTGTAGCTTTCTAGGACTTGCCTTGGCTTGTAGCGGGGGACTTTACCACTATCAAAGATCCATCGGATAGACTGGGGGGCACAGACGTTTGGATCTCGTACTTTGATGAGTTTAGACAGTGCTTACTTCAGGTTAAGCTAGATGACTTGAGGTACGTGGGCTTCCGGTTTACCCGGACTACTTCTTCTGGTGCTTCGCAAGAGTCAAGGAAGATTGATAGGGTCCTACTCAATTCCATTTGGAGTCAACTTTTTTAGTATTCGGAGGCTTCCTTCCTAGCATATGGTATCTCATATCATTCCCCCATGGTGTTCAAAGTTTTAAACTCGGTGCCCCGAAGGAAACCCTTTAAGTTTTTCGATTATTGGATGGAGCATCTGGACTTCAATTCAATTGTTAACCAAGTGTGGGAGGAGCCAAGTGATGGCGTGCCCATGTTCAGACTGGTGTGCAAGTTAAAGTCCCTTAAGACTCGTCTCAAGCTTCTCAATAAAGAGTCCTTCTCCAACATCTCCATTAGGACTTTGGAAGCGAGGGTGGCTCTAAGGATCACGCAACTTGGCCTTCAACAAGACTCGACTTCTGTTGATCTGGCAGAGATGGAGAAGTGTCAGCTTTAAACCTTCCTGGACTTGCATTCTAAGGAAGAATATTTTTTCAGGCAAAAGTCCATAATCAGGTGGTTGAAAGAGGGAGACCGTAATACTAAAATTTTCCATCATTATGTCAACAAAAGACAGATGAGAAACAGAGTCCTATCTGTTATGGATGCATTGGGTATTCAAGTCACCGATCCACGGCTTGTTGAGCAGCCCTTTGTCAGCTATTTCCAAGACCTCTTGGCGTCGCGGGTTGTGCATGGAAGACCTTCCGTCCGTGAGATTCAGGAGGTTATCCGGTCCCCCCTAAGTGTCAACCAGGTTAGTTTTCTTGCTCGACCCATCTCCGATTTAGAGATCGGGACACTTTTTTTCCTTAGCTAGGGGTAAAGCCCCTAGACCTGATGGATATACGATTGAATTCTTTAAGAATAACTAGGAAACAGTTGGACACTTGGTCAAGACTGCGGTGAAAGATTTCTTCATCACAGGTAGACTCCTAAGGAAGATTAATAACACCATCTTGGTTTTAGTACCAAAAAGCCCTAATGCGACAACTGTAGATGACTTCAGGCCCATCGCCTGTTATAATACTATCTACAAGTGTATTACCAAAGTGTTGCCCAATCGGGTTGCAGCAGTTCTTCAGGATGTTGTCGGCCCTTTTCAAAGTGCGTTTGTGAAAGGCCAGAGAATTAGGGATAATATCCTCCTGGCTTAGGAACTCTTCTCTAGTTTCCACCTCGAACCTTATTCACCTAAATGTACAGTTAAAGTGGATTTCAGGAAAGCCTACAACACTGTGGACTGGGACTTCCTTGAGATTGTTCTTGTGGCTTTTGGTTTTCCCGATCATATGACTTGGCTCATCATGACTTGTGTTCGTACTCCAAAATTCTCTATTGCCTTAAATGGGGAATTACATGGTCTTTTTGCAAGTGGTTGAGGACTTCGACAGGGGGATCCTATATCTCAATATTTGTTTACTCTGGTTATGAAGGTGTTGTCAAGTATATTTTTTATCCGCTCTTCTAAGCCAAATTTCAAATTCTTTTGGAGGTGCAGAGCAACAAACCTTTCACATTTACTCTTTGCGAATGACGTCTTCATGTTCTGCGAAGCCGATCTACCTTTCGTGGAGCTCCTTAAGGATGGTCTCCAAATCTTCTCGGAGTGGAGTGGTTTGTACCTAAACACAAACAAGAGTGAGGTTTTCCTTGCAGGGGGTTCGCCGTCTTTAAGGACTGACATTCTTCTTGCCCTTGACTTCCATGAAGAGTGTGACATCCAGATTTTCGGGTCCTAATTTCGACTGGATAAATAGGGCCGCTTTGGTTCAGTTGAAGCTAAGGATTGTGGAATTGGGATGCAAGTGGGCTATACTGGTAAGGAAAAATACCAATTGGAATGACGAGGTGTTAAATGAAATTATGGGAGTCAATTTGATTTAATTCAAGAGGAATTAAGGCCCAATTGGAGAGAAACCTTGGCAAAATTCGTATGCCACCTCTACCCCAAACTTTGGCCTACCTAAATGCTTCTAGAAGGGGTAGTTTTGGGCTAGAAATGTGGGTGGATGACAGCTGATGGTGGCCCACGTATGGCTGACCTAAGAGAGAGAGAGTGTGAGAGGAAAATGAGAAATTGGTTTTCTCTTCTTCTCCCTCTCCCCTCCGTCGACCGAATGCATCCCCCATCTTCTTCTTTTTCTTCAAGACTCCATGGAAGCTGAAGATCAGCGAACCAGCAGGCCGAAGTAGCGATTCCTCTCGGCGTCGATGCAACAAGCAACCGGAGCCAGAGTCGCTGCTGTTCGCCGTCCTGCTGCCCGTGCACAGCTTCGTCTCTCTCTCTTCCGCCCTTCTTGTTCGAACAAAGCAGAAGCAGAAACAGAGGTCAGTTGCGTTGAAGGGCTACAGCCGTGCCGGAGCCAAGACCGTCGTCGCCACCTCACGCCGCACGCCGTCGCTGCTCCTCGGCCGTGCGCGCTCGCTCTCCGCCTCTCCCTCACCCATTCCAGCCGCCGTCGGCACCTCTGTCTTCCCCTCCGTTTGCTGCTCGGGATCTCAGATCTGGGAAGACACCGGAGTTAGGGCAGCAGCTGGCGTTGCTGGACCGGAGCTGCCGCACCACCGCCAGCGCGACGCCGTGCACTCCGCCGCTGCTCCGCTCAGCTCGGTCTCCCTCTCGCCCAGCCCGCTGTTCCAGAGCTGCTGTCCAACCCCTGTTCCGCCTCTGTCCAGCTCGTGCAAGACCCGCCGGAGCTTCCTCCGACCACCTTCGGCCACCGTGAAGACTCGCCTTGGTCTTGTTCAGCTCCTCCGCCCATTCCCGAGCTCAACCAGCCCCGGATCCGCTCACCTTCGCCTCCAACCAGCAGCGATCAGAGGACTGCAGAAATGGGTTTGCAGCAACTGTTTGGCCCGTTTTGGCCGCCTTCCCGAGCCCGGATGCTCGGCCCGCTTTGAGGAAAGTTGACCCTCGCGTCGAGCCCGTCGTTTTGAGTGAGTTTTACTCACTAACGCCTTCTTAGTGCGCTAATTATACTTAAAGGTTGATTAGTGTTAATTAAGTGTAATTAGGTTGTTAGATTAGATTTGATTAGTGATTATTAGTTAATTGCTTTGCATATTATTTGTGTGATTAGTGTAATTAGATAGAGAATTGCTTGTAGTATTTATTGGATGCTTCTTGGGATTTTTCCCGTCCCTTATCGGGTGTTAATTAAGCGATTCGGGCCTAGGTGGTATTTTTAGGAATTAAATATTAATTTTCGAAATTAATTATTTAATTATTTATTTCCCGGAAATTCAACTGGGATGGCCAGTGACCGGGATTTTATGCTGATGATCATGGCGCAGTCCGTTTATTTAATTGAGCTTTATATTGTGCTAAATTGAATTTATTGTATTTATTTATTTAATTTTCGAAATTAATTATTTAATTATTTATTTTCCGGAAATTCAACTGGGATGGCCAGTGACCGGAATTTCGTGCTGATTGTCATGGAGCAATCCGTTTATTTATTTGAGCTTTAATTCGTGTCGAATTGATTTAATGGTGCATTTTTAAGTATGTTATTAAATAATGCAATTTTGGCCTTGTGATTGAGAATTGGTTGTTAGTATCGAAAGTGAGTTGGTAAATCACCTTGAGGATGCACGTGGCCCAGTGAATTGGAATATCACTTGGGAAAGACACGTGGCTCGGTGATTTGATATGTCATCTTGGCGAAAAGATAGCCTTAGAGAATGCACGTGGCTCGGAGACTCGGTATGTCTTCCTGGAGAATGCACGTGGCTCGGTGACATAGTTTGGCATCTCGAGAGGGTCGGGTGGGACCGAAAAGCCACTAGTTCTTGAGAGGGTCGGGTGGGACCGAAAAGCCACTAGTTCTTGAGAGGGTCGGGTGGGACCGAAAAGCCACTAGTTCTCGAGAGGGTCGGGTGGGACCGAAAAGCCACTAGTTCTTGAGAGGGTCGGGTGGGACCGAAAAGCCACTAGTTCTCGAGAGGGTCGGGTGGGACCGAAAAGCCACTAGTTCTTGAGAGGGTCGGGTGGGACCGAAAAGCCACTAGTTCTCGAGAGGGTCGGGTGGGACCGCAAAGCCACTAGTTCTTGAGAGGGTCGGGTGGGACCGAAAAGCCACTAGTTCTCGAGAGGGTCGGGTGGGACCGTAAAGCCACTAGTTCTTGAGAGGGTCGGGTGGGACCGTAAAGCCACTAGTTCTCGAGAGGGTCGGGTGGGACCGTAAAGCCACTAAATCCAAGGAATTGCTTGATGTGGGATGAATGACCTAGAAATGATTCGACTAGGTCGATTGATCGATGATTCGATCTGAGTGTGATTTGATGCGATTCATTGCCTTAGTTTGATGTTGTGAATTGAATGATTGAAGGGAGATGATCGTGAGTGGTCTTCCTAATGTGAAATCGACTAAGTCAATTAGATCGATGCTTCGATCTATGATGTGATTGCTTGTGTGCCTATTCGAACTGTACTAATATGCAGGTGGAATCTGAGGCTAAGGTACGTCCTCTGACTCATGTTGTGCGTAGGCAGCCCTAAGGTATATTAGTTTACTAATTGGGTCTTAGGAGCTAGAACTTGCTGAGACGTGGTCTCAGTGGTTATTGAATAACCATTTCAGGACCTGGATGAGGAGCCTAAGGAGCATGAATCTGATGAGGAGGTCCCTGATGAGGAACCCTAAGAGGAGTACGTGGAGGAGGACATTGAGTACGACCCGGATGAGGATCGAAATCCTATCCTGTCTTGTCAGACCTTGTTTGCATGTAAAAAGATGTAGTTGTGAATTTTCAGTAAGAGAAATGTATGGCCTGCTTTTCTATCCCATTGCTTTATTGTCTGGGGATTTATAACTGCTTCCGCATGTGCATATATAAATGAAAGGGTCGGCGATACATAGTCCTGGGATATTGCATTTTTTTAAATCGACCAAAAGTAAGGGATGTGTGCGTGCCTGAGGGTCGGGGCGTGACAAAGAGAGCCTGCCGATTTGTTACTTAAGGGTTCCCATCATCACATCCAGGCTCAGCAAGGTGGATTGCTGTGTTCTAGTTAACCGCATTACAACAAGGGTACAATCTTGGACCCATCGCTTTCTATCATTTGTTGGCAGTTTGAAACTAATCAAGTCAGTCCTGCACGCCATCCAGGCCTATTGGGCTAGTGTCTTCATTTTACCTATAACTATGTTGGATCAAATCGAACAAATCCTCAGATAGTTTCTTTGGAAAGGCTCAGAATTGGGTAGATGGGGTGCAAAGGTGTCCTGGAAGGATATCTGCCTCCCAAAAGACGAGGGTGGCCTTGGCCTTGGTATCCGAAGGCTTCAAGAGTGTAACAAGGCTACCATGCTCAAGCATATCTGGCTTTTGTTTTCGAACAAGGAGTCATTATGGCGCAAGTGGATCCACTCCACCTTCTTAAAAAAGGACAAACTTTTGGGTGGCCAAAAAGCTAACTTTCTACTCATGGGCTTGGAAGAAGATCCTACAACTCAAGACTAAATTTCATAGATCCTTTTATTCGAAGATAGGGGGTAGTCACTCGGTGTTTCTTTGGTTTTGATAATTGGCATCCTAGGGGTCCCATGAACTTAATTTTTACAGATTCTCTCATCTATAGACCTGGCCTTTCCAGACAGGCGACTGTTGCTAACCTTTTCACCAACTCTGGCTAGGCAATCAAGATGGTGATGGAGTCGTGGGGCCACCCCCTCCCACCCATTACCCAAATCTCATATCGTTTTTGCTGGAACGAGAGTGCCTCGTGCCTCTTTTCGGTGGCTTCGGCTTGGCAGTCCATTAGGAAGAAGAAGGCTAGGGTCTATTGGCATGCATTCATTTGGAACAACTCCATCACTCCAAGGTACCAAGTAAACTTCTGGCTTATTGCTAAACGCAAACTCCCTACCCAAGCTCTTTTATTATCTTATGGTAGGATAGAAAGCGCTATGTGTCCTTTTTGTAATGAAATGCTGGATTCTATAGATCATCTATTTTTTGGGTGTCACATCACTGCTGGCGTTGCTTTCTTTTGGGTGACCAGATGTAATCTTCCGTGGCGGAACAGGTCATGGGGGGAGAACCTTAGTTAGGCTGTTTCTCTTCTTTTGGGCAAAGACTTTTTCAAGTGCATTGCCCGCTTATATTTTGGTGCCCTTTGTTATTTTATCTAGAAGCACAAGAATGGCATCCTTTTTAGGGAGTCCTCGCTATTTCGTTAGTGAAGAACCAAATTTTCAAAGTCGTCAGGGACAGGGCTATCACCTTCAGAAATGTGGAGGATACTATAAGGAATAAGAGGTTGCAGCGTAGTTAGGGTATTGACCCAATCATCTTCTCTGCTGGAGATTATGTTGCTTCAATTCGGCCATAGATTCACCGGTCTTCTTGATGCCCGGAGACTCCTCTCCATGCGGTTTGCCTCCTTCCATGGTGGACGCAATGTATTTTTGGTGGCTCAGTCGGTGGGTTCTAACCGATGCAACTCCTACAGGACTCCCCCTTTTGTTGGTAGCATGGTTGTTTTGTGTTGGCGGATGCGGTCGGGCGATTGCTTGCTCCTACATCACTCTGGCCCTGGTGATGCCCTTGCTGCCGTTCTTACGCTGGGTGTATCTGGCTATTGTTTTGGCTATTTTTCTTCTGTTGGATAGGTCTGCTTGTTTTGCAGTCTTCGTTCCTTTTCTTCGGCTCTCTTCCACTCATTCTGACTTGTTGTCTTTATGAGTGTAAGTTTTTTGCGCTGAACCCTCTTGTATAGTTTGGTTTAAAGCTCAATATATTCTTACCTTTACCCAAAAAAAAAATGTTTAGGATATGTCATTTATATACCTTGTGCTACATCTATAGCAATTTGCAGTCTCTTACTCCATGTCAAGACATTTAGCATGGCCCCTATTATAGATCAGCATATCTTTGCATCATACAAGAGAAAGAAACATATATTTGTGAAATTATTTTAGAGGAAATTAAAACATGCTAGAATATGATGAAGTACCTGATAAGTGTTGTTGTAGGTTTCCCTTAGACATAAGTTCATATATTAACTCAATCTTTGTGGAGTCATCACAATACCCAATTAAAGAAACCAAGTTTCCATGGTAAACAATTATTAAGAGCTGTGGCTGCAATATCATGAATGTGGCTTTACTATGTGTAAGGGAAAATTTCTAAATAAGCAAATAGTTGCAGCATTATATCCCATCCCTGCTTGAAAATGCTTGCACCCTTGCCACGATGATTCAGAAAGCACCTTCACAGCAACTGCCATAGAGTGTAGTTCAGCACGACAGCTCACATGACCAAGGTACAGTGGGCTACATCAATTCAGATTTGTTGGGGCTTTCTCAGTGTAGTTGAAAGGAGGTGCTAGGTATATACTAATCATCATTGACGAGATCAATTGAACTTGCCACTTATTGATGATAGTGAAAAAGTTGATCTTTTTTTTCTTTTTTTTTTGTGTCAACACAAATAACTACGAATTTCTTGACTTTGTTTTCAAATTAACAAAATATAACATTAGACAATTAATAGAAATTGATGAGAATGTCATCCTAGATATAAAAAATCTCCGCAATGGAGATGGGATCTACATTTACCCACAAAACGTACGATCCCACAAAAAAAAGACAATCTATTTGCTAAGATTTTTTTTTTTTTTAGCTTAAATAATGGAGGAGACTTGACTTGCACTTGAATTGATGGAATCGATGGAAGAACAAAATGTAGACCCCATGGTCAATAATACTTAGTATTCACCTTATTGATGAGAAGAGAATCCTGCATTGTCCTATCACATTATTAAAGTTGTTTGGGATATATTTTCCAACCAAAAAGATGATTATGTGTGGAACATGTGTTTTGAATAATCTTCGCACTATGTCCAGCATGATGTGAATTCATAAGTGTTGTACTTTAGCTAGTACGTCCATGATGGGGTGCAATTGGATCGCATCGTATCGACTTGATACGTTATGATGAAAATATATCTCTTGAAAGGATACGAACGGAGACATATAAGAGTCTCTCGAACACAACCATTGGAATGGTTGGCAGAGCATACAATCAGAAAATCCTCTCATTTTGTTTGTTCCATTTCCATTAAAGTGAGAAGGCATTCCATTTTCATCTTTACGAAAACAGTTTGCATTTACGCCGTGGAAATCGGGTGCCTTCCTCGTGATCGCATTTAGACCAACGTGAGATAGTTTTGTTCGTGATTTATCCGCAATTCAACGTTTGTTTCGGGGTTAATTGCTATTTGCGCATCGGAATCAGATAAGTCGTCTTTCGCCGACTTGAATTTCAATATTGGTATCAAAGCTAGGTCGCAATTTCTGCCTTGTTTTTCATTGAGTTTTCTTATTTACCATTTGATATCGAGATCAAGAGATTGTATCCGACACTGTTTTGATATTTATTAGTCAGAATTGCAATCTGAAAACTCAAAATCGAATTGAAGCGAAGAACAAGTTCGGGGTCGTGTGCATCCATGCGGTTTTGGCCATTTTTCGAAATATTTTTTTGGCCAAAATCAATTTTGAAATATACAGGGTGAAAGTACTCATCGAGACAAGTCTGTCGATGGGCCGAGCGTCACTGGAGCACGTTGGACGCACCCACACGCGCGGCTAGAAGCCGCTGCAAGTGGGCGCCACGCGCCTGAAGCGTTGGGAACGCCAGCACGTGCGCAACACGGGCCAATCAGCGAACCGGCAGGTGTGCGTCACGCGTCGGTCAGCGAACCGGCTCGTGATGACGTCACAGTGACGTCACCCAACGGTCGGTAATCGTTGGGATGACGTCATCGATGACATCACCGCCGACGGCAGTTAGCCGGCTGGCGACCCAACCCGACCCGTGATCCGACCCGAGGTTGACCCGACCTGACCCGACCGTTGACCGATCAACCGTCAAACCGATCAATCAGTCCGGCGGTCAAAACTAGTTGGACCAGTCGGAGCGGTCGGACCGGCTAGGAGCCATTTAGCTCGCTAGTGCGTTCTGCACACGCGTCGCGCGGGTGCTTCAAAACTCTGATTGGAGCATGGTCAGCGGTGTTTTGTTCGTATGAATGTGCTCTACACTGTGGTATAATTATTTTATACTTTTTAATTTTATAAATTTATGAAAATGCATAGGAAACCCTAAGTACGCGTATTTTTTGAGGTTTAATGCATAGTTTAATCATTTGTAGCTTGTATTTTCTTGTGGTTTAGGAAATACAGTAGCTAGCTTGTGTGCAAATGATGTCATATATGCTGTGTAGAGCTTGGTTCGATGATATCATGTATATAGTTTAATATACTTGTAATTTTCTAGTTGTTTGAAATTTAGAATAATGGTAGGAAATCCACTATATGTTGAATTGCGATTTTGATTATAGTTGAAGCATGATTGTTGTTTGTACGTTGGTTCATATCATGCCATGCTTTTGTATTAATGGAAAAATATAGAAATTGCTTGAGATCATGTAATTATTTTTTTTCCTAGTGGAAGTTCGTAGGTTAGTAGAATTGAAAGGAATTCTCACCTAGAACTTAAAATTTGCACAAATTAAAGTAATTATTGATAATATAACAATTGTACATAGAAGTTAATTGGGAACATAGTGAACTTATGTTTTTGTGTCTTTTGTTGAATTATCATTAATTTAGTTTGTTTTTGCTGCAAATTAAATATGTGTGTTACTCTGTAAGGTATGCTAGTATTGATTCTGCGTTTATTATGTCAATGTGTTATAGCAGTTATAGCAATTGATTATGGTTTCGGCATCCAAGACCATTGTGACTGACCTCAATAAGGGTGAGAAGCTGAACGGTGACAATTATAATATTTGACACCGAAAGGTTCAGTACATCCTTGAGGAGTAAGAGGTTTTGGAAACCCTCAACCACACCATTGATGAACCTGAGCATGGAACTTCAGCTCAATACAGGAGAGATCTAGAAGCTTATCAAGCTTGGAAAAAGAAAAATAGCATTGCTCGAATCACGTTGCTAAGCTATATGCAAGATGATCTCATGTGTGAGTTTGAAAGTTATGATAAAGCTCAAGCTATGTGGGTTGCCTTGAAAGATAAGTTTGGGGATACATCTGCCACTAAGCTAAGGAGACTCACCATCAAGTTTGACACATTTCGAAAGCGCCCAAATGTAACGATGAGGCAGCATCTTCAGGAGATGTCAAACATGATTCTTGAGTTGAAGTCGGCAAGTCACTCCCTTACTGATGAAAGACAAGTTCAGGCTGTTACAAGGTCTTTTCCTGACAATTTAGAGCATATGAAGATTAATATGACGCATAATGAGAACATTGTCACTTTTGATGATATTGCGCGTCATTTGGAATTAAAGGATGAGCGCCTAGAGGCTGCAAGATCCTCTACCCATGCTTATGTTGTTGAATTGAGTTCACGCAAAGTTTCGGGCTTCAAGCGCAAGAGGAATCTTCAATTCAACAACAAAGGGAAGAAGACTAATCAAGCACTAAAAAGGGCTAAGACCTTCTGATGCAAGAAGCGTGGTGAGAAGAAAGATAAGGCCAAGATGGAGTGCTACAATTGTGGTAAGATGGGTCACTTTGCTCGTGAATGCACTGAGCTGAAAAGGGTACCATATTACTCCATTACTTTGAGTAATGATTTTGTTTCTAGTACTATAATGCTTGCTGAATCTCATCCAATGTGGATTGTAGACTCAAGAGCAACAGACTACATAGCTAGAGACCGAAAAGCATTTGTGGAGTATCGTCGGATTCAGCCTGGAAGAATATGGATATATGTTGGAATAACTCAAGAATTGAAGTAAATAGTATCGGCATATGTAAATTAATTTTACGTGGTGGTCGAATCCTATTCCTACATGATGTCATCTATGCTCCGGATATTCGACAAAACTTGGTCTCCGTAGTTATTCTTCTTAACTTATGTTATGTATTGAATTTCCATGGTGATTGTGTTGACATTTTGTATGGAACAATTTATTATGGTTCGGGTCATATATCGAATTGTTTTATGGTGTTAAACATTGACTATGATTAATACAATATTAATGTCGATGGTTGTTTTTTCTCTAATTGTATCTTCTAATAATGTTAAGATTGATGCAAGTACTTAGCATGCTAGATTATGTCACATTGGGTTGAAAAGAATGCAAATATTAGCTAGATAAGGCCTTTTAGGGTCACTTACTAATGTTGATCTACCTGTATGTAAACATTGTTTAGCGGGAAAAGCAACTAAAAAACCATTTGGTAAAGGGACTAGAGCTGATTTTCCATTACATCTCATACATTTTGATATTTGTGGTCATTTGAATGTGAGGGCGAGGCATGGAGCCTCATATTTCATCACTTTCATAAATGACTTCACACGTTTCGGTTATGTTTTTTTGATCTCTCATAAGTCAGAAGTATTATACTGCTTTAGACGATATATAGCGATGGTAGAGAATCAATTGAACAAAACAATAAAGGCATTGAGAACCAATCGTGGACGTGAGTATCTATCGGAGCAATTCAAGGCTCTTTGTGGTGAAAAGAGAATTGTACGACAATTGATTATTCCTGGTATTTCACAATAAAATGGGGTAGCTGAGAGAAGGAATAGAACCCTATTGGAAATGGTTAGGTCTATGATAGTGCAAGCAAATTTACGTATTTCCTATTAGGGAGATGTGTTATTGACTGCTGCTTATATACTTAATCGAATGCCCTCAAAATCAGTCACTTCCATCCCTTATGAATTATGGATTGGTAGGAAACCAGACTTGAGTAGTCTACGTCCATGGGGATGTGCAGCTTATGTTCATGATTCTTCCCATAAATATAGCAAATTAGGTCCTAGAGGAAAAAAAATGTATCTTTATAAGATATTCTGAACACTCCAAAGGGTACGTGTTCGTAAGTGAACAAGCTAATGGAAGTGTGACCGAAATAGAGTCACAAAATGTATTGTTCTTGGAGAACGATTTTCCTAGTAGAGGTGAGATTGATAAGGACTTCCAATTGTATGAGATGGAAGATCGTAATAACACACCCATTAATGTTGTAGAGGGAAATAAAGATTTACCGCAACATGCAAGACCTAATGGGAGTGTTGCATCGCCTGACAAATTAAATTCAAGAGAAATTCAATTGCAAAAAAGTAATCATAAAAATATTCCCTGTCGTCGTTTTGAGATTGAAAGGGAAGCATTTATGATTGCTCAGAATGACGATGCCGAGCCTTAGACTATTTGAGAGGCTCTCTCATCCTTTGATAAGAAAGAATGGAGAAAAACTTTGGAAGATGAGATGGAGTCTGTGAGAGCAAATCATGTCTGGGACTTGATTGATCTACCACCCAACTATAAGGTCATTGGAAACAAATGGGTCTTTAAGATTAAGCAAAGGGCGAATTGATCCATTGAAAAGTATAAGCCTTGCCTAGTGGCAAAAGGTTATACTCAACAAGAGGGTATAGACTATGAGGAAACATTTTCACCAATTGTAAAGTTTGCCTCAATACGCCTTATTCTAGCCATCGTTGCACATTTGGACCTTGAATTACATCAAATGGATGTAAAGATGGCATTTCTCAATGGAGAACTAGATGATGAAATCTATATGAAGTAACCAATAGGTTTCATAGCTAAAGGTCAAGAACATAAAGTTTGTAAGCTTCATCGCTCAATATATGGCCTTAAGCAATCATCTAGACAGTGGTATCTTCGTTTTCATCGAGCAATAACCACTTTTGGTTTCACGATGATCGAAGAAGATCGCTGTGTATATGTCAACCGGTCCGAAGATAAATTTGTGATTTTATTACTTTATGTGGACGATATTCTATTGGTTAGAAATGACAAGATTTTGGTTATCAACATAAAAGAATGGTTGTCCTCCAATTTTAAAATGAAGGACATGGGAGAAGCTGTTTATATATTAGGAGTTAAGATCAAAAGAGATCAATCAAGGAAACTCCTTACTTTATCACAAAAGTCTTATATAATGAAGATTCTTGAACGTTTCAATATGCAGCATTGTAAACCCATTGATACCCCTGTCATGCAAAGTGAAGGCCTAAGTATTGAGATGTGTCCTAAGACTCCAAAAGAAATTAAAATGATGGAAACTGTTCCTTACACTAGTGCAGTTGGAAGTTTGATGTATGCTATGATGTGTACTCAACCCGACATATGTTATGCCGTGGGATTGTTGAGCTGATATCAATCAAATCTTAGTCAAGCTCACTGGAAAGCAATGAAGAGGATCCTGAGATACTTGAAAGGTACCATGGACTATCGACTTTGTTACCAAAAGAGTGATTTACGCTTATTATGCTATTTAGATGCTGATTGGGGTGGAGACTTGGATAAGCGTAAATCGACTTCTGGATATGTGTTCTTGCTCAATGGAGGTGCGATTTCTTGGAATAGCAAGAAACAGACATGCACGGTCTTATCTACAATGTAGGCAGAATTTATTGCATGCTCTGCCGCAATGCAAGAAGCAGTATGGCTAAAATGTTTCTTAGAAAATTTAGCCACTGTCACTGAGATTCCAAGACCAGTGATAGTTTATTGCGATAGTCAAGCAACCATTGCCTATGTGAAGAATCCCAAGTATCATGGAAGGACAAAGCACATTGACATAAAGAGCAACTTCATAAGAGATATAATAGCACAGAAAAAAGTGATCCTACAATATGTTTCAACCAATAGAATGGTTGCCGATCCATTTACAAAGGCTATTCCTAGAGACATATTCTTGACCCACAAGATGTCACTAGGATTGCGTAGAATGTGATATATGTTATTGTAGAGGATCACGGGTTTATGTATTTGTGAACATATGTATTGTACTTTTTTGTTTATTAGTGACTTGATTTTTTTATAAATAAGTACGAATACAGTATGAGACTAGCACCACAGACATATATTATTGAAAAGTATGTCAGTAGGCAATGATTGGCTCACTCACACGAGCAATCGCCTCAAGTGGTTTAGATAGCACGTTGAGATGAGACGTTATATACAAATAAATGCTGAAGAGCAAGTCTAGTACATAAAATATGTCGCCTCGATTGGAGTCAAGATGAGGTTTGTGATTTGTTTATAACAAGACCGAACATGATAGTCTCTCAATCATGTATGCCTAAAAGATGCCGGATGCGAATACTTAATTGGGCCCTATAGAAAGCGAGCTGATATAGCACTCGGGCTAAATATGAGTACGTGAGAAGCACATGACTATATTTAGGCTAAGATCCGTATAGTGGATATTTTTGATAAATGACATACGCTCTTATAGAAAGAGTAATCCACTATAACATGTAATTCATACTACATATGCATTGTACGACCAATAAGGGAAAATGAGTAATATTATCCCTATTTACTCATCGTGTGAGCCCTTGAGGTAATTTATAATATACCTCATTATATGGCTTATGTTACTTCTGACTATGTTCTCAAAGTGAAATATCAATGTTGCTACTTTAGCATGTTATCGGCGGTCATGAATAGATATGGCCTTATGGGACGTGTCTAAAAAAGCAGTTGTTTTGAAATGGAGAGAGACATAAGTGCGAAGGAAGACTATTGTTGTTTTACATCTATCACATGTATTTACTGGTCGACCAATTATATCGCCTTATATGGTTGAGGATATAATTGTAAATACATGGTGCGTTTTTTAGGATAATCAATTATAGCCTTTAAGGGATAGGTATATTTGGATTGATGTAACAAAATATGTTTAGGGCACTATGAGACATTGATTGTTTATTTCTTTTCGGGGTTGTAGCCATTATGTCATCCCTAACAGGTGCAAATTTGAGCTCCCAAGTGCAGGTGTGTATTCACTAATCGCACGGCTTACTTGTTAGTATAAATTGTTTTGTAAAGTTGATGAATGTTGAATGCCTTATATTCTTGATAGAGCGCTATCAAACCCATCATGTCCGAGTGTGAGATGTTGTACTTTAGCTAGTACGTCCATGATAGGGTGCGATTGAATCACATCGTATCGACTTGATACGTTACGATGGAAATATATCTCTTGAAAGGGTATGAACGAAGACATATAAGAGTCTCTCGAACACAACCGTTTGAATGGTTGGCAGAGCATACAATCAGAAAATCCTCTCATTTTGTTTGTTTCATTTCCATTAAAGTGAGAAGGCATTCCATTTTCATCTTTACAAAAACAGTTTGCATTTACGCCGTGGAAATCGGGTGCTTTCCTCGTGATCGCATCCAGACCAATGTGAAATAGTTTTGTTCGTGATTTATCTGCAATTCAACGTTCATTCTGGGGTTAATTGCTGTTTGCACATCGAAATCAAGTAAATCGTATTCCACCGACTTAAATTCCAACAATAAGAATAGATTTTTCCTGATCTAGAAAGTAAGTTAGAAATTCTTAATTTATCTGCTTTACTTGGAATAATGAAAGAAGTTTTGTTCACTGCTCTTACCTTGGTTCTTATCCCTTTGGACTTTCTAAAGTGAAAGTTGCCCAAGAACAGAAACCAAGGTCGTCGTTCTCGTATCTAATATGAAGTTACTTAGATGGTGAGAAGAAAGTAGGAATGTAACCTGAGGGTGTTAAAGTCATCAACAACTTGTCCCATTGTGATTATGATTTTGATGTCAATTTTTTACGTTTCACACCAACCCTGCACCATGGATTTTACTTACGACAATGGAATATGGATTGATCATGACGTGACATCTACTTCTATGTCACTAATCAACTGTCCATAATTTCTCATGCTTCTGTTTACACTAAGAGAGTTTTCCAATATCATATTTTCATGTCTAGGAAATACGGATTTTTTTCCATGATAATAAATTTAAATAGGTATTGGTAAGTATCGAAAAAATGTTGCTTATAAATATCATCGGTAACTTTTTTTTTTCTAAATATCTTGTTGGTAAGCTTTGATGAAATAACGATTGTTTTATGTAGTTTGTAAATTAAGAATTTCTATACTAACTGACCAACTTTTATTTACATCACTCACAAATGTTTCAAGTTATAAACTTTTATGCAAAATTATCAACCTAAATCACAAACTAATTTTGAGGTACCGACTTTCATACGAGTTATTTTATGATGTTTAATAGCTTTCACTTAGCAGCCTCTTACATTTACTAACTATTACCAACTCAAATTACCGTGACTCACTAAATTTTGTTCCATTAAATTACAACTTAATATTGGTTATCAAAGTGAGTTACTTACCATAAATTAGTTGAAAAATTTAAGCTATTGAAAAGAAAGATAAATAAAATTTACTAAACAGTAAAATTAATTCTTTTTGTTAGTGATAGAAATTTGTAATTTAAGAAAAGACAAAATAGACATTGGTAACTAACTTAGAAAAAGAAAAATTGGTACTCACTCTAATTGAGATTAGTAATATCTTAAAAGAGTTAATATATTTAAAAAGTTGGTGAGTAATACAAATGAAAGTGACAACTCTATACACAAGTTGGTAAGTAAAAAAACAAAACTAAATGTTGGTAAAGCAATTCAAATGATACTTGGTAATTCAAAATTAATTGATAACTTAATCAAGAAAACATAAGTGAGTCACTCATATAAAAATGGGTAATTTCATCTAATTATTTATAAATTTAAGGCATTGATTAAAATGGTCGATAAAAGTATATATATTATATAAGAGAGGTTTTTACTTGCAAGAGATAGAAAAAGTTGTTAATTTGAAAAAAATCAAACCGTGTCGGTAACTAAATCAAATAAGAGTTAGTAATACAAAACTAGTTGGTAACTTTATTAGAGAAAAATTGATATCACTATTAGCAAGAACTTGTTTAATGTGCATACCATAACGAATTCGAACAACTACTTGAAATACAATATCAGGAAGTACTGCTTGCGGAACCTCAATATCCACGAGCTTATTAGCTAAATGACAATTGGCACATACAATACGCAATATCTGAAAAGAAAAAGTCTATAAATTTAACGGATTGGAAGTAATGAATATAAAAGTTGCTAACTCAATAGATATATTAGTAAATTAAAAAGAAAAACAACCATTGTTGGTAAGCAACCTAGTTAGTAAAAGAAAACTAGCTAGTAACTTATTGAAAAAAAAAAATTCTAGTAAGTTACACGAATACAAGTTTATATATCGATGGGTTAATTTCATGAAAAACCTTAAATTTGTATATATGTGACAAATTTTCTCAAATATAATTTTTTTGATAATAAAAAATTCTAAACCGGTATACCGGTGACGAATTTACTAAAAACTAATTTTTTTACCACTAAAAACCTAAAACTTGTATATTTGTAACAAATTTATCCTATGTTAATTTCTATTAAATTAGAATTACGAAAAACTACAACTTGGTATGCCTATGACAAACGAAGGTAAAATCTTAAACTGGTATATCCATCAATTATTATGTATTATCCAACTTAACAATCTTGATGGTAAAATTCAATAAAAAGTAACGAAGGGTAAATTTATCATAGATGTACCACTTTGGAGTTTTTAGTAGTAAAAAAAAAAAAATAGTTTACAGCAAATTTGTCATAGGATACTGATTTATATGTGCATAAGAGAGAATTTACATTCTATTTCATTCACACGCAATTACACATATTTCCTTCTACGCATTTTTTCATATTTCCTCTTTACGAGCACAACCCATAATGGTCAAATTCTTCTATGTATGAAGTTAAACCAGCGGGAAAAAAATCCCAGATAATAAGTCTGATTAGATATGCATGCACGATGCCCCATTGACAATGCTGTTCCTTGTGGGGAAGAGTACTCCTGATCACAACGCACTCACAGCAAGATCCAGAGCATTGTCAAATTAATTAAACCATTTTAAAGAAAAAATCACTTTTAGTTTTCTTCAATCCAGGTATATGGGATACAATCTTTTCCATTACGGAAGCCAAGAACTTGCCACAGCATTCGTGGATAATTTTTACTTCTCTTTTGGGGGCCAAAAGAAAAGTGCTTTGGCTTGAGCAAGAAAAGGCAGTGGACGGATTCTTCGATGGTGAACAATAAGAAAATGACTTCTGCTTCAATAATGCACATCGCACTCCCATTAAAGACAATTAATGAGCAAAAAGTTTTGCTTTAGTAAAAGTGAGTTTTGCTTTCACATTTCCCGATTGAAAAGATGGCAAAACCATTTCATGCGTCAAGAAAAACAATTAAAAAAAAAGAAGAGATTGTCATGCAAAATTTTTCTTTTCAAAAAGTATAAAAAAGGAATATGAGAGTGGAGTCATCCAAAGTTAAAAAAACGTTTAAATAAAAGCATGAAGCACAATTCTTTTCTCAAAAGAAAACTCCGAATGAATGTTATCTTGGGCCTGAAATGACTAATTCAATCTTAAATAAAAGCACTAGCTGGCCAAATCCTCACTAGGCAACATGCACGTGCATCTCACATGCCATTTTCCAAGCCACGGTCGGGGCATTGGAGCATTTGTCTTTTTCTTTCTTCTTTTTATTTTTCCTTGTTGCGACTTTCCTAGAGGTAAACCGTTAGAGAAAGCTAATGGATTGCTAAGCTCACAATTAACGCGGATTCTTCCAAGCCCATACTAATTGTAACTTTGAGGGGTTTTAATCTAATCATCTAACCATGCAAATTCAATTCAATTTGGAGTAGTCACTAATCCATAATGGGTCAATTAGAAACTCAAGCAATTTATGAACTAGATATTCATGTAAACGAGGACTTGGTTATGTTAGGTAAATATAACGCTATTTCGATATCTTCTCTTTTTATTCGAAAATATTTTGCAAGTAATTTGAGTCAATTTTAAGTCTAACCACTAACAACATGTGAGAGATGATCATGTGGGCCCACAAACAAGAATTTAACACTCAACAATTTGAGCAATTATTACTTGAGGAGATAGAGAAACCTTGATGTGCTAAGCAAAGCTTCCAATGAATGCTTTACAAAATATTAATTGATGACCAAGGAACGATTTGATGTATGCATGGCTTAGACATGATTTCTAGATATGAACAAGAGATGCCAATTTACTCTTTTTGCATTTTTCCTGTTTAACAATAACATAATTAAACTTAGATGCTATGACTATGCGAATTCTAATTTAGCATGTATTGATGAACTAACATGAAATCCTGAATGATATGTATGCTGTGGCACCCCACGAATGGCCCCTGAACCGTTAGGGTCGTCATAGTTCGATTACCATTCTCTTGCTTGACCTGAAGGTCTATCAATCCCGGGGGTTTATACATTTAGATCAGTCCCTGCGCAATTTATATGGCAGAAGCATATCCAACAACTCCCTTCCCTATATTCAGAAAATAGTGCACACCAACTAGACATTGTATATAAAGTTAAAGCCGAACACTTTTATTTTCATAACTTGATGGACATCATTAGTCGGTACATCAAAATGCCAAGGTTTTCTATACTAGGCTATATTTCAAAAGATGACCAACATCTCTTCCAACAGTCATATACTTAAAGTTCATCGATCAGTGTCGACGTCCAAAAGTTCCTTCCTTTGCTGTCCTCCTCCTCGCGGCCATATCCAATCACTCAGTCCATCTGCTGGTGGTGGTGGCGGTGGCGGTAGAGGTATCTTGTCTAATCTGAAATGTTAGTCCCCAATCGGGATGAGTATAACCACTCAGTAGTAAAAGATTCATTAAGCTATATTAAGCATTGCTATTTATATCAAGATTCAAGTATGGTAGACAAAATAGGCAATCCATGAATAAGTATGCATCCAAACCATATAACTCTTCAATGCAATGACCAGTGCATTTCCAACCAATAAGATGCATCGTGTCCAGTCACACAAGTCCCAATCATGAGGCTAAACTGTAATGACACGTCCCATTCCATGCCATACAATTTAGTCCCATAACCAAACCACACTCACACTTAATATAATCGTTTGAATTATTCAAAAGGTTTCATCCCCCATAGGACCAATGTTTGCATCCTTCTGGGATTCCGCACCCAACCTGGCGTCGCAGAAGCCTTCGAGCATGTATTCAAAATACAACCGGGCATCCAAAGGGCATCAACTCATTCGAACCTCTGGGCATCTCACACCCCACCTAGCATCACGAGGAATCACTAGGAACCATAGGCATGGTTACCCCTAACCTTTGGGCATGCATTATAATACAACCCCTCACCCTCCGAGCATGTATCATAATACGACCGGGCATCCCGGCACTCCCGGGGAAAACTTCTGGGCATGTATTCAAAATACAACCAGGTATCCAAGGGCATCGACTCATTCGAACCTTTGGGCATCCCGACTCCCGGGACATCGTTGACTCGAGGGTCCAACGGCAACAATTAACATCTTAATTTCCAAAAACACTTTTCAATGCAATGACAAAATGTCTCTTGAGTATCATCACATCTCAATATTGCATGATATGCCAATTCCAGTATCATCATATCACATAACCATTACAAAACATATTCGCTTTTGAGACATTTTGTGAAAATTCGAAAATAGAGCAACTCGATTTTACCATGCAAAGTTCTGGAAAATATTTCGAAATAAATACTAAATGAGCTCGGAAAATTGTGAAATTTTAACATGTTATCAATGAGACTTTAAGGAAAACGTTTGGTGAAGAACACCATGTCAAATTCCTTACGTATCGAGAGTAAAAATTTCAGTATTGCTTGCTAAAGTTTCTGTTAAATTTCCAGATTTAGCATTTTCATAAAAAAAAATCATTTCATCAATTAAATCTCGTCCATTTACCCTAAATTTTTTATATGTTCTACCTACAGATGTACTCTCCAACTTTCATTAAAAAATCGAAGTCAAATTGTGGCTGGAAAATTACAGAAAAATCAAAAAGTCACCGAGGGTCACACCGTTCTTTACAAAACAGTCCATTAACCTAATGAGAGTTTTCCCTACTCCTTGAATTTCGACCTACAAAATCCACAATCAAATAGATACAAGTATATTACACTATAACACAGCCTTATCACTTCCAAAAATCCTCCATAGTCAGATTTTTTAAATTCTTGTTCCATCTCAAATTCGAAATCCACAATAAATGCCCTATTTTTCCTAGTTTTCTTGATCTAGCTTCATCTTACATGCCCAAAATCCAACATGCAGCTCTAAAATTTCACCTTTCTCACATCCACCAACTCTTAGCTAGATAAAACAGCAAGCAAAACGTAGATTGAAGAACTTCTACTTGCCTTAAACCTCTCTACTCGATCGCTTGCCAAAAACAGGGGTTCGGGAGGGTCTCAACTTGTCTCAACGGCGACGAGGATCAACGGCGTTAATGGCAGCAGCTTGGACATAGCGGAAGACGGCCTTCCTCTTTCCCCTCGCGGCTCTCGCCCGTACGCCCGCTCACCCTCTCTTTCGGTCTTCACTCGACCCTCTCTCCCTCTCTCAATTGCTCGGTTCACTCCCTTTCTCTCTCCGTCCTTCTATTCTGAAACCCCCCTCCCATTTTGTTCTTTGATTAATAGTTAATCACCTTTTTTTTTGCATGCAGGTGACAAGTGTTCTCATGGAAAGGACAAGTGGAAGATGCATGGACAAGTGGCTTCAAATAATAAATAAGTGGAGGCAATTCAAAGACAAGTGTTGAATGGCATCCCCTTCTCGCGAGCCCTCTCTCTCTCTGTCCGAATTCTTTTCTCTCTGGTTAGTACAAGTGAGCTGATTAGTTGCTGGTTTTTCACCAAAACCAGTCAACTAATAGAACATTTTTCCATGGTTTGGCTGCATGAAGGGCAGCTGGATCCGTACTTGTCCAGCATGCTTCTCTTCCTTCGACACCTTACTCCTCTCTTGCAACATGTCTTCAGCCATTTAACTAATTATTTTCTCAATCCCAATTTGCCGGCTGACTGTGAGAAAGCAACGTGGCATCAATGGTCAGAAATTTTCCTCTCATAGTTGACTAGGGTGTCGACCAAATGGAGAGAGGTTGGGGCAGCTTTGGGCGTGGATGATTCCTCCTTTTCCGCATGGGTGTGCATGTCCCTCATGCACGGCTAAATTCTATTTCTTCAGCTCAGAATTTTAATTAATAGAAGTCCAAAATTTCCCTCTCATTTCGTATACATTTTGGTGGTACAATTGTGTAGTGTCATCAAAGCAATTTGCACAACTCAATAAGGTTGAATGTAGTACTAACGATGACGAATTCCAATAGTAGCTTTGTCAATCCATGACGTTTCATCATCAAATTTTTTTTTTTTTTTTTAAGATCGGCAAAATATGGGTGAGATTGGTCTCACTAATAACCTTATGTAAAGAGGCTTTTGACAATACTCTAGTCTATCCCACAATCGGACTATTTTCTAAACGTGAGGTATCGGTCCATTAATGAAATAAAACGGTGTTCACACATGATGCCAACGACACCATTTGACTGTGATATTGCTAGTATGAGTACTTAGAGGGGGGTGAATAGGTATATAAAAGATTTTTCTTCAACAATTGCACAATACTAGACAGTTGATGGATTTGAGACAAACAATAATCAAAGTAAGACTGAGAGAAGAGAAAATTGAACACGCGGTTTATAGTGGTTCGGCTTATATCAAGCCTACGTCCACTCTTCTTCACTGACAGCCTATTGGCTGGATTCCACTATGAACAAAAGAGAAGTTACAGCACAGCTTTGCCTTGATTCCACAGTGTAGATGTTCTACCACACCTCCTCAAGATTTCTCACAAATATAGACTCTCTTTTGTATACAAGTATTTTCTCAAATGAATTGTCTAAACAAAAAGGAGCTTCAGATTTTAGAATTCTTCTATCGCGCACACCTTGAACAACTAAGACCGTCTTCCTTATATACTCCTTTATGCCATCATACATGTTGGCACTTACCAAAGGAATTCCTCCAATCTACCCGTTGGACGGAATCAATTAGGAAGATTGTTCAAGCTATTAAAGGAACGTGTTGATAGCCCCTCAATCCTGTTCGCCCATACAATCAGGATCTCGGTTTCCATAAGCAGAACCTTCCAATAATATTTAGGCAATCACCAGATCTTCAATTATCGAGTCAATCTTCGATCAATCAAAGGACTCTGTTATGTCTTCTCCAGCCACGAGATCTTCTCCAGTTGATAAGGTTAAATCCTTAACGAAACATCCAGTTTTGGATAACCTTTCTTCAACGGATTAGAGACTGTCAATGAGGATAGACTTTGAGTCTTGAGTCTGGCTGTCCGGAGGTCTTTAGACTTTAAACAGCAGAGTCTGCAAGCCTTCAGACTAGACTGATGGAAACGTTTTGTCAACTTCAAAACACTTCAAGAAGATTTCTCCAACAATCTCCCAATTTTTGATGGTGACAAAACTTTCCTGCAGATTTGGATAACTTTGACCTGCAAAACATTTCTCAAACACATATGCATATCTTATAGAGATACATGGTTAAATGAATAACACTAGAATCTGCAACCACATAAAATAGGTTAGTCTTGTATACGATAAAGCCATCCATAAGATATCAATACTAGTTAATAAAAGCAGTCAAGTCCAAGTCTAGTTCAGTTCTCATCTAGACACAAAACAAAGTCAAACAGAGTTCAAACAACAAAACAATCCAACATACAGTTAAAAGTTTAATGATTGAAAGTTTGTTTAAATCTTGCATCTCTCCCCCTTTTTGTCAGCATTAAAAAGGATGAGATGAAGTCAAGATTTCTTGGGAATGCGAACAAGCTGGAAATCTTCCATAGACTGAATGATGCCTTCCAGCCTTTTCAAGTCTTCCTTCAGTTGTGCAATCTCTTCACCCTTGGCGTTGGCCTGAATTTGAACAGAGAGGGATTGGATCTTATCATTCAATGAACATGAAGAAACTTGACCCGCATTCTGCAAGTTTTGAACCTCGCATCCCAAGGCATAAATTTGACCTCGCATCTCCAAGAGAATATCCATGATTCTGCGAAAATCTGCTCCATTATCAGTCTGAGTACTTGCTTCGGCTCGATCTGATGGAGTAAATGCAGATGATGGTAGATCAGCATAATCTCGCAGGTTTGGCGATGAAACTTCATGACCTTCCTCTGGAAACTGAGATGCATAAACATCCTCTGGGTCTGCTGGTGAGCGACTGACTCCTTCACTTGCATCAGGATATGAAGACTTCACTCCTTTCTCCTGATCTCCCCCTGTTTCCATGCCTACAGGTGGAGAAGAGTGTTCCTCAGGTTCTCCTTCTTCTCTTCTTTCTTCTTCAGGTCTTTCCTCCTCTGTTTCTTTTTCAGCTTCTATTTCTTCTTCTTCCTTCTCCTCTGCTTCTTTCGTCATTTGTTCCGATTCTTTCTGTGGAACAGGACGACTTAAATTCTTCAAAGCCAGTGCAGAGATGGTGATGTCTTCCTCATCATCTTCATCCTCAATGAGGAGAGCTCTTCTTCTCTTGGATGGAGCGACCATGGGCTCCTTCCCTTTTCTTTTAGCTGTAGAAGAGATTTGATGAGATTTGGCAGGAGTCTTCTCCTTGAATTTCTCCAACTCCTTGCTCAGTTCCTTCAGACGCATTTTGGTCACCATTTTCAGTCCTACCACCATATGATCGCATGGTCAAACACAAAAGATTTGCGGAGGCTGAATATTCAGATGTCTGAATAACTTCGTAACAAGGCTTGGGTAAGGGAGTTGACCTCTGTCCTTCATCATTACTCTATACATGTGAAACATAACAGTGTGAGGGAGAGAAAACCTTTTCCCAAAGAGGATGGCATACATCAGCTTTGCCTCTAAACTTGAGACATCAGTCTTGGAAGTTGATTTTGGTTGGAGGCAATTAATCACAATTTTGTGAAGCAAGATGTTGAATGCACTCATCCTTAAGTAGGTGATCTTTTCATCTGTTCTCCTGTCCTTCACCAGTTCCAGTGTGGCCCGAGCAATGGAAACTTTGATTGGTTGATATCTTCCTCTTTCAACTTCTAACACATTTGCCAGCATATTCATATCCACTACATAGTCTTGGTCTTTAACGCTAAAAGAGTATCTATTCGCATCCAAAAAGCTAAGATTTGAATAGAAGTAAGCAGTTAATTCAGCATAGGCCTCTGTAGTGTCAGAGCAGAACTTTTCAAGTTGAAGATAACTGAACTTTTCCCTCAAGTTCATATTCACAGCATCCAAAAAATCAAAATCCACACTCCTAGGGTTTATTACCCCACGTTTCAGCAATTTCGAGTACAGATCCTTTTGCTCCTTTGATCTGAACAAATCTCCCCTTTTTCCTTGATTTTCAACCGCAACACCCATTTTCGGTTGAAATTGACTGTATAATTTGTCATCATCATTCCCATCTACAGGATTCGGCCCCCAATCACGAGGATCACTTGGGATATTTGCAAGGGTTTCCTCAGCCACCCCTTTTCGAGCAATTCCCAAACTTTCCATTTTTCGCAGAAAGATATATTCGTTCCCATGTCCTTTGTCTTTAAGAAAATCATCAATGTAGTTCAAAGGAGTACGAATCCCTTTTAAGGCACGATATAACTGGTAAATATAAGCGGGCTTTTGAACTCTTACAGGGTCTGCATCCTCAATTATTTCTTCATGTTGTTGATGATCAACGCCTTGAGGACTAGATGGAGGAGAATGACGCTGCTGAGAATGTTGTGGGCTCGCTTGTTGTTCTGGAGTCACTTCTTCTTCAGTAAGATCGAAGTGCGTAGGCCCCTCACTCATTCGCCGTGGTCCCCTGCTTGCGATTCTCAAAGACTTTCTTGAAGACGACATCTTTCTCAGTTTTTGGAAGATTCCTTGCTTGACTTTCCCAGGAAAGATGACAACTTTTTGAAGATTAAACAAAGAAGACAAACGGGAATGGAGGATCGATGCTTTCTAGGGTTTTTGAGAGTAAAGTGAAGAGGAATCGACAGTGCACGATCGGTTAAAAAGAGGGATACACGAACCGTCACAAAGGAAATAAAAAAAATGCCTTTTCAAAATAACTGTCTTTTTCCGTAAAAATAGCTATTTCACAAATAACTTCCTTTTTGAAAATGAAACGATGCAATAATTACGCCAATTAAATATAGCAACAATTTAAACATGGTCTGACGATCGTACCTTTTCAAGATGAGATTCAAGAGAGAAAGACTTACAGTTTGACAGTTGTACCAAGACTATCTTAAAGATAAAGTCTTGTAAGTCTAAGTTTGAAAGTCTTTAGACTTTGATATCCTCATACCTCAAAATGTTGAGTCTGGAACGGATAGATTCAAATTGATTTTTCTCCAAAGGCTTTGTGAATATATCCGCTAGTTGGTTCTTTGAGTCAACAAATTGAATTGAAACATCTCCATTTTGAACATGGTCTCTAATAAAGTGATGTCGAATCTCTATATGCTTTGCTCTTGAATGGAGAATTGGATTTTTGGTGAGGTTGATAGCGCTGGTGTTGTCGCAATTAATCTCTGTGCATGAGTCTTCAATTTCAAAGTCTCTTAGCTGTTGTTTTATCCATAGAATTTGCGAACAACAGCTTCCAAGGGCTACATACTCTGCTTCTGTTGTTGAAAGAGACACAGTGCTTTGTTTCCTTGAAAACCAAGACACTGTCCTGCTTCCAAGCAACTGGCAAGTTCCCGAAGTGCTCTTTCTATCAACTCTGCAACCGGCCAGATCTGCGTCTGAATATCCCAGAAGATTAAAGTCTCCCTTCTTAGGATACCAAAGACCGATGCTTGATGATGAAGCAACATATTTAATGATGCGTTTCGCAGCACTGAGATGGGATTCTCTAGGATCTGATTGAAACCTAGCACAGATGCAAACACTCAACAAAATGTCAGGTCTAGAAGCGGTAAGATAAAGAAGTGAACCAATGATGCTCCTGTACAGCTTTTGATCAACTTTCTTCCCTTCTTCATCTTTATTTATCTTCAAAGAACTTGACATTGATATGTCGGTCTTTTTGCACTTTTCCAGTCCAAACCTTTTGACAAGATCATTAACATATTTTTCTTGATAAATAAAAGTTCCTTCCTTCAATTGTTTTACTTGAAGACCAAGAAAGAATGTTAACTCTCCCATCATACTCATTTCAAACTCATCCTACATAGACTTAGAAAATTTCTTGCACAGATTTTCATTAGAGGATCCGAAAATAATGTCATCCACATATATTTGAACAAGTAAGAAACTTTTGTTTTCCTTTTTGATAAATAAAGTCGTATCTACTTTACCTTTGACAAAACCATTTTGTATTAAGAACTTACTTAATCTGTCGTACCAAGCTCGAGGTGCTTGCTTTAAACCATACAAAGCCTTTTTTAGTCTGAAGACTGAGTCTGGTTTCTTTGGGTCTTCAAACCCTGGTGGTTGTTCCACATAAACTTCCTCATGGATAAATCCATTTAGGAAGGCGCTTTTAACGTCCATTTGGAATAACCTGAAATTCTTATAACAAGCAAACACAAGTAATAGTCGAATAGCTTCTAACCTTGCTACTGGTGCGTAAGTCTCATCATAGTCTATTCCTTCTTCTTGCGTATATCCCTTGGCCACGAGTCTTGCTTTGTTTCGTACGACTTTTCCTTTCTCATTCATCTTGTTTCTGAACACCCATTTAGCTCCAATAACAGTTTTACCTTTTGGTTTGGATGTCAATTCCCAGACATCATTAATGTTGAACTGTCTGAGCTCTTCTTGCATAGCTTCAATCCAGCTTTCATCAGATAAAGCTTCTTCTATGCTCTTTGGTTCAATTTCAGAAACGAGAGCTACAGCACTAGACTCTTCTCCCCTTTTTGATCTGGTGCGAATTCCTTCATTAATTTCGCCGATAATAAGATCTTTGGGATGACTGGACTTATGCTTCCAGTTACTTGTTGATTTGTCTGGTTAATGATCTCTCTTTTTGTTTGGATCTTCACGAACAACCTGATGCTGGTTTTCCAGAGTCTGAGATGCTTCTTGAGTTGTAAGCTTTGGAAGGTCTGGAGTAGGTTCAGACTCTTCTTGATGAGTCTGACTTGATTCATCTTGCGTTGAGTCTTGAAATTTGACATTCATTGACTCCTCCACATACTGGCTCTTTTTGTTATAGATTCTGAAGGCTTTGCTTGATGTAGAATATCCAAGGAAGATACCTTCATCTGATCTTTCTTCAAACTTACCAACTTGATCTTTTGCATTTTTCAATATAAAACATTTGCAACCGAATACATGAAAGTATGAAACAATAGGCTTCTTATCTTTGAATAACTCATAAGGGGTTTTCTCCAGAATAGGTCTTAAGAAGACTCTATTGATGATATAGCATGCTGTTGAAACAGCTTCAGCCCAAAATCGTGAAGAAATCTTACTTTCAATTAAAAGAGTCTAGCCATTTCTTGAAGAGATCTGTTCTTTCTTTCCACAACTCCATTTTGTTGAGGAGTATATGGAGAGGAGAACACATGATTAAAGCCAGATTCATCAAAAAAATTTGTAAAATCTTGATTTTCAAATTCACCTCTATGATCTGTTCTTATATTTGAGATAACACATCATTTTTCATTTTGAACCTTTTTAGCAAATTTTTCAAAATACGAGAAGGTTTCGGACTTACTTGCAAGGAAATATACCCAAGTAAAACGGGAGTAATCGTCCACAATTACTAGGCAATATTTCTTACCTCCAATACTCCGTGTTCTGGTTGGTCCGAAGAGATCCATATGCAGCAACTGCTTTCCCAGAATACATGGAGTGCATGGATCAGTCTTTTGATAAGGTAATTTGGGTAGTCCTCGAACAAGCTGCTTTGATGAGATTTTGGCTAATTGCTTCATGTTGACATGACCAAGCTTTATGTGCCATAAGCTTGCTTCGTCTTGAATTGAGATAAAACATTGCGATTCATTTGGTTTCACATCCAGAAGATAGATGTTTCCATGTCTTTGACCCATGAAAGACTGAGTAGAGTCTTTACTGATTCCAGAACATATTCCTTCTTGAAAGAAGATCTTGAAACCAGTATCACACAATTGACTAATGCTAAGAAGATTGTAATTGAGTCCTTCCACTAAGGAAACATTACTTATTGTGAGATTTCCAATTTTCACAGTTCCAAATCCCACAAAACTTCCTTTGTTGTTTCTTCCAAATGAAACTTTTCCACCATTTACTTGAGCAAGCTTTATAAAACAATTTGAGTCTCCTGTCATGTGTCTTGAGCATCCACTGTCAAGATACCACTTTACCTTTTTCTTGATGGTGACTTGCATTTAAAATAAAGTCTCAAGCTTTCTTTGGTACCCAAACTTTCTTGGGTCCTTTGGTGTTAGTAACATAAGCAGTATTAGCCCATATTTTCTTAACAGGTTTCCAAACCATAGGGCACTCTTTTTCAAAGTGATCCGGACTGTTGCACTTTGAACATCTGAGAACATTTCTACCTACAGATTTTACAAAAACTTTCTTGAAATGATTTTTGTAAGCCTCTCTCGAGAGTCTTTTCTTAATTCTTTCTTTTACTTTAGGAAAATCAATCAAGGGAATTGTTTCTGCTGTCATACCTAAACTGGACTTATTGAAGTAAGGTCTTTGAGCTGAAAGAATTTTCTCAAGTTTTTCAGACCCTATTGAAAATTTCTTTGAAATATTTGATAAGTCTGTTTTTAAAAGAGCATTTTCTTTTAAAAGATTATCTTCATTTTCTTTAAGAGTGGAAACAGTCAAGTCTAGACTTTTAACTCTTTCTACTAAAACATTTTCCTTTTGTTTTAGAGCTGAGTTTTCCTTTTTCAGTTCGGAAATTCTTTTGAGAGAAGTCTTAAGACTAAAACACAGTTCATCAATATATTTAGAAACTTTGATAGGAATTTTAAAATTACTTGCCTCAAATTCACTATCTGAGTCTGATCCAGAGTCTGAGTCTGATTGTGCCATCAGACATAGATTGGCATATTCATTATCACTTTCTTCACACTCTGTATCACTCCAGGTTTCGACTTTGAGAGCTTTTCGAAATTTTTCAGCTTTTCCTCTCTTCTTCTTCAGAAGAGGACAGTTGGGTCTGATGTGTCCCTTTTTCTTACATTCAAAGCAGACTACATCTTTGTTTGGTTCCTCATCATCAACAGACTTGGTCTGCTGTCTTTGAAAGCTTTGTTTCTTTGAGTTGAACCTTCTTCCTTTTCTATTCAGTTTTCTGAATCTTCTTATCATGAGAGCAAGCTCCTCATCGTCCATATCATCTTCAGAATTGGTATCATCAGAATCATCATTTGATTTTAATGCAATGGATTTCTTACCTTTTGGATCTTCATCTTCATTGATCTGTTCCACTTCATAAGACTGAAGAGTTCCAATCAGCTCGTCGACAGATATTGGCATAATTCTTTGCGTCTCTCTTATCGAAGTCTTTATGTGATTCCAATCCTTGGAGAGTCCACGCAGTAGCTTGTTTACCTTCATGGGATCAGAAATTGGTTGACCTTGATTTTCAAGACCATTCACAATATCTGTAAAACGACTAAACATGTCAGTTATAGATTCTCCTGGTTTCATTCTGAAGGCTTCGTATTGACCGAGAAGAATGTTGATTCTTGTTTCCTTCACTCGATCTGTTCCTTCATAGGTGATATGCAATCTGTCCCAAACTTCTTTTGCTGTAACACAAGAAGATATTATATTATATTCAGTTGGTGACAAAGCACAATATAAGGAGTAAATTGCTTTTGCATCGAGTGCTTGTCTCTTGATTATCTCTTCCTGAGTCATTCCGCTGGTCTCATCAGTTTCTTTCCCTCTTTCAGAGACTGATGCAGTGGTAGGAGTAATTCCTTTTTCTACAACGTCCCATTCCAGAGGATCCTTTGATCGTAGGAAAGCTTTCATCTTGTTCTTCCAAATGTTGTAATCCTTTCCATCAAAGTAGGGTGGTCTGGTATTGCTTTGCCTTCCATCAGCCCTAGTGCTAGCATACTAGCCATGGATCTTTTACTACGAAGTAAAACACTTCAAATAAAGTAAGTACACAGGCTCTGATACCAATTGATATTGCTAGTATGAGTACCTAGAGGGGGGTGAATAGGTATATAAAAGATTTTTCTTCAATAATTGCACAATACTAGACAGTTGATGGATTTGAGACAAACAATAATCAAAGTAAGACTGAGAGAAGAGAAAATTGAACACGCGGTTTATAGTGGTTCGGTTTATATCAAGCCTACGTCCACTCTTCTTCACTGACAGCCTATTGGCTGGATTCCACTATGAACAAAAGAGAAGTTACAGCACAGCTTTGCCTTGATTCCACAGTGTAGATGTTCTACCACACCTCCTCAAGATTTCTCACAAATATAGACTCTCTTTTGTATACAAGTATTTGCTCAAAGGAATTGTCTAAACAAAAAGGAGCTTCAGACTTTGGAATTCTTCTATCGCGCACACCTTGAACAACTAAGACCGTCTTCTTTATATACTCCTTTATGACATCATACCCGTTGGCACTTACCAAAGGAATTCCTCCAATCTACCCGTTGGACGGAATCAATTAGGAAGATTGTTCAAGCTATTAAAGGAACGTGTTGATAGCCCATCAATCCTGTTCGCCCATACAATCAGGATCTCGGTTTCCATAAGCAGAACCTTCCAATAATATTTAGGCAATCACCGGATCTTTAATTATCGAGTCAATCTTCAATCAATCAAAGGACTCCGTTATGTCTTCTCTAGCCACGAGATCTTCTCCAGTTGATAAGGTTAAATCCTTAACGAAACATCCAGTTTTGGATAACCTTTCTTCAACGGATTAGAAACTGTCAATGAGGATAGACTTTGAGTCTTGAGTCTGGCTGTCCGGAGGTCTTTAGACTTTAAACAGCAGAGTCTGCAAGCCTTCAGACTAGACTGATGGAAACGTTTTGTCAACTTCAAAACACTTCAAGAAGATTTCTCCAACAGACTGTACTTCCATAATCAGTCACGGTCATCGCATATCCGAGGGTTGTCGAAATTCTCGGGTGCCACAATTCTCCCCTCCTTAAAGAGTTTCGTCCTCAAAATTCGACATTACCTATGTCTCTTTAAACAAGTGAGGGTATCTTTCCCTCATCTCATTTTCACTTTCCCATGTGGCTTCCTCCACATCATGATGTCGCCATAATATCTTAACCAAAGGAATTTTCTTCGTCCGTATAACTTGTTCTTTTCGACCTAATATCAGTATTGGCTCTTCTATGTACCTCACTTTCTCATCCACTTTGATGGCTTCATGATCGAGTATGTAACCAGGGTCTGGCTGATACTTCCTCAGCCATGCCTATACTTTTTTTGAAAACTATGGTTATAAGCCAATTCTACTAAATGCAACTATTCATCCCAACTTACTTTAAAATCAATGACACAAGCCCTTAACATATCTTCTAATATCTGAATCACTCTTTCTATTTGTCCATCTATTTGTGGATGAAAAGCAGTACTAAACTGGAGCTTAGTCCCTAAGGTGATCTGAAGACTTCGCCAAAAGTTTGAAGTAAATCTTGAGTCTTGATTCGACGTGATAGTTACAGGAACACCATGTAAGCGTACCACTTGGCTTACACCTTCGAATAGTCTATGTGAATTGCTAGGAAATGGGCAGACTTAGTCAAGCAATCTACTATCACCCAAATAGAGTCGTGGCCACTTAATGTCCTTGGTAATCCTTACACAAAATCCATCATCACATGGTCCCATTTCCACTCTGGTATATCTAACGGTCTCAATCGAACACGCCATTTAGCCAAATTATTCCTATACCTTTGTCATCATCAATTCAAGCCTAGAATCATCAAAATTGACACCACTAATAACTCATCTAGTTCAATCCAACAAAGACATTTACTACGCCTTCACTGCAACATGGATTCAATCCTAAAATACAGCTCCATTCATTCCGTCCAAATATCGATAGTCCACCAAGATAAGAACTTATTTGGTTTCCATCGAGTATATCTCATGTCTCACTCTAAAGGATCATCACTTGGACTAATCACTCATCAAATCCACAACTTGAACTTTCACCATTTCATCTTGGAAAGAATATAACCACAATTGATCATAACCACTAATTCCACATAACCTTTTCAAACTGAGATCATCACCAAAAATTAAAAGTTGACCACCATCGATTAAACCTATTATTCCGACATATAAACCACAAGTAATTTCATGTCTCATATGACCACTCAAACTCATGACTTCCAAGATCATCCTATACATACCAAATGCTTCCTTGTAATGCATCAAGACTTTCAATGAGATCTTCTAATAGGAAGTCACTACTTAGCTAAAATAATCATAACTTAATCCTCAAATTCATAACTCACTCTCCATAATTTACTTCTTAAGCTTTGTTTGCAGCACTACACTTAGATGCTATGCATGTTTTTCGGGTCATTTGGAATATATCAGGATATCATCAATGAAGACAATCACAAATTGATCCAAATAGGGCATAAATATCTTATTCCTTAGATCCATGAATGCAGCCGGGGCATTCATTAATCGAAATGGCATAACTAGGAACTCGTAGTATCCATAGTGAGTCCTAAATGCGATCTTAGGAATGTCTTCTTTCTTAATCCTAAACTGATATCCTAATCTCAAGTCAATTTTAGAAAAGACCGAACTTCCTTGCAGTTGGTCAAATAGGTCATCTAATTCAATTGCCTGTAGTCAATGCACAAACGCATCGACCCATCCTTCTTTTTCACAAACAAGAGTTCTACAAGCTTAACCATGCTTCCGCTGCGCCACTCTGATAGAATTATCCTAGAAACACTGCCTATTCCAGTACGATACATAGTTCGGTTCACTCCTGCCCCCTTTTGCCTAACTAGAAGCCTGTTAGGAGCCACTCCTTGCTCAGGTCCTCTGACCTCGGCGTCCACTCCCCGCCCTCATCGGACCGGGTCGTTGCAGATACACCAGCTTTCGCCTAGTTTGAACCCAAACTACACATCTACTGGAGGGTCTCGTTTCAATAGAGACTAATTTACAGAGATATTATCCGCTTGGCCTATCCCATACTAAGCCTCACGGTTTTATCCTTGGCGCATAGGCAAGCATTATCTTAGGAGATCATTTATCCTAATCCGTTGCTTACGAAGTTAGTTAATTCCTACGATGACGTCAAAGTCATACATAACTATCACTACCATGGAAACACTGCAAGAGCCATCCCCGACTACTCCTACAATTGATTCTTAGAGGAACTTGTGAAGTCTTGAATTGGCCGGTGGGACAAGATAAAAGTTGACATTAATTTGTCTCTAATATGATATTTAGTGTTTTCACAATCCTTTGTTTTTTTTTTCAATTGTGGACGCGTGGATCAGTGAATTAGAGGAACTTGAAGGAGTTTCAAGCTTGTCTGTCATGGAAACACTGCAAGAGCCATCCCCGACTGCTCCTACAATTGATTCTCTGAAGATTCAACAACATTTATGAACTTCTTCAATGTAATAGTTCTTAGTTTACGGTTTTAGTATAGATTCTACTCAAGCATGTAAACATGTTACGGATGCAGTTGCATGTCGACTAGCATTTTAAACAAACAAATATTGGTCTCTTGTAATGCTCTCTCCTTCAAACCTGTAAATTTGTGTTCATATACCTTTGGGTTATTGAGCTTGAGCCATTGAGAATTGCCTGTCCTATAGTGAGCTAGATATGTTGATTTTTTTCTCCTCGTGGTCCTATCATTCATGATTTAATATTGATGATGTTGTGTTGAAAGTTTGAGCATGGTGCTTTCGTCAGTTTGAGGCTAATTTATAGGTTGGCCAAAACCTTGTTAGTGGCTGCTTGGTTTGGCTTTTGGATTATGATACTTGGCTTTTTACTGGCACCTTTTAATGTTAGATGGGTGGCTTCTTTAACACGAAACGCCCAAAATCTTTTTTTTTTTTTTTTTTAAGAATTCAAAAGCCTGTGGCATAAATTTTACCAGGACACAACTCAAAGATAGACAATTCAAAAGATAGCCCATTCTTTCATTTCTTGGTCTATTGTGATATTGCAAAACTTTGGTCAATAGACTATGAGAGACAGTCAAAGATATTGGAAGACTTTGCTCTAGCAACTGATGACATTTCATATATGCATTCCTTATTCTTTTGGAACATAGCCAAATATTTTAACATATACCAAAGGATATCGAACCACAACAACCATGTGTCACTTGTCATGCAGCAAAATGTCAACATCTCACACCGATCTACTGGCGAATGCAGCTTCTATGGTTCCTGAATTATATTGATAAGTGACTTGAGAGTTCACATCCTGTGCTCTTCAAAGACGCGAACTAAGAAACTAAAGCTGCAGTTCACATTAAACAGATGCAAACAAATCTTCTGTATCAATCGTAAGTAATTCAAACAAAAGTTATAAGTATATCTTTCTCTCAAGTCCCAACATTCTACATGTTTCCGGAACATTTCATTCAATAAATACAACCTTGAAAATATAAGGGAGGAATTGTACTTTATGCGACAATGTATAAGGGAAGAGCATATGAGGATGAATTCCATTTATTTGGCTGGAGAAGCTAGTGAGCCATCATAAGTTGCTCCTTAAAACTGGGGTTGGTTCAGGCAAGCCAACAAAAGATGATAGAGCACCGGTGAACATCATTCGAGACTAGTCATGTTCTGCAATGAATGATTATTGGTGACAATCACGCAACTTCTTTAAATCAGTTTGTGGAGTCACGGATGTAGTAGTGGTCCAGTGTCTATGTTGGTATACGATGAAGCAGCTCGCGAGGGAATAAACGAAGCAAAGTCCATGCCAAGTCAAGTTAAGAGACTGATAAATTTTGCAGGTGTTGTAGGCCCCCTGTGTCACAAATTTCCTCTCTAACTTTTCAAGGAACTACAGATAAAGCTGAAATATCACGAAAAGACAATCACGTATAACTACTTAGAATATCAAGTGGAAGACAAACTATAGGAAGAGGAGGAGAAAATCGAATTAGAAGAATCCAAATGGTTACCAGATCCTCAGAAGATAGAGCTTCTTCTCCAACCACGGCTTTCATAGCTTGAACATCTTTCCCAATTGCATAATTTGCATATAGCTGTAGAAAAACCAATAAAAGTTTAATACCAATTACCAGCATTTCAATAAAGACTAAACTATCTATTTCACAAGGAAATACCTGGTTGGAGACGTCAGCATGATCTCTATGCATCATTTCCTCGCCTATTGCACTCTGCAAGGTAAAGGGTACACATCAAACACCCAAACTCAATCCAAAGGGAACGAGGAAGTTTTAAATGTAGTAAAAAAAAATGTCTTACTTTCATCAGTCGCAAATGTGATGGAAGCATATCGATGAGAGGATATATCTATTTCAGAAAAGAAATTATGTATAAAAATGATCTTATAAGTAGTCGAGCCTTCAAAATAAAGCTAAGCACCCTTTGGTATAGTCAGAAAGATCACATTTCCAGCCATACAACCAGAGTATTTAGCGAAGTAATAAATGAATTGATCTATCACATAAGCAGTAAATGTCACGTCACATAATATGGTCCAGCTATGTTTGCCACTGAACTAGCTCATTAATTTCTCATATAACAGAAGCATGTAAACCACCTCATAAATGGTTACTTCTGTTAGGGAAATCCCTTATGATGTTTTGAAGATGACAAAATAAATCAAAGGCTACTAACATGTTTGATGGTTGAGTAATAGACCATGCAGATAATAGAACATGTAGAGGATATTATCAAAGTCTGAAGACTGCCAGACTCGAGACTCAAAGTCTGAAGACTGTCAGACTCAAGACTCAAAGTCTGAAGACAGACTCTATGCTGAAGCTGAACTGGGTACAGACTCAGATTGTAAAGTCTACAGACTCAGATTGTAAAGTCTAAAGACCCAGATTGTAAAGTCTCAAGACTCATATCGTAAAGTCTCAAGACTCAGACTTTACATCCAGATTCGATGAATCGTAACTCAAGCCCAATCATACAACGGCTAGTGATCTGGTTTGGATTCCACATCAAGATTGATTTGATTGAAGACAAGATCTTTCTATACGAAGAAGCTTTACTTATGGAAACCAAGATTTCGTTTGTATGGGCGATCGGAATCAATTTGGGATTTTACCTTTGTCACTCAACGGCTACCAAATCTTCTAAGATACAGAGCTGTCCAATGGGTATATTGGAAGACGATTCTCCGGGATGCTGTCCAACGGTAGTTTGGAAGTGGAGGAGTATTTAAGGAGATCATGGACCGATGAGCAAGTAAGAGACGGAGCGTAGAATTTATAATTCCAAAGTCTAAGCGACTTTAGATCATATACTTGTCTCTTGAGAGCTTAAACGTTTGTAATCGTGAGAGAAATACCAAGAGAGTGACTTAGTGAGATAGTGTGATCTACTAAGTGTTTGCACTCGGAGTTGTAATCTCTTGATTGATTGCATAGTGGAATCCAGCCAAGAAGGCTGTTATCGTGGGAGAGTGGACGTAGGCTTGGATTAAGCCGAACCACTATAATTTCTGTGTTCTTATTCTCTTCCCTAACTCCTTTATTTTGTTCATACTAGCACTCTCAACTTCCATGCACCGAAGTACACCTCTTTAAGTGTACAAAAGCTGTAGAACGATTATACCACCCTATGGGACAACAATGATGCATTCGAGTCAGCAATTCAGAACAAAAGGCAGTACAAGAAGTCACGTGACACTAGTATTTGCTGTGGCCAATGCAGACAATGGCACTGAGGTGAGTTCTCCACATCCTAACATTTGAGCCCAACTAACCTGTCGATTGTGAAGTTATCCGTCAATATATAACTACCCCTCAGTAATATAACCAGTAAGATCTGGAGTCGGGTGCATAATGTCGAATGAATAAACAGTGAATTATAGACATCTCATCAGCATAACAAGAATAAACTATATTTAAGTGTGGAGAACTGACTGGATTGCAGACCTTGTGTAAGCATTAAACCCATCATCATTAGGCATAGTCATAATAGGAATTTGAGTGATGGAGCCTTTTTACTATTCAATATGCCCAGCAAGCTCATAAATCGTTGCCAGATCAGTGTACATGTACCCAGGATACCCACGTCTTCCAGGAACTTCCTCTCTTGCAGCTGATACCTACATGTAGATGACAGCTCAAAATTACCAATCAGAAATTGTAATGGGCTAAGAATTGTTTGGCCCTAAACTGATTGCAAGTTTAGCTGCAGTTTTCTAGTGCTTGAGGAGAAACAGAGAAGCAAGAGCTTGCGTCATTAATGAACAATTAACAGCAAGACTAACTCTCATTATATGGTCATTATGGCAACTTTTTTTCAGACTATGCGTACCTCACAAAGGGCATCTGCATACGAATGTCTGTGAGTATGACTAAGACATGCTTCCCACATAAATAAGCCAGATACTCAGCAGTTGTAAGGGCAATTCGTGGACTGATGATGCGTTCAATAATTGGATCATTCGCCTAAAAAAAAAGAGCAAACTTCATAAAATGATATACATGCACCTGTACAACCCTTTAATCTGCAAGGATATCTATCTCACAAACTCAATCTACAAACTTGCAAAAATTGCCAGAAACAAAATTCTGCGACACAATTAAATATCAGCTCATTAGAAATTACCAGATTAAGGAAAAGGGTCACTCTCTCCATTGACCCATTTTCCTCAAAGTCAAGTTCGGAAAATTGTGTGGTTTCCATGTTCACTCCCATGGCTGCAAATACTATGGAAAAATTGTCCTCTTCGTCATCCTACATAAATTTGCAGCACATCTTCAGAAATGATATTGAAAGAGAGTGTTTGGAATATTAGAGCAAGATGAAGACTTAGAGCATCGATTCTCGAAGAAAAGAAACAAATAAAATAAGATCAGGAATCCTCACAAAGAATGCATTTAGCAATTGAGAAGTCTAGCGGATAATAGAAGAGCTAGTACATTTTAGGTGAATTCCGAACCTTCACTCCAAAACCGTAGGAAAGTTCTGTGAAACTAATGGTAGTTCATAAAGTTATCGAGGCAACAAAACTCATGGAGCAGGGTATTATAACATCGGTATACAGCAAAAATGCTACATATACCTTGGTAATACTGTCGGCCTTCTCCAATAGCGTCACAAGACCAGCCTGGCGGCAAATCTGAGTAGCTATTTTGTTATGAGGAAGAGCAGCAGCAGAGAAAAGTGGGATATTCTGCCCACGAGCTATGGAATTCATTACATCAGTGGTGAAGATTCCTATTTGTATCATCTCTTCCAGGTAGGTTCTTTTACTGGGACTTATAGAACTTCCTAAGAAAGAGAAAGTTCATCACTTCCGCGTAGGTTCGGTAAGGGCGAGAACAGGGAGGGACAAAATAAACCTAGGTCGAAGGAAAATCCCAAAATTACCAATCGATGGCAAAAAAACATAATGCTGGAGAAAAGGCTCTGAAAATCAGTACCTAGATAATCAGGGAGAAAAGGCCATTGCCAAGAGAGCATCTTCTCCGCCGTTGGGCTTCCGCTCGCTTGCGATTCGCCGTCCTCACCGTCTCTGCAACACGTTCTGCATCCGGAAATGGCAAGCGGGGACTCCGGCGTCACACGCAGAGCTTGGGACGTGGTCCGCCTTGCGCTGCTGTGGCCGAGGAGAGGCGGGGCGTTCAGGCGGCTCCTCACGGTCAAGTTCCGTCTCGCCGTGGCTAGATTCGTCAAGAGCATCGGTGGCGGTTGCGGCTACCGCAGCTCGATGCCTATCCGCTACGGGGAGCACGAGCTCTCGTTCGACAAGACCCTGGTCTTCCACGTCAAGATGCATCGACCCGGAACGAGGTCCCGCTTCTGCCTCCCTCGCATCCCCTACATCAGCGATAAGGATGGTGACTGGGAGAGGAAGAGCCCGGTCGCCATTGAAGACGGAGGAGAATGCAGATGCGGAGGTGGCGGACGAGACGGATGAGTAAGTGCGGCGGCGTGGTTCGTCGGACGGCGGGCTCCCTCGTTCGCCGGAGGAGCAGCGCTACGAAGGGGCAGAACGAACGAGAAAATATTAGTTGTAGCTCAGATGCAGCGGCGGCCGACGAGGCGGATGCGGAAGCGGCGGCGGTGGCGTGATTCGTCGGACGGCGGCTCCGTCGTCCGATCGGAGAAGAAGCGGAGGGCAGAGCAACCGGGCGAGAGTCGAACGAAAAAATGGAGAGAGAGAGAGTTTGTAAGAGAGAAGGATCGGCTAATATTTTCTTGGGAGGAGAGAGAGAGAGAGAGAGCGTGGAATTTTTCAAATTTCCCGAGAGGGAAAGGTTTCGGGTGGGCCCAGCATAGCTCGTCGTCAAGGCTAGTGAAGGCTAGTGAGAGAAAAAAGAAAAGAAAAATGCAGAAGACAGCAAGAGGGACACGCTTCCACATGGCGCCGCGTGAGTGGTCCGGGACAACGCTGACGTGGAGGTCCCGGACCACCCAATATTTTCTCAAGTACAAGTGACGTGAGAGAGAGGACAGGTGAGAGAAAAAAAAAAAAAAGGAGCAACAGTGTCGTCTTCTTCATGGACCCCCTGTCCACGTCGGCCCTGCGTCCACCTCGCCGGCACCGCCTTCCCCAACCGCTACTGCGCCTCCGCCACGCTGCGCCGCCGGTCTCGCCGCTCCGACCGCACCTTAGCCCTCGCTGATCGAGATCTACCCGCGACCCAGCACTCGACGTCCCCTGCTCCGGCCGGACCGACGGCACTTGAGCCTGAAACCGCCACTGCTTCCCTCCTGCTGTCGCTCGCCCGTAGCAGCTGCCGAAACCCCTCGCCGGTGACTTCTGCCGCGACAACCTGACGCCGCAACCCATCCGCTCCCGCAGCTCCGCCAGTCACTGTCACGACGTCGCTGCTCGCGACCCAGTAAGCCGACGCCGATCCACGACGCCTGCGGTGCTCCTTGACGCCTCGCTCGTCGCCTAACATTCTCGCCGCGCCGTCCCCGCTCTGTCCGTCGAAGCCCCTCACCGGTCTCCGCCTCTGCTTCGACGCCCGACGCCAACAGCAGCGACGCCTGACGCCGTTGCCCCGGAGACCAGCGACCGACGTCCCTGCTTAACCCGACGCCCTTTTGCCCGGAGCCGAAGCCCTGTGATCCGACGTCCCTGACCGCTGCACCTCACGACCGAACACTTCCCCGTTGCCCACGCCGGACGTGCTGCTCGCCGTGCCCTCGCCGGAGCTCCGAACCGGCTAAGATTTTTTTTAGGTATATTTATTTTATTTTATTAGGAAGGTTTATTTTATTTTATTGTTTTGTTTTGTTTCTTGTTTTTCTTGCTTGAGATATTTCCCTATGCATAATTAGAAATTATGACATGTTACCTGATTCGCAACCGCGCCTGAATTTTTTATTTCATCTATAATGTCTTAGATGAAATAATTAATTCAGTGAAAATAAAATTGATATTTTAATCTTTAAAGCTTAAGATCAATTTATCGATTTTACTAACGAAATATTATTCCTTGATCTGAACAATGTATGATATCTTTGGTAATTTTGAATGATTTGGCTTGTCTTGATTGCTTTGTTTATTTTGAAATATGTTTGAATTAGAATATTGCATGATTTACAGTTATTTGCATATTTAGATTAAGCATTTTATTTATCATGGATTGTCAAAAAAAATTTAAAAACATAAATTCAGGATGTTAGACTTTTGTTTCATTAGCTTAAATTACATGTTTAATTATTTGACTTTTTTTAATTAATAAAACAAAAACACAAAAAATCATCACGCATATATCATATAGAGTTTGGGCATCTTTTTACGTCATTACATATTAGGGTAAAATTGCACTTAGTTTAATTCTAGATAATATTTTTCTTAATTTATTATAAGTTTAGATATTAGATAGATTGCATTTTAGGATTATTTGGGTTAAGATAATATTTTAGTTTAAATTAGGATTTTGCTTAACCTAATTCCTAATGCAAAATAAATAGAATCTTAATCTAGTTAGATAAATTTCACATTTTTCTTAATTCCGAATTTCATGAAAAATACAAAAAATGTCTTAGAATAAATTAGTTCCATTCTCTAGGATAGATTGCATTTTTAGGAAAAATAAAAAAATGTCATGTAAATGTCATATAGGATTAAATTCATGAAATACACGTCATTTAGAGATTGTTATTAGGTCCATTTAATTAGAAATTGCATGTTATTAGAATTAGGTCATTTAGTAATATTGCATTGCATATTACATGATTTCCATTAATTAAGTGAAAAAAAAAAAGAAATTGCGTGTTAATTAGAAATCATATCTAGGGTTATTGATGTTGATTTTGAATTAACATTGCAGATGCTTTCGTTACTTTGAGGTAAGTTTTGCAATTTATTCATTATTTATCTAGGTGTTAAATTGGTGGTTTGCGCACCGGCATGACCGCCTCACATGTTAGGAAAATATATTTAAAATCAATTTAAGTTGCCTGTAAAAAATATTTTTGAAAATAAAAGAATTGTACCAAAAAGGCATTAGAGAAATCTAGTGTAACCAAGTTCTTGTATCCATAGTCTCTGGTTCGTAGGAGTAAAGTAAAACTGCCATTACTTTACTTAGATTTCTAATCGACTCACCAAAAAATAGATTAATGGTGACTTCTAGATAAAATCTGTTTGCATGTTAAAAAACTTGAACATAAGTCGCGAATTGGTGTGGGCTTGGGAGAGCCCGAGTTAAGCCTAGGCTTAACAATCCATTAACCTAAATTTTAAGTGGTGCAGCCGAAATTTTGGTTGCGACAAAGAGTATTACAGAAGTTGCCGTGCGCTTGTATATATTTTTTATTAGCCTTTTTTTTTCTTAACCAACTGTTTATTAGCCTTCATTCCCACACATTTCACATGCTAAATAGAAATACTTTATCAAAGACATTCATTATTTTTCTAAAAGTTATTTTATCTCGCTTAGCACTATTAGTGTTTTTTTTTTTCTGTGTATACATATATATTAGATTCCCAAAGGAGTTGAAGAAACAAAATTTGCACAACTATCACGATTTAGCTTCATGGCTTAAGCTAGTACAGACGATATTACCATATTACACAGAATTTCTCATTCCACGGTCACCTTTCTTAGGGGCATTTCTAAAATTGGTCTTGGAAAATGGACTTATATTTAGTTCGTGGTAAACATGTAATTATGAATCACGGTTGTAAATTCATGTAATTGGTAACTAGCTGATCAAGTTACTAGCTGTAATTTAGGAATGACGTAAACTATTTACGATCATCAATAAAGTTGATGAAATTGAAAGATAATGCTCCTGTGATACTTACAATGAAATAGACAGGAATAGCCTCTAGGCATTCCAAACTTATATACAGACACATATTTGAAATATAGGAAGACTTGATTTTAGTACTGGGAGTTGCCAAAGTTTGACAACTGACGTTGACGCATACTAATGGATAAAATGAACTACCTTGCCACGAGTGCACTATCCGATTCAACTTCTAAGGAGGTCGCTCCTATATGCTCCTCCATCCGCATAATTGTGTTTGGATGCTAGCTCAATCGCCCCCTTCAATTCTGTCCAAACATGATATATGTCCAGCCTTTCACCTGGTTCTATCTGTGCACGAGACTCTGCAACCTTTGTTGCTATCTCAACCGAGTTGATGTCGAATTTTTCTTCCAAGTTTGGATCGACAAGTCCACGTATATATTCACTTTTGAAGTTCGGAATCACCCATTCACGTATAGGCACGCTATTTCCATCTCCACTTTTATTGATTGCGGGATGTCCTGAAATTAGCTCAAGGAGCATGATCCCAAAACTGTATACATTACTTTTCTTGTTTTATTCATAAGCGGATGGTCCATACCTACTCAACATACAATAAGAACACGGACTATCGGATTTTCTATGCAAACAGAGATTGAGAACCATCTCAACAATATTGTGTTTAAGCCATTACTTGGGGGGAGGTAGCCAGAAGTGCCCAAAGGATTGGTTGACTTATAAGTGCTATTTTCAGCTGCCAAAGCTCTTGAAAGACCGAAGTAGGATAGTTTGGCTTGCATGTTTTCATTCAACAAGATATTTGAAGCCTTGATGTTTCTATGGATGATGGGCGGAACAAAACTACTATGGAGATGATCCAAACCTGCAATCCTTTCAAAATTACCTTTAAGCATGGCAAATGCGAAGCGGGGAAAAATTCACAGTTATGCATATCTCATTTATATACCTTGTGCTATGTCTTCAACAAATTGTAGTCTCCTATCCCAAGTCAAGACATTTGGCTTGGTCCCTATTAAACTGACATCCTTGCATTGCGTTTCAAAAAAAGGAATGTTTTTTGGGATTATTCTGGAGAAAACAGAAACATATAAGGATATGATAAAGTATATGATAAGTGTTGTTGTAGAGCCATGAATTCATATACTGATGCCTTATTATTGGAGTCATCACAATATCCAATCAAGGAAACCAAGTTTTCATGGTAGATAGTCATTAAGAGTTGTGCCTGCGATATCGTGAATGTGCGTTTCATATAGACATTGCCGTAGCATGGGATTGAGCTGTCAAATAAGCATCTAATTGAATCATTCTATCTAACCTCTGGTTGAAATTGCTTGCTTTGCTGCCATAATTATTTAGAAAAGCACTTTCATGGCATATTATTGATTCCTAAAATTTGGTGGACCCATTTAATCATTCGTTAATTACATAGAAAATTAGGGATGAATTTTTAATTCCTAAACAAAAATAATTTTCAATAAATTGCATAGCATATAAAAATTAGAAGCATTGGAATTAATAGTAATAGAATTTATAGAAAATATCAAACAAATTTAATTAAAAAATTAATTTTAAAAAAAAAATTAGTGGCCAGGGCTGGGCCTGCGGGGCCCCTTCTTCCTTTTTCCCTTCCTTTTTCTCCTCTCCAACTGGGCCGGCCCACTTCCCTTTTGTTTCCTGGCCCGGCCCCCATCTCCCTTTCTTTCTCCCTTTCCCTTCACGCCTCTGCAGAGAACAGAGAACGGAAGAGGACGACGAGGACCGAGGAAAGAGACGGAAGACAGGGCGAGCGTCGCACCGGAGTTGGTGGTCGGGGGCAGACCGGCAGCAACAGCTGGCGTAGCAGGAAGCCATGCGCGCCGGCTAGAGAGCTTAAAAGGGAGAGAAGGAAAGCAAGACGTGAGCGGGGGTGTCGGAGAGAGAGATTCGAAAGGGATTTCGAGCGAGAGCAGCCGAGAGAGCGTGAGGGCCGAAATTTAGCCCCGGCTGAGCGTCGTCCAGCCGTCGTCGACGCAAACCGGCGCCACTGAGCTTGCGGTTCCCCCCTTCTTCCACGTCCTCCGACGTTGGTGAGTTGAGTTTTGGTTTCGATCAGTTGTTTTCCCAAGGATCCCGGCTTGGCGACACTAAGACGGCTGGCCATAGCTAGATGTGTGTTAAGACCGGCTTCCGGACGTCTTCGCCAAGCCAGGTAGGGGCCTGCGATTGAGTGCTCGTTCCTTCTTTTCTTTTTCTTTTTTCAGCTGCGTCTCGCTTGATTTTAAAGAGCTAAGCAAGCTCGATTTCCTTAGTCCTCAACCGCGTCGGAGCCGAATGAGTCGGTTTCTCTTAAGTTCGAACGTTGCTCGCTGATTTCTCGAGTTTGCGTGTGAGTTCGAGCTCTGAAGAAGTCTATATTCGTTCTCCAACGCGCTGCCCACTACGCGTTCGAAGAAATGCCCGAACAAAGTCCGTCCAGCTTGGTCTCAGACTCTGACTTGAGGACAATAAGTCCGTCCAGCTTGTTCCTTTCAGTGCACGATTGTTCTTGATTATTGAGTGCATTCTCAGCCAAAAATTTCGTTCCCATCGATTCCGAATCTCTTAAAACTTTCGGTTGCTTTGCTTGGTGCTTTGATATTGTCCTCGTGAATATTCCTGGAATTGTCATCATAATGTTCGTAGGCGTGGGTCTGTGCGTACTTAGCTATTAAATCGCATTATGTATGCGATACCATGATGATAAAGCAATCTGTATCATACTGCCTGTAGGAGACATTTTAATTTTGCTGATCCACTTAGTTTATTGTACCAAAACAAAAGTAGTATGTCGCATACAGAAACCTCATATTTAGGCTAGATTAGTAAGAGAAAGCCATCATAAAGGAAGAGAAACCTCGCTTTTGAGCGAGAGATAGATTTGCCAGGGAAGAATGGAGGGAGACCTTTTATCCTAGTGTCCACCTATGAAATTCCGTGCTAGTCTGACCTGCCGGATTAAGATTTATCTAACACCAAAAACCGTTGAAGGGACAAGTTGGCCTCTTGCACTAGTATGGGAAGCACTGATATGATCAATGTTCAAGTGAAGCAGTTATTTTCGGCTTTCTCTTCATCTATCGATTTGCTTGGATTCATACACATTACAGCTGCAGATTTGTGATCCGAGAGCCGTCAGAGAGTTCTGCAAGTGTCCAAGTGTGTGACATGAGTTGTATGAGTGAGAAATCGTAAGTGTAAGTGCGGTCTTCATTTGCGGCTGAGTGTATCGTTTCTCTACGTACTCTCATCGAAACTGGTATGTTCAAGTTCATGAAATAATGCTTTTTCTTACTGCGCCCGCCAATCTATACACTCGATAAGGGACATCACAACTTTCTCAACTAGACATTTGATATCAAAACCATGTTGGGAAAATTGTCCAAAAAATCCTAAACCTATTGCACTTTTGTCAATTTAGTCATAAACATTTTAACTTTGCCAATTAAGTCTTAAACATTTTCACTTCTTGCCGATTCAGTCCATCCGGCCAATTTTAGCCGGAAAATATTGACATGGACGCTGGCGGTGCCAAGTAGGACTACTGGTGCTGACGTTGATAATTTTTAATAATATTTTAATATTTTTTTTAATTATTATTATTTTTTTTATTTTTATTACTTTTTTTTTCTTGGCCTTATCCGATGGCCGGCCACGGGCCATCGGCCATAGCCAGCCGGTTGGCCTCGCCCGCCACAGGCGAGGCCCGACCGAGCGAGAAAGAGCCTCGGCGAGGGGAGCCCTCGCTCAGGAGTGGCCTGGCCAGGGTCGCTTGGGCGAGGCCGACCCTCCCCCAGGACAGGGCGGCCTCGGCGATGGTTGGCCTCGCCAGATCTTGCGAGGCTCACCCTCGCCCAGGTGAGCGTCGGCCTCGCCCAGACCAGATCTGGCGAGGCCAGCCCTTGCCCCTGGCCAGAGTGGGCCTGTGGTCGGTGGCTGATGCCCACCCAGCCAGGGGCGAGGGCCGGCCTCGCCAGATCTGGTCTGCGTGAGGGCGAGCCTCGCTAGATTTGGCGAGGTCGCCCTGGCTTGGGGGAGGGTCGGCCTCGCCCAGGCGACCCTGGCCGGGGTGTGCTTGGGCGAGGTCTGCCCTCACCGGGGCTCCTCCTCGCCCGGTCGGGCCTTGCCTGTGGTGGGCTAGGCTAGCCGTCGCCGGTGGCTGGCCACCGAAAAAGGCCAAGAAAAAAGCCAAAACAAAAAAAAAATTATTAAAATATTATTAAAAATTGTTTACGTCAGCATTGGCAGTCCTACGTGACACCGCTGGCGTTCACGTCAGCATTTTTGGCCAAAATTGGCTGAATGGACTGAATTTGTAAGAAGTAAAAAGGTTTAGGACTCAATTGGCAAAGTTAAAAGGTTTATGACTGAATTGGCAAAAGTGTAATAGGTTTAGAACTTTTTGGACAATATTCCCAAACCATATCACCATACCCAACAAGTGGTATAGAGCCACGCTTCCCTATTCTACACTATCTAGTCGTGAAGTTCTAATATTGTGCCCTTTCTGACTGAATTGCATGCGAGCTACATCTATATCTCAATGCGCAATTTGAAAAACGAAAATATAGATACCATATAACTAAGGTACTTTTTCTTCCCGACATCTCTAGGTTTGGAATAAAAAAGCCATACGAAGAGAATTATCCTTTTACTTGTTTAAATATGGAATGGTAGAAATAGAGTTGATGAAAGAGAAGAGAAAAGAAAAACATAGTTTTATTGAGGCAGATGAACACTAAAAGTGACAAAAGTTGTGTACGGCATTTACTTTAATGTCAAAATTTTTCATAAGACCAGATAAGTGCTAAAGCGGAGAAAAATGCTAATTAAGTGCCAACAGGACAAAAATGATATGTGGCTTTTATAATTAGAAATTTTATATAACTTACCATATTATTTAAAAAATCTAGTCGGCATGGCATTTCCATGTGATGTGCTTGGTATTGAAGTGATTGCTTTTTAATAATGACTGACACTAAAGTAATCTCTTTGCAATTTTTTAGATGACATTGTTTGTGAGTTATATGTTGACTGGGCACACTAGTGAGCCGCATAGGACTAAAAAATTAATAAAATATAGTCATGTTGAATTTCTAGCTACCCAGATCGGAGTTAGCACTTAAGTGGTCGTTTTTTTTTTTTTTTTTTAAAGTGGTACCTAAGTAATCTGAAAAAAAAAAATGGCATTAACGTGAGTGTCGTACAAAACTTTTAGCACTTCTAGTGTCATTCTCTCCTTTTATTGATATGGGTCTTCATACATCTTTTGCATTTAACACATGACCGTTGTTAAAGCTGCTTAATTTCTCATGTGACTGCAACTTTATAGAAAGAAACAATTTAGGGGCGACGAAACTTGAGTTAGGTTCGAATAAATAAAACTTACTTATTTTGCACTTTGATTAACTCTAAAGTTAGAAGTCGAGATAATTATCTATGGAATACAGAGGATACAAAGGACGCAAGCTCATTGGAATTACTCGGATGGAAGAACTAAGTATTCTTTCACAGTCACAGATCCAAAGAAAGCACTTTTGGAGCATATCAGAACAGCACACCCTCTCCACACTTCCACAACAATACCATCCAAATTTAAATTAATAACAAGAAGCGGGTCATCATGATAAAAACTTACATGTTTTTTCATTTATTTGGATGACGAAAAATGCCACCTTAGGAAAATAAACCCCGGACCGATGGATAATACGACTTCACCGACATGGATCCGGTAAGTAGTGAGCCAAAACCTAAACAGGTTAATTCTGCAACCTACCTGGCACGCGTTGCTTGATCGATCTCCAAGGAGGTCAACTCAAAGGACCCAGAAGCATTGGCTTCATGAGATAAGCATTCTTTGAGCTCAGATAAGCCGTGGTTTATGTCAGGCCTGCCCATCGAAGTTAGGCTCACGCAGGACATTGCTGTGTCCACTGCTTTCCAAACTGATGCAGTGTTGAACTGACCTTGGAGCCTCTGATCCGCAATGCTGTGTAGAACCCCTTGCTCTATGAGAGGAGTCCCCCATTCGATAATGTTGGTGCTGCTCTTCAGGCTTCTTATGATGGCTGGTCTGCCGGTGTTGAGCTTGAGCAGTATGATCCCAAAGCTTTACATGTCACTCTTCCAACTAAGATTGCCAGATGATTGAAATCTGAAAGTCGGAAAGCGAGATCTGTTCAGCAAAACCATGGAGAGCCGGAGGCATAACAGATACTAAAAAATTGTGATCTAAAGCTTTTCTTTAGTATTTCTAAATTGTTGGAATCAGGCCTAATCCCAATTGCCTAACTTAGACAGGTGCCTAGCAATTTGTTGAGCAGAAGATCGAGCTTTAGCTGATGCCCAAGCCATCTTATTTGTTATATATCACAGAAATTCACCTAACAATCTGAGGGTCCGCTAGAGGGAGAAGAGATTGCTCAAGCCTGCTTCAACCAAATTATCTTATTCTTAGGGTAGTGCTTCTTGGAGCCTAATAGGCAAAAATTTAGCCCCAGCCGTGATAATGATATACTGTTAAAATCACTGTACTTATTATTAGGTCTAGTTTCAAGGTTAATAGAGTCTTGAGATCACTCACTCGGGATCAAGGTAACCTGGCGTGCCAGCTGGGCGAGTTGAAACGTGAGAGTCCTGGATTGGTCGCGAAAGCTTTGGATAGCCCAAAATCTGCTATCTTCACTTGCATTTGCTCGTTCAATAAGATATTCGATGTTTTAAGATCCCTATGGATAATAGGCGGTTTGCAACCGTTATGCAGATACTCTAACCCTGCATCAAGTCGGAAAATATCAGATTGCCATGCACTTTCGTAGGTTTTGTCTAATGAAAGCAAATCTATCATTATTGCTTCGTCGAATTTATACCTTGAGCAGCATCGATTGCAATGTTCAATCTTTGTGACCAGCTCAAGACATTCACAATATCTTCTGTAGACATGAAGAAATAAGCTCAAGAAAGTCACCACAATGAATGCTTTTCGGACTTAATCGTATTGCAAACATTGAAGGAGACAAGTTAGACTTCTACTAGTACTCTATATAGTTGCCTTGCTAGTTATGAACATCTCTTATATATAGTTCATTGAGCAACCAATTTGGAAACACGATATTGCTACAGTACTGCGTACCTGATAAAAGTTGCTTGAGGTTTCCATAATAGATGAAGTTGTAAATTAGTGCCATGCCACAAGCATGATTGCAATATCCAATTAGAGAAACCAAGTTCCTATGGTAAACAATCGTCAGAAGTTGTGCCTGCACTCAGCATGGAAAAAAAACGAAGAAGAATCATAAACTCGTTAAGGTAAATAGAACGGTTGGTGCAAAAAGAAAAAATAATAATAATATTTTTAGATGGCGTTATCCATTCATAGAAAATCAATTCGATTTCATGTTCTAACCTCGGCTAGAAATTCCTTGTGATCTTGCCGTGACTACTGGCAGAGCATTTTCACCTCAACTTTGGAGCCATCATCAAGAGTTCCAAAATAGACTTTCCCAAATCTGCCTTCTCCAATCACCACCTTAAAATTCTCAGTGATGCGCAGGACTTCGTCGCATCGAAACGGTCGTTCCTTCATCATTTTGAATGTACCCTCATTTGGCTCTCTTGCGTTAACTAGACAAACGAAGACTAATTGATTACCACAAGTGATCATTGGGTAGAGATTATACTCGAAAAAGGAAATGAAAATCACCTTCGTCTCCTCCTTGCGGTTCTCCAAATTATGATGACGAGAGAGCACACGAAGATTAGGGCTAAAATGGATGAACTAATTATAATAATCGGCCCAATTCATTTTTTCTTGTTCTGTGCTTGGCCCTTTGCGCTAAGACTGGGATCTGGCTCGGACACATATACTTGAGACGTATATGGATTTCCTTCTACACTGTAATATTGTAACTAGTTATCCATTAAAAAAGATTAAGATAACTGGGAAGAAATCCTGACTTTTTTGGGGATTAGTATTATGTTTTTCTTTACTGTGACCTTAAACTTAGATAACAATTAGGAAACAAGAATAATTAGAATTTCTATTGTCAGTTTGAGATTAACTTCCAGTCTTGGGTCATGTACCTCAACTTCAACGTTCCATCTGCCACCTTCTTCATAAGGGCTTAAGGAATCGCACCGCTTAAATTGTTTTTGCTTAAGTTTCTGCAAATGGAGAGAGCAAAACGCATATTAAAACTCTCAATTAGTTAATAATGACCTGTTCATGTTGACTGAGTTCTTGCATAACCAAGTGGGAAGCAACATACTAAACCAAGTCTCGGTAACTCACAGCGTTGGCAGGCTTCGCAGTTGGGCAAAAGTTGTCGGTTTCGGACCGCTCAAACCGCTGCTTGATAGATCCCTAAATAAAAGAGATGGCATTCTGAATTAGTAGACGAGTGACAAGGTAATTTGATCTGGCTTTGCAGATGCAAATAATGTTTGTCGAATCGTCCCTCCTGAGAGGCTATATGTGTAGATGATTGTATGCGAATGGATATTTATTCACTGAATTTTTATTATGTCCAACTCCCTTGTTCAAACATCATTCACATTGGTTATGGTGTGTAACATTCCTAAGTTCATCACTAAGTTAGTAGTAGGACTTGTACTAGCACATTAGCATAATTAAGATAATTGATTATCCAAATCAATCTCTTATTTTCACAAATCATGAGTAACATCTAGCAATATATCATGGTTAGTGAAATATTTCAAAAACATAATGAACCTATTGGTTTAAGTGACCATGTAATTCGATTCTTCTGTCTCACCATGTCTCGATCGAACAAAGGTCATGAAATTATTAATCAAACCACCAATTCAATCATATGCCCAAATCTAATTGATATGTATTCTTTTGAGCATGAACCATTCATTCTTACTTACAACCTTGGCTGATGATTTCAATACAATATCATCATTAGATCGCATAGGACATCAATATTGTATATCTATATATAACAAGTAGATATATTTCATATTGTGCACGCATGTACTTTTATATGTGAACAAATTATGACCATCAAGTACGGAGACGATTTGACGAAGCGTCGGTATGCACACTTGTGAACCACGGCCATCCAACATACAAGTTATCATCGTGCCTTAGGTCTAAGGATCTTACTCCAGACTAAAGTATGAACGATTAGACATTGATCCTACTAAAAGCTTTCATGTCGCCAATCGTTACATGCATGTCAAGTTAAGTGAACTTGTCCGAGACAAGCACTTGTGTTCTAGCTCGAATATCATAATATCCAATGACTTATGACTCATCATAATATCAAGTATCAAATACTGAATGGTGAAGCTTGAGAGCACACCGATCTTAACAGGATTATCAATATCGTCTCAATGATTCATTGATTAGGAATTGTTTAAAGATTCAGCATAACTGTAAACTTATCACACGTATTCTTAATCCTTTAAGAATAGGTTCAGTCCTCATTCATATAATTAGGACGATGAATAAATATTTATTTGCCATTAAATAAATCCCTAACATATAACTATTACATTATTGTTTTATGGCATATAGCTAATAGCAATCTATTCCAAAACTATGAAGTCAGAACAACCAAAGTGGTGATGTGCCTTGAAAGTCATCTAGAATCAACTATTCCCTTTTCCCCGAATATTATAGCATGACAAGAGAAGTTCACAACAAGCGAAGTGTGGGAGCAACAATGAAAAAGTTGTGGATAAGAAGTAGAAGAAAAAGTTTCCTCTACAAGCATGGATCTGCCTGGCAAATTTGGGTTGCCATCCAAGCTAAAAAAAAAAAGAAAAAAAAAAGAAAAAAAGAAAAAAGAAACTAGCTAGAGTTAAATGATCCGGTAGCTTTTTGCCAACATGTTTCCTTTTTATTAACCAATAGTAGCCAAGGTAACTTTTGGATATGCACTTGAAAGCTCGTATGCTCACGTTATAAATGATCCCAGATAAGAGAGATTCATTCAGTATCCATTCCTTGAACCAAGTACGAGCAACTTATATTCTATTGGATTCTAACAAGATGTAAAAAGAAGAGACATTAACTTTTATTTCATTTACGCTCAATTATAAATATTTCTTTCTACACATTTGTCGTATTCTCTATTCATCAGCATAACCAATGATGGTCAAATTCTCTAAAGTTCAATCATCAGGAAAAAAGAAATCTCGAATAATTACTTTATTAGATATGCACATGTGATAACCCCTATTGATAATGTCTTTCCATCTGGGGAAGACTACTCATGAATCATGATCACTATGCACAACTTTTCATAGCATGATTAGAGCATTTGTGAATTGATTAGACTATTTTAAAGCGAAAATCACTTCTTCTTTTTTTGTTTTCTCAAAAGAAAACTTAAAATGAATATTATCACAGGCCTAAAATAACTAATTGTGTCTCAAATAAAGGCACTAGTGAGCCAAATCCTCACTACGCAACGAGCACGCATCTCACATGCCATTTTCCAAGCCATGGTTGGGGGCATTGGAGCCTTTTTTTTTTTCCTTATTTTTTCTTGTTGTGACTTTCCTAGAGGTAAACCGTTAGGGAAAGTTAATGGATTACTAAGCTTACGCTTAGTACGGACTCTCCTGAGCCCATACCAATTACAACTTTGGGGGGTTTTTAATTTAATAATCTAACCAAGCAAATCAATTCAATTTGGAGTAGTCACTAATCTATTATGGGTCAATTAGAGACTCAAGAAATTTGTGAATCAGATATTCATGCGTATGAAGACTTTGTTACACTGGGTTAATATAATGCTGTTTTGGTACATTTTCTCTTTATTCAAAATATTTTGCAAGCAATTTGAGTCAATTTTAAGTCTAACCACTAACATGTCAAAGATGATCATGTGGGCCCACAAACAAGAATTAAACATTCAATAATTTAAGCAATAATTAAATTGATTGAGGAGATGGAAAAACCTTGATGTGCTGAGCAAAGCTTCCAATGAATGTTTTGCACAGTATTTATTGAAGACCAAGCAATCATTTAAGGTATGCATGACTTAGACATGATTTCTAGATATGATAAAGAGATGGCAATTTACTCTTTTCGCATTTTTCTTGTTTAACATGAACATAATTAAATTTAAATGCTATCACTACATGAATTCTAATTTAGCATGTATTGACGAACTAACATGAAATCCCGAATGACATGTACTCTATATTGGAAAATTTGCACGAATTATCTAGAAAGACTTATATTGGAATTTCGTACAGAGGTTTATGATTTAATTTATAAAATTGAAATATTTGTGACTAAATTGACATGTCTACAATAGGTCCAGAATTAATTTGGTAAAATTTTCCCTTCTTTGCTGATGGCAATGGGACTTGCACAATGTACAACTTACAACAACCAAGAAGAACAATGTATGCATGGAGACTTGCCAAGACGTTTCGCTTGTAAATTATGGAGGAGACTTAACTTGCACTTGGATAAATGAAACACAAAGTAGAAAACAACCAACTCAATGGGTACAAACTGGCCTCACTTTTTCTAAAGCTGCTTTTCCCCCCTTATTAGGCCGTCATACAAAACAATAAAGTGTGTGGGAGAATACTTTCGCCATGGAATGAATATGAGAGTGTGGATCATCAAGAGTCGTTTCGTGTTGGCAATGCAAAGATGACTTGATTCTTGCTTTTCATATTCCACCAACTCCTGCACAATTGAGTACTCAAATCATTTAAAATGTTTAATTGGACAAAAACGTTATCTAATTTTATGCCATGATATTTTGTTTGAATAGATGAATCAATAAATTTTTATTCATTTTTTTCTATATTATGTATCTTTAAACTTCACTCTTTAGACGTGTTCTAGTCTACACAAATTGGTGAGTTGTCACAAATAAAGTCGTCAACAAACGATGTGAGTGTAATTTCATCTCGTGGTTTTTTCTTCCTTTTTTGGTTGTAATTTCAATGAACTTTATGTTTTGCTTCACTCCCATATTTTATTACTTGTTGCCTAACCTGCAATTCCAATATGGATATATACTAGACTAATTTTTATATAGAAAAAAATTGAATTATAAAAGTAAAGTGGAGAATAGATGTCGAACATGAGTCATTCCAATCAATGTTTAGCGAGAACAGCAAAGCCATTTTGCCCATTTTCTAAAGAGATTTAACTCTATTTTTTTTCCCTTTGGATGCATAAAGCTTCTTTCCAATAGAAATTAGTAAGTAGGTGAAAAAAAATTCTAAAGGCATTACTATTGACACATAAATTTTGACGATTCATTTAATCATTCATTAATTACATAGAAATTTAGGGATTAATTTTTAACCCCTAGCAAAAATTATTTTCATTAAAATCGCATGGCATATAGACATTAGGAACATTTGCATTAATAGCAATTGATCTTTTCTAGAAAAAAAAAAGAGAGGAAAAGATTAATTAATTAAAGAATATTATTTAAAACAGAAAAAAGAAGAAGAAAAAAAAAAAAAGCGAGATCGGGCCAGAGTCAGGCCGGCCCAGCCTTCTTTCTTTTTCTTTTCCTCCTTTTCTTTGCGCCTAGACCCAGCCCGGCCCACTTCTCTTTTTCTTTGCCCCGAGCCCGGCCTCTTCCTCCATCTTCATCTCTCACGCACTCCCTCCTCCTCATGCTCTCACGCGTTCTCCAGAAAACGGAAGAGAGGACTAAGGACAAAAGCAGAGGGCAGAGGCAGGACACGGCGAGCTGGCGGTGGCAGCTGGCAGGGGCCATGCGCGCCTGCCGGGCATGCTTTAAAGTGGGGTTCGGACACAGGGGGCTCGATTCGGGGAGAGAGAGAGAGAGAGAGAGAGAGAGAGAGAGAGAGAGAGCCGCGAGTGACAGAGACGAAATGGTCCCCCGGCTGAGCGTCTTTCGGCGGCCGTCGATGCAAACCGGCGTCCTCTAGCCCGTGTCTCGAATGCTTGTCGCAGTTTCCCTTTTAGTCGATGGCCGCCGGATGTTCAACGTAATGTCTCAGCCAAATCCGTGCTTTTGTTCTTCTCCGGCCATGAGTGGCGATGAAGGTATCAGGTTGGTGGCGGCACTGGCCGGTAGTGTTGGCGGTAGACATTGACGTTGATTAAGTGAAAGAAATTTCGGCGGCGGGTTATCGGTAAAGAATGGCGTGTCCTCTGGGCAAGGACAGTAGGTTCTTGGTGAAGGAGGGGAGTGGGAAAGAAATAAAAGAAGATAGGAAAAGAAAAAAAAAGGAAGCAAAGAAAATAGGCTACATGGAACTGAGCGTTAGAGATAGGAACAATAGAAAGGGGCGCGGAGAGGAAAGGGCGAAGGGAAATTTAATAAAATGGTTAGGTGGGCTTAAGTGGGATTTAGTAAGTTCGGGCTTAATTAGGATTAGTAAATTTGAGTCTTCGTTGATTCAGCAAGTCTGGGCTCGTTTCTTCTTGAGGGTTTGGGTTTTGACCTAGTTTTTAGAAGTGAGTTTGGTGAGTATTCTAATTGAGGTGGGCTTGTTCAAGACAAGCCCCAACCTTATCCTTGAACCCAAATTCACTAGACCAGAACGCAGCCCATTTTCGGATTAAAATATTAAAAAATGTATATTTTTATTTAAAAAATTTTAAAATAAAAAAAATTCCAAAAATTTAAAAAAAATGGGAAAAGCTTAGAAATTAAGTTTGAACTAGTTTTTTTTTTTTTTTTTCATGTTAATTCTGGTTTAGAGCTAGGTTAGCATAAAAAAAACGAAAACCCTTTAATCTAAAAAATTGTGCTCAAATTGAACAAGCCATTAGGGATTCACCATAGGATTTTAGTGTTCTTAGAGACAAATGCTAGGTCATCGTTTGCACATTTCCATTTTAACTATTATGTGATTGCGCACTTTTGATATGTTAGTTGTGTTTTCCCTTGGGCCTAATTAAAAATGGTATTTTTTCTTATTTCTTAGCGTTAGATTCTCACTCTACTTTGCAATTTATTTAATGTTTTCCTTTGTTACTGCTTGTTTTTTAATTCCAGGCACCTGCATAATCCCATCATGTGTTAGTGAATATGTTTAAAATCAATTCGGACTACTGAACAAACATTTGCTTTTAAAAACTTAACAATATTAAGTATCAAAATGGTACTAGTCGACTAATTGGTGTAACCAAGTCCCCTACCCTAAATTCTCTAATTGTGAAGTATACTCGTGTTTCACTTAGTTTCTAATTGACTCCAATAGGCTAGTGACAACTCCTCAATAGAAAATCCTTTAAGTGTCAATTTGAATTGACTTAAAATTCTAATGTTGCATAAAGTATGGGTTTGGAAGAGTTCGTGCCTAATCACCGCTTTTTAGGCAATACCCCTAAATCTATGTCATTTTCCTTTCGGACATAAAAGCTAGGTTGCGACAATTACCACATAATTTTTTTGTTACACTATTCCGGTACTTCAAAAAACAACAATATATCTATATTTCAATTTTACAACGTGTTATGATATAGTCTTTTTAAGTTACCGTATGGCCCAACAAATGTACGATAGAAGTTTCTGTGGGCTCATACTATTCATTAGCCTTTATATCCAAGCAATTCACATGTTTGATAAAAATGTTTTATCATAGAATAATATAATATTTTAAGAAATTTTTACATCTTCTTTAGTAACTTGTAAAGTTATTTTCTGCATACAAATATATTATATTTGCAAAAAAGTAGGAAGACCAAGTAATTACCTTGACGATACTAATTCTTTGAATGCATTTTTAAATTATAATATCTTGATTTATAATGATAAATGAAAATTTTGGGGCCAAGCAAACTACAATTCTCATTATTAAATGGCTGTCATGTAAATAAGTCAGTGTTAATATGATATGGCACAACAAGTGTGTATTGTAGAAGTTCCTGCGCTTGTATATATTTTTTATTAGCTTTTTTTTTAACCAACTCTTTATTAGCCTTCATACCAACGCATGTCACATGCTTAATAAAAATACTTTATCAAAGACATTCATTATTTTCTAAAAAATTATTTTATCTCGCTTAGCCACTGTTATTTTTTTTTGGCCTGTGTAGACATAGTAGATTCGCAAAGGAGTTGAAGAAACAAAATTTGAACAATTATCACTACAGGATAATTTTTTTTGGGTTCTATTGATATTTGGTTTATTATGATGTGCCAACCAAATTAAAATTTTCATTAAATGGACGTTACATAAATAAGTTAGTTGAATTAATAAAAGAGTTAATGGATGTGAATTATGTGCCTTGACTCAGGAGCAATCACTACTACATATTAATAATTGTAGAAAGATTTCCGTTGCCTATATGTTCAATTTTCAGTGTTAAACCTAAGTCTATAGTGAACTTGGTTAAAAGAAATGGAATAATGATATTAATAGTTTCTAAATTTGACTCAATGTACAAATAAATTTTGAACTTTTTATTCGTTCAATATGGTCCTCTAACTATTATTAGATAGTCAATTTAGTCCTTAAACTTTGAGTTTATTTTATTTGACCACTTAACTATTTTAGTCTTTTGTTACTATTCACAATTGTTCATGATATCTTTTCATTTCAATCAATTTCCTAAGTCAACAAAAAATATGATATATTTTTCTTACCTTTTGACTTTTTTGGTCTTTATAATTAGTACGATAGTTTCGTTTAAGTATTTTTCACTTACGAACTCTATAATAGTGAAAGAAAAGAACTTCATTTTAAGTTGTATTGAGTTGATGTTCATTTTTTTTTTTAAAGAGTAAGTGTTTTCATAAGGTTATCTAAGAACAATTTAAATTTATCTTTGGATACTCATACTTATATTAATCTAAATCTCGATCCCAATTTTTAAATAGATGAAATTTTCAATTTTTTGTGTTTTGTGTTTTCTTAATATATAATTAATAAATTAAAATAGTGTATATATATATATATATATATATATATCCGCCCAAAACAATTGTAAATGAGGTGCTACTTTTACTAATATAGAGATCATAAGCTAAAATATACTTAAATAGAGCTATTGTAATATCTAGAAAGACCCAAATGTTAAATGAGAAAAGTAGTCTTTTTGTTGATTTAAGAAAATTATTGATAATCATTGATTGCAGCGGATAGTTAAATACATTAGTAATTTGTCGACAAACTTTACTGAATTAATTAAGCTAGGTGACTTAATGACCATTCCCATTTTTCAGGTCCAGACGAGAGAGAAAGGTCTCTTGTCAATTTAGGATTAAAGATATTAGATGCAAGTAATTAGACCATTTTAAAGCGAAAATCACTTTTAGTTTTCTTCAATCCAAGTGCATGGGACGCAATCTCTTTCGTTGTGGCAGCAAAGAACTTGCCACATGATTCACGTACGTTTCTTACTCTCGTTTTTGGGTGGCCGAAAGAAGCATTGGATTAAACACAATGTACCACCACACTCAAGAACAATAAAAATGATTTTTACGTTAATAATGCTCATTGGAGCATGATTAAAGAAAGTGTAAATACTATGAAAAGCCTCAAATTAATATATTTGTGACAAATTTATTCAAAAACTAAATTTTGAGTAATCAACAATCCTAAATTGATATACCTGTGACAAATTTATCTCAATTATAAAAAAAACCCAAACATATTTACTCTTTGTTAGTATTTGTTAAATTTTATTGTGAGATTGCTGAGTAAATGGCATATGTCCACTTGAAAAGTGTACCAATTTACGATTTTGATGATCAAAAAATTAATTTGGAGCAAATTTATTACAACTAATAAATTAAAAAGAAAGGACTGCTCTTGAAATAAAAGTGAGTTTTGCTTTCATTCATCAAGAAAAAAATTGTGGGATAATTTTTTCATTTAAGAAGAGATTTGTACCGTGGAAAATGGTTTTCTTTTCCAAAAGAGTAATTAAAAAAAATTGGAAAATGACAGCAGATCATCAAAAGTCAGTTCAATTTGTGATAATGATTTGATTCTTATGTTCATATTGATCAACGTAAAAATTATTGAACTATCACTAAACGGGTTGCTTGATCGAAGTCCTGTGCCCGGAAGGGTCATCACGTACTTTATGTCCCGGTTTGCGAAAATTCCTGTTGGTCTAAGATCATTAACAGGTTGTTTTCCCTGGTTTGCTTACTAAGATGAGCCCCCGTTTTTTCTTTTTCCTTTTTTTTTGGAATCCCTCCATTGATCGCTGCCGACGGGGCTACTCTGTGGCATGTCGGTGGATCCTTCTTTGACGACTTAGGCCATGTTATGCCGGAGGTACGCATCTTCTCCAGCCACGTAGCTCTCATCTAGACAATGATACTAGTTGTTGCATTGGAACCCTAGAAAGAAGAAAGACGATTAGTCTCCCTCCCTCAAAATTGCGAAGTAGTCGCTAATTACCCAATGGTGTTAACTCAAACTGAAGTCTCAGCTGAACTCCAAGAACGTGTCGTGAGGGCCTGCTCATGCCTACGATACGCCATCCATGGACCCCAACCAGCTCCCCCAAAACTCAACATGGAGTTCTTAATTTCGCAGTATTAGGAATGCCATGAATTGACACAATAAATGGAGAAAGGAGCGACAGCGGATGAAAGGATATCATCGCGAGACAGCGAGTTTGGAAGATTCAATGACAGAAAGGGAATTGGGTGATGCAATTAAAGTACATAATTTAATCTCTAACCGAAAAAGAAGGGAGCCTTTCTGGATTGGAAAAGTTCTGCTACCTTGCAACAGGGGCATTGTCTTATGGGAGAACTAAGGAGGTCATTTCAAAGTAACCACTTGATTTGCTCACTAAAGATTCCAACTCTGCCAATACTTGATGTATATCCGGCCTTTGAATTGCTGTTGATCGTGTACAAGACACGGCAATCTCCACTAATTGCCAAGCCGAGTTGATGTCGAATTCTCCTTGTAACCTTGGATCCATAATACCCTGTATATCGCCACTTTCAACAATAGGGATCAACCGTTGAAGTATGTGTATGCTGGCACTGCCATTTCAACTTCTCACTAATGCAGGTTGGCCCGTGATCAACTCAAAGAGTATGATTCCGAAACTATAAACATCACTCTTCTTGGTAAATTGTCCAGAAGATTGAAACCTTGAAAGAGGAAAAACAAAATATGGATTTTTATATCAAAGATGAAATCCTATGTAATGTCAACATTTCTGTGAAAATAGAGATCTTGAACTAAATAAGATAAAAGAATATTGAGTTTTAGCCATTACTCAGGGTCAAGATAGCCAGGAGTGCCTGCTGGACAAGTTGACACATGAGAGTCATTTTCAGATGCAAAAGCTCTTGAAAGGCCAAAATCAGCTATTTTGGCGTGGAAGTCTTCGTTCAACAAGATGTTAGTGATATAGCTAGTATAAACACCTAGAGGGGGGGGGGGTGAATAGGCGCACAAACAATTTTTCTCAAATACGGAAGCAATTCTTAACAGATTGAAATACGATCGAGGTAAAGAGAGTAAGGAAGAGAAAATTGAACACAGGATTTATAGTGGTTCGGCTTATTCCAAGCCTACGTCCACTCTTCCGCACTGACAGCCCACCGACTGGATTTCACTATGATCAAAAGAGAAGTTACAGCACAGCTTTGCCTTGATTCCACAGTGTAGATGTTCTACCACACCTCCTCAAGGTCTCTCACAAATATAGACTCTCTTTTGTATACAAGTATTCGCTCAAGAGATTTATCTAAACAAATAGGAGCTTCAGACTTTGGAATTCTTCTATCGCGCACACCTCGAACAACTAAGAACGACTTCCTTATATACTCCTTTATGCCATCATACCCGTTGTCACTTACCAAAGGAATTCCTCCAATCTACCCGTTGGACGGAATCAATTAGGAAGATTGTTCGAGTTATTAAAGGAACGTGTTGATAGCTCATCAATCATGTTCGCCCATACAATCAGGATCTTGGTTTCCATAAGTAGAACCTTCCAATAATATTTAGACAATCATCGAATCTTCAGTCATTGAATCAATCTTGATCAATCAAAGGATTCTGATACGTCTTCTCCAGCCACGAGATCTTCTCAAGATGATAAGGTTAAATCCTGAACAAAACATCCAGTTCTGGATAACCTTTCTTCAACGGATTAGAGTCTGTCAATGAGGATAGACTTTGAGTCTTGAGTCTGGCTGTCCAGAAGTCTTCAGACTTTAACTGACAGAGTCTGCAGACTTTCAGACTAGACTGAAGGATACGTTTTGTCAACTTCAAAACTCTTCATGAGGATTTCTCCAACAATCTCCCCCTTTTTGATGGTGACAAAACTTTCTTGCAGATTTGGATAACTTTGACCTGCAAAACATTTCTCAAACACATATGCATATCTTATAGAAATAAATGGCTAATAGAATAACACTAGAATCTGCAACCACAGAAAATAGGTTAGTCCAATATATGATTAAGCCATTCATAAGATATCAACATTGATAAATAGAAGCAGTCAAGTCAAATCCAAGTCTAGACAGTTCTTTATCCAGACACAAAACAAAGTCATACAGGTTCAAACCATAAACCTCAAATTAGTTCAACAAAAAGTTTAATGAATGAAAAGAGTTTTTGAATCAAATAAAAGAGTTTTTGAATCAAATCTTGCATCTCTCCCCCTTTTTGTCATCATTAAAAAGGATGAGATGAAGTTTAAGATTGCTTGGGAACGCGGACAAGCTGGATATCTTCCATAGACTGAACGATGCCTTCTAGCCTCTTAAAGTCTTCCTTCAGCTGTACAACCTCCTCACTCTTGGCATTGGCCTGATTCTGAATAGAGAGGGCTTGCATCTTATCATTCAATGAACAGGAAGAAGCTTGACTTTCATTCTTCAAGCTTTGAACTTCGCATCCCAAGGCATAAATCTGACCTTTCATCTCCAAGAGAATATCCATGATTCTGCGAAAATCTGCTCCATTATCAGTCTGAGTACTTGCTTCTGCTCGTTCTGATGGAGTAAAAGCAGACGATGGTGGATCTGCATAATCTCGCAGGTTTGGCGATGAAGCTTCATGACCTTCCTCTGGAAATTGAGATGCATAAACATCTTCTGGGTCTGCAGGCGAGCGACTGACTCCTTCACTTTCATCTGGATGTGAAGATGTCACTCCTTTCTCCTGATCTCCCCCTGTTTCCATGCCTACAGGTGGAGAAGAGATTTCCTCAGGTTCTCTTTCTTCTTCAGATCTTTCTTGCTCTGCTTCTTGCTCTGTTTCTCTTTCTTCTTCTTCCTTCTCCTTTGCTTCTCTTTCTTCCTCTTCCTTCTCCTCTGCTTCTTTCGTCTTTTGTTCCGATTCTTTCTGTGGAACAGGACGACTTAAGTTCTTCAATGCCATTGCAGAGATGGTGATGTCTTCGTCATCATCTTCATCCTCAACGAGGAGAGCTCTTCTTCTCTTTGATGGAGCAGCCATGGGCTCCTTCCCTTTTCTCTTAGCAGCATAAGAGAGTTGATGAGACTTGGCAGGAGTCTTCTCCTTGAATTTCTCCAATTCCTTGCTCAGTTCCTTCAGACGCATTTTGGTCACCATTTTCAGTCCTACCACCATATGATCGCATGATCGAACACAAAAGATTTGCGGAGGCTGAATATTCAGATGTCTGAATAACTTCGTAACAAGGCTTGGGTAAGGGAGTTGACCTCTGTCCTTCATCACTGCTCTATACATGTGAAACATGACAGTATGAGGGAGAGAGAACTTCTTTCCACAGAGGATGGCATACATCAACTTTGCCTCAGAGCTTGAAACATCAGTTTTGGAAGTTGATTTCGGTCGAAGGCAATTAATCACAATTTTGTGAAGCAAGATGTTGAATGCATTCATCCTTGAGTAGGTGATCTTCTCTTCTGTTCTCCTGTCCTTCACCAGTTCAAGTGTGGCCCGAGCAATGGAAACTTTAATCGGTTGATATCTGCCTCTCTCAACTTCTAACACATCTGCCAGCATATTCATATCCACAACATAGTCTTGTTCTTTGACGCTGAAGGAAAATCTATTCGCATCTAAAAAGCTAAGATTTGAATAGAAATATGCAGTCAATTCAGCATAAGCCTCAGTTGAGTCAGAACAGAACTTTTCAAGTTGAAGATAACTGAACTTTTCCCTCAAGTTCACTTTCACAGCATCCAGAAAATTAAAGTCCATACTCCTAGGGTTTATTACCCCACGCTTCAGCAATTTCGAGTATAGATCCTTTTGTTCCTTTGATCTGAACAAATCTCCCCTTTTTCCTTGAATTTCAGCCGCAATACCCATTTTCGGTTGAAATAGACTGAACAGATTGTCATCATCATTCCCATCTACAGGATTTGGCCCCCAGTCACGAGGATCACTTGGGATATTCGCAAGGGTTTCCTCAGCCACCCCTTTACGAGCGATTCCCAAACTTTCCATTCTTTTCAGAAAGATATATTCGTTCCTATATCCTTTTTCTTTAACAAAATCATTAACATAATTCAAAGGAGTACGAATTCCTTTTAAAGCACGATATAGCTTGTAGATAAAAGCAGGCTTTTAAGTTCTTACGGGGTCTGCTTCCTCGATGATTTCTTCCTGATGAACAACGCCTTGAGGACTAGATGGTGGAGAATGACGCTGCTGAGAATGTTGTGGGCTCGGTTGCTGATCTGGAGTAACTTCATCTTCAGTAAGATCGAAGTGCGTAGGCCCCTCACTCATTCTCTGTGGTCCCCTGCTTGCTATTCTTGAGGACTTTCGCGAAGATGACATCTTTCTCAGTGTTTGGAAGATTCCTTGCTTGACTTTCCCAGAAAAGATGACAACTTTTTGAAGATTGAGCGAAGAAGACAAACGGGAGTGGAGGATCGATGCTTTCTAGGGTTTTTGAGAGTAAAGTGAATAGAAAAGTGAAGAGAAATCGATAGTGCTCGTTCGGTTAAAAAGAAGAGTAAACGAATCGTCACAAAGGAAATAAAAATATGCCTTTTCAAAATAACTGTCTTTATCCATAAAAATAGCTATTTCAAAAATAACTTCCCTTTTGAAAATGAACCGATGCAATATTTACGGTAATTAAATATAGCAACAATTTAAACACAGTCTGATGATCGTACCTTTTCAAGATAAGATTGGAGAGAGAAAGACTTACAGTCTGAAGGTCGAGCCAAGATTGTAGATAAAGTCTTGTAAGTCTGAGTCTGAAAGTCTTTAGACTTTGATATCCTCATACCTCAAAATGTTGAGTCTGGTCCGTATAGACTCAAATTGATTTTTCTCCAAAGGCTTTGTGAGTATATCAGCCAGTTGATTCTTTGAGTCAACAAATTGAATTGAAACATCTCCATTTTGAACATGATCTCTAATAAAGTGATGTCGAATCTCTATATGCTTTGCTCTTGAGTGGAGAATTGGATTTTTGGTGAGGTTGATAGCGCTGGTGTTGTCGCAATTAATCTCCGTGCATGAGTCTTCAATTTCAAAATCTCTTAGCTGTTGTTTTATCCATAGAATTTGCGAACAGCAGCTTCCAAGAGCTACATACTCTGCTTCTGTTGTTGAAAGAGACACAGTACTTTGTTTCCTTGAAAACCAAGACACTGTTATGCTTCCAAGCAACTGGCAAGTTCCTGAAGTGCTCTTTCTATCAACTCTGCAACCGGCCAGATCTGCGTCTGAATATCCCAGAAGTTTAAAGTCTCCCTTCTTAGGATACCAAAGACCGATGCTTGATGATGAAGCGACGTATTTGATGATGCGTTTCGCAGCACTGAGATGAGATTCTCTAGGATCTGATTGAAACCTAGCACAGATGCAAACACTCAACAAAATATCAGGTCTAGAAGCAGTAAGATAAAGAAGTGATCCAATAATGCTCCTGTACAGCTTTTGATCAACTTTCTTCCCTTCTTCATCTTTGTCTATCTTTAAAGAACTTGACATTGGTATGTCGGTCTTTTTGCAATTTTCCAGTCCAAACCTTTTGACAAGATCATTAACATATTTTTCTTGAAAAATAAAAGTTCCTTCCTTCAATTGTTTTATTTGAAGACTAAGAAAGAATGTTAATTCTCCCATCATACTCATTTCAAATTCATCCTGCATAGACTTTGAAAATTTCTTGCACAGACTTTCATTAGAGGATCCAAAAATAATATCATCCACATATATTTGAACAAGTAAGAAACTTTTGTTTTCCTTCTTGATAAATAAAGTCGTATCTACTTTACCTTTGACAAAACCATTTTGTAATAGGAAATTACTTAACCTGTCGTACCAAGCCCGAGGTGCTTGCTTTAAACCATACAAAGCCTTTTTCAGTCTGAAGACTGAGTCTGGCTTCTTTGGGTCTTCAAACCCTGGCGGTTGTTCCACATAAACTTCCTCATGGATAAATCCATTTAGGAAGGCGCTTTTGACGTCCATTTGGAATAACCTAAAATTCTTATAACAAGCAAACGCAAGTAATAGTCGAATAGCTTCTAACCTTGCCACTGGAGCGTAAGTCTCATCATAGTCTATTCTTTCTTCTTGCGTATATCCCTTGGCCACGAGTCTTGCTTTATTTCGTACGACTTTCCCTTTTTCGTTCATCTTGTTCCTGAACACCCATTTGGCTCCAATAATAGTTTTACCTTTTGGTTTGGATGTCAATTCCCAGACATCATTTATGCTGAACTGTCTGAGCTCTTCTTGCATAGCTTCAATCCAACTTTCATCAGATAAAGCTTCTTCTATGCTCTTTGGTTCAATTTCAGAAACGAGAGCCACAGCACTAGACTCTTCTCGCCTTTTGGATCTGGTGCGAATTCCTTCATTCATTTCGCCGATTATAAGATCTTTGGGATGACTGGACTTATGCTTCCAGTTACTTGTTGATTTGTCTGGTTGATGATCTCTTTCTTTATTTGGATCTTCACTAACAACCTGATGCTGGTTTTCCAGAGTCTGAGATGCTTCTTGAGTTGAAGACTTTGGAGGGTCTGGAGCAGGTTCAGACTCTTCTTGATGAGTCTGACTTGATTCATCTTGCGTTGAGTCTTGAAATTTGACATTCATTGACTCCTCTACAGACTGACTCTTCTTGTTATAGACTCTGAAAGCTTTGCTTGAAGTAGAATATCCAAGGAAGATACCTTCATCTGATCTTTCTTCAAACTTACCAACTCGATCTTTTGCATTTTTCAATATAAAACATTTGCAACCAAATACATGAAAGTATGAAACAATAGGCTTCTTTTCTTTGAATAACTCATAAGGGGTTTTCTGAAGAATAGATCTTAAGAAGACTCTATTGATGATATAGCAAGCTGTTGAAACAGCTTCAGCCCAAAATCGAGAAGAAATTTTACTTTCAATTAAAAGAGTTCTAGCCATTTCTTGAAGAGATCCGTTCTTTCTTTCCACAACTCCATTTTGCTGAGGAGTATATGGAGAGGAAAACACATGATTACAGCCAGATTCATCACAGAATTTTGTAAAATCTTGATTTTCAAATTCACCTCCATGATCTGTTTTTATACAAGAGATTACACATCCCTTTTCATTTTGAACCTTTTTAGCAAATTTTTCAAAATACGAAAAGGTTTCGGACTTACTTGAAAGGAAATATACCTAAGTAAAACGAGAGTAATCATCAACAATTACTAGGCAATACTTCTTACCCCCAATACTCTGAGTTCTGGTTGGTCCGAAGAGATCCATATGCAACAACTGTAGTATATGATTAGTAGAGACATAATTTATTGGTTTAAACGAATTTCTTACCTGCTTTCCCATAATACATGGAGTGCATGAATCAGTCTTTTGGTATGTCAATTTGGGTAGACCTCGAACAAGCTGCTTTGATGAGATTTTGGCTAGTTGCTTCATGTTGACATGACCAAGCTTTCTGTGCCATAAGCTTGCTTCGTCTTGAATTGAGATAAGACATTGCGATTCATTTGGTTTCACATCCAGAAGATAGATGTTTCCATGTTTTCGACCCAGGAAAGATTGAGTAGAGTCTTTACTGATTCCAGAACATGTTCCTTCTTGAAAGAAGATCTTGAAACCGGTATCACACAATTGACTAATGCTGAGAAGATTGTAATTGAGTCCTTCCACTAAGGAAACATTACTTATTGTGAGAGTTACAATTTTCACGGTTCCAAATCCCACAATACTTCCTTTGTTGTTTCCTCCGAATGAAACTTTTCCACCATTTACTTGAGCAAGCTTTATAAAGCAATTTGAGTCTCCTGTCATGTGTCTTGAGCATCCACTGTCAAGATACCACTTTACCTGTTTCTTGATGGAGACCTGCATTTAATAAAGAGTCTCAAGCTTTCTTTGGTACCCAAATTTTCTTGGGTCCTTTGGTGTTAGTAAGATAAACAGTATTAGCCCATACTTTCTTAATAGGTTTCCATACCATAGGACACTCTTTTTCAAAGTGATTCGGACTGTTGCACTTAGAACATCTGAGAGCATTTCTACCTACAGGTTTTACAAAGACTTTCTTGAAGTGATTTTTGTAAACCTCACTCGAAAGCCTTTTCTTAATTCTTTCTTTTACTTTAGGAAAATCAATCAATGGAATTGTTTCTTCTGTCATACCTAGACCAGACTTATTGAAGTAAGGTCTTTGTGCTGAAAGAATTTTCTCAAGTTTTTCAGACCCTATAGAAAATTTCTTTGATATATTTGATAAGTCTGTTTTTAAGAAAGCATTTTCTTTTAAAAGATTTCCTTCATTTTCTCTAAGATTGGAAACGGACGAGTCTAGACTTTTAACTCTTTCTGTTAAAACATTTTCCTTTTGTTTTAGAGCTGAGTTTTCTTTTTTCAGTTTGGAAATACTTTTGAGAGAAGTCTTAAGACTAAAGCATAGTTCATCAATATATTTAGAAACCTTGACAGGAATTTTAAAATTACTTGCCTCAAATTCACTGTCTGAGTCTGATCCTGAGTCTGATCTAGAATCTGAGTCTGATCGTGCCATCAGACATAGATTTGCATATTCATTATCACTTTCTTCACACTCAGTATCACTCCAGGTTTCAGCTTTGAGAGCTTTTCGAAAATTTTCAGCTTTTCCTCTCTTTTTCTTCAGAAGAGGACAGTTGGGTCTGATGTGTCCCTTTTTCTTGCATTCAAAGCAGATTACATCTTTATTTGGTTCCTCATCATCAACAAACTTGGTCTGCTGTCTTTGAAAGCCTTGTTTCTTTGAGTTGAACCTTCTTACTTTTCTATTTAGTTTTCTGAATCTTCTTATCATGAGAGCAAGCTCCTCATCGTCCATATCATCTTCAGAATCTGTAACATCAGAATCATCATTTGATTTTAATGCAATGGATTTCTTACCTCTTGGATCTTCATCTTCATTGATCCTTTCCACTTCATAGGACTGAAGAGTTCCAATCAGCTCATCAACAGATAGTGGCATAATTCTTTGCGTCTCTCTTATCGAAGTCTTTATGTGATTCCAATCCTTGGAGAGTCCACGCAGTAGCTTGTTTACCTTCATGGGATCAGAAGTTGGTTGACCTTGATTTTCAAGACCATTCACAATATCTGTAAAACGACTAAACATGTCAGATATTGATTCTCCTGGTTTCATTCTAAAGGCTTCATATTGACCAAGAAGAATGTTGATTCTTGTTTCCTTCACTCGATCTGTTCCTTCATAGGTGATATGCAATCTGTCCCAAACTTCTTTTGCTGTACCACAAGAAGATATTCTATTATACTCAGTTGGTGATAAAGCACAATATAAGGAGTAAATTGCTTTTGCATCGAGTGTTTGTCTCTTGGTTATTTCTTCTTGAGACATTCCGCTGGATTCTTCAGTATCTTTTCCTCTTTCAGAGACTGATGCAGTGGTAGGAGTAATTCCTTTTTCTACAACGTCCCATTCCAGAGGATCCTTTGATCGTAGGAAAGCTTTCATCTTGTTCTTCCAGATGTTGTAATCCTTTCCATCAAAGTAAGGTGGTCTGGTATTGCTTTGCCCTTCCATCAGCCCTGGTGCTAGCATACTAGCCATGGATCTTTTACTATGAAGTAAAACACTTCAAATAAAGTAAGTACACAGGCTCTGATACCAATTGATATAGCTAGTATAAACACCTAGAGGGGGGGTGAATAGGCGCACAAACAATTTTTCTCAAATACGGAAGCAATTCTTAACAGATTGAAATACGATCGAGGTAAAGAGAGTAAGGAAGAGAAAATTGAACACAGGATTTATAGTGGTTCGGCTTATTCCAAGCCTACGTCCACTCTTCCGCACTGACAGCCCATCGGCTGGATTTCACTATGATCAAAAGAGAAGTTACAGCACAGCTTTGCCTTGATTCCACAGTGTAGATGTTCTACCACACCTCCTCAAGGTCTCTCACAAATATAGACTCTCTTTTGTATACAAGTATTCGCTCAAGAGATTTATCTAAACAAATAGGAGCTTCAGACTTTGGAATTCTTCTATCGCGCACACCTCGAACAACTAAGAACGACTTCCTTATATACTCCTTTATGCCATCATACCCGTTGGCACTTACCAAAGGAATTCCTCCAATCTACCCGTTGGACGGAATCAATTAGGAAGATTGTTCGAGTTATTAAAGGAACGTGTTGATAGCCCATCAATCCTGTTCGCCCATACAATCAGGATCTTGGTTTCCATAAGTAGAACCTTCCAATAATATTTAGACAATCATCGAATCTTCAGTCATTGAATCAATCTTGATCAATCAAAGGATTCTGATACGTCTTCTCCAGCCACGAGATCTTCTCCAGATGATAAGGTTAAATCCTGAACAAAACATCCAGTTCTGGATAACCTTTCTTCAACGGATTAGAGTCTGTCAATGAGGATAGACTTTGAGTCTTGAGTCTGGCTGTCCGGAAGTCTTCAGACTTTAACTGACAGAGTCTGCAGACTTTCAGACTAGACTGAAGGATACGTTTTGTCAACTTCAAAACTCTTCATGAGGATTTCTCCAACAGTTAGTAGTCTTCAAGTCTCTGTGGATGATGGGTGGCTTGCAACCGTTATGCAAATAATCCAAACCTAAAATCCTCACATAATAAGTGTTAAAAATGCCAAAGCAATGATGGGAAAAAGGCACAACTGAGAATATCTCTTTAGTGTACCTTGTGCTGCATCCACAGCTATTTGTAGTCTATTACTCCATGTCAAGACCCTCGGCTGGTCCCTTATTGGATGGATTTTAACTTTACCTGTGAACAAGAAATAGAGTTTTACAGGATCATTTTAGAGAAGAAACAATACAACAGGACATAAAAAATGCACCTGATAAATGTTGCCTCAAATATCCATTAGCCATGTATTCATATATTAATGCCATGTGCTTGGATTCATGGCAATATCCAAACAAAGAAACCAAGTTTCCATGGTGAACAATCATTAAGAGTTGCGCCTACAAGATAAAGAGTGTGCATTATTATAAAGAATACTGAGAATAGTCTAAGAGGAAGTTTCTAAACAAACATCTACATATGTCTCAGCATAAGTTGATTTTAAAAGGAAACGCGATTGCATCATTGGATCTAACCTCGGCTTGAAATTCCTTGTGCCCTTGCTTTGATGATTCAGAGAGCATCTTCACAGCAACTACATTGTCGTTATCTAATGTACCAAGATATACCTTTCCAAATCCACCTTCACCAATCACCCGTCCAAAGTTCCTAGTGATTTTTGAAACCTCCCCATACTTAAAAGGTCGATTCTTTAATCTCAGCATCCTTTCACTAGATTCTGTACCAAATAGCTTGCTATGAGTATTGCGACTATGTCTTTGGATAGTAGGCATTCAAGGAAAATAACTCCAATTGCATTTCAACAATTAAAATACGTACGGAAGCTTTTTCTGATCTTGTTTTAACAGCTAAATTAGTGGAGAAGAGGACAAAAATCAAATACCTAGGCAGGAAATCTGTCACCCGCCGTCAATATGCTAACAAACAGATAATTTTTCTTTGCTCAGTACATATAGATAAGTTTGAGATTCACAATCAAACTTTCTTTTAGGAACCATCAGAATATGAAGGTCAAAGTTGAACTCTTAAGTAATTATAAGCTCTCGTGCATAGCACGGTTACATTTGAAGAAAAATATCATAAACTTTATTGTCAATAAGTTAAGCACACATTCTCTTTGTGATGCTGATGCGACCATGCTGTGGTGATCCCTATTTCTCTCTTCTCTTCATTTTCTTGTGATCACTATGAACTCATATTACAAGCATCAGAGATTTTGATTAAAGCCAACTTTCGTTCAATCCTGATTGCAATGTCGATGAGATTGTAAAATGACACTCCTAGGGTGGATGAGAAGAGAAAGAAAGTTGCTGAGTTGTATATTCTCAACTAAATTATGCTAGAAAAGCATTGTTGCAGATAGAACTATACCATAGGAATGTGAAAATCAAGATAGTTGTCAAGTGTAGTGTACATTGAGTGAACAAGACAAGTAAGAAAACTTACCTGCTATTTGTTTCCATTTAATTAACCAAATAATAGCCAAAGCACCAAAGAGAACTACAAAGAAGCCTGAAACTGATGTAACAACTGGAACGAGGATGGTTTTTTGTTTCTTCTTCTGTGGGCAAGGATCAGCTAGGCACAGATTCGCATTTTCTGTCAAACTGCCACAAAGAATGAAGGAGCTGAACTCAAATTCCTATCTACAAATGTCCAGATTGATTTGCCAAATGCCGTCACAAGTTGGCCTTTTTTTTTTTTTTTAATTACAATAAACAAAACATGTTAATAGTCTTTCCACATATAAATGTCGTGCTCACAAGAGAGAGAGAGAGAGAGAGAGAGAGAACCTCATGTTTAAAGTATTGTCCACAACCCTTTTTTTAAGAGCTTCAGGAACTGATTTAATCAGGTTATATCCACTTAAATCTCTGCAAATATAACCATGATCAGCGATTTGTCCACTTTAAATCCTTGGTTGCTTCACTAGATACATTAACTTACAGAAATCTAAGATTTGGTAATTCTGCCAGAGTTTCTGGTATCGCTCCTGTAAGCTGATTGTTGGACAAATCTCTAGAAAAGAGCAAGTTTAGAACACTTAATATCAAGTTAACCAGCTCGATAGCCAAAAGCAGGATGTTTCCACACGTTAGGGCAATATTTCAATAGCCTATGTCTCCTAAAGCACAACCTTAGCAATTCAATCATGAGTTGACTCTCTGGGGGTGCTTAATCATGAGTGAAGTGCAGACACATCTAATTCAACCACTGTGATACTTACAAGTATTCCAATCTTGATAGCTGTGAAACTGATGAGATTATCTCGCCCATCAAATTACTTGAGCTCAATTTCCTGACCATAATAGATCAAAGTAGAGGATCCTGCCATTGCCATCTTCACAAAGGCAGCATTTTTTGGTTCAACAAAGAAAAGTTTGTGCAATCAATTATTCAGAACGATAATAGTTTTAGTTCTCTTGGTGTACAATGTTTCAAGTACTAGAAGACCATTCACAATCGTCAATCTGATTCATTGCATGGGTCTCCCTACCTCCTCGTTCTATATTTTATTGTTATTATTGGTCCTAGAGTACCTAAAAAGTTATTTTCCGAGGACCCAATACTTGCTCATGGACGATGCAATTTGGAACGCTTATGTCTAAAATTGGAAAAGTAGGAACATAACTATACATCGGAGGAAGAGGGAGCATGTATTGCCGATCGATGAGTATATAACTTGTCATGACCCATCCCTTTCATACGGAGCAACCCCCCAAAAAGATAATCATGATGGTGAGTTTTTGGGGTGGATGTCAACTTAGGGATTAGTTTGAGCCCTCTCCAATACCATGTGAGGCTTAGCGTGTCAAAAGCTCGCTCTTTTAAAGCACTGAAGTTCCCATCATGCTTCCTAGAACTTGACAAAAGCATGACAAAGTTCTCAGTTTATCTGAGAATTCAGCCTGGATGGCTGTATTTATCCTAAATGTTCTTTTTCATGGATAAAAAATCTTCCGATTTTCGAGACTTGTTAAACTTCACAACCACCATCTCCACCCCAGAAAAGGCAAACCCTCTCTCCATTTTATAAGCCAATCCTTAAATGGGCTAAGAAGCATTCTTACCCCCTCGAGGTTCCAGAAGAAACACCATCTACTTCTTCTATTGCTATGTTCCAGGATGCTGACTTTCCTCCTCTAGCCAAGGAAGGTTCTAAACTCTCGTTTTCGGCTGCAGAAGAGTTTATTGATCCTCAAGGAAGATACCGTCATGTTCCTAAAGTTTCTACTCCCACTGATGTGGACGAACATGGAAGACAGAAAAGAACCCCTGCTGCTGAAGCTGTCCTCAATTGGCAATCAGAGACTCTACTTGCACAAAACAATGCCTTCAAAGCAATCGACTCCAAAATTGGAAATGTGCAACAAGATCTCCGAAGATATGATGAAAGTACTAAAAAGATACTCTCTGAATTCCAAAAAAGGCTTCACGCCTTGGAATCGGGACAACATCTTGGGTACCATTATCTTGAAAATCCAAAGCCAGAAATAGAAAAGCTCAAAAACCAAATCCAGCTCCTTGAAGAAGGAAGGTTCAGACCATTTGATCCTTTAGCACCTCCTGTTAAAACTGGGTATTTACCTCCACCACCACAAACATCCATTTTCGCCACCATCCCAACAGATCCTTACAGAAAAGAACCAGACATGGTAGATTTGCGAAATCGCCTCAAAACTCTACAAAAGGAGAAGGGGAAAGAAAAAACACCACCTACAGGATCAAGTTCCATCATTATAAGAGAAAGGCCAGAACAAATGATGCTATCAAATCCACTAGAATCTTTTCTAAAGGATTTAGGCACTCAGGAACCTGACCCTGTTATCCAACAACCTGATCCTCCGGAAAAACAGACTTTTCTTTCAATAGAGCAAACCTCTCATGATACTGAAACAGAATCCTCAGTATCCCTTTCCTCCTCTTCAGTTGATACCCTCCCTATTGCACCAATTACCTCATCAATATTCATGGCTGACTCCCTAGACGATGATATGGAATCAGATTATTCTGACCCAGAAATAGGCCAGACAAGCAAGCCTACTCATCAGGTGTCTACAGCATCAAAACAATTCTTCACCATTGATGATATTCCTTATCAAAAATGGCCGATAAGGCTTGAAGAATTCCATACTTGGATGAACACCCAGTCTATTACCAACCACGATATGAATGATGTATTGTACAACTTTGTTACAAGATTCACAGGAAGCCTGAAGCATTGGTGGCAATCCCTTTCAGAACAAGACCAGCTCCATTTCCTGATGTCACCCACTTTCAGCCATGCTATCACTCTCTTATATCATGTCTTTGTAGGAAAACCCGGTGATCTCATACAGATAAAAAAGAGAGAGTTTTTCGAAAGACGATGCTGCTCCCTCCAGAAAAAAACACCTTGATAAGCATTTTAAGTTAATGCTTCAAACCTTTTATCAAGTAGGAGCAGATCCAAACCTGAAGCATGTTTTCCTTACTTCCATTCCGAAAGAACTATCCCAGATGGTAGAAAGATCACTCTTTGGAAAACAAAGGCAGGTACAAGATATTCCCTTGGGAGAAATACAGCAAGAAATCCATTTATGCCTAGAAGAATTATGCTTAAAGCGCAAGATGGTGCAAACATACATCACAGATGACAAACGTCTAGAATCAGCTTGCTCCCGACAGGAATTGAAGATCAAATGTTCCAAAAAAGACTGTGATGGAACATGTGGCGAGTACTCCCACAAGAAGAAACACTACAAGAAGTTTTGGATAAAAAAATCCAAACATGGCTCCAAGCATTTCCGGAAAAAGAAGAAATGGCGATACCTACGCAAAAGAAAGGACCGCAAAAGCCACAAAAAATCAAATCGTTGCTACATTTGCAATTAGAAAGGACATTTCGCCAAAAGCTGTCCTCAGGCGAGAAAAGGTCAGAATCATCTAATTCATCATATTGAAAACGAAATGGGTATTTCTCTTGAAAATGATGATATTGAATCATTGTTCTCTGTTGATGAAGAACCATCTGAACAAACTCTTTGTGCCATTCCCTCCTACCAAACTTTCAGTGAGACTGAGTCAGACTCAGAATCTGAAGATATTTTTCATATATCACCATCATCCCCATAACCAAACTTTGACATATTTTCAAGTCAAACTCATTGTCCACACTTCCCAGTTAAAATCCTCACTTCAAAGTTTGCCAAACCTATCACTGTCATTGCTCTCATTGACACAGGAGCAAAATGTTCAATTTTGGACACCAAAATTCTGCCTGAAGAATTCTAGACTCCTTATATCCGATACTTCAATTCTGCGTCAGGAGATACTTTCTCCACAAATGTCAGAACTACTCCTGTGAATATCCAGTTCTTCCCACAATGCTCCATAACTGCAAAAATCTTTGGATCAAACCTTCCCAATAAAGACCTGATAATTGGGTGGGACATCATGACTCAAATCTCCCAGCTTCGTATCATTCCTGGAAAAGGCCTTAGGTATAAAGATCAATTCTCTGAGTTTGTCAATATCCAGAGACTCTTTTCCATTCAAATGAGTCTACTAGATCCAATTATGCAAAAGTTATTGGAATCTTGCTCAGAATCCCATGCAGAATTTGCTCAAAAATGCTCTCATCCTTTATGGGAAAACTCCGAGTTCTTTGTACGACTCCCTTTTAAGAAAAATGAAGACATCAACCCAACTAAGGCAAGCCACATGGGAATGAAGCCAGAACATTTAGTTCTAGCTCAAAGGGAATGCTCGGAACTTTTACAGCAAGGACTTATTGAAGTTTCTGACTCACAATGGGCTTGTGAAGCCTTTTATGTCAATAAACGTGCCGAGCAGAACAGAGGAAAAATGAGATTGGTAATTAACTATCAATGTGACATCCAGATTTTCGGGTTTAATTTGTCTGAATAAATAGGATCCTGTCTCATCGCTCGTCAATTTATTGACGGGTCCGAAATTTCAATAAAGAAATTATCGGAGGAAAAATCGAAGACCGGAAGGCATTAGAAAGGGAAATGAAAAGAGAAAAAGAAAATTTAGAATATTATTGTTCTTTTTCTTTTTCTCTCTCTCCCTCTCTTTTCTTTTCTTTTCTTTCTTTTCTCTCTTTTCTTTCTCTCTCCTCTCCCCTCCCCCTCGTGCGAAAATCCCCCACCGCTCACTTCCCTCTCTTTTCTTTGACCAGTCAATGCTTATCTCTCTCTCTCTCTCTCTCTTTCTTCTCTTTCTTCCTCTGCACGCCCGAGCGAATGAACCAGCTCTTCTTCTCCTTCTTCTTTTTCGCGTGCGAACCAGCAAGCCGGAGCAGAAGCGGCAGCCGCCCGCTCGCCGCTCGTCTCGCCGCCGCACCGCCACCCGCCCGTCACCGCGCGCCCAGCCGCCGTTCGCGTGCGCCCAGGCGTTCTTCCCCCGCTCGGCTCAGCTCGATTCGCCTCTGTTCAGCCGCCATTCGGCCACCTCCGGCCGCCACCCAGCTCCGTTCGGCCACCGCCTAGCCCCACCGGACCTCTCCCGCGATCCCTTAGCCCTCCGCCGGCCTCCCCTCGCCGTTTTGGCCGCCGGATCTGCTCCAACCAGCCAAGGACAGAAACCCACGAAATGGGTTTCCAGCTGGTTTGGGCCCGTTTTGGGCCGTTTCCCGGCCCCGAACCCGAGGCCCGCTTTGGGAAGTATCGTTCCTCGCGTCGCCGCCGTCGGATTGATCCGATTTGCGCGCGATTTGGTGAGTAATCTCACTAATCCTGGATTAGTTGGCTAATTATGCTTATGGTTGGTTTAGATTTAATTAATTATGTTTAGGTTGTTAGATTAGAATAAATTAGCAATTATTAGTCAATTGTGATGTGATTTAGATAAATTGATTGTGCAATTAGCAAGTAGACGTGGTCTACTATTTATTGGAAGTATCTCGGGAATTTTCTGACCCCTAATCGGGCTTCAATTTGGCGATTCGGGCCTAAGTGAGATTTTTGGGCATTTAAATATTAATTTTCGGAATTATTTAATTAATTATTTATTTTCCGAAAATTCAAGGGAGATGGTCCGGGACCGGAATATTATGCGGATGACTGTGGTGAAGTCCGTTTATCTAATCGGGCTTTAATTTGAGCTAAATGGGATTTTTAATATTAATTATTTAATATTCGAAATTAATTATTTATTTATTTATTTTCCGAAAATTCAACTGAGATGGCCTGGAACCGGAAAATTATGCTGATGACCGTGGTGAAGTCCGTTTATTTAATTGGGCCTTATTTTGAGCTAAACGGAATTTTTAATGTTTAATAATTAATTTTCGAAATTAATTAATAATTAATTATTTTTCGGAAATTAAGATTTTGATGGCCGACGACCGAAATCTCGTGCTGATCATTGTGGCGCAGTCCGTTTATTTATTTGAGCTCCACGTTGAATGGAATTGAATAAATTGTGATATTTTAGGGATTTACCCTAAATTGATTTGGAATTGATTGAGATTGAATGATTGATTGGTAGATGGCCGAGTATGGATAGTTAGCATTTGTACTGCCTTGTCGAGCTGTAAGTGGAGAGAGTGATGAGAACTAACTGAGAATTCTATTGGCTGAGACTGATCAAGTACGAAGTATAGACAGGCGTGGTTCGGTGATAAAGTACATCACTGTGCGAAAACGGCGCCTTAAAGAACGCACGTAGACTGTCTATGACTTATGGTAGGCGTGGTTCGGTGATAAAGTACATCACTGTGCGAAAACGGCGCCTTAAAGAACGCACGTAGACTACCTATGAATCATGACAGGCGTGGTTCGGTGATGAAAGACATCACTGTGCGAAAACGGCGCCTTAAAGAACGCACGTAGACTGTCAGTGATTTGTGACCTGTGACGGGCGTGGTTCGGTGATGAGGAACATCACTGTGAGAAAACGGCGCCTTAAAGAACGCACGTAGACCGTCTGATACTTATGTCACCTTGGCGAAAACGACGCCCGAGAGCATTGATGGAGCTCTGTGACTAAGTGCACTATTGGAGATTATGTGGGATGGAGTGAATGACCTAGAATGATTCGACTGACTTGTGATCGACTAGGTCGATTGATCGATGATTCGATCGGAGTGTGATTCAATATGATTGATCATTGCTATGATTTGATGTTGCGAATTGATTGATTGAATGGAAATGACCGTAAGTGGTCTTGTTGGCGTGTAATCGATTAAGTCGATTAGACCGATGCTTTGATCGGTGATATGAATGCTTGAGTGTCTATTGTGAATTGTACTAACTTGCAGATGGGATCTGATGCTAAGGTACGTCCTCTGCCCTGTGCGTGTTTAGGCAGCCTATAGTATAATGGTTTACTAATCGGGCTTAGTGGGGTAGAACTCGCTGAGACGTAGTCTCATCCCAGTTTGGGGAAAACATTTCAGGACCCCGATGAGGAGCTGATGAGGAGGAGTCTGAGAAGGAGAATTCGGAGGTGAAACTTAAAGAGAAGGATTTTTGGAAGAAGAAGATAAACCTGAGAGGGGCCTTGAGTATGGCCTGGATGGGCTGAAAGTCTACCTTCTTTTGAGATCTCTTTTTGATGTGAATAGTTATGAAGTGGTTTGTGTGTTGTATAAAAGTTTGGTTATAAATTTCAATATGAAAAATATGGCCCTACTTTTCTATCCCATCGTTTTATTGTCTGGGGATTTTAACTGCTTCCGCATGTGCTTAATAAACTAAAGGGTCGGCGATACTTGTCCTGGGATATCGCATTTTAAAATCGACCAAGTGAGAAGGATGTGTGCGTGCCCGAGGATCGGGGCGTGACAGAAAAACCGTGATTTAATTTCATTGACCTTTTTTTTTTTTCTCTCGCGTCATTAGGTTTTATTAGCATCGATTGTGGGGCAACTGTTGCATACACAGAGGAGGGAATTGGAATAACATACAAACCGGATGAAGGATTGATAGACTATGGAGAGATCATGCAGACATTTGAGACACTCAGATACCAAAATAATCGACAGTTGTTGAAGAATGTAAGGATATTTCCCAATGGAACTAGGAATTGTTACACTTTAAAACCCAACCAAGGCAAGAACAGAACCTACTTGATTAGGGCAGTATTTTGGTATGGGAACTATGATGGGAAGAATCAGGCTCCCTCATTCAACCTATATATTGATGTCAATTATTGGGCCACGGTGAACTACCCAATGTACGGTTATGAAGAAATTATGTATGTGTCCCAAGCAGACGATATACAAGTGTGTCTTGTGAACACCGGCAATGGAGTGCCCTTCATTTCGGCGTTGGAACTAAGAAGTCTTGATGATGATATCTATCGATCAGGATCTGGATTCTTGCAGCTCAATCGGCGCCGCGATGTTGGACGAAGCTTGGAGTTCGATGTCAGGTGATCAATTAATTTTTAAAATACAAATGTACAGTAATAATAGCAAAGAGAAAGATTCAATTTTTTCTAGCGATTTTAACATTTTGCAAACTATTCAAGGCACGAGTTTCAAAGACCAAAAAGGCCATGAAAAATCAACAAAATACAGAACAAGGCATTTAAAAATAATCGATAAAGACAGTTAAAGAAAATGGTATTAGAAATCAAAGATAAAAAGAAAAATCATTAAATGATTGAAGGATATGATTGGAGAACAGAAAAGCCATTATGTCCAAGCAAAAAATAAAATAAATGATTTGAAATCTTGCAATTATAATCCAATCAAACTTAGAATTTTACATATGTATCAAAAACACTTACTCTACTTACCAAAAAAAAAAAAAACACTTACTCCATCATAACAGGAGAACTTATTGACGAATTTTTGGAAAAAATAAATAAATGCCTGTGCAAAAATATTAGTATATAACTGTAATTAGTTTAGCGTCACCAATAAAATTTTATTAAATTAATAACACTTATATCCTAAATTGAAAATTTGGAATGAGTATCAATAATAATATTGCAAATTATTTTCTATCTAACACTTTTACTATAAAAGAAAGTTTATTTGTATATTGAATTACTGATATCGAATAGATATAAGGCGGTGTAGTGATTTTAAATTGGATATAGATTTTATATAGAACTCACCGTCAGATGATGTTGTCGAGGAACCATTTTTAAAGGCAACACTGATAGATCAATTTTAATCCAAAAATTTACTAATATAATGAAATTGAAATTCTTGTTATGTGAGGAAAAATACTTATTATTGGCAGATTGTCATGCCAGCAAATGTAATTATATTTCCTTCCTGCGTACTATTAGGCATGCGTGATTTAAATTATCTTACTTGGTCACGTACTAATATAATAAAGCGATAATTGCTTAATGTTACTTTTTTTTGTTTTAGGTTAATCGTCCTCCATGAATTATCTACTAAGTTCAAAAGAAATTCTGTTCCTGTGAAGAATTTTCATACCATGGGGTCTTCCAGCTAATAGTTTTTCGTTTTGCTTCTCTCAATCAAAGATAAGATAAATACATAGGATAAGTGCACTAAAAATCCTAAAACTTATTATGAAAATGTAATCGAGTCTAAAAATCTTTAAAAAGTGCAATAAAATTCCAAAACCTGTCATGAAAATACTATCCAGCCATAAAAAATTTTAATAGTGCAATCACGTCCTAAAATTTTCCAAAAATGAGTTAACGGAGGGACTTGATAAAAAAAATAAACTTGACAATTTTTAAAACTTGATTGCACTTTAGAAAGTTTTAAGACTTAATTACACTTTCATTTTAGAATTTAATTGCATTTTTTTTAAAAAAATTATGAGTCAATTACACTTTTATGATAAGTTTTAGGACTTACAATGTATTTATATATCTAAATATGTTTTATAATTTCATATTATCTGTATTCATACTATTGTATAAAATTAAAGAAGACATTTTTTCCATGATTTTGTAAATATTCTCTAAATAGATGAATTTGTAAATTAATAATTTAATTATATCTCCCATGTATTTTGAATGTGAAATCTAAATCTTTTCTATTTTATGAATAATCTATACATTTCTCTTTCCATATGTATGTGTTCAATTCCTTTAAATGGTATCAATAATTCTTTTTCTATCATTAATTAATAATTCTAATATTTCATATAAGATGATTTTGCAAAATCTTAGAAATGACAATTTTTCGCATACGTATGTGCACTTTTGCCAGTAAACATGTGATAACAGGGTCTTCCCTGAAAGGTTGACACGTAAGGTTCTGATTCGCAGGAGATTAATCATGTTTGGATTATTTTTCTCGTACTCTCCACTCATTCTGCGAACTATTTTATTACTCTTGTCCATCTCCCTTACTCTTTCTTCTTTATTTCTTTATTCCAACTGTACCGCTTTAGTGTCAAAGAAGTTTCCTCTTTTAATAGTGACAATAAAATTTTATATTAGTATGCAAGTATGTTTACTAAATAAAGTTACATAATTTATGTGCACTTGAGACACGACTGTTTTATTAAATAAGTTGCTCGAAATGATTGATGCCATGTTAACATTGGAATCTCTTATTATTCATACGTTAGTGGATACTTTCTTCATGCTTCAATGTTTATATACGTTTTTATTATACATATGTATGAGAATTTGCGTAAAGCACATACTACATTTAGTATATAAAAGAACTCAAGCTCTACTTGTGAAGTGCTACGTCGATACTTGTTAATAATAACCCAACGAGGGCATCGGTTTTTCGCTAATAAGGTGTTGAATATAGTAGCTTTAATATTTCTATTGCATATCTATATGAATTGGCATTTGCTAGTCACTTAGTCAATTGCTTAATTGTTCGCTTTTAAATTGTTTGTGGAAAAGCCTCACACAGGCACCCTGTCGATGTTTACGATCGGATATGGACAATTCGAAACTATGAAGACGAATTCATACTTAACACCACATCTGCCATTGATGTATCAGACAATAACAATGCGTACAAGTATAAGGTTCCTGGGGAAGTTCTACGGACCGCTCAAAGAACAATGAGTGCTAGTTCTCCCTTCGAAATACACTGCACACCTTCAAGCTCCGCACAGAAATGGATTATTTACTTTCATTTCGTCGAGATTGAGAGACTGACGAGTGGCCTGCAGAGGGAGTTCACAATTTCCATGAATGACAATCAATTCACAGAGACGGTGAGCCTTGACTACTTAAAGCCAGTGGTTGTAGTTTCCACTCCAGTTAACGGGTCGCTCATCACCTTCTCCATTAATTCGACAAATAAGTCTCGATATCCACCGATCCTCAATGCCGTGGAGTTCTATACCGTTGGTGAGCTTTCAAATGTACCCACAGCACAAGATGATGGTATGCTTTCATTCTTCTATACGTTTTATTGTCCATATACACTGTGCAGTTGTGCTACAATTGACATCTATAATAATTACACAGATATTCTGCAATAAATAAGATTTAGGGAATCATATGCTAAATATACTAGCCTCCACTGTGGCCCTTATGTTATTTGTGAACATCTGATCTATAGTAGCTTCGTTGGGATCAACGGTTGTGGATGAGTATTACTCTGCCGTCGGCTTATTTCCCTGCTTTGGCAACTTTTCGCTTGGTAATTGCAGGAAAGTCTTCCAAATGAAGCCTTGAGATGTTACGAGTCCTTTGTAAAACTGAAAGTCTATATAACTCATATGTGATCGCAACCACTTATCTTATCTCTATCCGTGTCTGAAGATAATAAATCTTTTTTGTAATTTAAACCACAGTGAAAGCGATCAATTACATCAAAGCGACGTACCACATTAAGAGAGAAAGTTGGCAAGGTGATCCGTGCATACCAAGCAATTTCATATGGGATGGTCTAACTTGTAGCTATGGAAATCCTCCAAGGAAGCCATGATGGAATCGCTTCTAACCTACCCAGGCTGCATTTCTTGAAGGATCCTACCAGACTGAAGAAGAAGAGGAATTTAGAAAGCCATGAAGAGATTTTCACAAAGCACACACTTTACTACAGGGGACTCTGCCCAAAACATTACACCCTCCTTGCCTTATATAGGCAATAAGAGGTTACAAGGAAACAAACAACGGGACCTAACCTACGGGTCCGGAAACAAACAAGGGCACCGAAAGGGAATTATTCGAACGCTATGAACAGTGATAGTACTGTGAACAGTACATTTCCCTAGCCTAGTGCTACAGTAAAAGTGAACAGTGATTTGCTACAGTGAAAATGTACGGACTCAACGGTCTCGTCCGTCTCGAGCATTGTAGCTGCAAACTGAATCATCCGAGTTTTCTTCTAGGAGATGTGCCTCGTATTTTTGTTCAAGGGCTTCAAGGTCTTCTGGTGAGAGAATCTGATTCAGCCTTTGTGATGAGGATGCTTGTTCATGAGCCCAATGTGATGCTTCTTCTTCAGCCCAGTTTGTATCTTCATCTTGCTGAAGGTCAATAATTCTTGGCTGAGGCCAGTTGGATGGTTCTGCATAAAAAGATGTGTCCATGCTTTGGAATTGCTCGTAGGGGTCCTGGGACAGAGGCCCTCCAAAGCGTGCATAGGTCTTGGGTGGATTGGACAATATTATCTTCGCTTGTCATTTCAGGCTCTTGGGACGATGAGGCTTGTCTGTATTGTCCGAGTGCTTTCTTAGCTTCTGGTGCTAGGTCATAGAGATCCCACGTAGTGGGTGCATTATTCCAGATATCTTCGGGAATGGTCTTGTTTTCTTGGCATAGGATTCTCTGGAGTTCTCGATATTCACGTTCACAAATTCGAACAGATCTAGGATAAGATTTGTAAATCCGAGATTCTCGGCTGTTCAAGTTAGGTTTATAGGAAGTAGTTCCTAATTCCAGAGGTGCATCAAGAATACTACCATTATTTCTGCAAAAATTCCAAGGGCGTCGGAAAAACAGGATGGTATGGACTTCAGGATCTGGTGTCATGGATCTCAGTTCTTTTTCCAAGTCTTGTTTCCAACATGTAGGATGATAAAACCAATTTAGAAATTCTAAAAGATTTTTATCACATTCTTTTTCAATATTTCTTCCGAGCAAGAATATCCTTGTGAGGTTAGCAATGAATCTTCTGGTTGGGATTTCAAAGGCTATTAGATACTTATTGGTTAAGTACCATAATAACGTTTTGAGCTGTTCAGGAAAATCATCTTCTTTCCAGATAAGAGGATGAACGAATGGATAATTTATGTTTAACCCGAAAGGATAAAGAATCGAACCTCCATTAAATCTGAATAGATCTGTGTGGCTTTGCCACATGAGGTTCTCCATGTTTTCAGCAAGGCTGTCGTTCTGGATTTGCTGAATAATCTCCTGGGGGTATTTCCAGCTCTGTAAATCTCCGATGTTCTCAATTTTGTATTTTACTCCATGGTTGAGCATATGGAAAGCAGGCCTTTTGATATACATGTTGATCTCGGCTGGTGCTTTTGGTCTTGATAAGAAATCAGCAAGTACATTTTTCTTTCCAGGAATATGCTTAGTTTCAAAGGAGTATTTTTAAAACCATTCAGCCCATCGAAGCAGTTGGGAGTTTGGAATCTGCTTCTGTTTAAACTTGGTCATCTGAGGGAAAGATGCCATGTCTAACTCTACGAGAAAGTGGTGGCCAATGAGATGGAACTCGAATTTTTTGATTCCATTTTTGACTGCTAAGATTTCTTTGAAAGTGGAATGGTAATGCATTTCAGCTTGGGAAAACTTTCCACTTTTATGAGCACAGAGGAGTCTCTTACCATCGATTTCTTCAAAGAGAACAGCTGCCCAGTATTCATCACTAGCGTCAGTTTGAAGAATTCTTTTGCCTGTTGATGGTATTTGTAATAGTGGGAGATTCTGCATAATCTCCTTAAGTTCTGCTACTGCTTTGGTCTGAGTTTTTCCCCAAGGTGGGGAATTTTTCTTCAGCATGGATTGCAAAGGGATCAGAAGTTTTGCAATATTTGGGACAAAGACCCTGAGATAATTGATTATCCCGAGGAATTGCTGAACTTGCTTTGTTGTGAAATTGTCCTGAGGAAATTTCAATAATTCTTGGGCTATATGCGGCCCTGGGTAGTATGTACCTTTGTTAAGGTGCATACCAAGAAATTCAATCTCTGTCTGGGCAATATTCATCTTCCTTTGGGAAAGCATAATACCATGTTTTTTTATGATTTCTGCAAACTGCTCAAGAAGTTGACAGTGTGACTGCTCATCAGGACTGTAGAGCAGGATGTCATCAATGTATACTGCTGCGCTTGATAGAATTGGTTGGAAGATGCGACACATGGCCTTTTGGAAAAGGGATGGTGCTACCTTTAACCCAAAAGGAAGAACTTTCCATTGAAAGTGCTGGTTCGGGATACAGAATCCTGTTTTGGATCTGTCTTCAGGATGGATGCCCAATTGCCAAAATCCGGCTTTGAGGTCGAATTTGGAATAGATATGGGCCTTGGTTAGACCACTGAAGAGAGAATCTCTAGATGGTAAAGTGAATTTATCATCTTGGAGGAAAAGATTGAGAGGTTGATTGTCACGCCCCGATCCTCGGGCACGCACACATCCTTCTCACTTGGTCGATTTTAAAATGCGATATCCCAGGACAAGTATCGCCGACCCTTTAGTTTATTAAGCACATGCGGAAGCAGTTAAAATCCCCAGACAATAAAACGATGGGATAGAAAAGTAGGGCCATATTTTTCATATTGAAATTTATAACCAAACTTTTATACAACACACAAACCACTTCATAACTATTCACATCAAAAAGAGATCTCAAAAGAAGGTAGACTTTCAGCCCATCCAGGCCATACTCAAGGCCCCTCTCAGGTTTATCTTCTTCTTCCAAAAATCCTTCTCTTTAAGTTTCACCTCCGAATTCTCCTTCTCAGACTCCTCCTCATCAGCTCCTCATCGGGGTCCTGAAATGTTTTCCCCAAACTGGGATGAGACTACGTCTCAGCGAGTTCTACCCCACTAAGCCCGATTAGTAAACCATTATACTATAGGCTGCCTAAACACGCACAGGGCAGAGGACGTACCTTAGCATCAGATCCCATCTGCAAGTTAGTACAATTCACAATAGACACTCAAGCATTCATATCACCGATCAAAGCATCGGTCTAATCGACTTAATCGATTACACGCCAACAAGACCACTTACGGTCATTTCCATTCAATCAATCAATTCGCAACATCAAATCATAGCAATGATCAATCATATTGAATCACACTCCGATCGAATCATCGATCAATCGACCTAGTCGATCACAAGTCAGTCGAATCATTCTAGGTCATTCACTCCATCCCACATAATCTCCAATAGTGCACTTAGTCACAGAGCTCCATCAATGCTCTCGGGCGTCGTTTTCGCCAAGGTGACATAAGTATCAGACGGTCTACGTGCGTTCTTTAAGGCGCCGTTTTCTCACAGTGATGTTCCTCATCACCGAACCACGCCCGTCACAGGTCACAAATCACTGACAGTCTACGTGCGTTCTTTAAGGCGCCGTTTTCGCACAGTGATGTCTTTCATCACCGAACCACGCCTGTCATGATTCATAGGTAGTCTACGTGCGTTCTTTAAGGCGCCGTTTTCGCACAGTGATGTACTTTATCACCGAACCACGCCTACCATAAGTCATAGACAGTCTACGTGCGTTCTTTAAGGCGCCGTTTTCGCACAGTGATGTACTTTATCACCGAACCACGCCTGTCTATACTTCGTACTTGATCAGTCTCAGCCAATAGAATTCTCAGTTAGTTCTCATCACTCTCTCCACTTACAGCTCGACAAGGCAGTACAAATGCTAACTATCCATACTCGGCCATCTACCAATCAATCATTCAATCTCAATCAATTCCAAATCAATTTAGGGTAAATCCCTAAAATATCACAATTTATTCAATTCCATTCAACGTGGAGCTCAAATAAATAAACGGACTGCGCCACAATGATCAGCACGAGATTTCGGTCGTCGGCCATCAAAATCTTAATTTCCGAAAAATAATTAATTATTAATTAATTTCGAAAATTAATTATTAAACATTAAAAATTCCGTTTAGCTCAAAATAAGGCCCAATTAAATAAACGGACTTCACCACGGTCATCAGCATAATTTTCCGGTTCCAGGCCATCTCAGTTGAATTTTCGGAAAATAAATAAATAAATAATTAATTTCGAATATTAAATAATTAATATTAAAAATCCCATTTAGCTCAAATTAAAGCCCGATTAGATAAACGGACTTCACCACAGTCATCCGCATAATATTCCGGTCCCGGACCATCTCCCTTGAATTTTCGGAAAATAAATAATTAATTAAATAATTCCGAAAATTAATATTTAAATGCCCAAAAATCTCACTTAGGCCCGAATCGCCAAATTGAAGCCCGATTAGGGGTCAGAAAATTCCCGAGATACTTCCAATAAATAGTAGACCACGTCTACTTGCTAATTGCACAATCAATTTATCTAAATCACATCACAATTGACTAATAATTGCTAATTTATTCTAATCTAACAACCTAAACATAATTAATTAAATCTAAACCAACCATAAGCATAATTAGCCAACTAATCCAGGATTAGTGAGATTACTCACCAAATCGCGCGCAAATCGGATCAATCCGACGGCGGCGACGCGAGGAACGATACTTCCCAAAGCGGGCCTCGGGTTCGGGGCCGGGAAACGGCCCAAAACGGGCCCAAACCAGCTGGAAACCCATTTCATGGGTTTCTGTCCTTGGCTGGTTGGAGCAGATCCGGCGGCCAAAACGGCGAGGGGAGGCCGGCGGAGGGCTAAGGGATCGCGGGAGAGGTCCGGTGGGGCTAGGCGGTGGCCGAACGGAGCTGGGTGGCGGCCGGAGGTGGCCGAATGGCGGCTGAACAGAGGCGAATCGAGCTGAGCCGAGCGGGGGAAGAACGCCTGGGCGCACGCGAACGGCGGCTGGGCGCGCGGTGACGGGCGGGTGGCGGTGCGGCGGCGAGACGAGCGGCGAGCGGGCGGCTGCCGCTTCTGCTCCGGCTTGCTGGTTCGCACGCGAAAAAGAAGAAGGAGAAGAAGAGCTGGTTCATTCGCTCGGGCGTGCAGAGGAAGAAAGAGAAGAAAGAGAGAGAGAGAGAGAGAGATAAGCATTGACTGGTCAAAGAAAAGAGAGGGAAGTGAGCGGTGGGGGATTTTCGCACGAGGGGGAGGGGAGAGGAGAGAGAAAGAAAAGAGAGAAAAGAAAGAAAAGAAAAGAAAAGAGAGGGAGAGAGAGAAAAAGAAAAAGAACAATAATATTCTAAATTTTCTTTTTCTCTTTTCATTTCCCTTTCTAATGCCTTCCGGTCTTCGATTTTTCCTCCGATAATTTCTTTATTGAAATTTCGGACCCGTCAATAAATTGACGAGCGATGAGACAGGATCCTATTTATTCAGACAAATTAAACCCGAAAATCTGGATGTCACAACTCTTCCCCTCTTATAAAAATTTCGTCCTCGAAATTTAAACCTTTATCAATCCATAAATGAAAGGTGGGGGTATTGCCGTCTCATCGAGTCTCACTTCTCCACGCTGATCATTCGGTCTCGTGGCGTTGTTTGACCATTTTGACCAAGGAGATCATCTTGGTACACAAACTCTCCTCTTTCTGAACCAACAACTGAACTGAGCTTCTCACAAGACACTCTGTCATCCACATCTGATCTATTTTTCTTTACTCCTTAATAAACCTTTGAACCTCAACGGTTCAAAATTTCTGACAGCTCTGAGTAGCCTTTATTCTGACATTGATCTGACAACTGCAAATACTGATCACTGAGCTGACTCTGGACTTGCGATTTTCTGATTTCTGATCTCATCTCAACCGATTGAAATCCTGTACACTCTGCTTTGCACAGATTAAAAAGAAACTATCTGACTGATCTGCTGAAACTGGGAATCTCTGGTCAAGATCTTATATAACTCTGGTACTGATCTTGGCAACTGTAATCACTGGCTACTGCAATGACTTTGGCCTGAAATCTTTATTCACTTTCTTTTCCCCACTGAAATTCTGTACCATCTGCTATACACTGCTTAATAAAGAATCCTCTGAAAACTCTGCCGAACTTATAATCTCTGATTTAGATTCGAAATATAATTCATCCTCGACACTCCATGCCGGCGAATTATTTAATGCACACACTTCGGTATACCCACTCTGTAACAAGATAGGATCTTCAATTTCTGAAATCGAACTTAGATTGGCGGTTAATTTCACTCCGACATGTTTTTAGTGTGACCTAGGCTACCGGGTAGTGTTCAGAGCTTTTTAGGACAAATGACCCGTGGTCGATTTTCTTCGAACCACAATGAACCCACTCGACACATTGGCGACCCTCGATTATCGTGAAAATCTTAAAGGTTCAAATACGGACACAGGGTACCAAAACGATAGAAACATCAAATTAGTACCGGTCGATGAGAATTTTCCAATTTAGTGGAGTCACCCACGATCGGTCATTCATCTCAGTCGAGCCGATCTATTTCTGATTTCAAATCGATTTTATACTGTGCCGCAATGATCTCTAAAGATGAGCACGGTCGAGGAGTCGATCCATGGTCGAATTCTCAAGTCTATTTGCCTTAAGGTCCTTAATAACTCACCCAGCTAGTCTAGTTATCTCATGAGTGGCCAACTCAGAGAAAAACACTGTAATCGCATCGAGGAAATGCCCAATTTATCTAATCGAAATCAGAGGCCGAAATCTGGATCGCACACTCAAAACAAGATATATTCATACTGTACCAAAGTGGACCAACTCCATCTATCGATCAACCACTATTCTCAAATGGTATCAGTAATCCCCTGAATCTTTAGTAAGCCTATCACAATGTTCCATTGTGATATATTTCCATTTTCACTTGGGACTCTCAAGTGATGGTAAAATCCTCCCGATTCGCATTCCACTTACTGACACTTCTGACGCTTTCAACCTGCTTAGTTGTATTTATCTTCATATCAGCTTACTAATTTAGCTCATGCCGATTCTTATTTACTTGCACCATCTGGACAAAGCTGCAATACTATAGCGAACTTCTGACAAAATCTTTTCCCTGAGTGCTACACTGTCAAGTGCACTCAATTTCCTCATGGAACCCGAACGTTCCATTCTCAGAAGTTTTAAAGTTAGATTCTTTCTTGCCAATATCCTCTTATAAGATCTCCTGAACATCTCTGTCTGTCAACTAGGTGCCAATTCTAACTTGAACATTTGGTTCAATTTTGAGGGCGGCTATAAAATTTAAAAGGTAGCCTACCTCAAATTTGAAAACCAAATTTCGAACCCTTTTTAAGTAAAGTTTATACTTTAGCCAGCCTATGTATAATCAAAGACTCTGGGCTCAACACATAAATTACTTCTTTCATTCTCCCAAGATAATACCAGATAACATCATTATAGTTCTGCCAAAATTCTGATTCACGACACTGTTTCATGTTCAACTTGTTGGGTCTCAACTGGCGGGACGGTTATACAACAATCTTCTCATGTTGTATCAATACATACCCAGTCGTTGGCAAGACACATCACTAAAGGTTTCATGCTTTCCAGAGCCAAATGAAAGTTTAGCATAAGTACGGTAGCCTAATCTTACTGAAGCTCTGGAAACTATCCTCGTACTTATCTATGCCAATGAATTTCTCTTCTTTCTCAAGAGGTCAAGCCCATGATGATACTGATGCTGAAAATTCTTTCACAAACCTTCCGTAGTAATCTGTCCAATCCCCACAACTTCTGATCTCTGACATTGATGTCGGTCTCGGTCCATTAACAACTGATTCGATCTTGGTTGGTTCCATGAAGATTCCTTTACCTGTAACCACACGACCATTCTTAGGGGCATCTTGTGATTCTCAACACTTAATGAACACCCTATAATGTCGCTATACCACACGATCACCGTTGATCTAGATATTCTTTGAACACTCGATTTGTCAAATCTATGACAGCGGCTGGAGCGTTCATCAAATCAGATGGCTTTACATTATTCTCACAAGGACAAAATCAAGTGCGAAATGCCATCTTCAATATAACCTCCTTCCTGGTTCTCAACTGACAATAACCTGTCCTCAAGTCAATTCTTGAAGACATCCACACTCTTTATAACAAGTCGTCTAATTCGTCGATCTTTGACAATGAACACTTATCTTTGATTGTCACTTGATTGGGTCGATTATAGTTGATGCATAATTGCAACGAACCATCTTTCTTTCTCTTTTCACAAAACTGATGATCCCTAAAGTGATGCACTGATATGCATGAATTCATCATTCATCAATCCCCACATCTGAACCATTAGTTCTATCAATTCAAACAACAACCACCGGTAAGGACTTTTAGAGAATGGTTCTGTTCCAGATGTTAACTCAATCGTAATTCTATCTTTTTCTCTGGCAACGGTCTGACCACTTTTCTGGCAACACTTCCAAGAATTCTTGGACTACTGAGGAGTTCTCAATTTTTAATTCTTCAATCTGTCTTATCTCAGATCATTGCTCACTAATCTCGATAACTTCTGTCTGACAATCAGGTTACCTCAAGTGACGAGATCAAAGAAGTCAAGAACCCTTCTCAATTCTCAGTAAAACTCGGTACTTCTACATGCTCCTGGAATAAGCTGGGTTACTCTACCATAACAATTCATCACCATAAAATGCTCAAGAACCAATTCTTTCTACACTTGACGAATAAGTTATACACCAACAACCAATCAAGTATAACTCTAGTCAATGGTTCTTTTCCTACAGCCTTAACAAACAACTGAAATTCCACACTTACAATCCCAACATTCTATGGCACTATTCTGATAAAATCACCACAAAATATTCTTTCATTGAATAAGGCATAGTCGGTTCCGTTCCTGTTCCTTTTGCCATCTTGCTGGTGTTCCAACGGTAGTAACAGTGTTGGTGTTCTTCGTAAACCCCAACCGATAGTCCCTCACTTGATGGCCGTGCTCACTACCATCAAAGCATGTTCTAGTCATTCTCAAACACAGGATTAATCCATGCATTCCTTCCATGCTTTCGGCACTCACCTAATGAGTCTTCTACCTCCTGTCCTCAAAATACATGAGACAGATCCATACCATCTCCCATGTAACATATCTTCCACGGAACAACAGGTTCCATTTGTCTGAATACTGACTTGACTATGCCACCATTCCTATTGAGTGGAACAGAATATCATTCTCTCAACATCAGTCTTTACCCTGACCGAATTCCCAATCTGCTTGCACTGAATCTTGACTCAGATATCGAAATATATTCACTGATCATCCTTCCAGGTTGGACCTCAGCAAGGTAGCAACAACAGCAACAACTTGATTCTGACCTTACAAGCTCATCCAGATCCCAAGAAATACTTGCATCAGAACGATCCTATCGAACTTAGGATCATTCGACGCTGCTACACTAGTACCAACCTGCGGTGGTACTCTTACACTCGAGCTGGCCAGAGCCAACACTCTGCCACAACCACCTCGGGTACCGACATTTGTCAGTGCTTTATCCCGAGTCACAGAGGACATTGTCCTCTTACTAGGAGTTCTCAGCTCCTGCTCGCTCATGGTTCAGTCTTTACACTGAAACCCGTCTTCCACATCCACACTGGATTAAAAGATGAGCGATCCTCACACGACAATCAATCCTAGCATCCAGCTAACACAGACATGCACCAGCATGAATTTAAAGGCCTTTCCTACTAACTATCCCATGGTCAACGCTCCTTATCACTCCAATCATCAACTTAGCTCTGATACCACTTAAACAGGATGTCACGCCCCGATCCTCGGGCACGCACACATCCTTCTCACTTGGTCGATTTTAAAATGCGATATCCCAGGACAAGTATCGCCGACCCTTTAGTTTATTAAGCACATGCGGAAGCAGTTAAAATCCCCAGACAATAAAACGATGGGATAGAAAAGTAGGGCCATATTTTTCATATTGAAATTTATAACCAAACTTTTATACAACACACAAACCACTTCATAACTATTCACATCAAAAAGAGATCTCAAAAGAAGGTAGACTTTCAGCCCATCCAGGCCATACTCAAGGCCCCTCTCAGGTTTATCTTCTTCTTCCAAAAATCCTTCTCTTTAAGTTTCACCTCCGAATTCTCCTTCTCAGACTCCTCCTCATCAGCTCCTCATCGGGGTCCTGAAATGTTTTCCCCAAACTGGGATGAGACTACGTCTCAGCGAGTTCTACCCCACTAAGCCCGATTAGTAAACCATTATACTATAGGCTGCCTAAACACGCACAGGGCAGAGGACGTACCTTAGCATCAGATCCCATCTGCAAGTTAGTACAATTCACAATAGACACTCAAGCATTCATATCACCGATCAAAGCATCGGTCTAATCGACTTAATCGATTACACGCCAACAAGACCACTTACGGTCATTTCCATTCAATCAATCAATTCGCAACATCAAATCATAGCAATGATCAATCATATTGAATCACACTCCGATCGAATCATCGATCAATCGACCTAGTCGATCACAAGTCAGTCGAATCATTCTAGGTCATTCACTCCATCCCACATAATCTCCAATAGTGCACTTAGTCACAGAGCTCCATCAATGCTCTCGGGCGTCGTTTTCGCCAAGGTGACATAAGTATCAGACGGTCTACGTGCGTTCTTTAAGGCGCCGTTTTCTCACAGTGATGTTCCTCATCACCGAACCACGCCCGTCACAGGTCACAAATCACTGACAGTCTACGTGCGTTCTTTAAGGCGCCGTTTTCGCACAGTGATGTCTTTCATCACCGAACCACGCCTGTCATGATTCATAGGTAGTCTACGTGCGTTCTTTAAGGCGCCGTTTTCGCACAGTGATGTACTTTATCACCGAACCACGCCTACCATAAGTCATAGACAGTCTACGTGCGTTCTTTAAGGCGCCGTTTTCGCACAGTGATGTACTTTATCACCGAACCACGCCTGTCTATACTTCGTACTTGATCAGTCTCAGCCAATAGAATTCTCAGTTAGTTCTCATCACTCTCTCCACTTACAGCTCGACAAGGCAGTACAAATGCTAACTATCCATACTCGGCCATCTACCAATCAATCATTCAATCTCAATCAATTCCAAATCAATTTAGGGTAAATCCCTAAAATATCACAATTTATTCAATTCCATTCAACGTGGAGCTCAAATAAATAAACGGACTGCGCCACAATGATCAGCACGAGATTTCGGTCGTCGGCCATCAAAATCTTAATTTCCGAAAAATAATTAATTATTAATTAATTTCGAAAATTAATTATTAAACATTAAAAATTCCGTTTAGCTCAAAATAAGGCCCAATTAAATAAACGGACTTCACCACGGTCATCAGCATAATTTTCCGGTTCCAGGCCATCTCAGTTGAATTTTCGGAAAATAAATAAATAAATAATTAATTTCGAATATTAAATAATTAATATTAAAAATCCCATTTAGCTCAAATTAAAGCCCGATTAGATAAACGGACTTCACCACAGTCATCCGCATAATATTCCGGTCCCGGACCATCTCCCTTGAATTTTCGGAAAATAAATAATTAATTAAATAATTCCGAAAATTAATATTTAAATGCCCAAAAATCTCACTTAGGCCCGAATCGCCAAATTGAAGCCCGATTAGGGGTCAGAAAATTCCCGAGATACTTCCAATAAATAGTAGACCACGTCTACTTGCTAATTGCACAATCAATTTATCTAAATCACATCACAATTGACTAATAATTGCTAATTTATTCTAATCTAACAACCTAAACATAATTAATTAAATCTAAACCAACCATAAGCATAATTAGCCAACTAATCCAGGATTAGTGAGATTACTCACCAAATCGCGCGCAAATCGGATCAATCCGACGGCGGCGACGCGAGGAACGATACTTCCCAAAGCGGGCCTCGGGTTCGGGGCCGGGAAACGGCCCAAAACGGGCCCAAACCAGCTGGAAACCCATTTCGTGGGTTTCTGTCCTTGGCTGGTTGGAGCAGATCCGGCGGCCAAAACGGCGAGGGGAGGCCGGCGGAGGGCTAAGGGATCGCGGGAGAGGTCCGGTGGGGCTAGGCGGTGGCCGAACGGAGCTGGGTGGCGGCCGGAGGTGGCCGAATGGCGGCTGAACAGAGGCGAATCGAGCTGAGCCGAGCGGGGGAAGAACGCCTGGGCGCACGCGAACGGCGGCTGGGCGCGCGGTGACGGGCGGGTGGCGGTGCGGCGGCGAGACGAGCGGCGAGCGGGCGGCTGCCGCTTCTGCTCCGGCTTGCTGGTTCGCACGCGAAAAAGAAGAAGGAGAAGAAGAGCTGGTTCATTCGCTCGGGCGTGCAGAGGAAGAAAGAGAAGAAAGAGAGAGAGAGAGAGAGAGATAAGCATTGACTGGTCAAAGAAAAGAGAGGGAAGTGAGCGGTGGGGGATTTTCGCACGAGGGGGAGGGGAGAGGAGAGAGAAAGAAAAGAGAGAAAAGAAAGAAAAGAAAAGAAAAGAGAGGGAGAGAGAGAAAAAGAAAAAGAACAATAATATTCTAAATTTTCTTTTTCTCTTTTCATTTCCCTTTCTAATGCCTTCCGGTCTTCGATTTTTCCTCCGATAATTTCTTTATTGAAATTTCGGACCCGTCAATAAATTGACGAGCGATGAGACAGGATCCTATTTATTCAGACAAATTAAACCCGAAAATCTGGATGTCACATTTTCTGTTGAATGAATCTTGACCATTCACACAATTCCAAATACGGTAATCTTGTTTCATTAAAAAGTCAGAACTCATGGATTGCTATAGGCAATACATTGTGTGAAGCGCTGGCGAGAGAGAGAGAGAGAGAGAGAGCTGGATTTTGTTGGGCTTGAATCACAAGGACTAGTACTAAAGCTAAAGAAGCAAGCAACATAAATGAGAAGGCTGCAATTGATCTTTACAATATAATGGCGCAGCGGAGTCTGTCGAAGAGAGAAGTGCGAGGAAGATATGCATGTAGGCCTTACATTTTTTTTTTTTTTGTGCATATGTACGCCTTATTTTTATATCATGACCAACCGACATCATCTTAATGGCCATCGCTAGACCCGTTAAACGGGTGGGTTGGGTCGGGTTTGGGTCGGGTCATAAATGGTCGGACCCAAATCGACCCATTTAACCCGTTTATGACCCATTTATTACAGTGCAAATTTTTTAACCCATACCGACCCGACCCGTATCCGACCCATACCCGACCCATTTAACGAAACCTAAAAACGTTTTTATATATATTTTTTAAATGATATTGCTAAAATGGTTTTATACAACACAAATTTAATGGATAATTTTTATAATTTTTAAAATAATTATTTAAAAAAAATCGAATTTTAATTATTTTTATTTTAAAAAAATTAATTTTTTAATTATTTTTATTTTTAAGAATATAATATTTAATTTTCTTTTTCTTTTTCTTTTTTCTTTTTTCTTCTTCTTCTTCGGTCAGCCGCCGGCCACGACGACAGCCGGCGGCCGGCCACAGGCGAGCCTCAAGCTCGCCCGGCTCGCCGATGCTGGCGAGCTCAAGCTCGCCTGACGTCGGCGAGCTCGAGTCTCGCCAGATCCGACGAGCTCGAGCTCGCCCGACGCCGGCGAGCTGGAGTCTTGCCAGATCGGCGAGGCTCCAGATCCGGCGAGCTCAAGGCTCGCCAGCGTCGGGCGAGCTCGAGCTCGCCCCTCGCCGGATCTGGCGAAGCTCGAGCCTCGCCAGACGTCGGCGAGGCCTCCGCCTCGCCAGATCTGGTGAGCTCGAGGCTCGCCCCTCGCCCGACGCCGGCGAGTTCGAGTCTCGCCAGATCGGCGAGGCTCGCCTGGCCGGTCGCCGGCCATCGCCGTGCCGGCGACCGGAGGAAGAAGAAAGAAAAAAAATAAGAAGAAAAAAAAATAAAAAATAAAAAAAAATAAAAAATAATTATAATTTCGGTTTTTATAAAAAAAAAAATTGTAAAGTTAAAGAGAGGAGAGAGATGGTGGGATTTTGAGTGAAAATAAATAGGTTTATTTTTAATGGGTTGATAAATTGGTCATAAATGGGTCAACTCTCTAACCCATTTAAAATCCATATATCTTAGTCTTGACCCATTAAAACCCATTATGGGTGCTTTATGAAAGAAAGCTTGACCCATTAATGACCCATTTAACCATAAATGGGTCTATAAATGGGTTATGCAACCCATTTAACACCTCTAGCCATCGCCCTGTAAATTTCATTGTTTGTATTGTAACGCAAAAGTCAATAGACAGCTTTTGATTCGACATATCGTCCATTGGTAAGTCCATGGCAATACACCATGCTATGCGCTAATTTTTTTACATGTATCATTATTACAATACACCATGAAACTAACTATTTTTTTACCACTAAAGATATCCGCCATGAAAAATCATATGGTAAATTATGAGAAGGAAGAGTATCTAATCGGAGTTCCCGCACTGAATTTTCTTCGGTTTTTATTGACCGAGGCATGGCTACAATTAAAAAATACCAAGACTTGCAGCTGGCTCTTCGTCAACGAATGTACCAAAGTCTACAGGCACCATCATTAAAAATCATAGGGCAAATTATGAGAAGGAAGATTAATTATATATACGATGCAAATAAGGTGAACTTATTACCCATTTTTACAACTATGCATTCTAGGTTTGATATCCAATATATCTAGTGAGTCGATACATTTTGCCAGTATTCAATCTTGTAACGTTCTTATCACACATAAAATACACTCCACAATATTTTGAAGCAATAACAAGCACAAAGCTTTACTCTGAGGTAATTTAGGCCCTATTTGTTTTAAATTGTTTCTGTTCCTCGGAACAAATTATTTTGTTCTTTTGTTCTCCATAATAAAAGAAGAAGTGGCTTCGCTGGTAGGCTCCAAGACTTCCACGCAGGAGGTCTGGAGTTCGAAGCCCCTACAACGCAAGTTGCAGGGAGGCAGATGGGCCACTTGGTGACTTACTCGGTGGCATGGGGTGGTGGTTTCCCCATGTTGCCCCCAAGTTCTACTCGCCGGCTGTCGGCTTTCGGGGTTTCCTGGGTCACCAAAAATAAAAATAAATAAATAAAAGAAGAACAGAAATGTGTTTGTTAAAACTTTTGTTACTGGGAACAGAAATGGAACGGAAACAAGAAGTGAAAAAAGTTGTTTCTTGTTATTAGGAATAATTCCAAGAAACAATTTTTCTCTCTACTCTTTTTTTCTTCTTCTTCCTTTTGCCAGTCATCAGCCTTGGCCATGGGCGGCACCGGTGACCGCGCCAGACGAGGGCCGGCAACCTCGCCGAAGCATCACCAACCCCTTAAGACGCCAAGCCATGGCGAGGCTCAGCCTCACCTGGGCTGGGCGAGGTCGACCTTGCCCAAATCTGGCGATCCAGATAGGGCAAGGCCAACCTCGCACTGCCTAGGCAAGGCTCAACCTTGCCCCTAGGCGGCGCAAGGTCGGCCTCACCGATGGCCTCATGAGGCTCGCCTGGCCACCAAGGCCACTGGAGAGGCTCTGACGAGCTCATTGGAGCTCACTTAGCCAGTCGCCGGTCACCGATCGCCGGCCACTAGTTGGCAACCGGCCACAAAGAGAAAGAAGGAAAAAAAAAACGAAAGAAGAAAGAAGAAAAAAAGAAAAAAAATAATAAAAATATTGAAAAATTAAAAAGAAACAACAAAATTTTACAAGTTTACCAAATGCATTTTTATTTTTGGAGTAGAAATTTTTTGCAGTTACCAAGCGCGTTTTTATACTAAAAAATTGTTCATAGGAAAAAAAAAACTATTTCTATTCAAAAATTGTTTTCTGGAACAAAATATTATCAAACACGCCCTTAGCATCTCATAAAAACTTCGAAATTTTGGTGAGAGAGAGAAAGAAAGACCTGGATTTTGTTGGGCTTGAAGCAAGAGGACTATCGCTGAAGTAAACGAAGCAAGCAACGCAAACCAGAAAGCTGTAACTGATCTTTCCATTATCATCGAGGAGGGGAGATTGTCCAAGAGAGGAGGGTGAGGAAGACACGCATGCACACCTTATATTTATATCGTGAGCTCTCGATGCCCACGACCCCACGCGGTGCTTGTAATTGGCCGAGACATGGCTATAGCACAAGAAGACCGAGACTTACAACTGGGTCTTCGTCTGCAACTGTATCAAAGTTTTAGTGCCACAAAAACGTGTCCATAGACAGATTTTCTTACACGTAACACTGTGAAATTAACTTCTTTTTCCCGCAAGAGGCATCTTCCATGAAAATTATACAGTAAATTATGAGATGAATTGTCTGCTAATAATAAAATACTGATTTTGTAATTTCATCCCGTGGTTTTTTCATTCTCATATTTTTTTAACTTGTTGCCTAACTTGTAATTCCTAATCGGATATATACTAAACTAAATTCTATATAGAAAACAAATCGGATTTGAACAGTAAAGTAGGGGAAATTGAGGAAAAGTGTTGGGAAAAAATAAGGAATTCCCAGCTTTGTTCAATTGGACGTAAAAGGAAGATTTCTTCATCGTGAAAATGGGGACAAAATGTCGCATGAGGGTCATCCCGATCCACGTTTGGCGAGAAAAGAATAGTCATTTTGGACCTTTTTTGAAGGGATTCACCTGTTTTTTTTCTTTTTGCCATACACAAAACGTGTGTACATTTGTTAGTACTATCGACGTGTATATTATTAAAATATCCTCATTCAATGTCATTTCCACGGCATTATTTCCTACCAACCAAACACAAAAATCCCTATTCCATTTCATTTCCACATTTTAGCAAACAAAAATATTGGAATCGTCATGCCATGCCGTTCCGATTCCTTTCCACTCCGCCAAATCAAACACAATATTACATACAACGGTACATTAGTAAAGTGCTTTTGATGCTGACGATTTTCCCAAAGGACGACTTCCGAAATTTCGTGATTGAATTTTTCATGGAATATCTCAATCATTGGAAGAAAATGAATATCAAGTTTAAATTTGGGGAACAAGGCATCAATCCTATTGAGATTGTCATTTATTAGTAGGGAAAAAGTCGCAAAAAAATTTCAAACTATGTTCTCTGTGACACATTTACCTTAAATTTTTTTCCTATAATAAAAAATTCAAAACCTGCACTTATATGATATATTTACCCTCTGTTAAGATTTCATTAGATAATTCTTTAGCTAAAGCAACATCATTTTTATTTTTCTTAAGTTATGCGAGCGCCATGCTGATGTTGTTTGCTTTCTGACCTTTATGTGGGCAAATTTCTAACATTCTGTTGATAGAACTTTGATGAAAGATAAATGTGCCACATAAGCATAAGTTTTAGATTTTTTGTATCATAGAAAAAAGTATATGGTAAATGTGTCATAGTGGATATAATTTTAATTTTTTGGTGATTTTTTCCCTTATTAATAAGTAGTGATTATTCAGGAGTTTCAAATATTTCCGACGTGGACTGCGATGGCATTTATTGGAAGATATTTTGTCCCAAAAGGCAAAGATACACGTAAAAGAAATCCAAATTATTTCGTTCATCAAGGAGATTGCAGTGAATGTTGATCCCCACACTTCTCGAGCACGATGATGGCCGTTTCCACTCCGTTTTCCCGAAAGCTCTCAGCTTTCAAGGCAGCTTCTTTTGGCCAAAAAGCCTAAAGGCACCGTGCCATGTTTGAAGGCATTAGAATAATTAGCAATAATTTCACAAATTTTCTATATGCAAAATCCCACATTATCATAATCAAAATTAAATCGTTTATTGATGTATAGTCATTTACCCAAGATATCATTAACTTGGGCCTTCGGCAAAATCGAGAGGAAAATTATCTAAAAAGTCATAACCGATTACACTTTTATCAATTTAGTAAAAAATATTGAAATCCTAAACATTTTCACGTTTTGTTAATTGAGCCCATCTGGTCAATTTTGGGCATAAATTGTTGACTTGGATGCCAATCATCTTATGTGGCATAGCCACCAGCCGATGATAACGTGGATAATTTTAAATAATATTTTAATTTTTTTTAATATCCTATTAATACTTTTAATATTTTCCCTTTTTTTCTTAATTTTCTTTTCTTTGTTCCTTTTTTCCCTCTTCTATTTCTTTTTTTTTTTTTTCCCCTTTTTCCTTTGGCCAGCCAGCACCGAGCCTTGTCGATGTCCGGTGGCAGTCACCAGCCTCATGCGAGGGGTGCCCTTGCTTGGGCAACCTCCGATGGTGAGATATTTAGTGGCCAGCAACAGTGGGCGAGCAAAGACCACTGGCGAGGTCTCTCCGGTGAAGGGTGCTTGCGGCAACGGGGCTTATGGTATTGGAACGCCACCGATTTTGGTGTGAGCCCGACCATGCAAGAGGAATTGATTGGATTCTGCAGGAGGTCGCAGCAGGAGGTCACCGGCTCTGTAGGGTTCGCTTCGCTTGGTGGACCGGGCTGGAACTCTCCATAAATTCGTCGGACACCTGGCAACCCTTCGATATGGCTTAACTACAGCCGCATGGCAGTCCTTCGAAATTGCTGGCTTCGATGGGGATGCTGCTGCAAGGTGCCGGGAAAACCTGCATGGACAACAAAAATCATTGTACTTCGCTGTAGATGCTAGAAGTCGCTGTTAAAGGGCTCGCCAGACGAGGGATTTGATTTAAGGCACTACAACGAGGTGGCAAAGCTGGAGGTCGCACGGGAACAGGGCTACATCGCTGCAAGTAAGCCGCAGCTTGTCATGGTGGCCTGCAGAGAATGTCGAGGCCAGCGTGGGCGACCTTGCTCAAGGTCGGTGAGGGCGGCCCTCTCCTGCGGCGGGCAACTTCCGCCCGAAAAAAGAACCAAAAAAAGAGGAGAAAAAAAAAGAGGAAAGGAAAAAAAAAAAAAAGAGAAGGAAAAGAGAAGGAAAAAAAAGGAAAAAAAATAAATATTATCTACATCAACCCCGATCATATTTCTAGGATGGCCAACATCCACTTTAGTGCTTTCTGATTAAAATTGGCTAGATGAGCTCAATTGACAAAACGTGGAAATGTTTAATACTCAAACAAAATTGAAATTTTTTATCAATTGATAAAAGTGCAGTACATTTAAGACTTTTTGGACAATTTTCCAATTTATAATACTATACACGAATTTTACGACATGTTCAACATTTTTTTTTATAGTTAATTATGATGAGATGCCGCAATATTGTACGGCACGGCAAGTGTACCATGGAGTTATCATTAATTATGATGAATTATTGTAGCAAGAAGTAATATACACTCGTAATTTGTCAAAAAAAACTAACCAGATCAATCAAGTTAGGTGAATATGATGAGCATACCGGTCTATGTAAACTAATAATTATTATTTGGTGTGTGTATAAATAATTGAATAGGATGCCAGGAACATCACGCTTCTTGCGAATTGTGGTTACTTTGATTGTTTGATGGATTCCATAGGTCCAATTACCATGCGAAGAAAAAATAAATACATAAATAAACAATGCTTGTTTGCAGTCTTAAATATGTCGTACTAAATTCACATCCGCACAATAAGTTTATAATTAATTAGGTAATGTTTTCCTCTTCTAGATGTACATGGGACTTACACAACGTAAAAAAGAGCAACGAATGCATGGGACTTCCCAGGATGTTTCCACTAGTAAACCGTGGAGGGGACTTGGACTTGCGCTTGGATGGATGAAATAAAAAGTAGATGCCTGCTCACTTTTTTCTTACAAAGTTGTTGCACAAGAGAATAAAGCAAAAGCAAAGCGTGTTGGCCCATATTTTGACAATGGAAAGATAGATGATCCGACGTGAAACACGAGATCGAGAGGGTCATCAAGAGTCAGTTCATGCTGGGACCGAGATGATGATCTAATCCTTGCTTTTCCATATTCCACCAACTTTGGCATTGGTTTAAAGTATTTTCCCTTGAAGTTGAATTTGGTTTGGCATCTTGGAAAGTAAATTGTGAATTGCTTGACCATCTCCGAAGATTGCTCTTTTCTTTTATGCTAATGAAATCGACCAAGAAAAAAAAAATAGAAGAGCTTGCTTAATCGGACAAAAACATTATCTGATTTTGTGCCGATATCCTTTTTTTTTTTTTGTTCACAATAGATATGAATCAACAAATTTTTATTCACTATTTCTGTATATCTCTAAACTTCACTCTATAGATGTATTCTAGTTTACACAAATTGATGGATTGTCGCGGATATAGCTCGTCAACAAACGAGGCCAGAGTAATTTCATGTCATGGTTTTTTCTTATTTTGTTTGTTTGTTGTAATCTCAATGAACTTCACGTTTTGTTACACTCTCATATTTTATTACTTCATGCCTAACCCGGAATTTCTATTTGGATATACACAATGGCCTAGATTTTGTATAAAAAACAAATTGGACTACAAAAATGAAGTACGGAAAAAATGTCGACCATGAGTCGTCCCAATTGACGTTTGGCGAGAAAAGAAAGAGTCATTTTGGCCGTTTTCTAAAGAGATTTAACTCTCTTTTCTTTTGTCGGATGCAGATTGCTTCTTTACAATAGAAAATAGTAAGTAGGTAAAAAAATTCTAAAGGTGTTACCACATAATTTTCTATTCTTGCATTTCATCACACCAAAAAACTTATAACGCTATATATCAATTGTGACGCTACAATTTTTGGCACGGCAGCTGTACCATAAAAGCGTAATTAAAAACAACTATACCTATAATTGTACGGCACGGCATGTGTACCATAGAAATTTTTGTGGGCTCATACTTTTAATGTTATTTTCTGCATACATACATACATACATACATACATACATACATACATACATACATACATAAATACATACATACATACATATAAGATTCGCAAAGGATTTGGAAGAACAATTATTTACTTGGATGACACTAATTTTTTAAACTCAAAAATTTTGGGGCCGAACAAATTAAAATTCTCATTTTTAAATGACTGCCATGTAAATAAGTCAGCCGTAATATGGTATGGCATAACAAGAAGAAAAGTACCGAAAAAATTTCTAAAGTTATTGCATTACTAATTCAGTTATAAACCTTTTAATTAGATCAATTTAATCATTTTTTTATATTGACGCCAATTGAGTCCTTTCAGCCAATTTAGGTTGAAAATTGCTGATATGAACATTGGTTGCCTTACGTGGCATGATTGGCAGTGATGTGGACAATTTTTTTTTTAATTTTTTTTAATTTTTATATATACTTTCGATTTTTTTGATTAAAAATTTCCTTTGTTCTCCTTATTTCCTTTTCTTTTTCCCTTGGCTTGTGGTTGGTACTCAACCATGGCTCGCGATTGGTCACATGCAAGGACCAGTGAGGGTGTTGCGGTCTTCGCCAATAGTGAGGGCTCGATTCAAGCTAGGGCCACCCACGTCGAATTTGGCGAGGTCCCTCGCCTAGGTCGTGAGGATCGAACCCTTGCCAAATTTGGAGAGAGCCTCAACGCCCTCATTGGCCCTCACCTATGACCTTTTGTAGGGCATAATCGATTACCGGCAACAGGCTAAAGGGACAAAAAATAAAAATAAAAATAAAAAAGAAAGGAAAAATAAAAGATAAATGAAATGAAAAATTAATAAAACATTAAAAATTTATGAATAAAATAAAATTTGTTGAAAATTTTAAAAAATTTCCATGTCAGTACCCGTGCTACATAGAGAGCCAGTGTTCACGCTTGCAATTTTTGATCTAAATTGGCTAGATGGACTCCATCCAATGTGAAAATGTTTAAGACTAATTGGTCAAATTAAAATGTTTAGAACTACACTGGCACCGATGCAATAAGTTTATAATTTTTTTGATATTTTTCTTGCACAACAAGTGTACCATAGAAGTTCCTGTGTGCTCGTATATTATTTTAATATTTTTTTAACCAATTGTTTATTAGCCTTTATAATCATGCATTTTACATGCTCAATAAAAATTATTTATCAAAGACATTCAGTATTTTTCTAAGAAAATGTTACGTCTTGTTTTAAAGAAATAAAATTTGAAGGGAAATTCCAAATAAGGGCACCAAGTGCCTTGTTTTCTCCAATAAGAGTCAGAAGTGAACCTTGTTTAAAATAAAAGCTTGAAGTGCTCTCATTTTTCCAAATGAGGGCTTGAAGTAAGTATCAAAAAAGGGCTTGGCCTCATCAATTGATTGAGGGCATTTTTGTTAGTTACTTTTTTTTTCTTTCTTTTTTCCTCTTTCTATTTTTTTCGTTTCAAAATAAACTCAAAAAAATGAGTTTAAAATTTTTAAAAAAGAAAATGAAAAGAAGAAGAAGAAGAATAAAGGCAAGAGAGGGTTGTGCCCCTCTCCTAATTCTAGCCAGGGCTTGCTGGGCTTCGCCTCTGGTCAACAAGGGTTGCCAGCCCTTGTCGAGGTGCCTGCGATCCCATTGGCCACGACCAATGCCCCAACGTCAATAGGAGGGTTGCCAACCCTCCACTTGTATATTTTTTGTTTTAAATGTTAACCTTTTTTCTATTAGTCTTTTTTGGAAAAAAGAAAAAGAAAAAGGAAAAAGAAATAAAAAAAGGAAGGAAAATAAAAAAGTAAATGACAAAAATACCTTTGATCAGCTTGTGAGGTCAGGCCCTGTTTTGAGATTAATATGGCAATTTATGCTCTTATTTGAATAAGATCTATTTCAAACCCTTATTTGAGAAAATAATAACACTTCAAGCTTTTATTTGAAAAAATGTTTACTTCAAATTTTATTCAAGAAAATGATAGTACATGAGGCTCTTATTGGGAATTTTTCCCGAATTTGAACTATTATCACTAGAGGCTAACTTAATGGGTCTAATTGATGATATTTGGTTTATTACGATGTGCCAGCCAAGCTAAGATTATCATTAAATGGATGTCATACAAAAAGTTAGTTGAATTAATAAAGAGTTAATGAACGCAAATTACATGGTTTGACTGTGGAGCAATCACAACTATAATATAATGCATGCGCTTGGTTACTTACAATTTTAGAAAGATTTCCGTTGCTATGTATTCCATTTAAGTGTTAAATACAAGTCTATGATGAACTTGGTCAAAAAAAGATGGGAATATGACACTAATAGCTTCTAAATTTTGGCTCAATATGTGAAGTAATCCTTAAACTTTTAATTCGTCCAATATAGTCATTAAACCGTTCCTAGATGTTCAATTTAATCTCTAAAATTTCAATTTGTTCACCCTGGACCCATAACTTTCCATAGTGAAGTCAAAACTGGTCATTTGGTATTATTCACAAGTTTTCATAATTATAATATTGCCCAAATTTTAAAATATCTTATCATTTCAATTGTAAATGAGGTTGTACTTATCCTAATGTGGAGATCATAAGCTAAAATATACTTAAATGGAACTATTATACTATCTATAAACACCGAATGGTAATAAAAACAGTAGTTTATTTTCTGTTGATTAAGAAATTAGTCGATGATCAATGATTGCAGCGGAAAGTTAAATACATTAGTAATTTGTCGACAAACTTTATTGAATTAATTAAACTAGGTAACTTAATGGCCATTCCCATTTTTCAGGTCCAGAAGAGAGAGAAAGGTCTCTTGCCAATTTAGGATTAAAGATATTAGATGCAAGTAATTAGACTATTTTAAAACGAAAATCACTTTTAGTTTTCTTCTTTCCGAGTGCACGGGACGCAATCTCTTTCGTTATGGCAGCAAAGAACTTGCCACATGGTTCACGTACATTCCTTACTCCCGTCTTCGGGGGGTCCAAAAAAATTCCCAAGTGCTTGACTTGAACAAGAAAAGCACTGACCTAATTACACGGTGTACCGCACTCGAGAACAATAAAAATGAGTTTTGCTGGCACATCGCACTAAGATTAAAGAAATTAAAAGGAAAAGTCCGTTTGCTGTAGTAAAAAAGTGAGTTTTCCTTTCATATTTCTAGCTTGAAAAGATGCCAAAGCCCATTTTAAAATTAATAATAAATCTATTATTCTTATGTTAGTTTTAAACTTTTTAATTTTATTACGATAGAAACAGAGGTTCTGTTTATACACCCCCTTTTTTTTCTGTCGATTCAATACAATATTCAATCAAATTAAAAAAAATCAAGGGAATCGGATGGATTCTTATGCAATGAAAAAATATTCATACATAATCTTAAACTTTTAAACAAAAATTTCAACGTAATCTTTTAGCCAATTACCATAAATAAAATTATTGATGTGGTGTCTAGTCATTGCGTACCGTCCTATGTGGCATTCTAATGTAAACAACTTTATTTGAAATGACGTTCTAAATGGATGGCCACATAAGCGTTGTAGCAATAGTTAGGCTTGCATTATAATTTCGTGCAATGGTTTATAAGTACATTGGCAAAATTGAAAAATTTAAGATTAAGTTGGCATCTGCAAAGTAGATTTAGAACTTTTGTGATTTTCGTTGTGTTTTCAACATTCAAAAAGAGAATATTGTTGTGGAACACGGTTTTCATTTCAAAAAGGAGAAAAAGTTGGAATATGAAAGCGGGGTCGTCCATGATTCATTTGTGATAATTCAATGTTTTGATTTTTGTGTTCATATTGACAGAGTAATAATTACTACAGTTATAACGAATTAAGATTATTACAATCTGGTGCTTCTTTTAATGATTAAACAAAGGTCATATTCTTTTTCTCGGGGTGATCCCGAGAAGAAGGATCATTATTAATTGTTAGTCATATCATATTCTTGTTATGCTAACACAAGATGTTCTCTTATTAAGAAAGAAATTAAAATGGCAATGGAGAGCCCCATGGGGGTTATTATTCCTGTGTTTTACGTCCCAGGAAACCCAATTTAGGACGAAGCAGTTTAAAGACCTACTCAGGTCTTGATCCCGAAAAGAAGGATCATTATTAATTGTTAGTCATATCATATTCTTCTTATGCTAACACAAGATGTTCTCTTATTAAGAAAGAAAGTAAAATGGCAATGGAGTTGACCGGATCTTTGGTCTATCATCTATTATGAGACAACAACATGATCTTTTCTAATCTCTTCTTTAAATTTCCGAAACAATATATTGTCAGTCTGATGTATTCCTTTCATCTGTTGACCGTATATCTTGTTCGATGTCTATATCAAACCATATCTCTATTTCCATATTTAATTAGTCCTCTAGGTCTTCACGATGTCTTAGCTGGAGCGATCTATTAAAAATCTTGTAATTTTACGTAACTCCTATGTTAAGTATTTCCTTGGAATATCTTTATTATTTCCTTTCAATATCACAATAATGGTGTTAATTACATATATATATATATATATATATATATATATATATATATAATGGACAAATGGATGATAGACAAATGGATCGCATGAACCCCATGGACAATATCTATAACCACGGAAAGCTTACGACGTGAATTGGGGCTCGTACCTTGCTTGTCTAGAAGCGAAAGAAAAATATTGTAATAACCATAGACTTGGAAAGTTCTCCACAAAGGTTGACCTGTTTTATCAGACAAAAGCAAAGGTTTTTGCGAAAATAACGTTGGAGACTGAAAAAGAAAGAGTGCCAAAGCTCTTTCCCACTCGCAAAATAGACAAGAAGAGCCCACTATAGCCACCGCCTTTGCATTATTGGACCGAAGAATTGTATGCGATATATGTAAATAATATTGACGTGAGAAGCTGCTTCTGGTTTTTTGCAGGATTTAGCCCCTTGACGTGAGACAAGAAAGTTTATGTAATTGCCAATTTAATCTCGGCTTTGATTACTCGACTCTCCCCTTATCATTTGAATTAACAGAGATCATTAAAGCTTTTGTCAATCCTCATGGTAGACCGACAAAGTCACGAGAGAGAGAGAGAGAGAGAGAGAGAGAGAGAGAGAGAGAGAGAGAGAGAGAGAGAGAGAGAGAGAGAGAGAGAGAGAGAGAGAGAGAAAGTGCTTGATTTGTCTCGTCCTCAAACAACCAGTACTACTACTGGAGAACTTTCACTTAATCAAAGAAGCCGAGTTAAAATATCTTGGCAAACTTGGAATTAATAGAAGGAAGCAAACTCAAATCGATCAGTGTTTCTGTGATTATGCTTGAAATCAGACATAGCATAAAGGTGTTCCTTCTTTGTTGAATCCTACTGGTTTTTGTAAAATAATTAAATCATGCATCAAACATGGTACAAGTAATGCCATAACTTGAGTCAAGTCTTTAAATGAAGTGTTCATGTGTGACCATGTAAAATAGTAAACATATAGGGTGATTCTTATGAATCAATTTGGAATGCCTCTCACATCTGATGTGGGACTTGAGAGTCACAAACTACTCGACGTAAAGTAGTGATGTCCTCATTACCATTGGCTCATATTGAGTGGCACTACTCCCACAATTGAATGTGTGATCTGGTCTATTTCTTTCACTTTGTCATTCTATCATCTTGTCAGGCTAGAGCCTAGTCTGACCTTGAAACAAATTTGCTGAAAGAAGTATTGTGTTAATATCATTTGTAACAATTTGATTTGATCCGATCCACTGAGGCCAACCACTTGAAAGGAGGACTAAATTTGACCACATAAGGTAACAAACCTTTTGGGATGAATCACTTATGAATATTTCCGCGAAGCCTCTTTGGCAGACAGGAGACTTCCATTGCAACAGCACATAAATTGACAACGGATTCCTCGTGATCTTCCACTTTGTAATCCCAGTTTAGAGAAATGGGTGGATTCTAATGGATAAGATTGTTAATAAAGGATGCGTGTGTCATTCGTCGACGTGCTAATCCTGTTCATCACGTTGCTTATGACGATATCTTTTCATTGATAAAAAAAGAAGCAATTGTAATTTCATATGTCAACATATGTAATGTCTTACTGTCATTTCATTCATTAACTTGGTTTCTTGTCATGGTTTCTATATGTTTTGAATAATCGCATTCTTGTCATTGTATTTTGTACATTAAGATGAATTGTGTGTGAACAATAAAATGCAGATTTTGTAATATCATGTCGAGCTTTTACTTTTTCTTAATTAATGGTTTTTTTGCTGTTTTTTCAATGAACTTCATGTTTTGTTTCACTCTCATATTTTATTAATTGTTCCCTAAGCCAGAATTCCTATTTGGATGCATACCAAACTAAATTTTATGTAGATAACAAATTGGATTTAAACAGTAAAATGGTGATGTCTTAGTTTGAGGATATGCTTGAGTATAAAATCAACGAATTTCCGTCGCTTTACAATTAGAGAACTTGGTAATTCAAATGTAGAAACAAAATAAATGCTGATAATTAGCTCAAATAAGAGTTAGTAATGCAAATCTAATTGGTAACTAAAACAGAGCAAAATTGGTAATCACTCAAATTAAGGTTGATAATTTTTAAAACTGTTTGAAAACTTAATGGGCTCTCAAACAAATAGAAGTTGTAATCTAAGAGAAAAGTTGGTAATAAAATTATAAATAAACGTTAGTAAGCAACTTTAATTAGTATTGGTCAACCAAAATTAATTAGTAACCTAATAGGAGAAAATTATTAAGTCGCACAAACGTGGGCACATCCAGAAAAGAGTTGATATATTTTGGGCGTTTGTAAAAAGGGGAAATAACAGTTGATAAATGACAACAAAAATTGACAAATAAAAGTGGGGAAAATGTTGGTAAGTGACTCAACTAAGAAGAGGTAACACAAAACTAGTTGGCAATTTAATTGGTAAAAACTTACTCTATGTTAAGAAAAAAAAAGTTTTTAAATTCCTGTAAAAGTGGATAAATTTAAGACGATTAGGAGAAAGACAAATAAAAGTTGATGAAAGATGACAAAAAATGGTAGTTGCATAATTGTGATGGTACGTTATAACGAGTTATCAAGACATCGGGAGATCGATAATTATTATATATCTAAAAGTTGTTTGATGTTTACTAACTTTTTCTTAAGTATACCAACACACACACACACACACACACACACACACACACACACAAAAGCTCCATTTTGATGCGTGATCAGGCATCACATTCTTCTGGGGACCGGAACGGTAGAATCATTTTGATAACGCCAATAGTCATTTTAGCGCGGTGGATTGGATTATATGGCCTTTTCATTACGTGACTGTATTATTACTTCTTTGGTTTGTATTTGTGTAATATACACCATCAATCTAAAACATTCCATACACAAGCAGTCATAAATTTAAAAACGGCATACGTGTCCGCGCATAAACACTGCTTGTGTATTTATTTTATTACAATCCTGGTGCAACGCATGAAATCTTTTTACATATTATTGAAAAAGGAAAAGAAAGAGAGAACTCAGTGACCAAAAGATGGCGACTTCTGTGGCGATATTCGAATTGCATCATTTTGGAAGTAAGAGGCAGCGACCTCTGTCAATTTTCATGTGGGCCAAGTCATACGATTTTAAGACATCTTCGTACAAATCAAAAAGGGTGAATTGCTAAGAAAGAGATGAAAAAGAAAAACAGAGGATGAAATTCCACACGCATAATCATGAAGACGAGAAAAGCCTCCGGGTATCCATATCTATAAACGAACATGAATTTCAAACGCACACTGACTTGGTTTAGTAGTACTAAGAGTTTCCATAGTTTCGCAACAAGAGTGGACTAATCCTGATGGAACTAAACTACTTTGCCATGGCTCCAGCAGCCGGATCAATTTCTGAGGAGGTCGTTCCGAGTTGCTCATTTGGTTTTCCTTCCTCCCATTTTATCTCAGACGCCAATTCTCTTGGCAAAGATCCCTTCAGTTCCGTCAATACCTCACTTATGTCAGGCCTTTCAGACTTTTTTTTTTTTGGTACAAGACTCCACAATGGTTACCGCTTTCCTAGCTGAGTCGATGTCGAATTTTCCTTGCAGACGTGGATCCATAAGTCCCAGCACGGTATTTTTATCTTTGATGAACGAAGTCACGTAATCAAGTATGTGCACGCTTTTTCTCCCAGGCTTTTCCATTATCGCCGGATGTCCTGTAATCAGCTCAAAGAGCACAATTCTGAAACTGTAAACATCACCTTTCTTGTTTAAGCTGTGAGAGTGCTGATACCTGCAGAAGACATAAGAACGTGAACGATAATGCTTGTCTTTGAATTCTCGAGTCATGTATCAATGCTGGACTTTCTTCAGTGGAATCCTCATAATCGTCACTAACAAAGTGAAAAAAGATGCAACCTCTGAAGTATAAACACTGCATGTGTTTCCAAGTACCAAATAGGGGATACTGATAAATGATAAGCAAAAAATGAAACCTTCGGAAATATTATAGATTATAAGGAGATTGAGTTTCAGACATTACTCAGGGGCGAGGTAGCCAGGAGTGCCCATGATGACTCAACACTGGAGCGCTAGAACACGAAAGCGAAGCTTTGCAGTGATTGAATAAACATGCGCCCATCACCGGACTTCAATCGCCAGACCGATTTACCATCAATTTTCACTTCTAACACCAGATGATTAACACCCATACACCCATAGCAAGTCAGCAACTAACGTCCATCGTCCTGGTCGGCCTCCACCTCGACTCACCGTCGAAAAAGCAAATCTACTTCGTTACTTTGGCCAGCCATTGCATTAGACGGAAAAGACACAACACGCACAAAGAAACAACACATCAAGCAACGGATCAAAGAGAAACTACAAATCCGCGTCTAAGGACCAATGAATACCCAGAATCAACCCAAAATCAGAGGAGTTCTAAGCGGAATCCAGTTCGAACATTTCATCGAACAGGTGAGGTACATTGGCTAAAAGAGAAAAGAAAAGAAACAAACGAATGGACTAAACTCAAACTCGCGCCGAGATTCATGCCTTCAACAAGCAATGACCCAAAAAAAGAAAAAAGAAAAAATAAAAACACATCACATATACGGATGGGGGCCGGACCTCGCGCGAACCGGACAAAGGCCACCCCGGTCCGGCGAGCCCGAAACAGGGCAAGACGAGGCGTAAGAAGGTAAAACCAGCGGCGTGCGGTAGTACTCCCTACCCGGCTCGGCGGCGGCGGCCGGTGGGCCAGCTCGGTAGATCGCGCTACGTCCGTTCGCCTCGCGCGTCACCGAGGCGGGATCCTCGGGAAATCGACCCGACCCTAGGAAAATCAAGGAAAGAATGAGAACCCGGATCTACCGTGGGCTCGACGCGGGAAGCGGGGCAACGTCGGTGGGATGTCGGCCGGGGTTCAAGCGTATCCATCGCCGGAGGAACCCTCTCGCTCTCAGCCCCGCTCTCTGCTCTCTTTCGCTCTCCTGGATATCTCTCTCCGAATCCCCTCGTCCGAGTCTCCTCCCTCGCTCGCTCTCCACTCTCCCTTTTAAGTTACACAGCGCGCATGGCCTCCTGCGACGCCAGCTGTTGCTGCCGGTCTGCCCCCGACCACCAACTCCGGTGCGACGCTCGCGCCTGTCTCCTCTGCCTCTGTCCTTGGGCCCTCTCTCTTTTTTGCGGAAGGCGCGAGAGGGTGAGGGAGAGGAGGAAGGAGAGGCCGGCTTGGGCTGAAAAGAAATAACAAAAATGGGCTGGACAAGGCCCAGGCGGGAGGGAAAAAGAAAATAAAAAAAGAGGCCGGGGCGGCCTGCCCCCCGGCCCGGTCACGCTTTTCCCCTTCTCTCTCTCTTCTTTTTAATAAAAAAAAGTTATTATTATATAATTATTTTTAAAAAAAAATTTCTTAAATTTTTAATACTAGTAATGCAAATGCTCCTAATATCTATATGATTTAGTGAGAATTTTTGCTAGGGTTTAAAATTGTTATGTAATTAATTAATGATTAAACAGGCTGCCAAAAATTTAGGTACCATGATTTCGTTAGATGATTTTTCTGTCAAAATAATGTAATCAATGTAGACAAATTTTAATATGTCATACAAGTGCAAGTTTTAAATTTTTAGTGCCACAAAAAAATACATGGTATTTATGTCAAAATGAAAATAGTTTAGGTTTTTGGTGGCTTTTGCCCTTCTTTTTATGCTAAAAGAGTTTTCCAATATTTCTTTTTCATGTCTGAAAAATATGGATTTTTTCTGTGACAATAAATTTCAATAGTTATTGGTGAGTGTCGGAAAATGTTGATTAAAAAATTATTGGTAACTTTTTTTTCTAGGTAACTTGTTGGTAATTTACCAACACTTTGATGAAATAATGATTATTTATATAATATGTGAATTAGGAATATCTATACTAATCGGCCAACTCTTTATCTACATAACTCATGAACATTTCAAGTTTATTAACTTTTATGCAAAATTATCGACCTAAATAATCAACTAATATTGGATTACCAACTCTCATTTAAGTTATTGTCCAATGTTTTTTAGTTTCCGTTTGAATTTACCAACTTTTTTTTATTGATTTATCAGCTTTTATATGCCTTGGTTAGAGGCCTTTTACTAACTCTATAACCAACTTAATTACTACGACTCACTAAATTTTGTTTCATTAAATTACAACTTAATATTGGGCTTTCAAAATAAGTTACCATAATTTAGTTGGAAAATTTAAGCCATTGATGATAAAGATAAATAAAAGTTAGTAAATGATATAGGAATTTTTTTTTTGTTAGAGACAAAAATTTGTAATTTAAGAAAAGACAATATAACATTGGTAAATGACTTAGAATAATGAAAGTTGGTAATCACTTTAATTGAGATTGGTAATATCTTAAAAGAGTTGATATGTCTAAAAAGTTAGTAAGACAAAAGAAAGTGAGAACTCGATAAATAAGTCGGTAAATAAATAAAAATTAAGTGTTAGTAAAGCAACTCAAATGAGAGTTGGTAAACCAAAAATTAATTGACAACTTATTAAAAAAAAAGTTGTGTTGAGTTGTGGTTCATACTCCTCGTCAACATGAAGGCATGGTGTCCTACCACCCAATGAGTGGGCCGGGGTCAATGTTTAATGCATGTTTTTCTTCGTATAGTTCAATTTATTTGTTCCACTGGAAAGGAGGAAGTTGACTGTGGGTGTCACAAGCACAAAATGCTTTGTTTTTCCTTTCATTCATCTAGGTACTAAATCTATTTATCGTTCTAATAACAGTAAAAACTCAGATTACTTGTTATAATTACAGTCAAACAGAAAATGCTTGGACTGATTGCGAATTCACACATCAACTTCTACCTATCTATTCACATTTTCGAGTGCACTTGGTTGATTTCATGATTTAGCTTCACGGCTTAAGCTAGTATAGACACTATTCTTATGGTACACAGAATTTCCCATTCCATGGTTTTCTTTCTTGGGGACATTTCTTAAATTGTGTATTAGAAAATGAACTTTTTTTTTTTTTTTCGTTTGAGGTAAACATGTAATTTTGGCCGCAAGATTCTAAGTCACCGTTGTAAATTCGTGTAACTGGTAACCTGTTGATTACTAACTGTAATTTAGGAACAACATGAATGATTAACAACCATCAATAAAGTTGACTATGTTGAAAGATAGTGCTCACTCAATATCTATAATAACACAGACAAGAATAGCCTCTGGGTATTCCTATCTTTTACACATACACAAATTCGAAATATAGGAAAACTTGATTTTAGTCCTGGGAGTTGCCAAAGTTTCACAATCGACGAGACGAATACTAATGGATCGAATGAACTACCCTTACCAGGGGTGCATTATCTAATTCAACTTCCAAGGAGGTCGCTTCTATATGCTCCTCTTGATTTCCGTCCACATACTTGTGCTTGGATGCTAGCTCAATCGCCCTCTTCAAATCTATCAAAACACGATTTATGTCCAGCATTGCTTCTGGTTTTTCTTGTGTACAAGACTCCGCAACCTTTGCTGCTATCTCGGCCGAGTCGATGTCGAATTTTTCTTCCACCTTTGGATCGATAAGTCCGCATATATTTCCATTTTTGAACTTCAGAATCGCCCATTCACGTATGTGCACACTTTTTCCATCTCCACTTGTATTGATTGCTGGATGTCCTGAAATTAGCTCAAGGAGCACAATCCCAAAACTGTAGACGTCGCTTTTCTTGTTTAATTCATAAGCAAATGGTTTATACCTGCACAACATACAATAAGAACATGGACTGTTGGATTTTCTACGAGAATAGAGATTGAGAACCATCTCAACAAGATCAAGTGTAATTGATTACTCAGGGACGAGGTACACAGGAGTGCCCAAAGGACTGGTTGACATGTAAGAACTATTTGCAGCTGCCAAAGGTCTCGACAGACCGAAGTCGGATATTTTGGCTTGCATGTTTTCATTCAACAAGATATTTGTAGTCTTGATGTCTCTATGGATGATGGACGGGTTGCAACCGTTATGGAGATAATCCAAACCTGCAATTCTTGCAAAATTTCCTTAAACCATGCCGATGCCAAGTGTGGCAAAATTCAGAATTATGCATATCTCATTTATGTACCTTGTGCCACGTCTACAACAATTCGTAGTCTCCTATCCCAAGTCAAGACATTTGGCTTGGCCCCTGTTACACCGACATCCTGGCCTATTGTGTTGGGGTTTCATGAATCATGTATAAGAAAAATTAATGAAAAGAACGCAGCGGAAACAAAAATATATTTTATACATGATTCTCCTAAGGCGTTGTTCGTGCGTTTTAATCAAAAATCTGAATATAAAAAGGGAGTTAAACAAATTACCTCTTGAAGCACGCTTTGAAATGAATCGGTTCGGATGTTTTACAGTTCGAGTCCCACAATCGTCGGACCTCTAGTTCAGACACATCAATAACGAACGTCGAACGGAAGAGAGAACTTTCGGATATTCACCACGATGATCGTGCTAGCAATCTCGTGGAAATGATCCGCCGTATCCTCGATGTATTATAGTCACAGCCCGAATGAGAGAATTGTTTTTCTTCCTCGTGTCTTGAAGACACAAGAACACACGCACACTTTAACTCAATTTTCAGCAACTAGCAGAACTTCATGGTTTTGTTCATGGTGAAGAACCGATTCGGAACAAGAAGACAAAAACACACGAAGTCTCTTTTTTTTATTTTCAGCAGCCCTTTTACTCTCGTCCCTCAATTGTTTTAATAATAAAACCAACCAGCAAAGGTTGCTAACGGTTGCTGATTGATGGACGATCAGCGACCGTTACTGATCGTCCGTAGTAGACGATCGTGCATGAGCAACCGCTCATGACGATCTTGGCATGATGGTCAGCGGTTGCTGACCTTCCATGCTTCGTGCATGTGCACGACATGAAGCTCAATTTTATTAGTTATTAAAAGGCATTAATTAACATTAATTAATTAAACTAATAAATAATTAATTAATCAATCCCTTTTAAAAATAGAAGAACATATTCTTTATATGTACATTTGAGAATACATGAACATATATTTACATTGGGCATGTATGTGCATCATATGCAAGTAGGCTCGTGATTATAATAAAAATTAAATTAAATCTCATTTAATTTAATTTCAAATTGACAATTCGATTTCAGTAATTGTAAACACATTTGCAACATTATTTCTCTCGTTCCACGTTATCCTAATTGTTTATGGTGTGTGACATCCTTACATTCATCACTAAGCTGGTAGTAAGACTTGTACTAACAAATTAGTACTCCCAAAAGAATTAATTGTCCCGATTAATTTTTGGGTCTTACAAATCATGATGACTACCTAGATAGTGTGAATACTTTAATAACATAATGAACTTGTTAGCTTTGGCTATAGTGTAATTCAATCCCTTTGTCTTACTATGTCCTGATCAAACAAAGACCATGGAATATTTGTCAAGTCATTAATTCGATCATATGCACAAATCTAATTGACATGCATTTTATTTGAGACATAAACAATTTATTTTCAATTACAACCCCGGCCGAGGATTTCAATGTAGTGTCATAATTAGATCGTATAGGACATCATTATTATACCTTGCATGTAACAAGGAGACAGATTTCATATTGCGCACATGTGTAACTTCGTATATGAACGAACTATGACCATCAGGTATAAAGACGGATCAACGATCCGGCATTATGTGCACCCATGAACCATAGTGTTCAATACACAAGTTAACACTGTGCCTCAGGTCTAAAGATTATTTACACAAAACCAAAGCATGAACAATTATACATTGACCACGCTAAAAGCTTCCATGTCGCTAATCATTCCATATGCGTCACGTTCAAAGAACATGTCTAATACAAACACCTATGTTCTAACTCAGGCATCATAATACTCAATGACATGTGACTCATCATTCCCTTAAGTATCCAATACTTAATGGCGAAGTTAAGAACACACCGGTCTCAACAGGATTACTAATATCCACTCAATAATCCTTCGATCAGGAACGATTTAAAGATTCAATCTAACTATGAACCCGTCACATATATTCTTGATGTCTCAAGAATAGGTCTAGTTGCAACTGATCTTATGGAATCATTCATTAATATAAAACAATTGGACAAATGAATAAATACGTCATTGCCATTAATTAAATGATAATGATGAAAGTACAACTGAAATCCCTAATATGTAACTATTACATAGTAGCTTTAGGGCATATATCCAACAATCTCCCACTTGCACTAAAGCCAACTTGTTTGGTACCTCAAACCAATTTTGTCAATATGTCTTTTAAAAGAAGACTGAGGTAAGGCCTTAGTGAAGGGATCTGCCACGTTTTCTATTGAGGCAATTTTCTGCAAGGCGATATCACCTCTCCCAACAATTTCTTTGATGAGATGGAAGCGTCTCTCAATGTGCTTGGACTTCTAGTGAGACCTTGGTTCCTTAGCTTGAGCTATAGCCCTATTGTTGTCACAAAACAATGTAATCGGTTACTCAATTGAAGGATCGACTCCAAGTTCATAAATAAACTTCTTCATCCAAGCGGCTTCCTTTGCTGCTTCAGAAGCAGCTACATACTTTGCCTCAGTGGTGGAATCGGCAGTTATGCTTTGTTTGGAACTTTTCCAACTAACTGCACCACCATTGAATGTAAAGACAAACCCAGACGTAGACTTATAATCATTAGGATCCGATTGAAAATTGGAATCAGTATAAGCTACAACTTTAAATTCTCCTTCTCCATATATTAAGAATAAATCTTTAGTCATTCGCAAGTACTTAAGAATATTTTTGACTACTATCCAGTGCTCTTCTCCTGGATCAGACTGATATCTGCTAGTAATACTTATAGCATGCGCAATATCAGGTCTAGTACATAGCATAGCATACATTATGCTTCCAATAGCGGATGCATATGGTATCTTTGCCATCCGCTCTCTTTCTTCAGGAGTGTTGGGACACATCTCCTTAGAAAGACAGATCCCTTGCATAAAAAGCAATAATCCTCTCTTGGAACATTGCATGTTAAACCGTGTTAACACTTTGTCTATGTACATAGACTGTGAGAGGCCAATCAATCGTCTTGATCTATCTCTATAGATCTTGATACCTAAAATGTAGGTTGCCTCTCCTAAATCTTTCATGGAGAATTTCTGTGACAAGGATAGTTTTAGCGATGATATCATTGGTACATCATTTCCAATCAAAAGTATATCATTGACATACAAAACTAGAAATGCTATTCCACTCCCACTGATCTTCTTGTATACACAAGGTTTCATTCGGATTTTTGATGAAACCAAACGATTTGACTACCTCATTAAAATGGATATTCCAACTTATGGAGGCTTATTCGAGTCCATAAATGGATCTCTTAAGCTTACACACCTTCCGTTTTTCACTATTGGATTCAAAACCCCGTGGCTGTTCCATATATATGTTCTCTTCGAGAAAACCATTTAGAAAAGCCGTTTTGACATCCATTTGGAATATCTCATAATCAAGGTGTGTAGCTATAGCCAACATAATATGAATGGATTTGAGCATGGCCACAGGTGAGAAAGTTTCGTCATAATCGATTCATTCTTTTTGACAATATCCTTTTGCCACCAGCCGTGCTTTGTAAGTTCCAATTTGACCTTCAGCATTCATCTTCCTCTTGAAGATCCATTTGCAACCAATTGGTATAATACCATCAAGCAAGTCAGTTAAGGTCCAAACCTCATTGGAATACATTGAATCCATTTCGAATTTCATGGCTTCTAGCCATTTACCAGAATCGATGTCTAACATTGCCTCCTCATAGGTTTTAGGATCACCGGGTTGATCACTATCATTCACAATGAATAATGGTTCAATATGATCAACCGAGTGTCTATAACAAGCAGGTGGGTGAGACGTTCTCACACTTCTCCTAAGAGGTTGTGTATCAGAAGCTCCCACTGAATCAGAGATTAATATCTAAACTCGGTTGTTTGATACTTCATTATTTTTTTCTTGTAAGACTATTTTCCGCCTAGCACCACTTTCTTGGACGAACTCATTCTCCAAAAAAGAAGCGTGCTTGCTCACCAAAATTCTTTGGTCTATATGAAAATAGAAATAACATCAAAGAGTTTCCTTTGGATATCCAATGACTTGCCTCCAATTTTTTCATTTTTAGCTTTTTCACGAAAGCTGGACAACCCCAAATCTTAATATGATTAAGACTAGGTTTCTTACTATGTCATATCTCATAGGGCGTAGTTGGAACAGATTTGGACGACACTCTGTTCAGTATATATACAGCTATCTCAAGGGCATATCCCCAAAGGGATATAGGCAAATCGGTGTAACTCATCATAGATCGTACCATATCTAATAAAGTACGATTTCTTCATTCAGATACACCATTATGCTCTGGAGTGCCAAGAGGTGTCCATTGTAATAAAATGTCATTCTCTTTAAGAAAGTCCATAAATTCAGTAGTAAGGTATTCACCTCATTGATTTAATCGAAGAGCCTTAATACATTTTCCTGTTTGTTTCTCAACTTCAGCCTTGAATTCCTTGAACTTTTCAAAGGAATCAGATTTATACTTCATGAGGTATAAATAACCATATTGTGACTGATCATCGGTGAAGGTAATGAAGTAATTATAACCACCTCTAGTAGTTTCATTAATTGGTCCACATACATCTGTATGTATTAATTTTAATATGTCAGCAGCTCGCGCACTTTGTCCCACAAAAGGCGCTTTGGTCATTTTTCCTAAAAGACATGCCTCACAAGTCGAGTAAGACTCAAAATTTGATGGATCAATGTACCCATCATTACTCAACTTGTTAATTATGACCTAATCGGAGATGCCAAACATACTTTTTATTTGGACCGTCTCTAGGGCATTTATTAGTTATGGCATTTATGGCATTTATATCAATTCTATTTTGCTTATTGACATCGGTAATCGCATTACCAGACATTGTAATGGTATAAAGATTATTGGTTAATAAGCTAGAACCAACACATCTTCTATTATGATAAATAGAACATACATCATCAACAAAAGAAAATTCATAATTCTCTTTACCCAAACGAGGTATAGAGATAATGTTCCTAACAGCATTCTTATAATGCAAACAGTTCTTTAAAACCATTACATGTCCAGAAGGCAAACATAAACGAAAAGTCCCTATAGCTAATGCAGCAACTCTTGCTCCATTGGCAAATGCCAGGATAATCTCATTTCACCCTAGCATCTTGCTTATTTCTAGATTCTGCAAAGACATACAAATATGTGAAGTTGCAGCAGAAAATCTAGAACCCATGAGCTGGTTCAGCACTAACCATATTAGTTTCAATAAGCATAGACACCATACCTTCATAAGGTTGGTCCTTGGGCTTGACCTTCAAGCTTGCGAGGTACTTCCTGGAGGAACCCTTTGACATCACAGTAATGATATTTCCCTTTATCAATTTTGGGTTTTGGTTGTACAACATGTTTGATAGGTCTCTTCCATTTCTTTTTCTTCAAAACGGTTTTACCCTTTGAAGAAGAAGCCTTACCCATAGCCACTACATTTGGTCTCATGTTGTGCATTTCCTTCTCATAAACTACCAGCATGCTATGTAACTCAACGAGAGTTTTCTCCATCATATGCATGTGGAAGTTTTGGACAAAACCAGAGAAGTAATCGGGTAAAGATTGGAGGATTAAATCCACAGCTAACTCATTGTCCATAACGAGATTCAGCCTAGCCAATTCTTCAATGTGTCAGATCATTTTCAAAGCATGATCATTAACAGATGATCCTTCAGCCATCCTCATACGGTACAATGCCTTAGATATCTCATATCTAGAGGTTCGACCATTCTCATCAAAGTATTCCTTTAAGTGCAAAATGATCGACCTAGCATCTTCCATAGATTCATACTTCTTCTGTAATTCATTATTCATAGAAGCAAGCATATATGACCTAACTTTTAAGTTATCGTCACACCACTTATCATAAGTGACACGCTCCTCTTGGGTCCCACCCTTAGGAAAGGAGGTTGGCATCTTTTTATCAAGCACATACCCAATTTTTTCTAAATTGAGAACAATTCTTAAATTCTTCACCTAGTCAGTGAAATTGGGTCCAGTCAAACAATTTTGGTCAAGTATGGAAGCGAGTGGGTTTGTGGTCATCATTTTCAGAGTAATAATATATCTGTTGCAGAAAATAAATTGTTAGCCGTTGTACTTTTCATAATAACTATTTCATTTTGGTATTTAAATGAAATAGATCCTCCCACTAAATTTATATTTGAATCTCATACTCCTTAAGATGGGAAGCGGTAATCTTTGTTGGGTAAAGATTACTAGTGGGGATTGGAGTCCCACTAACCCAAAGTCCACCTCACCTAACAGTTATTGGTGTCCTATGAACTTAGTGAGTGAACCAGCTTGTTCAACGCATCATATGCGAGTCCCAATTATAACTTTGGCCTCTAGACCATGAAAGCCTCACCTAACAGTTATTGGCATCATGATCATAGTTAAGTCTCACCCATCGTCTCATGCAAGTATTGAAGGCACAAACGATTCCCTCACCTGACAGTTATTAGAAATCATTTGGCTCCAACCCCACAACATCATATGCATAATGGAGTGGTCCAATATTATGAATGGTAATTAACCCCTATGTATCCATAGCCGGTCAGTTAACCACTATAATATTGGATCAAACCACGACGATGGAAGGCCATGAGTCAGAAACCCGTTTCGACTTAATATTATTAATAAGGAGATTTGGGTCGTTATTAATGGTCTCACTTTGCACATTAACCAATTTAACATGCACGATAACATACACACAATAAATAAATAGATATCACATAAACATCTATCCTATGTGGTAATCATGGATTTATGGTTTAATGGGTCTCGAGCCAAAGAGATCCATGTAGCCATTTTAATGTTTTAATAATATGGACCTACTCTTCACTTTTTCTTCAATCTTTAAACTTTTCAAAGATCGGGCCCAGAGAGCTCACCGGTTTAATGGCTCCTCCAATGGCTCATCCTCTCTTGTAGTATTTACATCAATAATTGAAATACTAAACTATACTAAAATTACATTTCGTAAAATAAATATAAAAAGGACGCAGCCTCCATTTAATAATTACAACCCCAAAAATGAATACCTGTAATCATCATACATTCATCCATACAACAATCACATATTAGGGATTTTTCCATGATCACCACTCTTCTTTACGAGTCATAAATTCAAAATTTAAAGCTCTGGAAGGCAAAGATAAAATTCTGCATTTAATCAAATTTAAAGTCGAACAACGCAAACCACATCAAGAAATCAACATCGATGAAACAAATTTCATGAGCGTGATTCCGAACGGAAGTTGCGTTGTCAACTTTAAATTCACAATCACGAAACATTCGTAGAATATAAACACAAACTATAACAAGTTACGGATTTTTGATTCAAAATTGATTTTGTTCTAATTTTTGCTTAGTTGATTAAATTTATTACATAAATTAATCAACTTCTATAGGCCACATAAGAACAAGAGAACAAATTCTCTTAACAAAAATAAATTGGCCATTAGAACGCAAAAATATATTTGAACTATAAATCAATTAAATGCACGAAAAACGCCTAAGGTTGGCTGTGATACCACTGTTGGGGTTTCATGAATCATGTATAAGAAAAATTAACAAAATGAACGCAGCGGAAACAAAGATATATTTTATACATGATTCTCCTAAGGTGTTGTTCGTGCGTTTTAATAAAAAATCTAAACATAAAAGGGAGTTAAACGAATTACCTCTCGAAGCGCGCTTTGAAACGAATCGATTCGAATGTTCTATAGTTTGAGTCCCACAAGCGTCAGACCTCTAGTTTAGACACACCAACAACGAACGTCGAATGAAAGAGAGAACTTTCAGATATTCACCACGATGATCGTGCTAGCAATCTCGTGGAAATGATCCGCCGTATCCTCGATGTATTATAGTCACGGCCCGAACAAGAGAATTGTTTTTCTTCCTCGTGTCTCGAAGACACAAGAACACACGCACACTTTAACTCAATTTTCAGCAACTAGCAGAACTTCATGGTTTTGTTCATGGTGAAGAACCGATCTGGAACAAGAAGACAAAAACACACGGTCTTTTTTTTTTTCAGCAGCCCTTTTACTCTCGTCTCTCAATTGTTTTAATAATAAAACCGACCAGCAACAGTTGCTAATGGTTACTGATCGTCCGTAGCAAATGATCGTGCATGAGCGATTGCTCATGCACGATCTTGGCATGATGGTCAGCGGTTGCTGACCTTCCATTCTTCGTGCATGATGGTCAGCAACCGCTGACCATCATTGCTTCGTGCATGTGCACGAATTCATGCACATGCATGAAGCTCAATTTTATTATTAATTTTATTAGTTATTAAAAGGCATTAACTAATAAATAATTAATTAATCAATCCCTTTTAAAAATAAAAGAACATATTCTTTATATGTACATTTGAGAATGCATTAACATATATTTATATTGGGCATGTATGTGCATCATATGCAAGTAGGCTCGTGATTATAATACAAGTTAAATTAAATCTCATTTAATTTAATTTCAAATCGACAATTCGATTGCAGTAATTGTAAACACATTTGCAACATTATTTCTCTCTTGTTCCACGTCATTCTAATTGTTTATAGTGTGTGACATCCTTATGTTCATCACTAAGCTGGTAGTAAGACTTGTACTAACAAATTAGTACTCCCAAAAGAATTAATTGTCCCGATTAATCTTTGGGTCTTACAAGTCATGATTGACATCTAGCAATATGTCATGACTACCTAACTAATGTGAATACTTTAAGAACATAATGAACATATTATTTTTGGCTACAGTGTAATTCAATCCTTCTGTCTTACTATGTCCTGATCAAACAAAGACCATGGAATATTTGTCAAGTCATTAATTCGATCATATGCACAAATCTAATTGACATGCATTTTATTTGAGACATAAACAATTTATTCTCAATTATAATCCCAGCCGAGGATTTCAATGCAGTGTCATAATTAGATCGCATATGACATCATTATTATACCTTGCATGTAACAATGAGACAAATTCCATATTGCGCACACGTGCAACTTCATATATGAACGAACTATGACCATCAGGCATAAAGACGGATCAACGACCCGGCATTATGTGCACCCATGAACCATAGTGTTCAATACACAAGTTAACACTGTGCCTCAGGTCTAAAGATTATTTACACAAGACCAAAGCATGAACAATTATACATTGACCACGCTAAAAGCTTCCATGTCGTTAATCGTTCCATATGCGTCACGTTCAATGAACTTGTCTAATACAAACACCTATGTTCTAACTCAGGCATCATAATACACAATGACATGTGACTCATCATTCCCTTAAATATCCAATATTTAATGGCGAAGTTAAGAACACACCGGTCTCAACAAGATTATTAATATCCACTCAATAATCCATCGACCATAAACGATTTAAAGATTCAGTCTAATTATGAACCCGTCACATATATTCTTGATGTCTCAAGAATAGGTCTAGTTGCAATTGATCTTATGAAATTATTCATTAATATAAAACAATTGGACAAATGAATGAATACGTCATTGTCATTAATTAAATGATAATGATGAAAGTACAACTGAAATCCCTAATATGTAACTATTACATAGTAGCTTTAGGGCATACATCCAACATATTGTTCGAGAAAGAAACGGTTGTTTGTGGGATTCATTCTAGAGAATAGAAACATACAAAAACTTGATGAAGTACCTTATAAGTGTCGTTTTAAATTTCTGTTAGCCATGAATTCATATATCAACGCCTTATTTTTGGAGTCATCACAATATCCTTTAAGGGAAACCAAGTTTCCATGGCGGACCATTGTTAAGAGTTGTGCTTGCAATATCATGAATGTGATTTTCATATCGACATTCTCGAAGCATGGGATCGAGCTGTCAAATGAGCATATGATGGAATCTTTCTCGCTAACCTCAGCTAGAAATGGCTTGTCTGGCTGGCTTGAGGATTCAGCCCCGGATGATTTAGAGAGCACCTTCACAGCAACTTTCGTGTCTTCTAATTCACCAAGATACACTTTTCCAGATGCTCCTTCACCAATAACTGTTTCAAAATCTTTGGTAATCCTCTTAAAATCACCATACTTGAACATTTGATCTTCTGATTTTGGATTCTGCATTCAATCTTACAATGAGTAATCTATGATGACTTTTGAAGATCACCAAGTAGACTTTCAAGGTAAATCATCCTAGGATAACTCCAATTGTGTGATCAAAAGGGAGAAAATAAAGTAACTGATAGGAATAGGACGAAAAAAGTGAAAGATCTAGGCAGCGGTTGCAGTTTAGATTGCAGATATGTCCAGGATTGCACAATCAAATTCTTTCCTAAGGGACCATTAGACTAAATAGAGGAAATTGAACTCTCATCAACCATCAACGGTAATAGCCGAGGGAGGGAAGAAGGAAATATGTGATATCCCAAAATTTGGCCATATTTCAAAATATATAAAACGGTTATTTCATCGACGCACTTATGGTTATTTTACTCTGAATTGATCACTCACGAGTTCACTAATCTATTGGATGAGGCCATAAAGGGTTAAAATGCAAAAGACCAGAAAAATCGATTAGGGATCGACTGCTTGACCATAAGGATTGACAAGAGTCAATACTACACCGTTATAAGTCAAGTAGCAAACGGATAAAGTCAATTCGCGAGTGATTCTGTACGATTACAATATTCACGTTGAATGACGATAAATCAATTTTTTTATTGATCTTATATTCATGGTACATAATTGAACCCCTGTGATTACATGACAACCAAAGGTTGTCCACGATTCGAAGAAGCACAAACGTGGATCGAAAATTATCGACTATGAGTCAACAGTGCGAGAACCTCTAAAAGTCACTTGATAGTTTAGGCTATACTTCGTGTTCGATCAATTTTTAACCATGAAACTTAATTCAATGTTGGGTGTCAAACTTCCGAGGGTCACAAGACTAATTTATTGGATGTTGCCTCATTTTCCATTGAATTATCGGCAAGTTCAAAATTTTCTAAAAGAAATTATCAGACGGAAAGGAAAAATGGACCTAGTGGCAAAGATGTAATTTGTTGGCCAAAATTTTGGCTTGAAAGATAAAGGGAAAAGAAAAAGAAAAAGAGGGGACAAGAAACTTGGCATAGAGCGTTTTTAGGAAGAGTTGGTCAAGAGAATGATGGGATTTTGAGGAAAAATCTTAAAAAATCTTCTTCTTTTTTTCTTTCTCTCTCTCCCCTCTCTTTTCTCTTCTTTCTCCCGCCATTTCTCTCCCTCCCCTTTCTACCAACTAGCCTCCATTTCCCTTCACTTCTTCTCTTCTTCTTCTCACGCCATTTTCCCCCTCTCCATCATCTTCATCTCATCACCATCTTCATCCTCTCACCATTATCTCCATCCACCACACCATCCACCACCGCCCACACCTCCATCCTCACCCACCATCTTCACCGCCACCACCAGCACCACCGCACCTCATCTCCACCACCATCATCATCCAACACCACTGTCTACCACCATCTCATCACCACCTCCTTGCCGCAGTTGAACCCCCACTGCTCACCATCCATCTGTCGAGCCATCGCGCCACCGCTTGCTTGATGCTGCTCCTCGCCGTTTGTCACCTTCGCCAATTTGCCACTGCCCAAGCTAAGCTTGGCCATGGGTTTTGAGGAGCTGCCGCCACGCTGTGGGCCTTCGTTGGACTGCGAGCTCCATGTTTTCATCATTGTTGAACCACCGCCGTCATGAGCTCGCCGTCGCCAAAAACCTGTGAATGAACTTCCTAATCATGGATTAGGATGTTAATTACGTTTAGGGGATATATTAGTTTAGGGATAATGACGGTTAGTATTAGTCAATTTTAATTTAGTCTTAATTGCGATTAAGGGTGGTTTAGATTAAATTGAAGATTAATTAATCATGATTAGATTAATTAATCGAGTTTATTTTAATTAATCGTGATTTATTTGATTAAACATGATTTATTATTTAATCGTTAGGTTAATTAATCGAGTTTAGCATAATTAATCGTAATTAGCTTAATTAATAATGCTTATCCTAATTAATCGTGATTAGCTTAATTAATCGCGATTAGTATAATTAATGATGGATTAGCCATTAAGTAGAATTTTATGCTCGTTTTTTTTTTGGAGGAGATTGTGCCTAATTCTAATCGTTTGAGCTTGTGGTGCTATGTTATTGATTGCTCAATTGTAATTTTTATTTATTATTTCCAAAAAAGGGTTTTATAAACAAGAAAATAGAGAATTTTGAGGTATTGGGTCTAGACACCAAATTTTGCGTGCTAAATAAAACAATAGGATTTTAAAATGGAAGTGTGCAAAGTTTGACGGATTGTATGACCACCTATGAATATTTTACTAAGATTTTTAAGTGTGAAAAATTGCCAAACTTGATTATTTGAAAACGAACTCTTTTACTTCGGACTAATGAGTGATCATTTAATCGAACCTGTCACCCAACAGGAGTTTAGGGGCGATGCCCGATTTTTATCGAATGTCCAACAGGAGTTCGGATGCCGAGTCGCAGTTAAGGTCGAACCAATGCTCCTCTATAAAATGCCATCTAGGTAGGAGTTCTAGATGATGCCGTGCTCGATGGGGTGGGACGATGCTCGGTCAAGTCGGAAGACCACTAACTCTTGTGTTGGCCGCCTGAGGAGTTGTAATAATTAGAACATATGTGAATGATTGTGATGCATTACGTATGATTATAAAGTAAAACTGTGAAGCACGGTATAGGACAGGCCAAAACAAGTTTTACTTTATAATCGGGACCCGTGTATATGATTGATGCATGAAAGTTATGTGTTCTAATTATTGACTATGTCTATTGTATAGTGTTGGCATATGTGATGTACTAATATGTAGGGGTGTGCCAAGGTGAGGTAAGATTGTATGTCGTTGTGTGTTTAGGCTACCTCTAAGGTGAATTAGCTTCATAATCGAGATTTAGGAAGTTGACTCTTTGAGATTTTATCTCACCCAATTGTTATTCATTATTTTCAGGCCCGTAGCATAAAACGTCGTCATGTGCAGTTTGGGCCAAGACATAGGAGTGCCTAGCATTGCTTTTGGTTGGCCTCGCATTAGAGAAATTATGTTAACCCTGACCCATTGTTGAGTTGGTGGGTAGGAAGTCGCCCTTTGGAATGGGCTTGTAATTATTAAACTTTTTAGGGTTATCAAGTTGATTTTTAAAGGTTGTGCCTTTAGAAATGTTTGTGGTGTTTACTATCCCTGTTGTTTGTTGATTGACTGTTTATATAAATTGCTTCCGCATGCATTTAATCGAAGATAAAGATAAAAAAAAAAAAATGAGTCGGCGACACGTCATGGGATGTTTATGCTCTTGGGATTCAAGGTGTGACGAAAAAGGAAAAAAAAAAACAAAAAAAAAAAGGGAAAAAGGGAAAAAAATGGTTACAAGTTTTCTACCAAAATATCCTTTCTTCGATAACCAAAATAGTCACCAGCTAGCCAAGGACTCTCATTTGAGATGATTTGGCCACTTCATGTCCTTATTAAAATAATTTGATCACTTCAAATCCTTCTTTGAAATAAAGTCTACTTCGAATCCTTATTTAAGAAACTAATGGCACTTCAGGCCCTTAATTGAAATTTCCCAATAATCTTTTATGTTACACTACTCTTGTACTGCAAAATACAACAACGTATTTATAATGCCATATATCAATTTCGGAACATGTTACGATATATTCACTTTTAATCATGACTACTAGTTATCTTATTGTATGGCACAACAAATACACGATAAAATTTTGGTGGGCTCAAACCCTTTATTAGCCTTTATACCCAAGCAATTCACATCTTCGATAAAAATATTTTAGGATAGAATAATATAATATTTTAAGAAATTCTTTTTATCTTGTTTAGTTACTTATAAAGTTATTTTCTGCATACATATATATTAGACTTGCGAAAGAGTAGGAAGACCAATTAATTACCTTAATGATTCCAATTCTTCGAATGCATTTTTAATTCACATTATCTTGATTTATAATGATAAATGAAAATTTTGGGGCCAAACAAATTACAATTCTCATTATTAAATGGCTCTCATGTAAATAAGTCAATGGTAATATGGTGCGGCACAACAAGTGTAATATAGAAGTTGCTGTGCGCTTGTATATATTTTTTATTAGCTTTTTTTTTAATCAACTGTTTATTAGCACTATTAGTGTTTTCTTTTTTGTGTTTAAATATATATTAGATTCGCGAAGGAGTCAAAGAAACAAAATTTGCACAACTATCACAATATAACTTCACGGCAAGCTAGTATAGACGGTATTCCCACGTTACACATAATTTCTCATTCCACGGTTGCCTTCTTAGGGGCATTTCTAAAATTCCATCTCGGAAAATGGACTTATTTTCATTCGTGGTATACATGTAATATTGGTTTCAAAATTCTGAATCATGATTGTAAATTCGTATAACTGGTAACTTGCTGATCAAGTTACTAGGTGGTAATTTAGGAATGACGTGAACATTTACAATCATTAGTGAAGTTGACAAAATTAAAAGATAGTGCTCCCTTGACACTTATAATGACACAAACATGAATAGTCTCTAGGTATGCCAAACTTATATCCAGACACAAATTCGAAATATAGGAAGATCTTATTTTAATAGTGGGAGTTGCCAGAGTTTGACAACCAAAGTGGACGAATACTAGTGGATCGAATGAGCAACCCTTACCAGGGGTGCACTATCCGAGTCAACTTCCAAGGAGGTCACTTCTGTATGCTCCCCTTGATTTCTGTCCTCATACTTTTGCTTGGATGCCAATTCAATCGCCCCTTTCAAATCTGCCAATACCTGACTTATGTCTGGCCTTGTATCGGCTTGTTCACACGTACAAGACTCCGCAACCCTTGCTGCTATCTTAGCCGAGCCGATGTCGAAATTTCCTTGTAACCGTCGATCCATAAGTCTGTGCATATCCCCACTTTTGATGATCGAAATTGCCCATCCACGTATGGGCACGTCTTCTCCCTCTCCACCTGACATCATTGCCTGTTGTCCTGTCATTAGCTCAAGGAGCACGATCCCAAAACTGTAGACATCACTTTTCTGCTTTATTTTGTAAGCAGATGGTTGATACCTGCACAACATATAATAAGAACATGGACCGTCAGAATATCTATGAGAACAGAGATTGAGAATCATCTCAACAAGATCAAGTTTAGGCCGTTACTCTGGGGGGACGTAGCCGAGAGTGCCCCAAGGATTGGATGACTCATAAGTACTATTTGCAGCTTTCAATGCTCTTGACAGACCAAAGTCAGATATTTTGGCTCGCATGTTTTCATTCAACAAGATATTTGTCGTCTTGATATCTCTATGGATGATGGGCTTGCCACAAGTGTTATGGAGATAATCCAAACCTGCAATTCTTGCAAAATTTCCTTTAACCACCCCAATGCGAAGTGAGGAAAAATTCACAACTATGCATAACTGATTTTTGTACCTTGTGCCACGTCTACAGCAATTCGTAGTCTCCTATCCCAAGTCAAGACATTTGGCTCGGTCCCTGTTACACCAACATCCTCATATTGCGTTTGATAAAACGGATGTTTTGTAGGATTAATTCTATAGAAAATATAAACATTCAAGAATATGATAAAGCACCTGATAAATGTTGTTGTAGATTTCCGTTAGCCATGAATTCATATATCAACACCATATTTTTGGAGTCATCGCAATATCCAATTAGGGAAACCAAGTTTCCATGGTAGACAGTCATTAAGAGTTCTTTCTGCAAGATCACGAATTTGCATTTCATATTGACATTGCTGTAGCATGGGATTGATCTGTCAAATAAGCACTGATCGAATCATTCTATCTAACCTCGACTTGAAATTGCTTCTTCCCCTGCGACGATGATTCAGAGAGCACTTTCACGGCAACTTCTGTGTCTTCTTTTAGTTTACCCTGATAAACTTTTCCAGATGCTCCTTTTCCAATCTCTGTTTGAAAGTTGTCGGTGATCTTCAAAATCTCGTCATACTTGAAAATTCTTAATCTGCTCATTTGCCCACTGGGTTCTGCATACAATCTTACGATGAGGACTCGATGACAATTTTCGAATATTGCCAAGTAGACTGTCAAGGTAAATAATCCTAAGATAACTCTAATTGTGTGATCGGAGGGGCAAAAAAGGAAGTGATAGGAGTAGGACGAAAAGTGAAAGATCCAGGCAGTGGTTCCAGTTCAGAATGCAGATATATCCGGGATTGAACAATTAAATTCTTCCCAAGAGACCATTAGACCAAACAGAGGAAATTGGATTCTCCAGTTGACACAGTTCTACCACTTATTTGTTGTCTAGTTGAGTTAGAAGGAACATCAGATTCATATGCTTCAGGCCAAGGACTTGATTTGGAAGAACATGCCGATGTTGTCTGTTCTTTATTTTACTTTTCTTCATTTAAGATTGCTCTTAGACAATCTATGGGCAACTAATGAAGCAAACCATTCCAAAACTATGAAGTCAGAACAACCATAGTGGTGATTTGACTTGAAAGTGATTTAGAAAAAACCTTTTTTTTCGAATATCATCGATGAATAGAGAAGTTCAAACACCCAAAGTGTAGAAGGAACAGTGAAAAAGCTGTGGATGACAAGCAGAAGAAAGAGTTACCTCTGACAGTTTTTCTTTTGATTAAACAAATTGTAGCCAAAGCACACACGAGAACTACAAAGAAGGCTGAAACTGATGCAGCGACTGGGACAGAGATGGATTTTTCATTCTTCTTCTGTGGGCAAGGGTCTGCCTTACAAAGATCTGGGTTGCCATCCAAGCTGCAAAAAGAAGAGTAAGTGGCTAGAATTAAATGTTTTGGTAGCCTTTGGCCAACATTTTTCCTTCTGATTTACCAATAATAGCGAAGGTACACGAGAGAACTTCAAAGAAGACTAAAACGGATGCAACAACTGGGACCAAGATGGGGTTTTTATTCTTCTTTTGTGGTGCAGGACTTTTTTTTTTTTTTTTGGTGGGCAAGGACTTGACAAACTAAGATTTGTGTTTCCATTCAAGCTGTGACAAAAGGTAAGGTCCACGAAAAAAGATGTTCTAGTTGCTTTGCCAACATGTTGATGACAAGTGTCCTTCCTATTTGCTTTGAATCAAAATGAATCATGTTAGTAGTCTTTCCACAGAAAGCTGCGAGTGTGAGAGAAAGAACAAGCCTTAAGTTTAATGTCTTGTCCGCAACCCTCCTTTTAAGAGCCTTCGGAACTGAACCAGTAAGGTTGTTTCCACTTAGATTTCTGCAAAGTATAACAATGTGTAAACGTTCACGTCCTTTTAGTTCTTTGGGACGCGACGAAGGCATATTGACTTACAGATTTCGCAGCTTTGGCAGCTTCGCCAATGTTTCTGGTATTTCTCCCCAAAGTTGATTATTAGACAAATCTCTGAAAAAAGATCAGTGTAAAATACTTTTTTTTTTTTCAATTGTCCTGAGCAGACATTCAGACGCAGGATTGATACAACGAAGGTCTAAAGGGCACTCAATCCTAAAACACCATCACCTCAATAAGGGCCTTACTGGGCTAATACTTACAAGGACTCCAATTCCGATAGATTTGATAGTGAAGAATGGATGTTGCCCCTCAAATTGCTAGAGCTCAGATCCCTGCCCATAATCAATCACATGAGAGCAAGCTGTGTCATTGCCATGTGCACAAAGGCGGTAATGTTGGTTCGATACACAAAAGTTTATGCACTCAACTGTAGAGAACACAATGTAACCTAAGATTAAAATGGAGCACACAATTGACGAAGGAGACTTCTAGATTAATGGAGTCATATAGAGGAACGAGCTTCCAATTTTTCAAGAAGAATGAGGAAAAGCCTTCAATTCTTCAAGAAGAAAAGAGAATTCTTTTAAAGTTTCACCGGCGGCACCAGCATCATCCTACAAGAAATAGTGCAAGGAGACTTACTGTGAAATAACCCTCGGATCTACTTACAGACTTTAGAAGTGTGGGCTCTTATGCAAAGACAATGTGGTCATGCAAGAAAGCAAACTTTCAACTTTTCAAGAAGAATGAGAACAAAACTTAACTTCTTCACATATATATATATATATATATATACTGATACCACTTGTCACGGGTCGATCGATTTCGGTCGATCACACACCGCGCGGCCTTAGGATAGGTGATCCCAAGTCAGCCTTTCACACACACTCGCTCGAACACAACAACCGAATGGGCAAAGAGAGTGTATATTGCTTGTGAACGAACTGATTACATTGTGGGAGAGGGATCCCTATTTATACAAGAGTGGGTCGTATCTCGGCCGTGGATCGTCCCTCCGATCCAACGGTCCATTTTGAATCCGTATAATCATTACAAGCTATACAACAGACTACTCGGAGGCTACTCGATGGTCTGCACCCGGCAGGCCCTTGGGAAGTCCATGGGTTGCGCGCGTCAGGCCTTGGGCAGATCATGGGCGTGCGTCAGAAGCAAGATCAGGGTTGCAGGTGGGTCTGACACGCGACCAGCTGAACCGTCACGGGCTACTCGAGTATCGCTCAGGGGTCGCCCAAGGGCCGTGCATGGGCCTTCCGCTCGTTCTGCTCATGGGTCGTTCGTGGGTTGCTTCCGGGCAGCTCGTTGTGCGTGACACGGTCCCTCACGGACGATCTTGGATCATGCTTGTCCGTGGGCCGTGTCATTCTCCCCCACCTAATCTGGCGACGCCCTCGTCGCCTCCGTGGCATGGAAGGCTTCGATGTGCCCCTTGAATTCCCACAGAGCCTCGGAGGGTTCCCAACTTGCTTCACTCTCAGGAAGGCCTCTCCACTGGACGAGGTACTCCTTCCTTGGTGCCCGATACTTCTTCCGTATGGTCCGATCCGCCAGGATACACTCAATATCTCGATCATAGGAAGGCTTCTCTCCAAGGGGCGCTCGCTGCGACGTGCCCCGCTCCGGATCATCCTCGTCCACATGAAACGGTTTCAGCATACTTACATGGAACACGGGGTGGAGTCTGAATTTGGACGGTATGTCCAGTTTGTACGCCACCTTCCCGATCCGTTTCACCACTCGAAAAGGGCCTTCATAGCGACGGATCAGCCCTTTGTTCACGTTTCTGTATCGAAGGACGAGGTGCAACTTGACTAGCACCAAGTCCCCGACCTGAAACTCCACATGCCGTCGCTTTCGATCAGCCCATTTCTTCGTGCGTTTCGCGGCCCCATCCAGACACGCCCGGGCCAAATCCACATGCTCGCCCCATTCCTTAGCGAGTTTGTATGCGGCCGGGCTACTTCCTCGGTATCCCGAAGCGATTGCACTTGGTGTGAGCGGCTGTTGCCCGGTCACGATTTCGAACGGGCTTTGGCTCGTGGACTCACTTCGCTGCAAGTTGTAAGAGAATTGGGCCACGTCAATCAGCCGTGCCCAGTTCGCTTGCGTGTTGCTCACATAGTGCCGAAGGTAGATCTCCAGCAACCCATTCACTCGCTCGGTTTGTCCGTCGGTTTGCGGATGCATGCTGGTGGAGAGATTGAGACTCGTTCCCAGCAGCTTGAAGAGCTCGGTCCAAAGCCGACCGGTGAACCGAGGGTCGCGATCGCTCACGATCGTGCGTGGAACACCCCAATATTTGACGACGTGCTTGAGGAACAGCTTGGCAGCTTCCTCGGCTGGGCACTCCATTGTGGTTGGTATGAACGTCGCATATTTGGAGAGGCGATCCACTACCACCATGAGAGCCCGACACCCTTCGGACTTGGGCAGATTCACGATAAAATCCATGGAGACGCTCTCCCAGGGACGTTCCGGGATGGGCAACGGCTCAAGGAGTCCCGCGGGAGGCCGTTGCTCTATCTTGTCTTGTTGGCAGACAAGGCACGTCCGTACGTACACCTCCACATCATCCCGCATATGTGGCCAGAAGTACTGATCTTCCACAAGAGCCATGGTGCGGTGGATTCCCGGATGTCCCGCCCATTTGGAGTCGTGGCACTCTTTTAGGATTTCCCTCCGAAGCTTCCCGTGGAGCGGCACATAGAGTCGCCGTCCTTTGGTGTAGAGGAGGTCGTCCTCATGCCAAAATATCCTCGTCAAGCCCTCTTTGGTGTATCGCAGGAGGGCTTGGGCTCTTTGATCGTGCTTCAGCCCTTCCTTGATACGATCAACCCACGGGCAGTCGGGTCTGCTTACCACATTGGCCAATTCGAACTTCCTGCTTAAGGCGTCGGCCACGGAATTGGATTTTCCGGGCTTATACTCTAGCACATAATCAAACTCGGCCAGGAAGTCTTGCCACCGAGCTTGTTTCGGGCTGAGCTTCTTCTGAGTTTGGAAGTAGCTCGTAGCCACATTGTCGGTCCTCACGACGAACCGGGACCCCAAGATATAGTGCCTCCATGTGCAAAGGCAGTGCACCACCGCGGTCATCTCCTTCTCTTGGACCGTGTATCGTCGCTCGGCATCATTCAACTTTCGGGACTCGAAGGCCACTGGATGACCTTCTTGCATCAAGACACCACCGATGGCAAAATCAGAAGCATCGGTCTCTACTTCATATGGCTTGGTGTAGCTGGGCAGCATGAGCACCGGCTCTTTGGTCATGGTCCGCTTCAACCGTTCGAACGTCTCTTGACACCGATCCGTCCACTCCCACGGCCTTTCTTTCTTCAGCATATCCGTGAGTGGCACGGTGAGACGCGAATACTCCCGGATGAAGCGCCGGTAGTAATTCGTGAGACCAAGAAAGGATCTCAGCTCAGTCACCTTGGTTGGTGGCTCCCAATCAACAATGGCACGGATCTTGGCCGTGTCCATCCGCACACGTCCGCCCCCAACAATGTGCCCAAGGAACGGAATCTCCTTTTGTGCAAAGGCACATTTCTCACGTTTCACATACAAGTCGTTTTCTCGGAGGGTCCGAAAAACACGACTCAAATGTTCAACATGCTCCTCAAGCGTCCGACTATATATCACTATATCATCAAGATAAACTACAACGAACCGATCAAGGAACGGATGCAGTACCTTGTTCATGAGTGTGCAGAACGTAGCCGGCGCATTGGTCAAGCCGAATGGCATGACAAGGAACTCGTATGACCCGTAGCGAGTCACACATGCTGTCTTCGGCTCATCCCCCTCAGCGATCCGCACTTGATAATACCCCGATCGAAGGTCGAGCTTGGAGAACCAGCGGGCTTCTCCGAGCTGATCGAACAAGTCAGCAATAAGGGGAATCGGGTACTTATTCTTGACGGTCAGCTTGTTCAATGCCCGGTAGTCGATACACATACGGAGGGATCCGTCATGCTTCTTTTGGAACAGGACCGGGGCACCGAACGGGGCCTTAGATGGCCGAACATAACCAGCATCCAACAGCTCCTTGAGCTGTTTCCTCAGTTCCTCCAACTCGGGCGGGGCCATGCGATAAGGAGACATGGCCGGTGGTCGAGCATCGGGTACCAGCTCGATCCGATGGTCGACCTCTCTCCGAGGAGGCAGCTTCTTGGGCAATTCGGGCGGCATCACATCCTGGAAGGCATCGAGGACTCGGGATGCCTCTTCCGGTACCGAGCTTTCCTCTGCGCCCTCCTCCTTCAATGCCGCCAGGAAGGTCGCCTCGCCTTTCTTCAGCCCTTTAGCAAGCTGCATGGCCGACAGCATCTTCCTATCGCGTCCCGATTCACGATAGATCGGGACCATGCATTGGCACCGCTTGTCCAGAATGCATATGCAATCCGCGAAGGGCATGACACCCGCATTGATCCGGTCGAGAAATCCCAAACCGAGTACGAAGTCGTAGTCATCAAGGGGGATTACCTCGATATCTTCTTTGCTGGTCCAAGGACCTAGGTGAAACTCCACGCCCCTGGCCATGCCGTTGGTCGGGACTTCTCTGGAATTCACCGTCTTGAGCCAACCGGACTTATTGGCCTCGACCGGAAGATGCAGCTTCTTCGCGGCCTCTTTGGATATGAACAGATCGGACGCCCCGGTATCTACGAGCGCGCTCATCGTGGTACCCCCGATCTTGACGTCTACGAACATCATTCCTTTCGGTTCTTTGTCCTTCTTGGAGGCCTTGATCGTTCCAAGAGAGAGAGAGAGAGAGAGAGAGAGAGAGAGTTCTTTTAGAGTTTCACTGCTGGATGATACTATAAGAAATAGTTCAAAGGCACTCACAGTGAAATAATCCTTGGAAGTTTTCCATAACTACAATTCAGACCATCCCATGTATAGTTGCTAGGGACACATGGATCACCTTGCTAGCTCTCTTTATTCACTCCATACGTTGCCTTGGTATCATCGATAGCTTTCACTGTAGTTTATACCACAACAATATCATTTCTTTAAGAATTGTAATGTTGTGAAAATTGAGAAAATGCTATATGTTGAATTTGAAGTGATTTCCGGCAATGAAGTATGCCAAGCAAAATGTAGCCCTTTACTTTCAGGATAAACCTAGTTTAAGTGTAGCCTATTAACCGTTAAAATTGCATCTTCTAGAGCTAAATTAAGAAAACTCTTATCTTATTCTTCTTAGATTTTTCAAATTAAGCTTCTTGAAGCTCAATTTCACCTTACATTTTTGTAAACTTAGCTTATAACCTTTCTGTCGCCACAATCTTTACCTACCAAACCTCACCACCAATAATTACTTAACCAATCCAACATCAATTCTCTTTTGATGGAGCAACAGGGGCAAGTGAATCTAAATTGTTGCCTTGTAAGAGCTAATGAGGTTTCTAAGGAGTAAGCATTAAGATCTCCTAGATTAACGAGAGAGTACTCTTCATCCAATGGAGTCATCAATTTGATCAACAAATCCTTATTATTATTATTTTTATCACTTTTTACTTTCATTAGCCATGCAGAACGAAACTAGTCAAGTTAGATTATGCAAGAAGCATCTCCTAAAATTGAGTTAGATGAACAGAAATCAATGCAACAGTTAATCGCTAAAATCGTCTAGCATATGTGTCGACACCTTTAAGAATCTGAGACCACACGGAGTGGAGGTTGACCAGTTTATGTGGCAGCACTTTTTATTGAATTCAACCTACGTGATCAGATGTGTAATGAGTCGCTTTCTAACCAATTCGTTGTTCATATCCACTTTAGAAGACTTTTGGTAGCACAACATTCGAATTGGCTCTAGAAAAACACGTCGAAGTAGGGGAAATACCATCATCTTCGGCTGTTTGTACATTGGGGAGTCCAACAATGTTATAGACCTCGATGGCATTGAGGATTGGCGGATATGGAGATTCGTTCGATGTGGGACTGATCAAGATGTTGATCGGGGAACCAGTAACAGGAGTGGAGACTACAGTCACTGGCTTTAAGTACTCGAGCGTCACACTCTTCGTGAATTGATTACCATTGATGGAAACCGTGAACTCCCTTTGTTGGCCACTCCGCAAAATTTGGGTTTCGGCAAAATGGAAGTACAAGATCCAGTTACCTGGAGGAACGTATGGCTTCGGTGGTGTCCAACTAAATCTCAAGGATGAATAACCGTCTTTCATGGTTGTAGCGGTCAAAAGAACTTCCCCAGGAACTTTGTACAAATCGTTGTTGTTGGACAAGGACGTAGCAGATGCTCCGGTGCTGGGTGAAAGCTCGTAGTAATCATCATTGCCCCACCAGATGCGATCATAAACATCCACTGGAGACCTGATTGAGGCATTTTCACAAACAGTTGATACACTCAGCCATTGAGAAATCAATAAACTTGCAAAATTTCAAGTGTCTAAGTCTTTCCTACCATCAGTCAGATTCTTGTACGTGATAAAAACCGGACATTATGTGCATGATACAAGTTGGCGGATGCTTGTCGAGAATCGTTGATTGGATCGCATATTGAAATATTAGGTGATTTTTTTTTAGTAACTTTTCCTTGAATTCACTCGTGTTTTTATTTTTATTTTTATATTCTGATAATCAATATATTAAAATTGAATTAGTACCTCATATTAGGTGGATCTTTAATTAGCAACTCCTGGCTTCAATCCACTTGTGTTTGTTATAATCAATACTTTAAAAATTGAGTTATTAATTCGTATTGAGTATGTTTAACAAGTGTCGGAAGATATAAAAACTGGTTATTTGAATGGCGTAGCACCTAGAATGAAAATGGTGATTGAACGAAGAGAGTTTTTTGTATAAAATTTTACATAAGAAATTATCACACCCTATATTTGAAACTCATGTATGAATTAATTAAATTATTAGATGCAAACATTTTCAATCACGAATGAGTATCTTCTTATGAGATTCTCATAGAAAATTAAGTGTTTTAATCATACAATTATTATCCACCAAAAATTAAGTTATTCGTGAATTCTTAATCATCTTCATTAGTACATAGTGCATAGCAACAAACCAAGCAAAATGAAAAAAAAAAAAAAAGCATTGCAATTAATGGTACCATTAGCAATTTTTTTTTTTGGACTAATACTATAAGTTTAGTTCATGTCATTATTGTGAACTAAATTATATTGCAACTGTAATGCTTCAATGATGTGTATTGTAAAAACAATTTCTTCGGGATGACTTATAAAACAATAGGGATACATTAATTGTTACTAGTTGAAATAAATGTTCGTTTTCATTGTTTATCTGTGTAGACCTCTAATATTCTAAACCCATCGAAGAGATGACCTACATAAAATATATATTTTCAAACATAGCTTCGAATGTTCAAGAGAATTATAACAAATGTCTCAAAGGGGCAAATTTGTCTAAAAGGTCATAAAACTATTGTATGATGGTTAATGTAGGCTGAAACTTTCAATTTGCCCGGCTTTAATCTCCTGACAATTTCTCAAAGTATCCCTCAAGTCAATTTTGGCAAAAAACTGCTAACATTATGGTTTAGTTAGCATAAACCATCTTACGTGGCGTAAATTGTCTAACATGACACGATCAATGTTAACTTAGATGATTTTTGTGTAGTGGCTTTTGCCTATGGCCGATGACCTCCGCTAGCCATCGCTAAGGTCCCAAATGGGCAGAGAGAAATAGGAAAAAAATGAAAAATAAAAATAAAATAAAAGGAAAAAAAGGAAGAAAAAAATTCAAGATCTTAAAATAAATTGAAAAGATTGTCCATGTTAGTGATTTTTGGTTAAAATTGGCCCAAAAGATTACATTAGCAAATTGTGAAAATTTTTAGGATTAATTTGATCAAATTGAAAAGTTTAAAACCGAATTGATTGCTGTATAATACATTCAAAAGTTGAACAATTATCCTGTCTCGAAAGAATTGCTCTTATGAAAAGTAACTTGTGTTCTCCAAAGCGACTCACCTTGTAAACGATTGATTGCTTGTTCCCATGTTGGCCCGCCAAATTAGCTTCAAGAAGTCAGGTCCAATTTGATAGATGCTATTGTTCAAAACTCTTAATTCCAGAGCTGAAATGAAAGGAATTCCACTTCCCATATCCACAACACACACCTGTATATAATCCGCTCGGGGGACATACATAATCTCCACGACCACAATATTAGGGCTGCTTATAGTAGTCCAATAATTAACATCGATATAAAGGTCAAACGTGGGTGTTTCGTTTTTTCGATCATAGTTGCCATACCAAAAGTAGGTCCTGATCAAGTAAAGGTTGTTCTTGCCTCGATCTGGTTTTAGCGTGTAGCAGTTCCTCGTTCCATTCGGAAAGCTCCTTAAAGTTCTGGCAATTTGATGATAAGCTGTGTACATGTCGCCTGTGGAAACCTGCTTGTTTTATCCGGAATCTGTATATCCATTGTCCCCCTCATAATATAACTTGAAATTGTCGTCAGGAGATGAATTAGCCCCAGAGTCGATGCTTATGAAACCTTACAAGTGAAAAAGACTAGAATCAAATGGTCAATTTATTCCCAAACTTTCCCATAGTAGTTCAAGAATTCGGAAGCGGTCATCTCTTATTGGACCTTGACCATTGTAATTAATTAGGTTTAATTGATCTGTATATGAATATAAACGACGCATGAAAATATTTCATTTCAATGCTTGTGATAACCCTTTTAATCTTGTCCTTTCCTTCGCTTCTTCTCTTTCTTTCTTTTATCTATTGCATGTTCTGTCATTGGGTAAATAAACCTACTTTTCACCATTCCGTGACCTTGCGATCAACTTTGAAAGTAGAAAACAAAAGAGATTAAGCTGCTAGAAGGGCTAGTTCAAATATCATTGCGAGCGACAGATGAAACCTATTAACAACGAAGTTGCAAGTTATAACTTTTTCATGTTTATCATTTTGCTTCTATCTCTTCTGTTTCTATCTGATGTCTTTCTCCACATAAAATTTCATGTTTGCATATTCCGGGATGTTCTACAAGTAACTAAATATTCTCAGAGAGAGAAAGAGAGACCTCGATTTTGTTGGGCTAGAGCCAGCAGCTTCAATCCCGGAGCCAATAAAGAAGCGATGGAAGCACACCAGAGGAGGAGCAACATTGATCTTCCCATTTCGGTGTCCAGACCACAGAGAAAGGTCTCTTGGCAATGTACATAAGTGAAGACGTTACAGGCAACCCATATTAATAAATGCTCTGTGGTGGTGGGAGTAGGTAAAATGCACATTGGACATAAAATATTACATCAAATTGACTCTTCAGTTGAATTTGACCTAGATAAGCATAGGTTTAGACTTTGGGCCATCTCTTGTTGTTCCACTAGCTTCATATGTACCATGGCTTCTGTTACAGCATTTAAATATTAAGACAATGTCTTACAGCAACAGTTGAAAGTTTTAAAACAGTTAACGTTCATTCCACAAACTCTCTATATGCAATTTCCCATGTTATCGTAATCAAATCAAATCACCTGTTGATTTATATTTATTCACCCAAGATATGATTAACTCAAGTCTTTGAGTGAAACCAAGTCTAATTAATTAGGTGAGACGAGCACTTATTTTGAAATAAGGGAATGATGTATTTGGAGTGCACTTGAAAGCTCGCACGCTCACATTATAAATGATCCATGATTAGAGTGATTCATCCAATATCCATTCCTTGCACCAAGTACGGGCAACTCATATAATATTGAATTTTAACAAAAGGTAAAATAAATAGATTATAAATTCTATGTTTTTTTTGGTAAAGAAAAAAAATAGAATTTATAAAATTTTCTTTTTACGCATTTTTTCATATTCCCTATTCATCAACATGACCAATAATGGTCAAATTCTCCTATGAATGAAGTAATCATCAGGAAAAAGAACATCTCAGATAATTACTCTATTAGATATGCACACGCGATGACCCCCATTGATAATGTCTTTCCATGTGGGGAAGACTACTCATGAATCATGATCGCAATGCACAAACTTTCACAGCATGATTAGAGCATTAGCGAATTGATTAACTATTTTAAAGCGAGAATCACTTTCTCTTTTTTTTTTTTTTTTCTCGAATACATGTGCATGGGACGCAATCATTGCGGAAGCACAGAAACTTATAACTTGATTCACGAATGATTTTACTTTTTTTCTTTTGGGAGGCCCAAAAACGATTCCCGAGTGCCTTTTTATTATAGCTTGAGCAAGAAAAGCATGGGACTCATCACAGCATGCACTATAAAGAAAAATAAAAAATGAATTTTGCTTCAAGCATGCAGATTAAAGAAATTAAAAAATGAAGACTTTTGCTTTAGGAAAAGTGAATTTTGTTTCACATTTATGGATTGAAAAGATGCCCAAACCCATTTCATTCGTCAAGAAAAAAAAATGTCGGTTGTGGTAATATGAATACTTTTTCTGTTCAAAAAAAGATTTTTGTCGTGGAAAATTTTTCTTTTCAAAAAAAAAAAGAAAAAAAGAATATGAAAGTGGAGTCATCCAAAGTTAAAAAAAAGGTCTAAATAAAAGTGTGAAACGCGGTTGTTTTCTCAAAAGAAAATTTAGAATGAATATTATCTTGGGCCTACAATGACTAATTGAATCTCAAATTAAGGCACTCGCTGACCAAATCCTCACCCAAGGACAAGCATATTCATGTCACATGCCACTTTCCAAGCTATGGTCAGGGCATTGGAGCTTTTTTTTTTTTTTTTTAATTTCTTCTTTTTAATTTTTTCTTATTGCAACTTTCTTGGAGGTGAATCATGAGAGAAAGCTAATAGATTACTAATCTCACACTTAGCATGGATTCTTCCAAGTTCATACCAATTGAAACTTTGGGGTTTTAAATTTAATCCTCTAACCATGCAAAAAAATTTATTTTGGAGTAATCACTAATCTATTATAGGTCATTAGAAACTCAAGCAATCTGTAAGCTAGATACTCATGCATACTATTGGTTACGCTGTGTAAATATAATGCCATTGCGGCTTTTCTCTTTATTTTAAAAAATATTTTGCAAGCAATTTGAGTCAATTATAAGGCTAACCACCAACAATTGAGGGATGATCATGCGGACCCACAAACAAGAATTCAACGTTCAATAATTTAAGTAATAATTAAAATACTTGAGGAGATGGAAAAACCTTGATGTGCTAAGCAAAATTTTCAATGAGTGTTATTAACTAAAGACCAAGTAACCATTTTATCTATGCACGACTTAGACATGATTTCTATATATGCTCAAGCGATGACAATAAACTATTTTTGCATTTTTCTCGTTTAACATAAACATAATTTAATTTAAATACTATGACTACATAAATTTTAATTTAGCATGCATTGATGAACTAACATGAAATTCTGAATGACATGTATACTACATTGGAAAATCTGCACAAATTATCCAGAATGACTTACATTGGAATTTCCGATAGAGATTTATGACTCAATTGATAAAACTGGAAAATTTATGACTGAATTAGCATTTATACAACAGTTTAGAATTAATTTGATAAAACTTTCCCTTCTTTGCTGATGGCAACGGGATTTGCGCAATGTTTGACGTACAACAGCCAAGAAGAACAATGTATGCACGGAGACTTGCCAAGATGTTTCACTTGTAAATAATGAAGGAGACTTGACTTGCACATGGATAAATGAAACAAAAAGCAGAACAACGACCAATTCAGTGGATACAAACTGGCCTCACTTTTTCTAAAGCCACTATTCCCCCTTTATTAGGTTGTTGTACGATAAAATAAAGTGTGTTGGAGAATACTTTCGCCATGAAAAAAATATATTTTTTAGTGTGGAATATGAGAGCATGGGTCATCAAGAGTCATTTCATGTTAGCAATGTGATGACGATAAGATTATTGCTTTTCATATTCCACCAACTCTTGTGCAATTGAGTTATCAAATCATTCAAAAGCTTAATCGGACAAAAAACTTGTCTGATTTTACGCATACTACAGAATGCGCAGTGCCAAAATAGAAAACGGTTCGCATTATTTTTGTTTAATTTTCTCGATTTCGATTTTTACCAAATGGAAATTATGTATTCTTGTAGGACAGTGAGATTAAATAAAATAAGTTATAAGCCACGTTTCGTTATGAAATGGAGGAAGTAACAATAAATGACGGAACGACGTGATTGAATAAAATAAACTAACTTTTAAGGCTTCCTTGCACATAAAAACGTTGGAGGAAAAAAATCGAAAATGGTTCTCCATCGACGCATTCAATCACAGAAACAAGAACAACCTATCGATATCCAAATCTGCATTCAGGGATAAATTCGAAATATAAGTTGGCTTGAGTTCAGTACTAGCTGCTGAGGAATTCTTTTTGGTCACCATCCTTCAGGCTTTTTGCAGATGCCTATTCAATTGCCAATTATTCCTTCTATACTGCCAATACATGATTTATGTCCATCCCTTGAACGTCAGTTGGTAGTACACAAGATTTGGCAATCTCTATCGCTTTCCCGGCCGAGTTAGTGTTGAATTTCCCTTGTAGCCCTGGACCCATGATCCTATGTATATCTCTACTCTCAATTTTAGGTATCAACCGGGGAAGTATGTTCACGCTTCCTTCTTGCTTTATCATTATTGCCAGATAGCCTGTAGTTAGCTCAAAGAGGACGATTCCAAAACAACAAACATAACTTTTTTCGTTCAACCCAAATGGTTGATTCCTCCAATAGTAAAATCAGAATGTGGATGAGTAGACGATTTCCAGGTCATAGATAAGGAATCTCCTCGAGTTCTTGAGCCCCTTTATCAACGTCATATTTAACCTTTCTTCCGTCAAGTCCTTATGGAAGTGAAGTATAAACAATAATTATGCAGATAGTCAAAACCTGCAATTCTTGCAAAATCTTCTTTAATAATGCCAATCTGAGGTAATAATGGATATGTTATTTATAAACCTTGTGCTACATCTATAGTAATTTGCAGTCTCTTACTCCACACCAAGACATTTGGCATGGCCCCTGTTATAGATCAAGCATATCTTCGCATCATACACGAGAAAGAAACATATATTTGTGAAATTATTTTAGAGGAAATTAAAACATTCGAGAATATGATGAAGTACCTGGTAAGTGGTGTTGTAGGTTTCCATTAAACATAAGCTCATATTAATGCCATCATTTTGGCGTCATCACAATACCCGATTAGAGAAACCAAGTTTCCATGGTAAACAATTGTTAAGAGTTGTGCCCGCAATATCGTGAATGGCTTTATGATGTGTAAGGCAAATTCCTAAATAAGCAAATGGTTGCAGCATTATATCTCACCCATACTTGAAAATGCTTGCACCCTTTTGCCGCAATGATTCAAAAAGCACCTTCATGGCAAGTAGCATAGACTGCAGTTCAGCACGATAGTTCACATGACCAAGGTACAATGAGCTACATCCATTCAGATATGTTGGGGCTTTCTTAGGTGTAGTTGAAAGGAGGTGCCAGGTATATACTAATCTTCATTGACGAGATCGATTGAACTTGCCACTTATTGATCATAATAAAAAAGTTGATCGTTTTTTTGTGTCAACACACATAACCATGATTTCTTGACTTTGTTTTCAAATTAACAAAATCTGACATTTAACAATTAATAGGAATTGATGAGAATATTATCCTACATATAAAAAATCTCTGCAATGGAGATGGAATCTACGTTTACCCACAAAACGTACAATCCCACACAAAGAAAGCAATCTATTTGCTAAGATTTTTTTTAGCTTAAATAATGGAGGAGACTTGACTTGCACTTGAATCGATGGAATCGATGGAAGAACACAATGTAGACCCCATGGTCAATAATACTTACTATTCACCTTATTGATGAGAAGAGAATCCTGCATTGTCCTATCACATTATTAAAGTTGTTTGGGATATATTTTCCAACCAAAAAGATGATTTTGTGTGGAACACGTGTTTTGAATAATCTTTGCACTAAGTCCAACATGATGTGAATTCTCAAGAACAGATTTTTCCTGAGCTAAAAAGTAAGTTATAAATTCTTCATTTGTCTGCTTTACTTGGAATAATAAAGAAGTTTCGTCCGCTGCTCTTACCTCGGTGCTTATCCCTTTCGACTTTCTAAAGTGAAGGCTGCCTAAGAACAGAAACCGAGGTCGTCGTCCTCGTTTCTAATATGACGTTACTTAGGTGGTGAGAAGAAAGTAGAAATGTAACATGAGGGTGTTTAAGTCATCAACAACTTGTCCATTTGTGATTATGATTTCTATGTCAATTTTTCACGTTTCACACCAACCCTGCACCATTGATTTTATTTACGGCAATGGAATATGGATTGATCAAGAGGTGGCATGTACTTCTATGTTGCTAATCAAGTATCCGTAATTTCTCATGCTTCTTTTTACACTAAGAGAGTTTTCAAATATTATTTTTTTCATGTACAGGAAATACGGATTTTTTTTTTCCATGACAATAAATTTCAATAGGTATTGTTAAGTATTGAAAAAAAAAAGTTGCTTATAAAAATTATCAGTAACTTTTTTTTCTCTAAATAACTTGTTGGTAATTTACCAACACTTTGATGAAATAACGGTTTTATGTAATTTGCAAATTAAGAATTTCTGTACTAACTGACCAACTTTTATTTACATCACTCTTTACATCACTCACGAACGTTTCAAGTTTTTTTTTTAAACTTTTATGCAAAATTATCAACCTAAATCACCAACTAATTTTGAGGTAGCAACTTTCATACGAGTTATTTTCTGGTGTTTAATAGCTTTTGCTTAGCAGCCCCTTACATTTACTAACTATTACTAACTCAAATTATCGCGACTCACTAAATTTTACGAAAAACCACAAACTTATATACATGTGACAAATTTACTCAAATATAATATTTTGATAACAAAAAATCCCAAACCTGTATACCTGTGATAAATTTACTAAAAACTAATTTTTTGACTACAAAAAACTCAAAACTTGTACATTTGTGACAAATTTACTTTCTGCTAGTTTCCATTAAATTGGATTAATAACATGAAAAACCACAAACTAGTATGCCTATGACAAACGAAGGTAAAACCTCAAACTGGTATATCCATCAATTGTTATATATTATCTTACTTTGGAATTTGATGGTAAAATTTAATAAAAACTAACGGAGGATAAATTTATCATAGATGTACCACTTTGGTGTTTTTTATGGTAAAAAAAATATAATTTGTAGTAAATTTGTCATAAAGTACCGATTTATATGCGCGTAAGAGAGAATTTACATTCTATTTCATTTACACACAATTACACATGTTCCTTTCTACGCGTTTTTTCATATTTCCTCTTTGCGAGAACAACCAATAATGGTCAAATTCTTCTATGTTAAACCAGCGGAAAAAAAATCCCAAATAATAAGTCTGATTAGATATGCACACACGATGCCCCATAGATAATGCCGTTCCTCGTGGGGAAGAGTAATCCTGATCACAACCCATTCACAGCAAGATCCAGAGCATTGTCAAATTAATTAGACCATTTAAAAGCGAAAATCGCTTTTAGTTTTCTTCGGTCCAAGTACATGGAATGCAATGTTTTCCATTATGGAAGCCAAGAACTTGCCATAGGATTCGCAGATAAGTTTTAGTTTTCTTTTGGGGGCTAAATGAAAAGTGCTTTGGCTTGAGCAAGAAAAGGCAGTGGACGTATTCCCTCATGGAGAACAACAAAAAAATGATTGCTGCTTCAATAATGCACAAAATGATTGCTGCTTCAATAATGCACATCGCACTCCGATTAAGACATCAATGAGCAAAAAATTTTGCTTTGGTAAAAGTGAGTTTTGCTTTCACATTTCCTAATTGAAAAGATGCCAAAACCATTTCATGCGTCAAGAAAAACAATCTTGGTCGTCATAATATAAATTTGTCGGATGACATTTCCATTCAAAAAGAAATTCTTGTCGTGAAACTGGGGTCATCCACAGTTAGTTCATTTGTGATAATGAAATGTTTTCATTTTTGTGTTCATATTGACAGAGTAATAATTATCAAACTATCATTAAATGAATTAAAAATATCAAAATTCTGGTGCTTCTTTTTATGATTAAACAAAGGTTTTATTCTCTATGTGGGAGTCATATAAAGAAGAAAGGTCATTATTAATTTTTAGTCATATATGATATGATGTATTCTTCATGTAATACTTGGCTTTTCTTGTTGACGTGGTAAAAAATGGGCTTTCTAATAAACTTAAGGGAATAAGCCATCAAAGCCTTAAATTATGTCTATTGTGACACATTTACTCCAAATTCTTTTTTTTTTTCACAAAAAAATCCCAAACTTAAGGTTTGTGTTGATATTCAGTGTCTCTGTGAGCTTATTGAAGAATTTATGGGTATGTTAAATATCTTTGTGGGCTGGCCACCAACAATATAAGTGGAGACCTAGCCAAGGGAGAATCATAGTTCTTTGCCATGGGATGCCCTTGTGGTTTGTGTTGATATTTCGTGTCTCTTCTAAGCAGATCAAGCATCCACCATACACATTTAATACACAAAAACGTAACTCATTTACACCAAATCCAAAATATAACGAACTTAAAGATCAAAATGAGTTATATAATACTTCAACATAAGTATATTCATAGTAGAATTACCCATTTCATCAATAGTATTATAATAAGTATCAATAATCCAATCTACTGATCAATCTCATCAAATCACACGTAAATAGCCGTTCCATTAACCAATCTTGTGCTTAAATATCTATAGGTTGGAATTCTGATTGAGACTATTGGTGCAGTATGAGACTTGGAATTTGGGTTGATGGATAGTTTGGAATTTGGCTTGACGGATAGTCTCAAACTTCAGTATATAAATTATTAAATATGTATCAGAATACTATTGAGGTGTGCGAGTTAGATATTCTTTTTTTTTAGAGGCTTGGTTTTAGTCATGAAAGGAGACGAAGATCCCCACAGCTAGGTCTCTGTTATTAGTGATGAAAATTTTACTTTTTCTGTCACATATGAAAAAAAAAATGAAATTTACATATTTATGAAGATCTGAATATATATATATGCATGCATGAATTTGAGATTTAAATATGGATATCGACTCTGTATGTGCAATTAGATCATAACATCACATAATGTAAGTTGTGTTTGATATGTCTCAACATATTGACACTTAAAAAGAGGAGGTATGCCCTACTTGTATAGATCCTGAAATTTTGAATCACAGTGTGTGTGTGGGGAAACTAGCTAAGTAGGAATCTGAATTCTAATAAGAGAATTTTACTTTTATTTTTTAGATTAATATCATGAAAAAGCTTAAATCAATACACAAATAATAAATTTATTCAAAATTAATTTTTTGACCATAGAAAACTCTAATTGATAATTAATTTGTCAATTTTAGTGGTATTAATCCTTATTTTTTAATGCTTCTTTTCAATTAAAGTTAGGGGACTGACCAAAAGAAAAAATTGAAGTTAAGGGAGACTAATCATGTCGCAAACATTCTTACTGTATATAGTCGTTGCGGTCAACGTCGTTTTATAGTCGTTATGGTTGTCGCCATTATACTATTATTATTCACATTTTAACTTATAACTTTTTTGCATGTGGAAAGCTTCTTTCAAATTAAAGTTGGAGAAGAGTAATCATGTCACCAATCATTTCACTATTTATAGTCGTCCTTGTCATTATGTTATTATTCTTTTATTATTATGCACTTTAACAATCAATTTAATCATGTTTCACAGATTCAATCACGAGGCTCATCATGGACTACGGTCCCAAAGATGCAGTACCCTTTTTTTTTTTAATTTTACTTTAGTACGCTACTTTTATCATCCTCTTTTTGGACCATTCGGAACAAAAAAGTTATCAGTAAACTTTTGAAATCTGGCCATCCTTTTGATAGCGCCCTTTCCTTGACCTGAGTTACTTGCCCATCTCTCTCGGTAAGTCTCTTTAACGCATAATAGGTGGAACAATATTGATAAATTCCATTGGATGAGTTTACATTAACCTAAGTTTCATACAATTTTCCACGAGCATTTCTCCTTCGGCTCAATTAACTTTAAACTAATTTTTTTTTTGACAAAACTCCTTCCTTTCTAGAGCTATGAGAAGCATTTCTTTCAGTTCAACGTCCCCTGATTTAGCTTTCACGTTTTTTCTCTAGCAAGAAAACTCATTTCTTATGATTTTTCCTTGTGGATTGAATATCTTGGATTGGAAACTCTAGAGAGTTTGAGCATTCAAGCGACTGTAATATTTTTTTAGCTAATTATTGTGGAAAAATCTTGATCCAATGTGGTTAGGTTTTATTTCTACAATTTATTTCTTGTTTGAATCTTTTTTTTTTTTTTTGATACTCAGGGAACCCCGTACAGCCGGTAGCCGGCGGGTAAACCTTGGAGCGACGCTAGCGGAGGACTCACCACCCGACGTCACGCTTAAGATCCCGTGCGGCCAGTGGGATTCGACCCCCTCCATTTTCGTTAGTTTCATTGGAGAGCCTTATCCAACTGGGCTATCGCAGGTGGTGGTTGTTTGAATCATTTGTTTGTTCACACTTTTCACATTAATCGTAAGGATTTATTATTGATCAATTATTCTAGATATTTTGTTTATTAAATTTGATTTGGAGAAATTTACTGTTAGGAATGATTTTAATCCTCAGTGCACAAAAATGTGTGTGATGTCAAAGCCGTAATGTTTAGATTTAGCATTGATGGAGATGATACATTTCCTCAAACCATGAAAGTAGAAGAAAAAGTTGATATTTTGAAAAAAGGCTAGGTGTATAACACTGCTGAATCTAGGGGATAATATTTTGGTTGGAGAGATAAAATTGACAAGTGTAAATGCAGTTCAAGCAAAACTTGAAGTGTTGTACATATCAAAATCTCTCTTGAAGAAACATTTCTTGATTCAACGGTTATTCACTCCAAGATGATAAAGGAATGTCAATCTAGGATCACCTAAATGAGTTAAATAAAGTCGTTAACATTCTGAGCAATGCGGATGAGAAGATATCTAACTATTGGTAGACTATGATATTGCTTTATTCTTGATCCAATTCTTAAGAGTAATTTTGTGGTTATCTAACGAGAGGAAGTGAATTTTGCACTATTTTCCAAAAGACTGATGGAAGAAATTGTAGGGCAACGAACGCAGAAGTGGCACTGATGGCTTGCGGGTCAAAGGCAAAAACTCAAAGATGGGTTCTTATAAAATATGTGAGTCTAGATTGAAGTTTAAAGTAATGAAAAAGCCGTTAAGATGTTATGACTATTAGAAAGAGGGGCACATTGCAAGTGGATTGTCCATAGCTAAAGAAAGTAGAGAGATTGGAGAGCTACACAAATGTTGCCCAGGCCAAAGGGGAGGAGTCATATGTTTTGAGTGGGACTACCAATTCGACCGGAGAGAAGTGGATCATGAATTCTAAATTCACCTACCACATAGATTGATTTTCAGAATATTAATCTATTGGGGATGTCAATTTATTTCAGACTCTCCAACTTTGAAGGTTTTCATAGGTGTGCTGATGGTCATGTAGGGGAAGCAGGAAAACAATCTCTACTACTTTTAGGGATTGACAATTATAGGCTCAACTCCTACAGTTCCATCCACATGTCTGAGAGAGGAACAAACATTTTCAGCGTGCAGGGTCTTACGTATTTGGGCCATTCAGAAAAAAAGTAACGAGTAAACTTTTAAAAATCTGGCCATCCTTTTGATGGTGCCCTTTCCTTGACTTGAGTTGACTTGAACATCTCTCTCGGTAAGTCTCTTTAGCGCATAACAAGTGGAACAATACTGATAAATTCCGTCGGATGATTTTACATCAACCTAAGTTACTAGCGAAAAATTACCCAAAAAATCATAAATCCATTATTTTTTTTTCATTTCAATTATAAACCTTTTAATTTCGTTAATTGAGTCATAAATATTTTTCACGTTTTATTAACTGAGTCTTAAATATTTTCACATTTTGTTAATTGAGTTTATCTGGTCAATTTTAGCTGGAAATTACTAATATGAACGCCGACCATCTTACATAGTATGACCGGCGCTAATGTTAACAATTTATATAATATATGAATTTTTTCCTTTTTTTTTTCTTTCCAAGCTTGGTGAGGGTCGAAAAAAGGAAAAGAAATAAAGAAAAAGAAAAAAGAAGAGAATTTTTTTAAAAATAACAGTGTCCGGTTGTCCAGGTGCATTTTGCTTGGACACTCGACCTAACAATGCAGTCTCAATCCAAACATGTTTTAATCCCTATTTTGAAGTCCTTATAAATCACAACTCGTGACAACCCTAACGACCTCGATATATCCTTAAATTGCTCTCATCCTCTTCAGGGGTTTGCACTCAGCGGAGGATGGGGAACCTTCATTCCTAGGTGCGAAGCAAAATAAACTTGGGAAATTGGGCTAGGGGAGAGAGAAGCACACATTCATTAATAAGGGCGCGCATGACAACATTTTTGGAACATAAATCAATTTCTTGTCAAAAATTGATTTCTTTGCGCATGACAACGTTTCTTGGCTCGGGAGGAGTTTTTTTTTTTCAAAAATAGTTCTTTTCTATTTTTATTCCGGGGAACAATTTCTGAGTAAAATAAGGTATTTGGTAACGACACAAAATTTATACACCAGAAATAGAAAAAGAATAGAAATGTGTTTGGTACGAAACATTTTTTTTTTGTATTTATTTGATTTTTATTCTTGCTCACAGATCGTTGACCCCTGATCGTCAGCCGCCGCCACCTGTCGCTGCCCGCCGCCGTCACTGCACAATCGCCGGCCACCGATCGTGACCGCCGACCGCTGCCACACAACCCATTGGCCGCCGCCGACTAGCGGCCGTTGGCCGCGGGAGGTGGGGTTGTGTGGCGGCCGTCGGCAGTGACGGTCGGTGGCCAGACGGCGGCTGGCGGTTGTGCACTGGCAACGGCGAGTGGTGACGGGCAGTGGTGGTTGACGGCGGGGTCAGCGGCGGACGGTGAAGGCTGTCGGCGGTTGGCGGTCGGTGGCTAGCAATCGTGTAGTGGCGATGGCGGGTAGCGACAGGCAGCGGCGACGGCGGGTAGCAACGGGCAACGGTGGCGATCGGCCGGTGGCTGTCCGACGGTAGCGGTGGCTCCGGGCGATTGGAGGTGGCCGCGGCAAGAGAGAGGAACAAAAGAAAAATAAAAAAGAAAATTAGCTTATTTCTAAAAATTGTTCCCGGGAACAAAAATGAACTTTTTTTTGTTTCTCGTTTCTATTCCAAATCTATTCCCAGGCTAACTTTCTATTTCAGGGAACAGAAAAACAACTTGGCGTTACCAAACGGATTTCTATTCTTTTTTTGTTCTCGGGAACAAAAGAACAGAAATTCGGGGGAACAGAAATGTTCCCATGCGCTACCTTAATTTCTATTCCCTAGACGAGTTTTTGAGTAAAGAAACACGTTTGATAATGATTCAAAATTTCAATTTCTGAAATAGAAATTCGTTTGATAACATAATAAAATTTCTATTTCTAGAGGGGTGACGACTGATGTCCGACGAGTAGGTGGCTAGCATGCCACGAGTGGCGGGCGGTGACGAAAGTAAAAGATGAGAATAGTTTTCATTTCTCACTTTTGTTTCAGAAATAGAAAAGCTAAAAATTTTAGCTGTTGATTTCTGCTCCAAATCTAATTCTGAAATAGAAATATGTTTTGGAAATAGAAAAATGAAATTGCAACCAAACGGATTTTTGTTCTAAACTTGTTCTAAGGAATAGAAAGATAAAGAAATAAAGATATATAAATTTTATCATGCACGCCCTAAAAAGCTGCACTATACTTCCCCAAGAACAATCCCGGGAAGCCCCTAGGGAGCGATCCCCCCAATGAGGGCTTCCCTACGTAGACAAAGGTGAGGCAGCTAGGGGCCCTTTCATGTTTACGTTTAGAAAGTTTTTACAAGAGAGTTGAGAACATTAGAAAAAAAATAACTCATTTATTGTGATTGTTCCTTGTGAATTGGATTTCTAGGATCCGGAAACACTTGATAGTTGAGCCTTCAAGTGAATGTCATCTTCTATTGTGGAACCATCTCGATCCAATATGGTTAAGTTTTATTTCACGCTTGAATCGTGTGTTTGTTCACGTTTTCACGTTAGTTGTAAGGGTTTTATTGATCGATTATTCCAGAAATTTTACTTATATGCAATAATTGCTATGGATTTTATTAAATTTGAGTTGGAGAAATTTACTGGCAAGAATGATTTTAATCTATGGTGCATTAAGATGTGTGTGATAGTAGAGCCATAGCATTTGGATTTAGCATTGGAGGGAGATGATAAATTTCTTCTAATTATGAAAGCAAAAGAAAAAGCTAATATTTTGAAAAAGGCTAGGTGTATAATGTTGCTGAATCTGGGGGATAATGTTTTGGTTGTAGAGATAAATGAGACGAGTGAAGATGCAGTTCGGGCGAAACTTGAAGTAAGATAATGTTTAGGTTGGAGACATTTTGAAATATCTCTTGAAGAAACTTTTATTGATTCGACGGTTCTTCATGCCAAGATTATTGACGAATGTCAATCCTGGATCACCTAAATGAGTTTCAAGTATCTTATTAATGGTAGACTATGATACTGTTTGTGGCAGACTGTGATATTGCTTTATTCTTTGTAGAGCAATGAACACAGAAGTGGCGCTGAGGGCTTGTTGGTCAAAGGCAAAAACTCAAAGATGGGTTCTTATAAAAGAAGCAAGTCTAGATTGAAGTTTAGAGTAAGGAAAAAAGTCGTTAAGATGTTTACAATTATCAGAAAGAGCACACATTGCAGGTGGATTGTCCATAGCCAAAGAGAGTAGAGAGATTGGAGAGCGGTGCGAATGTTGCAAGGGCCAAACGGAGGAGTCGTATGTTTTGAGTGGGACTCATAGTTCGACTGGAGAGGAGTGTATTATGAATTATGGATTCACACATCACATGACATCACATAAGGATTGGTTTTTAGATTATTAGTCTATTGAGGATGTCGATTTGTTAAAAAGTCTAAGACTTTGAAGGTTATTATCCACGTCTGAGAGGGGCATGAACATTTTGAGTGACCAGGGTCTTATGTATGGGCATGGAATTTGGAAGATAGACTTTTGCAAACATTGCGTGTTCGACAAGTAAAGTGCAGCTCAGCACAGCAGTTCACAAGACCAAGGTACAATGTATTACATCCAATAAAACTTGCAGGGGTCCTTCTCAGGTGCAGTGAAAAGGAGATGCCCGATTATACACTAATCTTCGTTGATGAGGTCGAATGAACTTGCCACTAATTGATGATAATAATAATGACAGTTGGCCAATTTTTTGTATCTAACACGAAGAAATCGAATTTGTGGACTTCGTTTTATTGAATTAATAAAATCTAACATTCGATAATAAACAGGAATGGACGAGAATGTTATTCTAGATATGAAAAATCTCTACAGTGGAGATGGAATCTACATTTACTGACAAAAAGGACGATCCCACGTGAAGAAAGCAATCTGTTTGCCAAGATTTCTTTAGCTTAAATAGTGGAGGAGACTTGACTTGGATGGAAGAACACGGAATGTGGACCCCATGGTGAATCACCTCGTTGATGAGAACAGAATCTTGCGTTGGCCCATGCATTATTAAAGTTGTCTGGACATACATTTTCCAACCAAAAAGATGATCTCGACAGAGAGCCCGAGAATAGGGCATATCAGAATTAAGAATTTTTTATTGTACTAATGATTTGATTATTTGTTTTGAATATTCTTCACTAAGTCCAGCATGATGTGAATTCACAAGTATGTATTTACTTTCCTGAGGCAAAAACGAAGTCAGAAATTCTTGGTTTCCTTGCTTTCTTTCGGAGTGATGAAAGAAGTTTCATCTGCTGCTCATAGCTTGATGGTGCTTATCGCTTTCAACTTTTTGAAGTGAAAACTGCCCAAGAACAAAAATTCTAGGTCCCATGGATCTGATATAAAGTTTTTTGGATTGTGATAAGACGAAAGTAGGAATAGAATAACTCCTCACCAACCAAAAAAAAAAAAAAAAGTAGGATTGTGATAAGTCACCAATGACTTGTGCTTTTGTGATAATTATTTGCTTTTCAAATTGTTCACGTTCCATGCCGACCCCAAATGATGGATTTACGTACGACAATGGAATATGGATTGATCTTAAGGCGGCTAGAGAAAGATTGACTTCTACTACCATGCTGCTAATCAAGTGTTTACAATTTCTCACTTATTTTTAGAAAAAAATCACAAAAATCTCAAATTATATTCAATGAGACATATTTACTCTCAATTTTTTTATATCCAAACCCCAAACTATACGCACTTTGACACATTATCTTAAATTTTTTCTTGTGATATAAAAAATCCAAAACTTGTACTTGTATGACACATTTACCCTCCATTAAAATTCCATCAAATAATTTTTCATTCAAAATAACGTTGTTTTTATTTCACTTGAGTCGTGTTAGCACTGTGTCAACAATGTTTGCTAATTGGCGTCAATGTATGCAAATTTTTAACGGTCCTGTCATACTGGTACAAGTTTGGTTTTTTTTTTTTTTGTATCACAAAAAATAAAAATTATGGTAAATGTATCGTTGTTGACATAGTTTGGAGTTTTTAGTGCTTTTTCCCTTTTTTTTATGCTAAGAGAGTTTTTCAATATTGTTTTTTTTTATGTCCACAAAATACGGATTTTTTCCCTAACAATAAATTTTAATAGGTAAGAGGACGATTCCAAAACACCTAATATCACTTTTCTTGTTCAACCCAATGATTGATTCCTGCATTAGAAACATCAGAACGTGGATGAGAAGACAATTCCCAGGTCATAGATAAGGAATCTTCTCGAGTTCTTGAGCCCTTTATCTATATTTAACCTATATTCCGTCATGTCCTTTGAGAAGTGAAGTATAAATCATTATATAGATAATCCAAACCTGCAATTCTTGCAAAATCTTCTTTAATAATGCCAATCCAGAGGAGCAAAAGTGGTCATAATGGATATGTCATTTATATACCTTGTGCTACATCTATAGCAATTTGCATTCTCTTACTCCACGTCAAGACATTTGGCATGGCCCCTATTATAGACCAGCATATCTTCGCATCATACACGAGAAAGAAATAGATATTTGTGAAATTATTTTAGAGGGAATTAAAACATGCAAGAATACGATGTACCTAATAAGTGTTGTTGTAGGTTTCCCTTAGAAATAAGTTCATATATTAACTCAATCTTTTTGGAGTCATCACAATACCTAATTAGAGAAACCAAGTTTCCATGGTAAACAATTGTTAAGAGTTGTGCCTGCAATGTCATGAATGTGGCTTTACTACGTGTAAGGGAAAATTTATAAATAAGCAAATGGTTGCAGCATTATATCTCACCCCTTCTTGAGAATGCTTGCACCCTTGCCACAATGATTCATAAAGCATCTTCACGGCAAGTAGCATAGAGTACAGTTCAGCACGATAGTTCATATGACCAAGGTACAATGAGCTACATTCGTTCAGATTTGTTCGGGCTTTCTCAGGTATATTTGAAGGGAGGTGCTAGGCATATACTAATCTTCATTGACGAGATCGACTGAACTTGCCACTTATTGATGATAATGAAAAAGTTGATCATTCTTTTTTTTTTCTTTTTTTTTTTGTGTCAACACAAATAACTATTAATTTCTCGACTCTGTTTTCAAATTAACAAAATCTAACATTTGACAATTAATAGGAATTGATGACAATGTTATCCTAGATATAAAAAAATCTCCACGATGGGGATGGAATCTACATTAACGCACAAAACGCACAATCCCACACAAAGAAAGCAATCTATTTGCTAAGATTTTATTTTTAGCTTAAATAATGGAGGAGACTTGACTTGCAATTGAATCGATGGAATCGATAGAGGAACACAATGTAGACCTCAAGGTCAATAATACTTACTATTCACCTTATGGATGAGAAGAGAATCCTATATTGTCCTATCACATTATTAAAGTTGTTTGTGATGTATTTTCCAACCAAAAAGATGATTTTGTGTGGAACACGTGTTTTGAATAATCGTCGCACTAACTACAGCATGATGTGAATTCATAAGAGCAGAGTTTTCCTGAGCTAAAAAGTTAGAAATTCTTCATTTAACTACTTTACTTGGAATAACGAAAGAAGTTTCGTCCTCTGCTCTTACCTCAGTGTTTTTCCCTTTGGACTTTCTAAGATGAAAGCTACCCAGGAACAGAAACTGAGGTCGTCATCCTCGCATGGTGAGATTAAAGTAGGAATGTAACATGAAGGCGTTGAACTCATCAACAACTTGTCCATTTGTGATTACGATTTTGATAACAATTTTTCACGTTTCACACCAACCCTGCACCATGGATTTTACTTACGGAAATGGAATATGAATTGATCGTGAGGTGACATCTACTTCTATGCCGCTAATCAACTATCCGTAATTTCTCATGCTTTTGTTTACACTAAGAAAGTTTTTCAATATTATTTTTTTCTTGTCTAGGAAATATAGATTTTTTTTCCATGACAATAAATTTCAATAAGTGTTGGTAAGTATTGAAAAAATGTTGCTTATAAAAATTATCGGTAACTAATTTTTTTTCTAAATAACTTGTTGGAAATTTATCAACACTTCGATGAAATAACGATTGTTTTATGTAGTTTGCAAATTAAGAATTTATATAGTAACTGACCAACTTTTATTTACATCACTCGCGAATGTTTTAAGTTTCTAAAGTGAAGGAAGTTTCGTCCTCTGCTCTTACCTCGGTTTTTATCCCTTTCGACGCTTAACCCTTTCGACTTTCTAAAGCGAAAGCTGCCCAGGAACAGAAACCGAGGTCGTCGTCCTTGCATGGTGAGATTAAAGTAGGAATGTAACATGAGGGCGTTGAAGTCATCAACAACTTGTCCATTTGTGATTATGATTTCGATGTCACTTTTTCACGTTTCACACCAACCCTGCACCATGGATTTTACTTACGGAAATGGAATATGGATTGATCATGAGGTGACATCTACTTCTATGCCGCTAATCAACTATCCATAATTTCTCATGCTTCTGTTTACACTAAGAGAGTTTTCCAATATTATATTTTTCTTGTCTAGGAAATACCATGAGGTGACATCTACTTCTATGCCGCTAATCAACTATCCATAATTTCTCATGCTTTTGTTTACACTAAGAGAGTTTTCCAATATTATTTTTTTCTTGTCTAGGAAATACCGATTTTTTTTTTCCGTGACAATAAATTTCAATAAGTGTTGGTAAGTATTGTAAAAATATTGCTTATAAAAATTATCGGTAACTTTTTTTATAAATAACTTGTTGGAAATTTACCAATACTTTGATGAAATAACGATTGTTTTATGTAGTTTGCAAATTAAGAATTTCTATACTAACTAACCAACTTTTATTTACATCACTCACGATGTTTCAAGTTTATTAACTTTTATGCAAAATTATCAACCTAAGTCACCAAATAATTTTGAGGTACCAACTTCGTACGAGTTATTTTCTGATGTTTAATAGCTTTCGCTTAGCAGCCCCTTACATTTACTAACTATTACCAACTCAAATTACCGTGACTCACTAAATTTTGTTCCATTAAATTACAACTTAATAATGGCTATCTAAGTGAGTTACCTACCATAGATTATATGCGCATAAGAGAGAATTTACATTCTATTTCATTTACACACAATTACACATATTTCTTTCTATGCATTTTTTCATATTTCCTCTTTACGAGCACAACCAATAATGGTCAAATTCTTCTATGTATGAAGTTAAACCAGCGGAAAAAAATCCCAAATAATAAGCCTGATTAGATATGCACGCGCAATGCCCCATTGATAATGCCGTTCCTTGTGGGGCAGAGTACTCATGATCACAGCGCATTCATAGCAAGATCCAGAGCATTGTCAAATTAGTTAGACCATTTTAAAGCGAAAATCACTTTTAGTTTTCTTCAATCCAAGTATAAGGGATGCAATCTTTTCCATTATGGAATCCAAGAACTTGCCACAAGATTTGTGGATAATTTTTACTTCTCTTTGGGGGGCCAAAAGAAAAGTGCTTTGGCTTGAGCAAGAAAAGGCAGTGGACGGATTCCCCGAGAACAATAAAAAAATTATTTCTGCTTCAATAATGCACATCGCACTCCCATTAAAGACATTAATGAGCAAAAAGTTTGCTTTAGTAAAAGTGAGTATTGCTTTCACATTTTCTGATGGAAAAATGGCAAAACCATTTCATGCGTCAAGAAAAAAAAATTTGTCGTGGAAAATTTTTCTTTAAAAAAATAAAAAGAGAATACGAGAGTGGAGTCATCCAAAGTTAAAAAATGTTTAAATAAAATCGTGAAGCGTAGTTGCTTTCTCAAAAGAAAACTCTGAATGAATGTTATCTCGGGTTTGAAATGACTAATTCAATCTCAAATAAAGGCACTAGCTGGCCAAATCCTCGCCAAGCAACAAGCACGTGCATCTTACATGCCATTTTCCAAGCCATTGTTGGGGCATTGGAGCTTTTTTTTTTTGTTTGTTACAACTTTCCCAGATGTAAACCGTTAGGGAAAGCTAATGGATTACTAAGCTTACACTTAATGCGGACTCTCCCAAGCTTATATCAATTGTAATTTTTGGGGGTTTTAATCTAATCATCTAACCATGCAAATCAATTCAATTTGGAGTAGTCACTAATCCATTATGGGTCAATTAGAAAATCAAGCAATTTATGAACCAGATATTCATGTGAACAAGAACTTGGTTACGCTACGTAAATATAATGCCATTTCGGCATCTTTTCTCTATATTCAAAAATATTTTGCAAGTAATTTGAGTCAATTTTAAGCCTAACCACTAACAACAACATGTGAGAGATAATCATGTGGGCCCACAAACAAGAATTTAACACTCAACAATTTGAGAAATTATTAAATTACTTGAGGAGATAGAAAAACCTTGATGTGCTAAGCAAAGCTTCCAATGAATATTTTGCAAAATATTAATTGAAGACCAAGGAACCATTTGATGTATGCATGACTTAGACATGATTTCTAGATATGAACAAGAGATGCCAATTTACTCTTTTTGCATTTTTCTTGTTGAACATGAACATAATTAAACTTAAATGCTATGACTCTGTGAATTCTAATTTAGCATGTATTGATGAACTAACATGAAATCCCGGTTGACATGTATGCTTTATTGAAAAATTTGCACAAATTATCCAGAAAGACTAATATTGGAATGTTGCATAGAGTTTTATGACTTGATTGATAAAATTGAAAAATTTATGACTAAATTGTTGTTTGTACAATAGGTTCAAAATTGATTTGATAAAAATTTTCCCTCCTTTGCTGATGGCAATGGGACTTGCGCAACGTACAACGTACAACAACCAAGAAGAAAAATGTACGCATGGAGATTGCCAAGATGTTTCGCTTGTAAATAATGGAGGGGACTTGACTTGCACTTGGATAAATGAAACAAAAAGGCAGAACAACGACCAACTCAGTGGATACAAACCAGCCAGACCTTTTTTAAAGCCGCTTTTCTCTCTCTTATTAGGTTGCCATATGATAAAATAAAGTATGTCGGAGAATACTTTCTCTATGGAAAAAAATAGATTTTTTGATGTGGAATATGAGAGTGTGGGTCATCAAGAGTCATTTCATGTTGGCAATGTGATGATGATCCGATTTTTGCTTTTCATATTCCACCAACTCCTACACAATTGACAAACAAAATTTGCAAAACTATCACGATTTAGCTTCATGGCTTAAGCTATTCCCATATTACACGGCATTTCTCATTCCACGGTCGCCTTTCTTAGGGGCATTTCTAATATCGGTCTTGGAAAAGGGACTTATATTTTGTTCATGGTAAACATGTAATTATAAATCACGGTTGTAAATACATGTAACAGGTAACTAGCTAATTAAATTACTAGCTGTAATTTAGGAACGACGTGAACTATTTAGGATCATCAATAAAGTTGACAAAATTGAAAGATAGCGCTCTTGTGACACTTACAATGAAACATTCAGGAATAGCCTCTAGGCATTCCAAACTTATATACATATACAAATTTGAAATATAGGAAGACTTGATATTAGTACTGGAAGTCGCCAAAGTTTGACAACCGACGTTGGCGCATGCTAATGATAAAATGAACTACCTTGCCACGGGTGCCTTGTCCGATTCAACTTCCAGGGAGGTCGCTCCTATATTCTCCTTATCCGCATAGTTGGGCTTGGATGCTAGTTCAATCGCCCCCTTCAATTTTGTCAAAACATGATTTATGTCTGGCCTTGCACCTGGTTCTATTTGAGCACAAGATTCTGCAACCTTTGTTGCTATCTCGACCGAGTCGATGTCGAGTTTTCCTTCAACCGTTCACGTATAGGCACACTATTACCACCTCCACTTTTGTTGATTGCGGGGTGTCCTGAAATTAGCTCAAGGAGCATGATCCCGAAAATGTATACATCACTTTTCTTGTTCAATCCATAAGTTGATGGTCCATACCTGCTCAACACACAATAAGAACACGGACTATCGGATTTTCTATGCATACAGAGATTGAGAACCATCTCAACAATATCGAGTTTAAGCCGTTACTTGGGGGAGGTAGCTAGGAATGCCCAAAAGAGGTTGACTTGTAAGTGTCATTTTCAGCTACCAAAGCTCTTGAAAAACTGAAGTCAGATAGTTTAGCTTGCATGTTTTCATTTAACAAGATATTTGAAGCCTTGATGTCTCTATGGATGATGGGCGGGACGCAACTGTTATGGAGATAATCCAAACCTGCAATTCTTTCAAAATTTCCTTTAAGCATGATGAATGCGAAGCGGGGAAAAATTCACAATATGCACATCTCATTTATATACCTTAAGCCACGTCTACAAAAAATCGTAGTCTCCTATCCCAAGTCAAAACACTTGGCTTGGCCCCTGTTAAACTGACATCCTCACTTTGCGTTTCAAAAAAAGGGAATGCTTTGTAGGATTATTACGGAGAAAACAGAAACATACAAGAATATGATAAAGAACCTAATAAGTATTGTTGTAGATTTCCATTAGCCATGAGTTCATATACTAATGCTTTATTTTTGGAGTCCTTACAATATCCAATCAGGGAAACCAAGTTTCTGTGGTAGACAGTCCTTTAGAATTGTGCCTGCGATATCATGAATGTGCATTTCATAGTTGACATTGCTGTAGCATGGGATCGAATTGTCAAAGAAGCATATGATGGAATTATTCTATCTAACCTCAGCTCGAAATTGCTTGCTTTCCTGCCATGATGATTTAGAGAGCACCTTCACGGCATATTGTTGACACCTAAATCTTGATGAACCCATTTAATTATTCATTAATTGCATAGAAATTAATGATTAATTCTTAATTCTTAAAAAAAATCACTAAATTGTATAGCATATAAACATTAGAAGCATTGGCATTAATAGTAATAGAATTTCTAAACAAAAAAATTAAAAAATTTTAACTAAAAAATTATTATTAATTTTAAAAAAAGAAGTCCTGGCCACGGCTGGGCCTGCCCGGCCCCTTCTTCCTTTTTCCCTTCCTTTTCTATTCTCTCCAACTGGGCCGGGCTCACTTTCCTTTTCTTTCCTGGCCCGGCCCCCATCTCCCTTTCTTTCCCCGTTTCCCTTCACACCTCTGCAGCGAACAGAGGACGGAGGAGGACGAGGAGGACCGAGGAAAGAGACGGGGAAGACAGGGCGAGCGTCGCGCCGGAGTTGGTGGTCGGGGGCAGACCGGCAGCAACAGCTTGCGTAGCAGGAAGCCATGCGCGCCGGCAAGAGAGCTTAAAAGGGAGAGAAGGAAAGCAAGACGTGAGCGGGGGTGTCGGAGAGAGAGATCCGAAAGGGAGTTCGAGCGAGAGGGCCGAAATTTAGCCCCGGCTGAGCGTCGTCCAGCCGTCCTCGAAGCAAACCGGCGCAACGGAGCTTGCGGTTTCCCCCTTCTTCCCCGTCCTCCGACGTTGGTGAGTTGAGTTTTGGTTTCAATCTGTCGTTTTCCCTAGGATCCCGGCTTGGCGATACTAAGACGGCCGGCCATAGCTAGATGTGTGTTAAGACCGGCTTCCGGACGTCGTCGCCAAGCCAGGTAGGGGCCTGCGTTTGAGTGCTCGTTCCTTCTTTTCTTTTTCTTTTTTAGCTGCGTCGCGATTGATTTTAAAGAGCTAAGCAAGCTCGATTTCCTTAGTCCTCAACCGCGTCGGACCCGAATGAGTCGGTTTCTCTTAAGTTCGAACGTTGCTTGCTGATTTCTCTAGTTTGGGTGTGAGTTCGAGCTCTGAAGAAGTCTATATTCGCTCTCCAACGCGCTGCCCACTACGCGTTCGAAGAAATGCCCGAACAAAGTCCGTCCAGTTTGGTCTCAGACTCTGACTTGTTTAGGAGGGGCATTCGAATTTGTTCCTTTCGGTGCACGATTGTTCTTGATTATTGAGTGCAGTCTCAGTCAAAAATTTCGTTTCCATCGATTCCGAATCTCTTAAAACTTTCGGTTGCTTTGCTTGGTGCTTTGATATTGTCCTCGTGAATATTCCCGGAGTTGTCATCATAATGTTCGGAGGCGTGGGTCTGTGCGTACTTAGCTATTAAATCGCACTATGTATGCGATACCATGATGATAAAGCAATCTGTATCATACTGCCTGTAGGAGACATTTTAATTTTGCAGATCCACTCAGTATATTGTACCAAAACAAAAGTAGTATGTCTCATACAGAAACCTCATATTCAGGCTAGATTAGTAAGAGAAGCCATTATAAAGGAAGAGAAACCTCGCTTTTGAGAGAGATAGATTTGCCAGGGAAGAATGGAGGGAGACCTTTTATCCTAGTGTCCACCTTTGAAATTCCGTGCTAGTCTGACCTGCCAGATTAAGATTTATCTAACACCAAAAACGGTTGAAGGGACAAGTTGGCCTCTTGCACTGGTATGGGAAAACACTGATATGATCAATGTTCAAGTGAAGCAGTTATTTTCGGCTTTCTCTTCATCTATCGATTTGCTTGGATTCGTACACATTACAGCTGGAGATTTGTGATCCGAGAGTCGTCAAGAGAGTTCTGCAAGTGTCCAAGCGAGTGACATGAGTTGTATGAGTGAGAAATCGTAAGTGTAAGTGCGGTCTTCATTTGCGGCTGAGTGTATCGTTTCTCTACGTACTCTCGACGAAACTGGTACGTTCAAGTTCATGAAATAATGCTTTTTCTTACTGCGCCTGCCAATCTATACACTCGATAAGGGACATCACAGCTTTCTCAACCCGACATTTGGTATCAAAACCATGTCACCATACCCAACAAGTGGTATAG